>JARDYJ010000006.1:26788692-27453692 GCA_029215755.1 Spea hammondii
TGGTAGCCCTTATTCAAATAGGGGGACAGCAGGTCCCACACTATCTTCCCACTAGTACCCACAGATTGTGGGCAGCCAGGGGGATCAAGGTGACTGTCCTTCCCTTCGTAGATTCTGAAGGAAACAGTATATCCCGTCCCACTCTCGCAAAGTTTATATATTATTTGGGAAAAAGCAGGGGTGGATATTACGGGATCTGTGCTCCAATGGGAGCGTATCGTGGGCTTTTTCACAATGCCCATCATAAGGGTCAGGGCCCAAAATCTTTTAATTTCATGGGAGTCAGTGGGGTACCAGGTCTGGCTTCTGTCTCCTTGGTCAGCTGCCTGACACTGGGCTGCATAGAGGTTTGTTTGAGCTGCTAGCAGCTCAAAAAACTCGGGGGCAAACATTAAATGGAAAAATGACTTTGGCTCGCTAGCATCGATGTCACATCTGATGCCAGGAGTCGCAGTAAAAGCAGGGATTACTGGGTCTATCATATTTGGGGGCACCCAATTATATTTAGAGTCAGGCTCTCCACACCTGGCTTTGGCAGATGGACCCTGGCCATCATCGTCTTCCTCTGACTCGTCATTATCTGACGCACAGCAGGATTCCTCAGATATTGGATCAATATCTGATGCAGTCAGAGTGGCCTCGGCGTCTGACGCCGTCAGAGTGGCCTCGGCGTCTGACGCGGTCAGAGTGGCATCGTCATCAGACTGAGTGAGGCAGTCATGAGCCTCCTCAGCGCTGAAGACATGTTGCGCCATTGTACCTACCTGGCCAATTTCTAAAACACTACACTATCCCCAATATATAATGTGGTTTTGCACTAAGCACTGCAGCTCTGCAAAACGAACTCTCTCTGTCTCTATCTCTCTCTCTCTCTCTCCCCCAGTGTCGCACATCCGGCAGTAATGTCACTGACCCGGGTGTGGTTCAGTCCCCCAAGGCTAATGACACACCAAGTTGTTACAGGGGATCGGGCTGCAGAAAGCCAGCGACGCTGGCTTCTGCTGCCAGGGGGGGGTCCAGGCTGTCAAACGACAGCCTGTTCTCCCGTGCAGCGGCAGGGATGTGTTCCTGACGCTGCACGAAAGGCTAGACGTCCCGGTACGTCTATAGGGGATTGAAGGGGTTAAGCAAGCTTCATGTTTGAGCTGCATAGAACTAATGGTGTCATCCCAACCTCTTGTCTCCATTGCCTTGATGATATCCAGAGTTTTTGCCATAAATATAACACTAACTTGAAGAAAAAAATCAAAAGTATGAGATGGTTATGAAAATGGGCATATTAGATGGACCAACTGTGTAGTTATTCTGATATTGTACATGTGGCGTTTTTATATTGCTTGTTTTCACCGGCTGCTATCTCCTCTAGGATCAGTCAATGATGTTTGGAAGTGACAGGAGTCGATTTTTGGAGGGAAAGCGTGCTGTGGAGGACAAGAACATTGGACCTCTAGTGAAGACTATTATGACTCGTTGTATACAGTGCACAAGATGCATACGGTAAATATATTTTCAATAACACTGCATGAAATATTTAGGAGCTAGCAGTGCTGTTAGTTCTTTATTAACACCTGAAGGACCAGGGCTGTTTCATGCTATAGGACCAGAGAAATATTTGGTTTTTTTCGTTTCAATCATTATTGCCCTTTTTCTCATTGTGTACCCGCACAAATTAAAAATGTAAAAAGTCGATTTTCTCGATTTTTTTTTTTTTTTTTTTTTTTCTATTCAGTTTTACAGGTATATACATTACAACTAGTATGACCACCCTATATTCCTTTGATTTTCATTCATTTTATGTTTTCTAAAAAGTTAACCCCCCATTCAACACCTACCTAACTCCATCTAATCCCCACTAACTAATTTTCAACCGCACTACTCAATATACCTTGGGGACAAGTTATGAAAAATATATATTTTATATTAAGTTGGTTCTTTGGACCCAGGGGAACATTGTTTCTTACTGTTGTCTCTCCAGTGCACAATTACAGTGAGGCAAAGAACCAGGAACAAGCGCGGTGCTTACAAGCATTGCCTTGGTCATGTGACTGTATCTGCGCATGTGATTGGCAGTAGAAGCAATCACATGCCCGGAAGTGCAAGAGAGCTGCTGTAGACTGACTGCTCAGGTCATGGAGCGTTCTGTAGGGTGTCCCCGCAATCCCAGCCATGTGGGAGTGTTTCTAACCAATGACATACCAGGTATGTCATAGGTCCTGTAGGGATAGCCTTTTCATTAAAAGGTTAAGTATGCAAAAACATATGGCTTCTTGGTAAATATGACCAACTGCATATACAGGTTGGTCAGTGATCTTCATCAAAGGTAGCTAACCCTTAGCTCTGATGCTGTTGTAAAACTACTCTCATTCCTTCACAACAGTTGGTGGTCTTACCTTTTGGCTACCTGTATTGTTCACATGGTTTGTAATAAGTGGTAAATCTTCAACATATAGACGTTGGAATCCATGTTTTCTACCTTTTTAAAACATGCATGGTATTGTAACATTAGTTGTGTTTAAACATGTGCTATGTCATGTAAGGCCTGACTATTCCATTCTGAAGTGTACGCTGGTGAGCTTTTGTTATTTAAGCTATTACTGTTACTACTTTTCCAGGTTTGCAAGTGAAATTGCTGGGGTGGATGATTTGGGAACTACTGGAAGAGGAAACGAAATGCAAGTTGGCACTTACATAGAGAAAATGTTCATGTCTGAGCTCTCCGGCAACGTCATAGATCTTTGTCCAGTCGGGGCATTAACTTCCAAGCCATATGCGTTTACATCACGTCCTTGGGAAACAAGGTATTGGCACTCCATATTACATGCATGCCTACTGCTTCTTGAAAATAAAGAATTCCATCGGGACTCATCGGAAAGCTTTCCAATGTATAGAACTGTGTATTCTGTTGTCCTGTTACTTTTTGCTGTCCTATTAACTTTTGTGAAGTTGGTGAACAAAGCACATTCGATAGGGCAGTTCTGTACAGCTCGTATGAGTCATTAAGTTAAAAGAAATTTTTACTTATACATTATTGCTCATGCGCTTGTATGGCATTAACTATAATGTGCTTGTTTCTTTTCTTTTACTGCACAGGAAGACAGAAACTGTTGATGTTCTGGATGCTCTTGGTAGTAACATTGTGGTTAGTACCAGAGGTGGAGAGGTAATGAGAATCCTACCCAAGATGAATGAGGAAATCAATGAGGAATGGATCTCTGACAAAACGAGGTATAACGTTTAATGCCTTATTCATTTTACATCTTAGTTGTGTTTCGTGATTTAATGCTGGATGAGATTGTGGGCTTGAGACAAATGCCTGGCTTATCCTGATTGGGTTTGAGGACTGATCCTCCCTCTTTGTCATTGCATCCCTACGTGTGTCCAGAAGGATGATCAGAAATACCTGCATTTCTGGAAGTGGGCCATCTTCGGCAACCCAGACGGCTGTCTGGCTTGGCACGTGCTTCTGGATGGAACCTTGCCAATTTTAATTAAGGATTATACCATTATCTATCTGTATGCTGCTAGGTATATGTGGGGCGGATTTGTAGAGATTTGAGAACAGTTAAAATCCATTCCCTGCAAATTAAAGAATATTAACACAATATTAACACTATCCAAAGTCCCAATACTTACCTTTTGAACTCAACAGATTTGCTTATGACGGTTTGAAACGCCAGAGACTGACCCAGCCAATGCTTAGGGATGAAAATGGTCAGTTTGTTCATGCATCATGGGAAGATGCTCTTACCCGGGTGGCTGGTGTGGTAAGTGTTTGCTTTTTTTATTTTATTTTATTTTATTCGTCCCTCTTCATCGGAGCTGATAATTGATCTATGCATGTAAGTTTAGGAAGTCAGCCATGAGCCTATTCATCTGTCTTTGCAAATGTGAGCAGCTGAATGTTGTTCGTCAGCAAAGACTGGGAGGTATTTGACAAATATGATGCTATTCTCTACTTTGCCTCTGTTGGGGAAAGGTTTGAAGAGTCCTATGGGAGTATTGTAGACAGGCGATTTTTATGGCACTTCTTTTGAGTATCTTGAAAAATATGGCACACGTATGTAATGTGAACATAAGGCCAGCACGTTTTCATTTATAACTCTACACGTCTGTATAAAATATACAGTGGAGGTGCGTTTTAGTGACACATTTCCTCTCGCTATGTTAAAATGCATAATGTTACATTGCGATGTGATGAAATCTTTGAATTCAGTGTTTAGTGAATAAACTACAGTAGATTTTGTTATATGTGTAAAAAAAACAAAAAACAAAAAAAAAGAAAACATAAAACTGTTTCCAAGCATGATAGATCTTGGACAAAGAATGAAATGCATGCATTTCTTCAGTTTTTAATTCATTCTGTGCAATATTCATATTCAAACAATGAACTTTTCTGTCCTGTAATTTGGTGGCCGCGCTGCCTAATGATTGTGAAATGCTCCCAATTCAGCTGCAGAGTGTGCAGGGTGCAGATGTTGCCGCCATTGCTGGAGGACTAGTAGACGCAGAGGCACTTATTGCCCTTAAAGACTTGCTGAACAGGGTGAATTCAGACAACTTGTGCACAGAGGAAGTCTTCCCCAACTCCGGAGCGGGGTATGTTTTCCAATCTGTCATAGACATCAGGATGCTTTTATTATTTGATGCAAGAAGTCGCCAGGGGCAGACAGTTTACAGGGTTATTGAGATGAATGCCAATGTTTGAGGAGGCTTATAATGAGATTACAGGTCTACTTAACCCTCTGGATCATGTCTCTCACAACCATCTAACATGATCTCACACATGGGCACGCATACATGCTGAGGTATACCTCAATTTCCTTTACCCAAAGAGTGATGTTTGTAGAACATGAATTACCTGGTCCAAATAGTTTATTGCATGTAAGTATATATTTTATGTGAGGCTTCTTCTGTACTTTACCTTTGCTACATTATACACTGTTAAATATAAAAGAATGTTTCCCTATTGCGAAGCTGATTTGTCCTAGAAACATACATAAATGTTTTTTCTTATCGGGATGCCTTACTATGTTTATTGCAGCACTGATCTGCGTTCAAGTTATCTGCTGAATTCAAAGATCTCCGGTGTCGAGGAAGCTGACCTATTGCTGTTGATCGGTACAAACCCTCGATACGAAGCCCCTTTGTTTAATACAAGGATTCGCAAAAGGTTTGTGTTTCTTACATTTAGTTACCTCCGAAAACTAGTGTAGGGTACCGTATTCATCTCATTCGTTAGATGTGGTCATCTTCAGCCAAAACCACCTGTGACGATGTATTCTACAGCTGATGTGACTGCTGGGCATATATTTCATTCATGTTGCGTTCTGTATAAAACTGCTGTTTTCACTCTCCTTACATCAGCTGACTGGTCAGCGGTTCAGAGAATGAACACAGCCAGGACAGCTATAACCCAGGGTTTCACGTAATTACCCCTAGATCTGTCAGTGTGTGTGATCTGTGTTTTTTTGTTTTTGTTTTTGTTTTAGGTTGGTTGTTAAATGTAACCTTTTAAAGGGAATTGTGATAAAAGTTCTCAACGTCAAGTTGCCAGAATGGATTATCTGCTCTTTCTTTGCAGCTGGCTTCACAATGAGCTACAGGTGGCCGTAGTGGGAAGTTCCGTGGACTTGACTTACACCTATGACCACTTGGGAGAATCTCCTCATATACTCCGTGATATTGCATCAGGAAAACACCCCTTTAGCAAGGTGTGTAACAAGTACTATTTTTTTTTATTTTTTTATTTTTTTTTATATATATATTTACTTTCACACCATCAGTTTAATTTTCTACAGCAGGTATATTACTTGCCACATAGTTTTATTAGTGCTGCACAACTGTTTTAAACGTGTATGTAGTTGCAGTTTTATTTAGGGCTGCAACTAACAATTATTTTAATAATCGATTCGTTGGCCGATTATTTTTTCGATTAATCGGATAAAAAAAAAACAATATGCAAATTTTTAGTTTATTTAAAATAATTTAATGAACTGGATGTTAAAAAACAACTTAAAATTTACATTAACATTCTTATTTTGTTATGATGTAATAAAAAAACAATATTTTCAAAGTACAAAAACCCAAACACAATATTTATGAAACAAAATAACCCCAAACATTCTGAAAAGAGGTGGACTATTACTGTTCAAGAAACTTTGCCCCAGCCCTGGCACTTTGCACCCAGCACTTTGCACCCAGCCCTGGCACTTTGCACCCAGCACTTTGCACCTGGCACTTTGCACTCAGCACTTTGCCCCAGCCCTGGCACTTTGCACCCAGCACTTTGCACCCAGCACTTTGCACCCAGCACTTTGCCCCTGCACCCAGTCTCCAACTCTGCCCTGCCCCCAGCCCTGCCCCCACACTCACACCCTGCCCTCACACCCTGCCCCCACACTCACACCCTGCCCTGCATCCACACCCCCACTCTGCCCTGCACCCAGTCTCCCACTCTGCCCTGCACTCCCACCCCCACTCTGCACCCAGTCTCCTGCCCTGCCCCCACACTCACACCCTGCCCTGCATCCCCACCCCCACTCTGCCCTGCACTCAGTCTCCTACCCTGGCCTACCCCACCCCCGCGAATCGCTCTGTGCGAACGGAGCCACTCGCACAGAGCGAACCGCTCTGTGCGAGTGGCTCCGTTCGCACAGAGCGGTTCGCACAGACATGAAGAATACTTACCTCCGGAACGCGTCACATCCGTCACGCAACTAAAAGAAGGCGGAGAGTGCAGAGCGTGTAGAGGAAGCGGGGAACGCTCGCGGAGGTAAGTAAAAGGAGCCAACAACGAATCGATCACTCGATTAATCGATAACGGAAATCGTCGACAACTATTTCCGTTATCGATTTATCGTTGTTTCAGCCCTAGTTTTATTTTCCTTTGTAGCTACGTTATCCGGCATGCATTTGATGTTTTATTGTCCAGTTAGAAAGATGGCATAAAAGGTGGAAAAGAACCATTCCATACATTGAATAATGATGTATTTATTTTCCATCACCATGAACAACGTAACATGGACTAATGGAAAAAATCAGCCTAATCTTGGACTGTTACTATCCAATAATTTTAAAATCCTGGAAAGACATTCATAATTACAATAAACAAAAGTAATGACACCATAAAACTAGAGTTAATGACAGTAGTGTTGATTAAAAAAACAGTGAGTACCTCATAGCATTGTGGTTACACAAACAGTAGGGAATTGTATTTATAATGTATATACAAAGTATGGCACAGTTGGAACAAAAATACATATATAATGAGTAAGAATACTGGTACCGGCTTGTGAGCTTGCATGTAATTATGAAATATGCTGAGATTGCACAGTTTGCTTGTAGGTTTTGAGCCAAGCCAAGAAGCCCATGGTGGTAGTTGGTAGCAGTGCTTTACAACGCAAAGATGGGGCAGCTATTCATGCCGCTGTTTCAGCCATCGCACAAAATGCCAGGGTCAGCAGTGGAGTTGGTGAGGATTGGAAAGTGCTCAATATCCTACACAGGTAAATTGTTGTGTGTTTGTTTTTTTTTTTGTTTGTTTTTTTATTTATTAATATATTTGATATGTTATTAGATATATATATCAGTGGGTTTCCATAGAGAAAGGTATAGTATGGGCGAATTCCTAGAGATGTAAGCGGGAAGGAGTTAAAATGGTTGAAGAGAAAATTAAGTTGTGGCCAGAGTTAAGAGTGATGTTAGAGTATTTGAAAATACATGCATGTGCCAAATCTTGGAACTGTTGCAGGGTACTTGTTGCCTGTCTTTGTTGGCTGTGGCCTAGGTTTAAATCGAAAAACAGGGGGGTTTTTTTAGAACCATTTGTTCAATCATACTTTTCTTAAAAAGCTGTAAATGTCACTTTTCTTTTCCCCAAATTATTTATTTATAGTTCTTCCATTACATCTGCTATTTATATTTGCAGAGTTGCAAGTCAGGTTGCTGCTCTAGATCTTGGATACAAGCCTGGAGTAGATGCCATACGGAAGACCCCTCCAAAGGTCCTCTTCCTGCTTGGAGCCGATGCTGGCAGTATTACACGCCAGGATTTGCCAAAAGACTGCTTCATCATCTATCAAGGTGTGTGTGTGTGTGTGTGTGTGTGTGTATATGTGTATATCTCTCTAGCAGGTCAAAATCCAAAGTGTTGTGAATGTCCTGTCCATCACTGCAATGTATTCTTGATCAAAGGTCTTATGTATAACAGTACTTTAGAAAGGGGTACATGTCCATTTTTTCTTCATAACACAATATGTTCTCTTTGCTGGGGAGACATCATGTACTTTGGTGCTTCTACACCACGGGATTTAAATCTGAAGAGTTGCCAATTAATTTAAGTAACATATATGTGGATTGCAGCCTGCCACTTAATATTTACCAGTCACTACAAGCAATTATTTCAAATGTTTGGTAGTCTTTTTTTTTCTTTCATTAATTTGGTGATGTTTTCTAGAGTTTTTGTCAGCATTACAATTTCTAGCTTTAGATTACAGTTTTTCATTGACATGCCTATTTTCAGGTCATCATGGAGATGTGGGAGCACCCATGGCAGATGTGATTTTTCCAGGAGCTGCCTACACAGAGAAATCTGCTACCTATGTAAATACAGAAGGTAGAGCCCAACGGACATTTGTGGCTGTGACTCCACCTGACCTAGCGAGAGAGGACTGGAGAATTATCCGTGCCCTTTCAGAGGTACTTTGTGACATTGCGTGCATGTAAATATGGAGCTGTCCCCCCCCCCCCCCCCATGCTGATCCTTTTCAACTCTGCCAAAGTAGGTTGCATCGTGTTAATGTGATGGAATGAAAGGCCTGTCATTTACCTTGTGTTCCTTTTTAAAAGGTGGCAGGTATGACCCTCCCCTATGATGATAACAGTGGAGTTAATAAAAGGTTAGAGGAAGTATCGCCGAACCTGGTACGATATGACGAGGTGGAAGAAGCAAATTATTTCAAGCAAGCAACAGAGTTATCAAAGGTATGGTGATTATTGGCTATTCATGATCTGATGGTTTTCTTGAAAATCCACCACATTTATCTGAACACCATGAATCTTGTTCTTGTTCCAGCTTGTTAACCAGCAGTTGCTTGCAGATCCTCTGCTAGCCCCACAGTTGACAATTAAAGATTTCTACATGACCGGTTAGTAATGCCAGAGTGGCCATTTTACACCTTTTTAATGTTTTAAATGCGCCTACGTAAATAAAACATGTACTTCTTCACATTCATCTCTTTAAAACTTTCTACAGATCCCATCACCAGGGCATCACAGACGATGGCTAAGTGTGTTAAAGCTGTAACTGAAGGAGCGCAAGCAGTAGATGAACCATCTATTTGCTGAAGTGTTTTGCAATCACAACTGTGGAGTGAGCCTTGTCTTCTGATGGCTCTGCAGCTTTCAAAAACTGAAGTGTTCTTGTGAGGCTCTGGGACCGTTACTGGAGCAGTGTAGGATTCCAGCTTTGCATCTGTGCTTGTTTTGAAAGCACCTGGAGACACACTATATATCTAAAATCAAATGGCGTGTGTACAAACTACTTATAATCTTATTAAAATGGTTTATTAAATACATAGTTGTGTTTTTTTCCCCCCACAAAAATATAACTGCACAGAGCATAGTAATGCCCTAGCTGGGAACTGGGTCAGATATATCAACTAACAAAATATTTTAAAGAGACCTAGATAATTTTGGTCATGGTGATTACCACATCTTAAAAAGACGGTAAATTGTCCCTGATACCCATACTATAGAATAATGCATATTAAAGTCCTCTGTGAGTACTCCTGCTGGGGACCTATCATATGCATTAAAGTGCATATGACAGCTGGAGTGTCTCTTTAACATTCTTACATTCTTACAGCACTAAATAATCTGTTGCATGAAAGGAATAGTCCAACAGGTTTAAGAAGAGTTCTAAGGAAATCCGACCATCTGGGTGTCTCACACGTTTATAGTAAAGGATTGTTGGCCACTTATTTGTTCTCCCAGAGGAAACATAGGTATAACTGCCTTTAAATATCGCTGCATGTTTACACTTGCTTTGCCATTGATTTCTAAAATAAAGCATAGGAAATAGGAGGATTTTCCAGAGAATCATAATTTTTTTTTCTTGATTCCCACGATTTCACGGGTGCCAAACTATTTCTCAGATATGTTTAAAGTCTGACTGGGAGGTGCACTTAGAATTCATGCACCCCAGTTATACGTATGCATCGATATCCTACCGTTTATACACGACCGTATGATAGCCAAGCGCGTGTGTCTATTGCTGTTAAACCCTCTCAGTAGTCCTCCTCATTGAATTATTAAACCATTTTCTTATGATCCTAAAGTTAATTGTTTTAGTGCTACTCTCTCCTTCGGTCTACGGTTTTGGTCACTAGCTACAGTCTGACAACTCGCCTTTCATCATCTGAACTGTCCAATCCGCTTCATTTTGGGCAGATCCTGCGAATTGCACTTCTGTACACATATTTATTGATACCTCTCAAATCATTCCTTAAGACTGATGCCATAACTTACTTTAGAACCCCATTCCTACTTGGATCACGTTGGTTATTGTACACTATTCCCAGAAAAGGTGGAATGCAGTACGAGCAGATGGCCCTGTACTCCCCTCACACTCGGTTGAACCTCGGGACACAACCATACCTGCTGATGGACGTCTAAAAGTCTCCAACCTGAAAAGTTACCTCATGGAGCATTGTCTTGTCTTATAAGGTCTTTGACACCTTCACAATGATACTATCATACTAGTGAGATAAAATATGAAGGATGTACAGTTACTTCCTCTACCCGGCAAGGAGCATCAATCCTCTGCAGGGTCTGTAAAGATCCTCCCGGAGTACCGGTGACAGCCTCACCTTAGGTCACACATACTATGAGCGATATTAATGCTAAAGTCCTTACATAATTTACAAGAGAGACTTTCCTTAATTACTAAAACTGATGCAGACAGCTGGCTACTGGCTGTACAGAGTTATGTAACAAATCTATCGCCATTAAAGTTTTTATATTTTAGAACAAAAAACTGCTTCAACACAGCAATAATGTCTGCTTGCATTGGGTTACTAGCAGACGTAAACAGTATTTCCCACAATTCCAAGCATTACACCACGCCTCACTGTATATCATGTGATTAACTGTTTACACTGTAATATCAACGTCCAATCAAAATCACATATGGTCTGCCCTTACTATTACATCACTGCTTGGCTTCATCTCTGCTCATACAATTACAGAATGAATGGTAATATTTGTAAGCTGGATAGTTCTATGTGAAAGGTACAGGGCGAAAAAATAGTTTCATGATGACAATATACACACTGACAGATGAACACACTTAACATACATACACACACTACCCTTTGTTTGCTCAGGAGGTCTAATCTGCCGACCGGTGGCAGCACTTCTGCTCCCTGGTGTCCTCACACGCCGCCTACTTGGGAGCTCTCACAACCATATACAATATAAAACTAAATATGGGTTAGAAACATAGTGCGGTATAAATGCACATTACGTCTTGTACACATTTTGATATATTATCTGTTATTATTTATTGATTTGTATAGCACCATCATATTCCACAGCGCTGTACAATGGGTAAACAGGGCATAACAAGTACTGCATCACATAGCAATTTGGACAGAAACAAAAGGTAGTTTATAGCAATACTTACCTCAAAATGATTGTGTTTTTTATTAACAAAAATAAAAAATCACATGTTGCCATACTGCTTGCTTCATTTCCTTTCCTGCAGTGAGTTTTGGTGAGGAATACGTTTGGTTACTTACCCAGCAGCAGCAACTTTCTTGGGCACAAGGAGCATGGGGCATTTTTTTTAAATATTTATTTTTTTAGAATGGAAAGTGAAACAAATCATGATTTGTACAGAAAACGCTTTCTCACCAGAGTCCACATCTACTTCAGATTTCTACCTCCACTTAATGTCAAAAGTGTCTCTTCAATCTATCTGGGCTTGTGTGGGACCATGAACACGTGCCCTGTTAGGTACAATTTTTAACACCCGAGGAGTACCAAACAGGTAGTTATACCATTGTAACAAAACTAGAACTTCATGTGGCAAAGTTCTTAAGAAGTCCAACAATTCTAAAGTGGTCTTCAGGCACAACCACTCCTCTAGAATACCCAAGGTCATAATCGGAGCTGATCCTTTGATATACGATGTGGCGGTGGTCTCTAGACATAAGATTTTATCTACAGGACACAAGATGCTACTGTAATTTTTTGCTTAAGGTGGTTGATTAAGATTACACACTGGTCCAATTTTGCCCAATATCTTTTTCCGAGGAAATACTTCAACCATAGCTTTCTGCTAAGAAGGTGATTGTTTCTTAATATCTTGCATTTTGCATTGTAACAATATCTCTTCGTATATTGCTTCATCAGCATTCATTTCCAAAGAAACTTTTCTCCTTTACCTTTCCTTTGAGATCCTGTCCAGCACCGAGGCATGAGCTCAATACGCAAAACTAGTAGCCAAGTCTTGCATGTCTTCTCAGTAGGCATGATAGCTGATGAAGAATATTTTTCTAGCAACGACACCAGAAAGCAGTTGGAACTGATAGCTTACTGGTTCGACCACTTATCACGCAATGTCATTCATTGATTTATATAGTGGCGTCATATTCTGCAGCGCTGTACAAAAGAATATCCGTCATCATCTTCTGGAGGCACAAAGGTGGACATCTACAGGTTTTCGCTTTGCTTTGCCACCTGAAATTATCTAATAGCTTTGCTACGGCTCTGTTTGTTGACTGATCTAAATCTAAAGAACTATATGTATTAAACTTTCTAGAAAATGACATTGTAGACAAAAAATTCCCTTCTTGATCTATGCAGTTTCACAAAAAAAAGGTGAACTATCCATCCCTCCATAATACAGTCATTGGCGACGGCTGACAGGTATGTGGCTAGGATCTCCTACACCATCAGTGGACATCTAAAGTGTCAGCCGTTGGCTACGTCATACAAATTTTAGAAACTTAAAAGTCACATTTCAATGCTTTATTCCAAAATATAAATATATTTCCCTTACCTTTTGGAAGAGAACGTTGAAAGAAATGTTCCTCAAATCTCCTGGTTCCTTTGTAAGAATGTCAGATAAGGCATGATGAGGAGCACCTTTCAGATTTCCCTTGTTGAAGAAAAGAAATAAGAATAGAGTATCCATTCATAACACATTATAAAGATCATCATCATCATCCAGTCCAACATATGATGTCATTGTCGCCCCCCCACCAGTTTCTGAATATTTCTATAGGATCTTAATTCCAGCAGCTCCAAGATGGTTGAGAAGTTGTTGTTTTGGAGGGCAGGGGAGCTGTACTGGTGTTATGTCCTCTGTGCGCCTGTAGTGGTGCTGTGGGAGGCTGCTGGCCCTTCTTCTGTACCAGCAGCCCAGCCTTCTCGGCTACAGAATATATTCAGGGAATCCCTTTCTAAGCACCGACCCCCCTTGCACTTTTTCTATTACTTTTTTTTTTAATGACCTCCACCCCCCTGGTAGAAATTAATTCGGATTGAACAGTTATTTACCGGGGCTACTGCTTTGAAGGAGGAGATCCAGATTTTAAAAAAAAAATACCCACAGCGCCCCCGGTCCTGATCGCAGCCGGCTGGGGAGGTCCTGGGATCTGACAGCCAAACAGAAAAGGGGGGAGAAAGGAGGAGGAAAAAAAAAAGCCTGAAAAGGTAAGCGGAGAACACTGGGCCGTAACCGAGGCCTCGGACTACAGTGATGCGGTAAGACCGGCTGGTGGCGCTCTGGCGTCGGATACTTCGAATACTAGAGGCCGAGGATTGGGAGGCCGGGTTAGGCCGGCGATCGTGGTTTTGTCGAGGCTTTACGTTTTTCTTTCTGTAGTTTAGCGGATATCGTAGTGTTTTCTAGTTCAGAATAAGTACGCCGTGTAAATCGTTTACTAGCTAGTTATTCTAAGATCCGGTCTTTACGGCCGCTCCGCTATTCACGGTCAACGTTTGTAATTCCTGACTAAAGGTATCGATGTTTATTATTCATAGTATTCGTATTATCACCATCATTATTATTATGGCTCACAGCCGGCTTTTTAAACACCATAGTTCGGGTTTTATCTCTTTTCGGTTTCCAGCTGCACTTCCGAGCCGGGCCGGCCGCAGGTTCCTTTTGGCAGCCGGCTGTCAGAAACAAGTCACCCCAATTATTCCACTAAAGCGCTGTCTACCTTACGGGACCCCCTTATAAAAAAAAAAACGCTTTTCCACATTGCTACATTTTTGTTTTTTCCCCCTAAATCAGCGTACTATTTATAATAATAATAATAAATAAAAATACCCAGCAATATGAAACATTGGTAATTTTAAAGAGCATATCGGATGTACTGATTATTATTACTCATTCTTGTTATGTGTGTGTGTATATATATATATACGTGTGTGTGTGTGTGTTTAATGTATATAATGTATGTAAATATGTGTGCGTGTTTTTATTTTTGGGATATATACTGTATCCGCACATCTGGACAGTGTACTCTGGATCCTTTCTATTATTTCAACGCATATATTTCTGCCTTTGCATTGCCGCCGGCGAATTAAATAGAAAATCGGGGGTCCTAAAATATAGCATAATCCGGCATGCTAAAATTTCCTCGTACCCCCCCGGCTGACCTCTAAACGCGTACCCGTGCGCTCTTATATTTTTTTATTTTCCGTGTGCCAGATGGCAGCGCTGTAGAAATAATTCCGTGTATTAACCTTTCTGTCGCCCGTGAGATATGAAATGTAATATGTTACTTAGCAATGTGTTTCTGATGGTTGTGTGGCTTAAGAGCTTTTTTGTCGCTGTTTGAATGCCGGACGATTGACACCGTGCTTAATTGTCAGTGTTGGGGGATAGAGAGTTAAAATCAAACTGGGTCTGTGTCGGTACGGCCGGTGGAATTAAGTTGTGACAGGTAACGTGTGCCTGACGGTGTTTTACTCCTATTTTAGGGCACTTTAGAGAGTGTGTATTTCTTATGGACAGGGACAAAATAACGTGACATTTTTGTAACGTGTTCCGGTTTGTCACCTCCACTCCACTGCTTCATCGCATGGGTTGCCTAGCAACAGCATGAAGTTCAGTCAGATATGAAGCAGCGGTCCTTCTTCCGCTAGCATGCATATTATACGTGGATGTGTATATTACCTGAGATTTTATGGTTTTTGTAAAAAAAGAAAAAAAAATAAGACGACCACCAGCTGCGCCAAAAACACATTTTTCCAAAACCTGTCACCGTATTCCGGCATTGACAGTAGCAATGTTAGGACTGGGCTGGAGTGAGAGTCTCCTCAGCTTGGCCGCCTCTGTTAAAGGAGACTTCAGAGCCCTGTCGGTTTGTGTTCTACACGAGGCCAGCTGTGAACTGGTTTATGTGTTGATCGTCGTTATCATGCTGCTTTGTCAATGTCTGCCATTGTTCTTCACATTGTGCTTGCAGATGTATTGATTGTAAGTTAACTGTAGATATGCTATGTCTGCCCCCCCCCCCCCCGCTCATACTATGCTAGATAAAAATCCCAGGAGTTATAATTTCCAAAAACTAATCAGCCCATAGCATATTTGGCAAACTCCCATAATCCTCTGCTGCTCTGTCTTGGCTGAGGTCAGATAAGGATGAGAGGGGTTGTAATTCTATAACAGTCAGAGAGCACCTGCCTCTGTATCAAAGGGTGTTTGTCCCTTGTTTGCATTAAAGGGACGCTGTAATGCATATGATAGCTGTATGGGCCATCTACATTTTTGTTGTGTTGGTTTGGAAATGCATGGGGGGATTCAGGGGATGCATTTGCCCCGTTCTCTACCCCCCCACTGTTTTCCAAGCAAAAAATAAATCTGGTATATAATATACATGTACACCCACACGCATATGAATGGGGCTAAATTTTATAGGGTAACATACTTTTTTCATATAAGGGTTTGGGCATTCAAAAGTAGTGGGAATGATGTTTCTAATGATAAATTCTGTACAGTAGGTGGAACGGCACCTTTAAATTGGAGGAGAATAAAGTGCTCTTCTTGCAGATGTCTTTCTGGCTTGCATTTCATGGGCTGCAGCTGCGGCGCTCTGTTTTGTTGTACACGGCACAGTCTGTGAGATTATCTGTCGTTTAAGATATTCGCTAAATATTTTGATAAGAAATAGGAAATTAGAGCAAGAGGTCATAAATTTGTAGTTATCTTCCAGCTAAATTGGGAGTTCATACCAATCTTATCTGTTCTGGATCAGCTGGAGAATTTTAACCCTAATGATTTCCCCCTTATTGCTGCTGTCCTTTGGCTAAATGCTGATTGGTTCAAGCAGCATTTAAAGCTTTGGATGGTGAATAAGAAGAGGTAAAATTGTTTTAATTATCTTCAAAACATTTAAGTTGTTTAAAAAGCAAAAAACTCAATGTTGGCATCTTTCATAAATATATTATGTAAGATAACTGAGTGTCCCATTACAGAACCAAGGAGCAGGCCGCCAATATGGCTGCTTGCTACCATGGCAACAAGGAAGCTCTTAAACAAAAGAAATCTCAAAAGTCCTGCTGATCAGTTATGGCATTTTATTAAGCATATATATATAATAAGTCACAAACACTTCAGTACTGATATGTTTAGGATGCTGTCCTCTCCTAAAGTACAGCCTGCCTTTCTCATTGTGTTTTTGTTTGATGTGATTGAAATTGATAGCTGCAGGACTATTGATTGTTACCTTGGCAACTTGTTCTTTAGAAAACCCTCTCCATCTGGCACTACTTATTCATTGCATGGGTAATTTGTATACGAGTTCACCCTCTCCTTTTTTCTTACCATCTAATCTACAAATGATGAAAGTATTTAAGTATTTTTTTCCGTCAGATTTTCGGAACTGGTTATCGGTTAAAAGGCTCCCTGTGTAGTTATGAGAAACGTGGACATGTTAATGCAGTAAGGTTGACTTTAACAGATGTTTGTAACTA
Source organism: Spea hammondii (assembly GCA_029215755.1). Taxonomy (NCBI): domain Eukaryota; kingdom Metazoa; phylum Chordata; class Amphibia; order Anura; family Pelobatidae; genus Spea; species Spea hammondii. Next base: position 26,805,685 of record JARDYJ010000006.1, read on the forward strand.
CAGCTGGTGCTGCATCACTAGAAGAACGGCAAAATGGGAAATTTAAATGGGACTCTCAAACGTAAATCAGTTATTCACAGCACAAATCCTTAGGATTCTCTGCCTTCTTCACGTACGGGCAGCTGCTTGCTGGGCACTCATTGTCTTCCACCTGTTTTTGCCCAGATGACACCATGAACCCCTTATTCTGTTAGCTTCCTATTTTCAACCAAAACATTTTCCTCCTAGTCTTCTTATCATTAAGGAAATATAATTTCAACCGCTTTTCTAAGTAAGTCATTCAGTGTGGCCTGGGTGTCCTTTTGTGATGTTACAAAAGAGAATTAAGCTTCTCGCACCGTTTCTGTCTTCTTGTGTAATGTGCCCATGGTGGCGCTGAACAAAACATACAGTTGGCAGCATTGAGTTCTGCGCATGTTTGCCACTTTCTCTTCTCCTTGATCTTAACAAGGCTCTCTAGTCACACAACCATCAGAGCGCGTTGTAGTGGGATGATTTCTGAGAGCGAGTTCCACCTGTGGTTACCTGTGTGTTTGTTGGCCATTGATCAGTCTGTTTAAAGGACCTTTTCTTAATTCTTCCTAGGAAATCCTATAGCGCACTTATAGAAGTGTCCTTGAAGACTCACCCTTAACACTGATGGTGCAAAAGGTTTAAAATCAGGTACGAGATGCTAACTAAAGCAATTCCCGGTTCTATTACCATCATCCTATGCATTTTGTTAATCTGTGCCGCCCCACCTCCCCCTCCGGTGTGTTCGTTCCACACAATGAAACAACTGTTACTTTTTCGGCATTGTTTTGTATGCTTTCCCAGCTGATGCTCACAAGGATCAGAGTAACATAATGCAGACACTTACCCTTGTCCCATGGTTGTGTGGTTATTCCGTGTATTAAGTTAATTTGGGGGTGTTCCTTTTAACACAATGACACAACTGTTACCTTTTTTTCCTATTGTTTTGTGTGCTTCTCCAGCTGATGTACACAAGGACCAGAGTCACGTGATGTATGAAGGCAAACACATACACTTCTCTGAGGTTGACAACAAGCCCCTGTGCTCCTACAGTCCCAAACTCTGCAAGCAGCGAAGACTCAACGGCTACGCTTTCTGTATCCGGCACGTTCTTGAAGACAAGACTGCCCCCTTCAAGCAATGTGAATATGTGGCCAAGTATAACAGCCAACGCTGCACCAACCCCATCCCTAAATCAGAGGACCGTAGGTAAGTGTGGATCACACTATGTACTTAAAATATCCAAGCACATCACATTACAGATATCAGTACACCCTCCTGACTCTTCTGGTGAACTCGTATAGTTGGAAGGCTCTACAGACCGTACTGAGTAATGTTCAGGATTCAGGATTATCCATCGTTTTCTGAAAATCATCTCCTCATTTTCCTCTGCATTTATGTTTTAGCAAACAAGTCTTCCGCTGTAATTTTGATCCATTTCTGTAACTTTTCGATAATGTTAGTATGATTGAGCGCTTTTATTAATTTTATTTACATGTTTGGGGTTTTTTTGTGTGAACAGTATAGAACTTTGGAAGTCTGATTTCATTTTCTTTGTTGTTGGTCCAAGGAGGGTTTCTCAAGTGAAGGTCTGTTTTGAAAATACTGTTGGTGATAACACTTTTCTCATTTTAAAAGGTATTGCAACAGCCATCTGCAGGTTCTCGGATTTATTCCCAAAAAGGAGAGGAAGAAAAAGAATGATGCGTTGGAGGAGGTGAAGCCCCGGCATCAAATGGACACCATGGCGTTCAGCTTGACTGTCCCCCCCTTGGCCTTGAAGATGCCCAATGGACTGGACGGAATGACCCTTTCTCCTCCAGGTGCAAGGCTTCCTTTCCACTACTTAGAAACAGATCTGGAAGATCCTTTCATGTTTGAGGAGGAAGAAGACCTGAAAAAAGGGGCATCTATTAAAAAGAAATTGCACAGCAAGCTGGCCCAAAGCCGACAACGTCAAAAAGAAACAGAGATTTTAAAAGTTAATCAAGAGCACTTTAGCCCTCATCCTGCACCTTCTCCGCTACAGGCTCCATCTGTCCTAGAGCAGCCCAAGCTGGTACTACCAGTACCAGTGTCGCTGACACCTGCTGGGCTACCACAGAGCCTTGTCTGCAAGTCACCTCAACCTCAAAATACCAGCCTACCAGTACAGGGAGTGTCACCTGTCACGCACACACTAGCACAAGCAAGACCCGTGTCTAGCAAGAGAACCCTTATTGTCTCAGAAACACCCCAACGGGACAGGATACAGGTGGCAGCAACTGCGTTGCCGACTTATTCCTCCTGTGTAAGTCGGCTGCAGAGACTGGTGAAACTGTGTACGCAAAAACAGCAACTAGATAAGGATTTGTTTCCACATTTAGGTAGGTGGACCAGTTATTCTGTAAGACTTTTGTCAACACAACTAATTGAAAGACAAGTTTTTACATAAATCATTAGATCATTTCTAAAGTTTTTAATGATGATAGTGTTTTTGGTAGGGGTGCACCGAAATGAAAATTTTGGACCGACGCCAAAAAATTAAGGATTCACTTGGATTAAACCGAAAATGACCCCCCACTTAAAAATAATAAAATGACCACACTTTTTTATTAAAATAATTTATATATATATATGTAACAGCAATCATACTCATATCATACCCAGATTCCAGCATGACTTCGCATGATAGGAGTTTGATTGCTGTTAACAATCATATAAATATTGTTGTTGAATTTTTCTGTCCAATTTTGGTGTGTTACTTACATTTAATAAAAGTGGTTAACACACCAATAACAATATATAATTGCTAACAGCAATCACACTCCTATGATGCCCAGGCAGCCAGTACATGCTAGAACCTGAGTGTGATTACAGGCTCCCTATGCCATGCTATTCCCCCACTTACACATCTATGCTATCACACATTCATTCATATACTCATTCATTCACTCACAGATACTCATTCGTTCCCTTAATCTTGCATACTTGCTCATTGCTTTTACCTTAGATACGAATGTGTTTCCTCAAAGAGACAAGGGTTAGGTACATAATTAGGTACAGATATGGAAGCTGGAACGAGTCCAAGAATTAAGGACTGAATTAAGGAGTGAATGTTGTTGAAAAAGGGCACCCCCTTATTTGTTTTTATAGTGGATGTTGGCTTCTTAATTGCACAAAATAACCGTCTTCTCCCACAAGACTTGTGTAGTCACGAAGGTCGCTTTGCACTCCATTAATTCAGCATTAAGTGCAACTCTTACTCTGTACATTCTACTCGATCTGGAAACCCTCACCACACTTTTCCTAGAGGTAAAATCAGATTTTTGAAATAAAAAGGTAGAATTCTCAGGTCTTATATGTAATGCTTTAACTGTGACTTCCATGATGGTAAATGATTTAAAACATATAGAGTTTTGCAGTGCTATTACAATTTGTGTGCAGCAGGATGGTTGGATTCCAGCATGTCATCCTGGTGACACCTTGTGGACAAAATACACCACAAAACTTTTTTTTAAAGATAATTGAATTTCAGAATTGATTTCTGTTACTGTAGCGATTTATTGCATAGAAAATCAATATGTAGTAGTTCTTGAATACTACTTTTAGAAAAGCTACAACAAAATAAGGTTACAAAAGAGTTTAATTAGGTTCAATTAATATCTCTTAACTTTGCCATCAGAAAAAGCAACCTGAGGCTGAAAAGCATTTGACCAAAGACTTATTTTTACAGACATACATGGGGGATTCAATGAATCCAGGAGCTGAAGACAAACAAAATATATAGCTTTTGTTTTTCCCTACGGCGGTTGTAGTCATGTGAACCAGACACCTTTTTATTGAGATCCCTTGTTGCCAGAGGAATGGGAAAGGGGGTTGCCTTTGCAAACCATTTGAAGAAATCAAAACAATCAAAGAATGTCCTTCATCAGGAGAAAAAATAAAAATACGGGCTTTTAATTTTTTGCCACCAAGGAAACATTGGCGTAATAAACGTAACACTCCCTTTTTTTCCAGTGCACGGGGCTTTTTTCTTTAGATGGTCAGTATTTATTCTCGGTAGTGCTCAGCATGCTGCATTTTATTTTGTATTTTAGGGAGTTCTGATGGTATTTATGTATTTAGGGACTGGATGGCTCATTGAGTTTGTACTCACAGGGGTCACTTTCCTCCTTTCTTCTGGATCATGTAGCATATTTTTTTTCGCTGTATCTGTTATACTTGGTCTGCAGCATTATAGTAAATGGGTATGAGACCATTAGATTTTACAGCATGGTTTCCATTGTCTTCTCCCACAGGGCTGGACTGGTCAGAAGATAGTGGAGAAGAGCAGGAAGACCCTGACCGAGCATCTCCATATCAGGTTGCATGGTCCTTCCGAGAGAGTCTCCATCAGGATAGCAAAAAGTACTATATCTGTGTCCTATTGATGATTTTTTGTGCATCAATAAAGTAAACTGTTGCTTGCTTACATAAACATCGTCAGGGTCCTCACGCTTCAGCTTAAATAAATAAACCAGGCCAGTTGAGGATGAACCAAGTGGTACCCTGTTCATGCCATCTGCATAGAAACATTTTAGACGGGCAATGATGCAGCATCAGCAGAGGGGATGAGTTTAGGCACTGTGTGAAGACTTTCATGAAAACCAAGTATGTAGGAGAGGTATTAAGGGTAAAAAAAACAATTCTCCCCTATTAACCCAAAACCTGAGACCTGTAATAATCCACAATTTTGTTTTCTGTTGCTTGTTATAATTTATATAAAATCCCGATCGCATGATTTGTATAATATATTTATGGAGATATCTAGACCTGTGCTTCAGCTCAACATTGACTTCCTCTTCAAATTAGTAGATTGAGCAAATGGCATAATGCATCATGTAAGGGAATCTGTTACATTTTGTCCCTAATGGCAAGTGTTGAATAATGTATACAGTGTTAGAATACGCAGGTCTTCTGTGTCCTTACTCTGCTGTTTGTATGCTTTGTACAGGTTTGATGCTGACGCAGCGCACACCAGGAGCTCAAGGGTCACACAACTTTGCACTTACTTTCAGCAAAAATACAAGCACCTCTGCCGCCTGGAGCGGGCAGAATCTTTTCAGAAGAAATACAGACATACATTCCGGAAAGCCTTACACAAGGCGGCCACCCGAGAGCCAGAGTCTGCAGGGCAGCTGATGTACGAACTGCGCAGGACTGCTCGCATGCGGTGAGGGGTTGTCTTACACTCGCTTTACTTACAGCAGGGCGTGACAACTTTGTTTTGAATCTAGGAGCCAGCTAAAAAAGTTAGGAGCCAGGATTTTTTTTTTTTTTTAAACTAACACAGTTTTTTATTTTCAACGACAAAAATAAAAAATAAATCGTGTTCCAAGGGAATTTCCCCCCCCCTTAAATATAGGTCCACTTTCCTCGAGCCCCTAACTTTTTTTTTTTTTTTTTAAAATCCTTACATTTTCTGCTTTTCTTTTTTCCCCCGCTCTCCTCCGACGTGACGGTCCTCACCCCATCACGAGGAACTCTGTGTGCCCCGCCCCCTTGAGCGTCGCGTCTTGAAAGGGGCGGGACGAAGAGCCTCACTGAGGCACTGCCAGTCAGCAGCACGGTGTGTGCAAGCCGGTCACCTAATAAAATGAAAGCAGCCGGTGTGGACACACGGCGGTCTTACCACCTCACCTCGTGGCAGCACCACGTGAACATTGGTCTGCCAGCCCACCCGGTGCGACCAAGAGGTGAGGTGGTAAGACCGCCGTGTGTGCACATCGGCCGCTTTAATTTTATTAGGCGGCTGTGCTGCACCGTGAGCAGGGCCAGTCCAATGAAGTCAGGTGGGCCGCATGTTGGACGCCCTTGAGCTAGGCACCAGGACAAAATTCTCAGTCTCCATGGCGACCTGGCGCCTGGGATTGGTCGAGCCCTGACTTACAGAATTGGTATTGTGGGAAAAACCACAACTTAAAGCGTAAGCTCTATGGGACAGAGACCACTTTTTTTGGGGTGTTCATACCTTTTATAAAATTCTTATATGATTTGGAAAAATGCGGATCCATGCTTCATGTCTGATTTGGTTTTTATTGCCTTATGTGTTTAAATCCATTGCAAATTTGCTGTTGTTTCTTATTCAGTGCTGTTTAAGACCTAAAATTAAATGAAACCTGACATGTAGATAGAATGAACGGCCAGATTTGAAGAAAAAGGAACATGATGGACTTCGAAGGCCCATGAGGAACATGCTTGATATCCGCAGTATTGGTTCCATCACTTATTCCATGTCTGTGCAGAATCAACAATCGCCATATTAATACAACTCTTTTATATAAAATATACTGCATGTTGTTCTGTAATAATTAATACATTGTCTGCAAATTAAAAAATAATGCACGTTGGGATCTATGAATACGAAAGTATAAAGTTTTAGAAGTTGGTTTATAACCGTAGTAATTTGTCTGTGGAGGTGATATGACCACTAGTCACTTATTACATTATGTTTATCTATTGCAGGCCAGTTCAACCAGAGCTAAGAGAAGAACCAGCACTATGCAGTGCAACTGTAAGGAGTAAACCGTGTACAAACCGAGCCCTCCCTTACACAAGGCACTGCTTTCAACGTATCCTTATGTTAAGAAACCAAACAAAAAACAATGTATTCTGTATTAATTTAGTTTCAAGGTTTTGCAGGACCTGTGTAATTATAGCTATTTCTGTATTTTAATAATTAAAATGCCTTTTTTTGTATTCCAGTACATGGAATTTTTCCTGGTTGCATCTCTTGCTGGGTCCTATGTTCTTCATAGATTTGTTCAGTACTGTTATACTCTACAACCAGCCTTGTCAAGGATTCCAGGTCTTCTGTTGTCCTTAACCTTTAGCAGATATCCTTTCCAACAGCTCACAGCAGCTCTTTTCTAGTTGCACAGCAAAGTTTGCGGACGGCCAGCAGTGTTCTGTACCTGTGTTTGATATCACGCATCAGACTCCTCTATGTGAAGAACATGCCAAGAAAATGGTAAGAAGGAACATCACTATTACCAGTCTTCCCATTAAACAGACTGACTGGCTAAATTTAAGGGACGTATTCATTTATCGCAGTATTCTTATTTTGCTGGTTGATGCAGATCTGTTACTTTACCAAATCCTGCATTTTACAGTGCTGTGCTCTAACACCTGTATAATAGTGATAAAACCGAGCAATAGAAATATATTTGAAACTTATCGTTTATGTATACTACAGGACCAGCTGTTTTACCTTCCCGCATGACTATTTCTCCCCATTAGGTGCTTCACTTTGTAAAAGTAGGGTGGCCAGATGGAAGATTGCTTTAGAACAATAGGTTATGCCACCTCTTTGTCATAGATCACAACATACCTGAAGCAAATCAATTACTTGCTTTTAATCTATTAGTCCTAATATAATGGCAAGAACTTTTTGATTATGAAAACTAGGGTGACTACATTTTCTTCCAGAACAACCTGCAATGTGTGGGATCTATAAACTCACAGGATAGAATCTGTTAGTTATACATCACGCATACTACATGGTTACACTTCACAGTTGCTTTCAGCAACATGTGAAATGTATGTATCCTGGGAAAATAGTCACTGATGAAAACCTGAACAAGGATTAGGAAACGTCACAGTTGAATTTCTGTAGGCTAAATGCTGGCATGACAACCCGGCAGTAGGTACATTTTTACTCCTACTGTAACTGATTATGAGAATGATGTTTAATGCCTTTTGGAACACAAATGTAACCTATATATTTCATGTACTGGTAAAATAGCTGTTAAACCTTTAGCCAGTTGTCTGTCTGTTCCATGGGTACAGCTTTTCTAAAAATGTTTGCACGCTTACACAAGATATTTTGTGTCTCATAATCAGGATAATTTCCTGCGAGGGGACAATTCTCGTAAAGTTCAACACCAGCAGCAGAGGAAACCCAGGAAAAAGACCAAGCCTCCAGCACTTACCAAAAAACACAAGAAGAAGAGGCGGCGCGGCCCCCGAAGGCCTCAAAAACCCATCCCACCCGCAGTGCCCCAGGGCAATCTCTGTATGCCTAGCAGCCTTTCACTGCCAGTAGAGGTATCCCGTATGAGGCAAGTAATAAAACATATGAGGTGTCCGTATGTGTTTAATCTTCATTTACTGAGAGTCGCGTTTCTGTCCCTGTTGGAACTAAAATTGAAGATATTCTTGTGTTTGTTTCTAAAAACAAATTTTTAATTAAGGAAACCTTAAAATAAAATGTGGCAGGATCATCAAAATCTAACGGCACTTGCTTAGAAGATGGTTGAGAAACACTGACATGGTACAAAATTACAAATTTTTTTGGGATGTAATTTTACTTGTCTTTCATATGTTTTTAAATATTGATGATATGAATATTTATTAAAGAAATTGCATTATTCTTTGCCAGTATTCACAAACATTTTGTAATCTCTCTCTTCTTCGGGTGCCTTGGGAACATCACCAACTGGTAATAATGCAGCAGTCTTTTCCTTTCTTTTACTTCTTCCTTTTTCTTTTTTTGCATTATACTGCAGCGCAGGCCAAAACAGTACCAAATGGTGCAATATATCTGCAGATTATTTCACCCAAGTACCTCCTAAATCTACTTTTTAATCTTAATTTGTTGGTTTTTTTTTTTAAATATGTGATCTTCATCTAAGTTACAATAATGAACACACAATCGGTTTTGACTAATAACACACAAATTATTGTTTTGTTCTTGTCCATTTTGAATGCATCATTCAAACAGTAATATATGTAAACCCCAAGATTAATCAATTCCAAAAAAGCCAATTGGAGTCAGGAGTTAACAAACCTGGAGTCCAATCAATGAAAACGGGACTGGAGGTGTGTTTTTAGAGCTAAATAAAAAAAAAAAAAAAGCAAACATTTTGAGTTGACTATTCACAAGAAGCATCTGCTGATGTGAACCATGCCTCACAAAAAAGAAATCCTAGAAGACCTACAATCAAGAATTTTGGATTTGCTTGAAGCTGAAAAGGGTTGCATAGTAATCTCAAAGTTAACATATTCTTCAGTCCACAGTTAAATTGTTTATAAACGGAGATGATTTGATACTGTGGCTACTCCTCCTAGAAGAGGGCGCCCAGCCATGATGGCTCAAGGGGGCAACGCAGAATGCTTAATGATGGATGAAAGAACACCAAAGTTATGGTGAAAAACTTGAAGACCTCATTGGAACTGGCTATAGTCTCTGTTCATGATTCTGCCATATTTAAAACATTTAAGAAGCTTGGACCGCAGTTCTCTAAAAAAAAAAAAAAAAAAAAAAAAAAAAGCCTGAGGTTTGCCAAAGAGCACCTTGAAACTCCAGAACAGTACTGGGAAAATGTTTTGCGGGCTGATGAAAATACGCTTGAATTGTTCAGGAAGAACATGCAACACTACTTACGGCGTAAAGAAAGGGTAGCATATGCCAACATGAAAACACCATCCCAGTGGTGAAGTACGGTGGAGGGAGCATGATGGCTTGGACAGCATGCCATCATCGATGGGACATTGAATTCCCAAGTTTATCAAGATATTTTACAGCATGTCAGAATGGCTGCTGAAGCTCAGTGGAAGTTGGGTGATGAAGCAGGACAACAAACATCAACGTAAATCTACTACAGAATGGCTTAAACAAAAGAAAATCTGCCTTTTGGAGTAGCCAGAGTGGAAACCTTAACACATTAGAGATTTAAGAGAGCCGTTCACACCACACATCCTAAGAATATGGCTGAGCTTAAGCAGTTATTGCTGTCAAACGAGGTTCGACCAGTTAACAAATCCAAGAGTTCACTTCCTTTTACCACCAGCACTGTGAATGTTCACTGGTTGTGTTAGAGACATGAAAAATGATCATTGTCTGTGTGTTACTTTTTCTTGCAGGTGTATATGGATTATAAATCCCAACCTGTCCACTGTGATGCCTACTCGATTGCTGTGTTTGCATGATAAATCTTCCCCATTTAATTGTTTCTTTTAAGTTATTGTAGCTCTCAGATGGCAAGTGATTTGGTTGTAGCTGCGTTTTATAAGGGCTGGAGCAGTAGAAAGTGAGAACTTCAGGAAAGGAGATTAGACCCACTAGTTGTGCGACCTTTTGCCACACCTTCCCTAAGTTTAAGACCCTCTAAGTGATTGAGAATTATTTTGTATACTTAATGTATTATATATTAAATTAGTTATAACATGTTAGATCGACATACAGAGAACATCTAGAGACAATATTTAGCCAATAAAGATATTTTACTGACATTGTTTAATTTGCACCATGGGTGTTGGTAGGTTTCAAAAAGAATCTGGTGCTAAATGGAGGCCGTAGCAGGCGACTAAATATAATAAATGTAAGCAGAGCTGATTTTCAAGTCACCTTTGCCTGGGTTTCAGCACTGACTTGCTGTTCATGGCTCCGCTCCCTTTATCGGATGGTGGTACTTAAAGTTTAGGGTTACATGACCCTGTAGGGCAATGAGAGGTGAGCCAGGGAATCGGTTGAGAAGTTTAAGCTCTGCCAGCTAAAGGAGGCACCAGGTACCACTGGACACCGGGGCTGACATTTCAGCCTCAAAGTCTTCATTCAGGGTTGTTAAATGAAACACTGGGGTTGTCGACCCCTTTAGCTCCTACTGTCGATGCCCCTGAGGAACATTAAAGTGTGCCAAAAAAAGTAGTATACCTTTTTTAAAAGGGTTTCAAAATGCTGCCTGTATATCTATTGGGAAATTTGTTTTGAAACAGAACAGGAGAGAACCCCTGGAGAATACTTAGTGCAGATTGCGGAGGCTTTGCAGTTATGTCAACATACTGGTCATTTTTGATGGGGAGGGGGGATGCACTCGAATATGTCCTGTGAGCATCTTGTCTGAGGCCAAGTAGTTTTCGGTTTCCTTTTTAAACGTTGAGAATTGGGATGTATAAATATATAAACAGTTTCTTTATCATTTGTTGTGAGACTTTACTGCCACCTTAAAGGAGGGCTACTATTAGTAATGTCATAAATAGACAGGAATTGTCACCATGTTTACTAAAATGATTCATAAAATCCCTAAAGTAAGCTTACCTTTTTATAGGAATTAACCTTCTTCTTCCAATGCTATTTTAGGCCAGGTTCTCAGAATCACTAATGCCATTTCAGCAAACCGCATTGTATCAAGTATGCTTCACTGATGTTCTTATTAACGCTAGTTTAAAACCAGTTTTAAACTTCAGTTGTTGATGTCATGAATTCAATTTCAGATTTTGCCCAAGTTGCTGCAGTGTAATAGTTTTTTATATCCAAGTTGGCATAGAGAGTCCTGAACCTCCCCAACATTCATTCTTATACGGTATATGTTCCATGAGCTCAGTGGGTCTAGAAAACAGTACTAAATAACCATGCTTCCTGTTCTATAATCCCAGCTCAAGTGTTGATAGAGACATTATAAGTCTATCTGTACTCTAGGAGCCCATCCACACCTGACTTGAGCACAGAAGAGCTGCCTGATGACATCACTAGCGAGATTGCAGACATTCACCACGACTTGGAGTTAAACCAAGAGGATTTCTCTGATGTTCTGCCACGTTTACCTGATGACCTGCAAGACTTTGACTTCTTTGAAGGTATATTATCTCACCTTAAAACAGCTAAGTAAAGAAAACTCCTCTAGCTTTCTTTCAGTCAGTGAAGTAAACATTGTGGCCGTCTTTCGTTCAGTGGAACAAGCAATATTTTATTTTCTGGGTGGTTACAGCTCCGTCAGCAGTGCACTGCCAACTGTCTGTAACAGCACTACTGATGTGTTCTTAACTAGTGGCATCTGAGTCCTGAATGCCATCCAAGGACAGAGCCAAGCTTTTGAAATGTATTTTGTATATTAGCACTCCACTAAGCATGGGGATGTAAGGAATAGACATACAAGGGAAAAAACTATTTTAAAAGAACAGCTACACGGTATGTGAATCTCATAAAATCCTATACTGTTGCTTACCTTGCAGGTAAGAATGGAGAGCTTCTCCCTACTACTGATGAAGCAGAAGAACTGGAGAGGGCCCTGCAGGCTGTCACTTCTCTGGAATGTCTTAGTTCCATTGCAGTTTTGGCTCATTCTGACAGTGTTACTGGGCAGGACCTGTCAGACCGAGGAATAGCTGCATTCTCAGCAGTTTCTGCTGGTCCAGGGATGCGAGAAGTTCCTGCAGACCTAGGTGAGCTGCTCAATGGGCGTATGGTTCATGAAAACTTCACCAGCCTCGAACTGGATGAAAATCTGCTTGGTTCTGATACTCTGTCTAGCCCATCAGCACCCTTGAGTGGGCATATCCAGAGGGAGTTCTCCACCTCCTCTGCCAACGTTGGCCTTACTTCTGCCGCTCTAATAAGCCAGAGCTCGCTTGAAGAGGGAGCATTTCCGGGTACTTACCATGGACTACATGAAGGCAGCCATGCCACCCAGCAATCTCTTCCTGCAGAGATCTTGAGTAAGGCAGATGATCTAATCACCTCACAACAGCAATACAATAATGACCATTCACATTCATCACCCCATGGAAGCCATTATGACAAGCATGTTCAGTCCCCGTACAACGAGCAAATTACATCCCCGCATGATACTTCCTTCTCCAGTGATAGCTTGGCAGTTTCATTTTCTTCTGACGTACCCATTATTACACAGCATCTGCTAACTTCCCAACTAGAGGTTCCTCTTTGTGGGGTAGTAAATCCCCGAACTCACTGGGGGAACCTTCCTGTGAACCTTGGGGATCCAACTGCTTTTGGCACCTTTCTCAGCTCTGACGGACACCTACTATCCACTTCTCTTTCCACCCCTCCAACCACCACTCATTCAGAGAACACACAGCCTTCCTTCTCCACTGTGACCCCCAACAGCTCTAATATGCTTCCGGGGTTACCGCAGACAAGTTTCAGCGGCCTCAGCCCCCCTCCTGAACTCATGGACTCAACATCCCCCAAACAACAGCTCCCTCAGTTCATTGCCGCTTTTGGCCATCAGCTGAACTCTCACAGTGGCATCCCCAAAGACCTACAACCTAGCCATAGCTCAATTGCTCCCCCCACAGGATTCACTGCAACAGGTGCCACAGCTACAAGTACCAACAACTCCTCCACCTTGTTCACAAGCCCTAACTGATGACATCATTACTTGTTTTATGGATCAGATGAGAGGGGAGTAGTCTTACCTTATGCTTGTTGCTCTTTCCATATTTCTTTTGGAATGTTTTTAGCATTCTTTAACAAGGAGGAATCTATCCGCTGCAATGTCCTTGTGCTTTATTGGCACTGGTGCTCCTAACATTTGTACGTTTGCTTATATTCCTGTTTTTATCTCTAAAGGAGTGAGATTGGATTTTGACACATTGCCCTACGAATTCCTGACCTTGGTAATCGGGAATAAAAAGCATTCCCGTTTACCTAATTATATCAATACTTGGGCTTAAACCTAGATGCTGCACAGTCTAAGAGCAGTGAAAGAAGGCAAAAAAGGATAAAAACTCATTAAGGCAGGAAATGAAATTTTTTATTTGAAAGAACCGTAAGTGAGCAATACTGCAACTGAGCATAAGTGATGTGGCCCGCTGCAGTAAGAGCCTATTGTATTATCCTGCATATGTCAAGCTATCTTAATCTTGTGCATTGTATGTGTGAATATGTGTGTGTGTGTGTGTGTTCTAGAGTCAGGAGAAGAATGTCATTCACCATTGGGTAGTAAGTGGTGCCAGCAATTTTGCTTCCAATGGCATTCATTCCTTATTTTTTTTTCTTTTTGGCCTTACAATGACCACATGGACCATAAGTAAAACATATATATATATATATTTATGGCAAAGTAGCATGAAAAGATCAGAGAATACAATAGTATTGCAAACTATTCAGCATACACTGCTGAAGTGTGATGCCTGGTTCCGTTAAGTACAAAGCAAAAATTGGGAAATCAATTTGTTCATTTTATATGAATTCTGGATTTTGCACATTATCCCTAATTGTGTTGGCAGAAAAAAAGATGGCTGGATTCAGGGTAGAGCATCTTATTTCCATTTTGTAAAAGGTTGAAATTAGTATTGGTATTTGAAATGTTGCATGTTTTGGGGTTTGTTTTTTAGGTAGGGAGTATGGCAAGTACTTAAATAGACGTGGCCCATTGTTGGAGTATTGGTTTCTTTTGCAAAGTCCCTTTTAAAAAAAAAAAAAAAAAAATCTGGTTATGTCACTTTGATGCACTTTAGTAGGGTTATTTTAGCTACGCTTATTCAACTTACTTGTACGTATAAGAGCTCATTGTTAACAAAAGGCGCATTCCGTTGCTGACAAGATTAACTTTTTATCGGGTGGATGCCTGTTGTAACCTACCGTTAGCAGCTTATGTCCCCCGCTGATTTAACTAAATATGCAGATGGCATGTAATAAAACGTCAGAGGTTTATTCATTAAAGTTGTAAGAAAGTCAAAATTCTACGCCTGCTGACTTCTCTGTGCTGTATGAAGAACCATCTCTTGCACAAAAAAACTGAATTGGCCCTGGATCATGTAATCTGTAATATCTTATGGAGGGAAAGCTGAGCTCTTTTTTTTAGAAAGCTTGGCCGTTCTAGAAGGATCATATTTAGTGTCCCTGAAGGCCCCACTATAGAAGAATTTTTGAGTACTTTTAATATGCATTTTTTTAACAGTATTTATCTTTAGGGAGAGGCTACAGCTCAATTCTTCATCCATGTTCTGACAATTCTCACCACTGATTGGCAGCCGAATAGATGCAGGAAGGTGTTCTTGTTGAAATATCGATAGACCAGCTTGTAGCATTTGCCAAGTAAGCCCCGGAGTTGACTGGAAAAATCGTGACGGGGAGGAAAAGGGACAAATGGATGTGGAGGATACTACAGAATCCCCCCCCATGCATTTTCAAGAGGTGCACCACAGATACTTAAAGGGGTTTCATGGATAGCATATGCATTAAAATACATATGATGGCTGGAGTGTTCCTTTAAAATGCATGTGGTGAGATGAAATGTTATCTCACCTGGGAACGCACTGTGTAGTTGTGTATTAACCCTTCAGTGTCTGAGACATGAGGCTTTCAAAGGGTGCCTAACCTACTTCAACAGGCGTCGGTGTGAAAGTCTGTCTTGTAAATAAATACAAGGCTCCAGTCTTGCTCCAATCTTCAGTTTAGGAGAGAAACGCTACCCTGATTCTATGATAATGCGTGTTTGGCAGATTATATGATGTTTTTGGATTATGGCAGGAAGATGCTTTAGGAGCTGTGTTTGTGTTGAATGCAGTAATACATATTTTGGTGGATTTGTTTCCCCTCCTGTTTGCCTTTGCTTAATGTGATGCAAACGGTTATACTCGGATTTATTGGGAAAAGTATATTTGCCAATTTAAAATATAAATGTTTTTTATTCCAGTTGCTGGATAACATTGTCTAAATAGCCTGCATTTAACTAAACCTTGCAAGTGGACCATGTAACCCAACAGGCAACCATTAAGCAAAGGTACAGGCAAGTAGTCAGGCTTATTTACCATGACTAGACCATGCTTTTCTCTTTGTGAATCCCAGAGCTTTTCAGTTTTTAATTTACTTCTCTAAATACCACTTTCAATACACTGAGATGTATCTATACGTGTTGCCCCCCCCCCAAACACTGTTGGAACAAAGTAGTACAGTGAGAGTTGTCAATACTTTAAATAGGAACCGTCACATTTGAGATTATCCCTAGTCCTAAATCTTAAACCTTGTTCACTTGAAAACTATCGATAAGTGAAAGTTGTCCTGTGTGAGCTGCCATCTTGCTGCCACATTGTAAATGGCGGCATGACAGGATATGAAGAAAACATTCAATGACTTGAATGCATTTGGAGCCAGATGATGCGATGCTATAGCTGAATATGTACACCCGAATAAGACTTTTGCGTCATTATAGATCAGTTATAGATTTCAACTCTTGATGAGAGAGTTCCTCTTTAAAAGAAGCATCAAGCACAAACTGTTCTCACATTACTGACCATAATAGAGTAGAGCATGTATACAAATGTATACATCTGAAGTCATGTGCGGGTTTGTGGTTTGAACTAGGTCCTTAATATAATAATAAAAAAATTAATAATAATTTGATGATTTCCTCAATTGTGTTTGATGCTATTATTGACTATCCAGTGAACAAGGTTTTGCCTAATTCAGGTATATTAAAATGTAAGCTAATCTGAACATCATATTCCCCCTAGAAACCTTTTTCCCATTTGTTTAGTAAATAATACATACATTAAGGAAAAATATTCATGACCAGACTTTTCTTGAAAAGAAATATTGTAATTTATTTAGGATGATGCAAAGCAATTTTAGAAGGGTCCCCACCCCTGTTATACTTTAGTCATTTACATTTTTATATATATATATATATATATATAATATATTTGCTTGGATCTCGGTCACTGTATCCCACTTTCTTTATTACGTGATGATTAAGAATAGGTGTATATTATTCGAGTCTAGCCCTCTGCAATCTTTTATTACAATGAACTGTATGGCCTTTTTAGAACCGTTTTCACGGCAGATGCCATAGTCTGTATGACGGTGAGCCTCATCATTCCCATCAGGGCGTGAATCCCTTTTTGGGTGGAAATAAGTCCTGTGTCTCTCGGTGGCCAACATAACCGTATACGCCTGTGCTGTCTTACTATCTTCAGGCTTTGTTTGACATTTCTGTGGTGACATAGTCTGATTTGGAGGTCGTTGGTATTGCACAGTTAACACGTTAAATTAAAAAGCTCTTTGAAAACCACTAATAGCAAATGCCATGCGCTTTTGGGGCTAAAGGAGTATCACATGGAGTACCGCTCCTTCTTTCACCTCTGTTTGATTTCGCAATTACTGAAAATGTTATTCTCGCCAAAAAGGTCCTTTCTGTGGATCCCTAGTCTTAAAATTAAAAAGGATACATGCGTGGAAAATGAATGTTTTTATGTTTACGCACATATGAAAAGCCTAAACGGAAATTGACAGACTTTCTTATACTCCTGAACTTGTATTTATTGTCTAATTTGCTTAGGATGTATACAGATATGATAATGTAATAATATATGGTAATAAATGCATCATTATGATAATTTTATTGAGGTATTCAATATCTGTGAAGCATTTGTTTTTGTGTTGTCCCCTATTAAAAAAAAAAATAAAAAATAAAAAAAAATAATTATTAAAATATTTAAATCCTTGGGAGTTTTGTTAGTATTGGAAACGAAAGGAAAAAGTCAGGAACTGGCCAGGTGTTTTGACGTGAATGCAAAAATATTGCATACCAAACAGACGGCTATAACTCTTGATGGCTGGATTTTGTTGCGTGTGTTGGTTTTTAGTTTAGAGTCAAAGTGCAGTTGTTTGTTCAGTAAAATGACATATATGTTATGTTTATTAGCCTAGGAGATCCCGGATGGTTTTCAGCTCGCTGATATCACGGGGCATTACTGAGGCCAGCCTTTTCCTTGGGTTGGCCCGTCATAATGTATGCTTGGATCAGTATGTTGAAACCTTCAACAGACCCAGCAAACCCAACTACCCCGGTCTGAATTTGCATCTAGACCCCCTGATCATCTTGATATTGATGATTTGAAGTTAGCTCTAACATTTAACCACAACTGTTTGTGTCCCACGAAGAATAGCTCGCTTGGGCACATCTCTTACCTGCTTTACAATGAATGTTTTTCCTTACAGCTATGATGTGGTCATCAATATTAACATTGCATTAAAGTGCATTTTTGCACTTTTAAATTTTTTTTTTGGTTTTTTTGCATCCTCTAGGGCAGGCGTGTCCAAGTTTTTTCTGCAGTGGGCCACTTCATCAGAATTGTATACGTGCGAGGGCCGCACTCATTTTTCACTGAGAGAAAATATGGCCTTTAATAAAATATGCAGATTAAAATAAAGTAAATGACACAAAACCTTTACTTTTCCTCTCACTGATTTCTGGGCCTACAAATTCAGGATTCTGGATAAGTAAAAATAAAATAGTTCTATTTATTTTAGCGATGCACTAAAATGAAAATTCGGGACCAAAACCAAAAATTCAGGGTTCACTTAGCCGAAACTGAAAGTGACCCCCACACACACTTTTAATAAAAGTAAGTTACACACCGAAATTGTACAAAAAAATTATATATTATGATTGTTAACAGCAATCTCAGGCAAACCCAGATTCCAGCATGTACTGGTTGGCTGGGCACTGTATTTTTTGTCCAATTTTAGTGTGTAACCATGCTTTTATTAAAAGTAACACACCACAATTGGACAAAAAAAAAATCAACAATATGACTTGGCATGATAGGAGTGTGATTGCTAACAGCAAACACACTCTTTTTATAACCAGGCAACCAGTAAATGCTGGAACCTAGGCATGATGGGACTGTGATTGCTGTTAGCTGTTAGCAATCACACTCCTATCATCCCAAGTCAGCCAATACGTGCTGGTACAGGGTGGCTGTAAGTGCAGACCCCATACTGCTGGCAGCATCAATACACAAGGGGGGCAGCTAGCCAGGTTCCAGCATGTACTGGCTGACTTGGCATGATAGGAGTGTGATTGCTAACAGCAATCACAGTCCCATCATGCCTAGGTTCCATGCTATCACACACACACTCCATTCATTCAGATTCATTCCCTCAATCAGACACACTCATTCACACAACCTACCCCACCCCCTTTCCTGCTCTACAGCTCTCGATGCACAGATTTGAGCAGGGGGCGCGGCCTCCCTCGTTCTCCCCACAGAGGATCAGGACTGGAGCAGAGAAAAGACCCTCCCACAAGTAAGCAGCAGGGCTCTTGTGATCCTGGCTGCCGATCTCACGCGGGCCGCACCTCGAGGTTCTGCGGGCCGCATTTGGCCCGCGGGCCGCATGTTGGACGCCCCTGCTCTAGGGGGTATCCAAATTTGGTTTTTTTTATTTTATTTTTTAAAGCACCTTACGTTTGTTAGTTCCTTGAAAGCAACAATGAAATCTCTTTTACTACTTATGTAGCTTTTCATCGGCCCATTTGGTGTATTTGGCAGCCTCCCGACATATTTCTAGATCCTTTAGTTATCGTCCTGCGGTTGTAAGGAATAATTTGTTGCAAGAGGTCTTCTAAATAATAAATGTAAAATGTATTTCTATGTTATACCGGAGTACTCTCCAACTTTACCCTATTTGTGAAGCTAGTTCTTAGGACAGCACCGATTGCGTCACACATGACGCTGCTTGCAACATAATTGTATGATAAATATTTAAGTTGCAAATGGTGTGAAATGTCCTTACGAATGCCACATTTTGTTGCAAAAATAGTAACTAAAAACCTATTCAGCTCGCATAGCTAGGTACAATACAAAAATGCTATATACAAAACAAAAAATTGGGAGTTCCATTTTTGGTCTTTTGGCAGGACAAATATTTGCAAAGTATTGTGGGAGTTAAGTCTGGCAGCCATTACAGAGCTAGCTGTTAGATACCCGTGACTAAAATCTAATTTTTATTGTGCTGTAATAATAAAAAAAAATGATTACAGGCGTGTCTATTTTTACCTTAAATTTAATAGTTTGTTCCATAAAGTATTTAAAAAGCATTATTCAAGTACTTTAGCAGAACTTTTAAACAGACACTGTATATAGAGTTTCCACTCCTTGCAATTCTCAAATGAATATGTATCTATAATTCTAATATCTAGCAATGAAATTAAACAATAAAAATTATATTAATGATATTAATATTAAAATAATTTAAAATCGTGTTCCTAACCAAGAATAGTGCGTTATTCTAAATAAAATTGTATGTAGACATAGCTGTTTGCTCCAGTTAAAATCACACAATATTGAATACTTTAAATATTTCGAACTGGGATTTGTGTAGCAAACACCCTAGAGCTACAAAATTACATTTTCTTCTATATATATTTTAAAAATGGTGTACTTAATTACAGGTGATACTGTTAGAGGACGAACTTTTTATTGAAGCGTTTAGGACCCCAGAGCCTTTTCAGATCTCAAAAGCGACTGCATATTGAATGTCTATGAATACACCTTTTAAAGAGCAAACCCATTTCCAGAAAAAATAAATTGATGTATGCTTTAAAGACCCCAGACCCACAGCTTAAGTCACTGCATATTGCTTTTTTTTTTTTTTTATTTTTTTTTTTTTTATTACGGAAGGCTTTTGTTTGTTACATATTTTTTGTGCACTATATATTCTGTGTAAGAATATTTTGAATCCGTTCTGTATGCTTTGTGCAATAGGCATTTTTATTATGAAATAACATAGATGGAATACCGGATGTCAAAGGTGCTGTTCCACTAAATCCCAAACTTTTACCAGAAATAATTCTTCAATTAATCAGGAAAAATGTATCTTTAGAAATATTTGTAAACAAAAATGAAATGACAGATCTGCTAAGGTTTATTTCATTAACATGCTAGAAACTGCATTTAATATTTTGCCTAAATAGAAGAGCAACTTTAATGGAAGAGGGAGGTGATGGTCTAACATACGTGCCATTAATTGCACTTCATTTTTGTAAAAGGTAGATTTGATATGACACATATGTACTTTTATCATTTGTTTATATGTTTTTTAAAATTAAATGCCTGGGGATAGGTATGGATGTGGCCCATTTTCTTTCTCCAAAGACTGATGACTGTAGCCAAGACAGTTTATGTCCCTTTTAACAGAGGTGTTAATTCCAGGCTCCAGGGCTCAAGGATCCCATAGACTTTTAAACTTATAGCGCTACTGAATCTGCTGACTCTTCATAAATAAAATTCAATCATTTTTATATATTGCACGCTAAGGAATATTAAGTAGGTTATTGTTAAAAAAAAAATAAAAAAAAAAAATCCAGCAATAAAACAGCCCAAGTCTGGTACCAGTAACCTAGCATATTGAAATATGTTCTGAAGAATATTACTTTGGTGACATCTATTTATAAATCCAGTGCCATGTTTTCATCTTAAACCATGTTTATGTCTCCTCACCCAAAAGGAATCTAGAACATTTTTGGAAAGAATTATCTTTTTGGTATATCATCGATCATTTAATACTGGGTGGGATTTTTGTAGTCATGCTTAACTTTAAACGTAGGGTCGTCGTTTCACAGCCTTGTAGTTGTGTTAGGCATCAATCTACAAGTAGAGAAACCAAAACCAGACAAATCCTCTGTTTATAAAGGTTACAAAAGTTGTTTAATCTCTACACGGCCAGATCTAAAGTGTGGCGCAGAGTTAAAGAATTTTGAAAATTATTTATTATTGAAAAATATTTCAGGGTAATAAAGCCTATGCCCTTCAGAAATAGAATTTGATGGCAGATAAGAACCATTCAACCCATCTTGTCTGTTCATTTTTCCAACTGCAAAGACTCAAACTTTGGTCTTGTCATAGATTCAGGGTAGCTGTTATGCTTATCCCATACATGTTTAAATTCCCTCGCTGTATTAACCTCTACCACTAGCTGGGAGGCTACTCCACTTATCCACCACCCTCTCTGTAAAATAATAAAAAGGAAAGATCCTTATCCATAACTGAATAATATCTATAGCCCCCCTTAAATGTAAATATCAGGGCTATAAAACACTCGGTGGACCGGCTCAGGTGGCAGATGAGATCCTATTAAGACAGTGGTATTCTTAAGTGGAACTCATTGAGTCTCTAAACGGAGTGTCCAAACTGGCCAAGGACCGTACTTTAAGGAATTGCTTTTTTTGTCATTTTGGACTATAATTAAAAGTGCAAAGTTTTGTACAAGTGATTTTGTCTCCATAACAACAATTATAATTTTCTTACTGATTCCCTATTCTATTGGTTGCTATGGTGATAAGACCACTTTTGAAGCTTTGCGCCACAAGCAGTATTTGTTGTTGTTATTTGATATTTAGTTGCCTGTATATATTATACACTGCAATGTGCTACGTCTATCTTGCCATTATATCTAGATTTGATGGCATTTCCCATCTTTTGGGATGTGCGTTCTCTTCTAGGGAGCTGTTGGTGCGATATTTTCCCGGTGAGCTGCCATATTTCATGTGTCTCAGGGATTCTCTTGGTGGAACCAAGGGCAGTTACAATTCTAAAAAATCAGGCTGAATACTTATGCATTTCTAAAGTTCATTTTCACCAGATTATCTATACTGTCCAAAGCTGTTCTCTGTATAAACCGATAGAAATGAACCCCGTATTTCCCGTGTGCTTTTAGCTTTTATATTTTATTTAAGGATATTCCCTTTCCCTATTTAGCTTTCTAGATGCCTAGATTAGATTTTAAGAGAAAAACATATATTAATTTATGCTAACATTGCCTCATAAATTATACATTTTATACTAAAGCTGTATTGGATTAAGTTGCTATGTGTATTTGATAGCTATATAAAATATATATATATATATATATGTGTGTGTGTATATGTACACATATATGCAAGCTTTTTATTTCACTTAAGATGCTAATAAAAACACCTTTCTACACTGGAACTACGCCGTGTCAGGGTGTACAGTGGTCCTTGCTACCTTGCAGTACTGTTACAAAACTATTCTTATTTTTGAGTACTTGCTGTGATCAACCAACAGCGTTATTGATTATCTTGCGGTGAGTATTGGTATAAAAGGAACAGTAATGTGTTTATATATATATATATATATATATATATATATATATATATATTCCAAATAAACAAAATGTTTAAGTCCCACCAGCCTCTCTATCGTAAGAGCAAATGCATAGGTAATGTAAGCATTCCCGCACGTGCAGAGGCGCTGCTCAATGTTAACTGCAAATCAGTGAAATTAGGTTTATTTATTAGATTTGTTTTAAATGAGCATAACTGCCCCTTTAAGAACATGTATTGGTTTTCTAGCCGCTGAAATCCTTATTTTTTTTTATTTTTTTTTGTTAATATGTAGAGAGGGCTTATAAAACTAAAGCAGAGCTAAACTCTGTAGTGTAAACTGTGGCTTATGGATTCCCTTTAAAATTTAAAATGATCGAGAATGTATTGTTCTATGTTAAGTATGTGATGCTATAAATCCTGTCTTGTGTTTAACATATCAGATGTGTGGAAGCTGTGCCGGTTGAGTGTGTCTGTAGATATGTGATGTGTTTTAAACAAATGTGTAATGTTTAATAATAATAATAAAAAATGTTAATGTTAAAATTCCAGTGGATGGTTACTGGCAATTGTATTTTTTTTTCTCTAAAATCTCAAATCTAATACCCCCGTTCTCTTTTATAACACCTAGGGGGTTTATTATACCCAAGTACAAACTATGACCTCTTGAAGATTATTTTTAAATAAGCATGTGTATTTTACCCATAACTTTACGCTAGTCTCTTCAAATCCCAGCAAATATTTTCTATTTCTGCATTTGAATATACTTTTCAAATGTTTTTTACGCAAAAAAAACAAACAAATGCCTCTTGCGGCACAGGTAGAAAAATTTTTCATTGCAGATTTTACTGAAGTTGAAAATACAAATTCCAATCCCAACATTATAAATTTGATAAGTCATAGGAATAAGAATGATTGAAAGCGCTTCATTCACTGATATATATATATATATATATATATGATATAAATGAATGTGTAAAGCACTTTTTAGTTACACATTGCTTTATATAGAAAGTGCGTCCAAAACAAAATACCTTTCCTGTCCGTTTTGACTTTCCTTGCTGCAAGATATATGCATTTTAAATAAAGCATGCGGGGGAGGGGGGATGATCTAATCTGAGATGAAAGCTGTGTTCTGGAGTTTTCAGGCAAATCAGAAAACAGCCAGAAAAAGGTGGAAAAAGGTCATATTTGACAATCAAGTGTATCGTTTATCTGCAAATGCAGCCTTCCAGCTCCATTACAACTGTCAGTGTTGCTTGTGGTTGACAGATTCATTATGTCAATATCTGGAGGTCTGCCGAAAGGCCAGGCTTGTGCTGGACACTAAAAGTTGACATGGTGATAAGAAGGCATCCTTCATTCTTAGGGTTCTGTTAAGAAACTCGGATAGCATGCGTGATCTGTTCTGGCACAACTAAGCCCCGGAAAGAAGTTCAATTACATTAAAAACATAAAACAATAAATGTATCAAATAGCTCCTTTTATCCCTTAAATAACTTTTTCAGTCACTTTTTCAAAGAAACTACTTAATCATGAGATGCTCTCATTAGGTTTACTGTCTCATGCAGCCTCACCTGCCTCTGCTGCAGGAAATAGTTATCTTAAGGAGAAGCTACAGCTCCAGGGTTGCAGTCAGCAGGCCCTTTCCATAGTCCAGTTTTATTGACACTTTGGGATGTTTCAAGCTCCTATGAAGTGCCAGGAAAATGCTCCCATTTAACTGAATGGAGCATTTTCTCCATATGCGTGCAGGGAGACTCGGACCCCTTGAAACTCTGACACGTGCTGAGTACAGTGTGGACACACAATGGCAAGTGAGAGATGTCTGGCTGAACATATGTCCTGCAAGGCAAAAAGCTGAGGGGCAGGATAAAGGAGCAAATGCATAGGAGGGATCCTGCTGAATCGCTCCATGCATTTGCAAGGGGACAAGAACGGTAATTATATAGAGGACACGTAGCGGTCTTATGAATTAAAGTGCATATGATGGATGGACCTTTTAAAGGTTAGACACCCCTGCTATAGCATGTCAGAGCTCCAATTAACCTACTTAATCCATGCGTGTTGTGGTTTACTTTGATGGAGGAATCAGTTTATAACCATTGGCTTTTATGTCTGGGTATAGACCATGGAAATTGCTAGGCTTACTTAAATAGATTAGGTCCAATTCAGGTAGGGACTAAATAGTCCTATTCGGCTAATTGGGAATATTCCACTTGTCGAATCTAGTATGATTACATAATATACATTTCAACACGTAAAGTCTGTTGTACTGTGCAAAAGAATTTCCAAATGTGCAACAAAAAGAAAAAAAAAAAAAAAGGGCAGAATCCTGTCTGTGAGGGTTTGTTTATTCTTCTATGATATAGCTGCATGGTAGCAAGGACTGACTGATATGTTTTTAATTTAATTTATGTTGTATGTGATACTAGTCTGCTATAACAATATATCCGCTCGATCATGGCCAGCGGTGTTCTACGTTGCAGTTATCTGCAGGTGCATCATATATGCAGCAGTATGGGTTACTATACTTTATATATAGTTAAAAGCAAACCCACTTTCTGTCAGGAAAATGAAACAAATTAAATACATTTAATGTGGCCCATGTATTTGATTTAACCCCTTTAGTGCCAGGTTACACAAAGCATTTCCTTTCTTCACTCCTAATTATGCACTTCTGTAAAGGCATCACACATTCTTTCTTTGGTGTGTGTTGTTGGCAAATACATAGATTAGATAGTAAGATATACTAAAATAATAGCAAAAAAATCAGACCTGTGTAGCGCATAAAAAAAAAAAAAAAAAAAAAGTATTTTATACGATAAGGCTGTGAGGTCATTGGAGGTCACCTCACATCTACGATATTTTTTTCTCGGATTAACAGGGTGTATTGTGATTTAAAGTACCATGTTTTTCAGATACTTTTGCATCAAAATAAGGGATTAAAAACCAGGAGTCACCACACTGTATAGGAGTTCTCTGCATTGACATTGAAGGGGTTAATAAATATTTTCTCACATTATTGCTTAATTTTTTCCTTTCAAAGATTTGTTTCTATGACTCGGCTCAAAAAAAGTAAGTTGCAGCAATTTGGCATCAAGGTACCAATTTACCATTCAACAATAGCAGAAGACCTTTTTGTTATCTGGTCCTTGTATGGTTTATTTTAAGGATTTTTTGTATACAAAAGTTTACATTTTTATGTATATTTTTCTTGTGTAAAAAAAAAAAATGTAATATGTGTATAAAAACTGTGTATTATCTGTATATAGTGTGACAAAATGATTTTCTTTTTGGATGTATTAATAAATCTTGCTGTGAAGTAACTTTAGTTGGTGTTTCTGTTTTTATTGTGATTACCTATATGCTATTTACATACACACAAAGCGTCTCCTTTACACCATGCCGACTTGATGTATGTGTAGGTTTTTCTTAACCCATTCAGACCAAAGTATCTGTTGTCCTCTTTACCATATTAGATGAACCTGCAGAAATTACACATAATTTTGTTCGGAAGTATTAAGAAATACTTAAAACATAATAGTGATAATAGATAAAAAAAATCTAGAGTAAAATAGCTGAACATTGACCGAATTAATGTTCAGCAACGTCTCCTGATTACAGTCATACCCCATATACATATTTATGTTCCAGAGCACCGAAGAGATTGTGATTTACTGTATCTACTCCAGTATGAAAGGGTAAATATACGTTTGTGACAGCGTTCTGTCCATTCACTCACGCCACAACAAATCAATGCAAGTAAAATTCCAGTCACTGTGCGTTCCGTTAAAGCAATCACAATACAAGCGTATACACCGCTGTGTGGGTTTGTAACTTATTTGAGTGGGGAGGCTTTGTATGAATTTTAATTCAGCCAGACGCATCTCCTGCACAGAACATAGCAGGGAAAGGGGCAAATGCTTAAGGCTGACATCCCATAACTGTAAAGGAGCCAGTCAGCTGTCATGTGCATTAAAGTGTGACGTCGGTGTGCAGTCCTGGCCACTAGTGATGGGAAGTTCGGATCATTAAAGTGAATCGGATCATTTCGATTCGTTCACTGAAATGATCCGATTCATGATCCGAATCTTCGGATCACTCACAGGAGTTACCGTTTTCCAGTAACTCTGTGCAGGCACACTAACGCTTGGCCCCACCCCTTTCATTATGAATCCTCCCCCCTGCCTCCAGTGATGTCAATGAAGGCAGAGAGTCGTTCAAAGATTCGGATCTTACAGGGATCCGAATCTTACAGTGATCCGGATCACTGTAAGATCCGGATCATTGAACGACTCTCTGCCTTCATTGGGATTCGAATCAGTCAGATAATATTACCATACTGTTATAAATAATACATTAATCACTGCCCCCAGGATTTACATTCCCCTTTACCTGCAAATGCACCTTAAGATAACTTTATTAAATTAATTAAATTAACCCTCACCATTAAATTAACCCTAAACACCCCATCAACCATGTCTGCCCCTAAAATTAACCCTTAACATCCCATCAACCATGACTGCCCCTAAAATTAACCCTAAACACCCCATCAACCATGTCTGCCCCTAAAATTAACCCTTAACATCCCATCAACCATGACTGCCCCTAAAATTAACCCTTAACACCCCATTAAGCATAACTGCCCCCAAATTAACCCTAAACACCCCATTAAGCATAACTGCCCCCAAATTAACACTAAAGACCCCATTAAGCATAACTGCCCCTAAATTAACACTAAAGACCCCATTAAGCATAACTGCCCCTAAATTAACCCTAAACACCTCATTAAGCATAACTGCCCCTAAATTAACACTAAAGACCCCATTAAGCATAACTGCCCCTAAATTAACACTAAAGACCCCATTAAGCATAACTGCCCCCAAATTAACCCTAAACACCTCATTAAGCATAACTGCCCCTAAATTAACACTAAAGACCCCATCAACCATACCAATTTATTAGGTAATTTATCTGGAGTACATGCAATTAATTTAGGGGCAGTTATGGTTAATGGAGTATTTAGGGTTAATTTCAGGGGCCGTTATGGTTTATGGGGTCTTTAGGGTTAATTTCAGGGGCTGTTATGGTTAATAGGATCTTTACGGTTAATTTCAGGGGCAGTTATGGTTGATGGGGTATAAGGGTTAATTTTATGCTGATGACTGAGGGTTAATTTAATTAATTTAATAAAGTTAACTGTAGGTGCACTTATAGGTAAAGGGGGGCAAACTTAGGGGAATCTAAATCCTGGGGGCAGTGTGAACATTATTAATGTATTTATTTATAAAAGTATGGTATCAGTAATATTCTCTGTAAGAATCGGATCCTTGTAAGATTTGACTCATTTGAATCATTGGAGTCTTCGGATCATTCGAATCATTGAACAAGTCTCTGACTCTATGAGTCATCGTTCCTCTGTGAATTAATGAGCTGTAACCTGACCCCAGCTCTAGGATCAGGTTACAGCTGAATGATTCACAGACTGAACCGCTACAAATGAATCGTTCAGTCTACTGAACCGATTCATCCGGATCACTAAAAAGAACCGGATCAAATGAACGATTCGTTCATGATCCGGACATCACTACTGGCCACGTCCTGCAAGGGAAGGCTCTGGGTAGCCAGAGCCCAAAATTTCCCAGGTATGAATACAACAGACAAGCAATACTGTAGCTCAAATTTCTTAAAAAGTTAATGCTGGTTCCGTTAGGTGTCAGAACACAGTGCATCGCAGTGGCTGACCCTTGCCACTGTCGAAAGTGCCTACAATTGGCACATTAGCATAAGAACTGGACCATGGAGCAATGGAAGGTGGTCTGGTCTCATGAATCATGTTTTCTTTTATATCACGTGGATGGCCGGGTGCGGTGCATCATTTACCTGGAGAACACATGGCATCAGGATGCATCCACGGAGGTCCCACTTCGCAACTTACAGGACTTAAAGGATCTGCTGCTAACTTGGTGTCAGATACCACAGCACTCCTTCAGAGGTCTAGTGGAGTCCATGAAATAACGGGTCAGGGTTGTTTTGGCGGCAAGAAGGGGACCTACACAATATTGGGCAGGTGGTCAAAATGTTATGTCTGATCGGTGTATACTGGAAAATAAAGCCTGCGGTATAGCGAACACAGTGGATGGGCTGATCCAATGAAGCCAAATGGGTTTTTGCAGGTTGGGGAGTTTGAAAAAGGGGAATCTTGATTAAACAAACATATGGTAAAAATGTGGTACTAAAAACATTCAGTGCTGAAGGGGTTAAACGCAAACAAGTTTGTATTTAAGGTGTATATACATCTGTCATGAAGGGGTTCTTACAGACGTTTTATATAATGAATCCCATGGCAAACTATTAACCCTTCAGTTACAGTTCAAAGGGCATGTTGGGCTCTTGGCTTCCACTAAAAGCCATAACAGCTCTTTAGTGTTGTTCATCAATTATTATTTGCACCAGCAGGGTTATTTTTTTTATGAAACTACATATTGGCAATAATGAATTTGGGGAGAAAACCAAATGTATTATATCTTCCCAGGCACCTTAAAAAATATTCCATCTCACAGTCATGCGTGCATAATTGCATCTACAATGGGGATTGGTGTGATAATAACATGTTCCTATAAAACTACAGAGAGAAAAAATTAACGCGCACAGACACGCCGCAGCCGGGCTGTCACTACCTCACCTGTTTCTCACATTACCGGAAGTGACGCAAAATTTACGCGCATATCCAGCCGTTTGATCAACTGGTGATTTATTCCTCCATCTTGTTGGATAGTTTGAATCCCGCGGTTTTAGGTCGGGTCGCTTTTTAAGCTGCGGGGAAGTGTGTTTTTAGTATGGATCCGCAGGGTAAGTGGTGCTGGCTGCGGCACGGTCGCTGGGGTTCACGACTGCGGTTTCTTTTTGCTGTTACCCATACAAGGTCTTGTCATCTAGGGAAAGGGAGGGGGTCAGACGTGCGAGCCAAATATGCCATGTGTATGTAGAAAGTGCATCCATGACTGAATATTAGAGCGACAGACTAGGAAGCGCTTTTATTTATTTGTAAATAGCCCATAATCAAGTACGTGCTTTACGGTTTATGGCCGCATATGGCGGTTCCGTCAGGGGTGTATCTGGCTGTTCACGGAGTCATCTCCCGCGGGTATTTTGACACTGCTAATGAGTGCTGTTAAAGCCGTTTCGTCTGCTGAATAAACCGGTCTATGTTTAGAGTAAATACAGTTAGTATTATTTATACCACGGGAAAGGGATGTCGGTTGGGGCAGCCTCTGTAAGGGTGGGGACGTACTAAACAGCATATTGGGGATGATGGGATGATTGGCTGCAATGTTCAGCACTATCAATAGGTGTCAGTATACTTTTTACACTCATGGTAAATCAAAGTATGTTCTTTTTGGTAGTTCTTGATACTAAGTTGCAATGAATACATTGCAAAAAGAAGCTGCAAATGTTTAACTGTTTACTTGCTGAAATATATACAGTTTTATAACGGAATCATGGTAAATTATATAGAAATAATAAACATTTTAAGTAATCAACATATTGATATAATATGGTACATGTATGTGCAAACACCATATTTTACCTGTTTTGATTGGCACAATATGGGAATATATATTATTATTATTTTTATATGGGGATTATGGGTGGCATATTATAGTTTCACATGCTAAGGAACACATTTGACCCATTTCTGATAAGAATATGGGAATATTATTTTTACATGGGGATTATGGGTGGCATATTATAGTTTCACATGCTAAGGAACATATTTGACCCATTTCGGATAAGAATATGGGTATACTCATTTTTTTACATGGGAATTATGGGTGGAATATTATATTTACACATGCTAAGGAACACATTTGACCTGTTTTTGATAAGAATATGGCTATAAATATTTTTTTACATGGGGATTGTGGGTGGAATATTATAGTTACACATGCTAAATAACACATTTGACCTTTTTCTAAAAGAATATGGCTATAAATGTTTTTTTACATGGGGATTATGGGTGGAATATCATGGTTACAGATGCCAAGGAACAAATTTGACCTTTGTCTGATAGGAATATGGGAGTATTATTATTTTTACATGGGGATTATGGGTGGAATAACACATTTGACCCATTTCTGATAAGAATATGGGTATAATATTTTTTACATGGGGATTATGGGTGGAATATTATAGTTACAGATGCTAAGGAACGTATTTCACCTGTTTCTGATAAGAATATGGGTATAATTATTTTTTACGGGGGGGGATTATGGGTGGAATATTATGTGTTCCTTAGCATGTGTAACTATAATATTCCACCCATATTCCCCATGTAAAAAATATTTATAGACATATTCTTATCAGAAATGGGTCAAATATGTTCCTTAGCATGTGTAACTATAATAGTCCACCCATAATCCCCATATAAAAATAATACTCCCATATTCCTTTCAGAAAAAGGTAAAATTTTTTCCTTGGCATCTGTAACCATGATATTCAACCCATAATCCCCATGTAAAAATAATAATATTCCCATAGTTTTATCAGAAATGGGTCAAATGTGTTCCTTGGCATGTGAAACTATAATATTCCACCCATAATCCCCATATAAAAAAAATAATACTCCCATATTCTTATCAGAAATGGGTCAAATATGTTCCTTAGCATGTGTAACTATAATATTCCACCCATATTCCCCTTGTAAAAAATATTTGTAGCCATATTCTTATCAAAAACAGGTCAAATGTGTTCCTTAGCATGTGTAACTATAATATTCCACCCATAATCCCCATGTAAAAAAAATAATTATACCCATATTCTTATCAGAAACGGGTCAAATATGTTCCTTAGCATGTGTAACTATAATATTCCACCCATAATCCCCATGTAAAAATGATAATACTCCCATATTCTTATCAGAAATGGGTCAAATATGTTCCTTAGCATGTGTAAATATAATATTCCACCCATAATCCCCATGTAAAAAAAATAATTATACCCATATTCTTATCAGAAATGGGTCAAATATGTTCCTTAGCATGTGTAACTATAATATTCCACCCATATTCCCCATGTAAAAAAATAATTATACCCATATTCTTATCAGGAATGGGTCAAATATGTTCCTTAGCATGTATAACTATAATATTCCACCCATATTTCCCAATATAAAATATGAGTATACCCATATTCTTATCCGAAACAGGTCAAATATGTTCCTTAGCATGTGTAACTATAATATTCCACCCATAATCCCCATGTAAAAATAATAATAATATATATTCCCATATTGTGCCAATCAAAACAGGTAAAATATGCTGTTTGCACATACATGTACCATATTATATCAATATGTTGATTACTTAAAATGTTTCTATTATTTCTATAGAATTTACCATGATTCCGTTATAAAACTGTATATATTTCAGCAAGTAAATAGTTAAACATTTGCATCTTATTTTTGCAATGTATTCGTTGCAACTTAGTATCAAGAACTACCAAAAAGAACATACTTTGCTTTACCATGAGTGTAAAAAGTATACTGACACCTATTGATAGTGCTGAACATTGCAGCCAATCATCCCATCATCCCCAATATGCTGTTTAGTACGTCCCGTAAGGGTGGCTGAGATCAGTTCGAGTGTTGGAGAAGAATGGAAACCCAGGTGGGGTCTCTGATCACGCCTTTGCTGGCTGATCACACACTGATCAACAAAGGGGGCTATGTAGCCTCTGCTTGTTAAGTGTAGAGGAGCTTCTTCCAAGCTAATCAAAATGCAATAAGTAGGAAGTTATATTACTTCAAAGGGGTCCCCAGCATATAAAAGGTGATCACTTGCTGTATTGCACCAGGAACAGTTAAAATAAGAAACTGAGTAAAGATGAAATGTGTGTGGTGTGTTACTCTTATCTGAAATTGTAGTAAAACCTCTATCTACACTCCAGCCATCATGCTCTTTAATGCATCTGATAGCTGTGTGGGGCCCCCTTGCAAATGCATGGGGGGATTATGCTGAGTCTTATTAAACAGAGCAACTCTTGTATTCGCTTTTCAACCTGGCCAATGTTAAGTCAATTCTACCCTAGTAGACTTTTTCTGTTAAAGTAACAGTTTGAGGTCTGATTTGGCAGATGTTTCTCAGGTGTAGGGGGCAGGATTCTATGATGGCTACTAACTTGATCAGTTGGATAAATTGTGGAAAAATGGGATGATGGAATACTGTAACCTTGGATGTAGAGTTGTTGGGGATATAATTCCAAAAAAAGACTCCCTCAGAGCAGAGTAAATAAGGTCTGTAAAGGAAATCTATATCATGTCCACCTAAAGGTGTCACTGGAACCCGAAGGAAGATATTGGTTGTCCAAGGGAAGAGGTGCATATGGTGAAAAGGGACCTCTGGGCAGTCTTAAAACTGGTCTCTTGTTGTGGTATTTCTTCCTTTATGTTAATTCCCTATATGTATTTAACTGTTTCTATCATATCCCCCTGTCATATGACTGTACAACAGGTATTGCTAATACCTCTCCCTATACATCCAAGCATTCTGCTAGCATTTCTGGCTGCCCTATTACTTTATCTTCCTACCTTTTTAAGTCCTCTGAAATAACTGCCCCAAAATACCTTTCCTCGGATGTTGAGGTTAGCACCAAATATTCTATCCTATGCCCTAGGTGCATTATCTTGCATTCATGTTAAACGTCTTTTGCCGCAGCTTTGACCATTTTCCCAGTTTACCTAAATCCATTTGATGTACCACTGGTAACGAGACCTTCCTCTGGATATACTCAAATGACTACAACGCTCAGCAACTGCCAAATCCATTCAACAATATTGGCATCTAAACTCAGAAATTGAAGTTTGATTGAAGTGTGTGGGACAGTGTCAAGACCCTTACCGAAATCTAGATCTACAATGTCTACTGCACCACCTTGATTAATTAATTTATTCACCAAATCAATAAGATTAATTTGGCATGATCTTCTTAGTTGCTCAGCAATCATATCCCTTAACATAGTTTCCCTACTATAGATGTAAGACTTCTGTTCTGTGACTACTCCCATTAACAATGATTGGTTAAATAAATCGGTTTACTAAGCTTTTAGTAGCTTTGGGTGAGTCCCATCAGCTCCCATCACCTTTTTGTCTTAGACAGCTGAAATACCCTGAGTTATTTGGGACTGGTTAGCAGCCCCCAGTCAAGTAGACATAACATAGCAATTTGACTTCCGGAAACGGGTTAAGTATGTATTTTCGTCCACGTGCAACCCAGGGTATTTCATTGTACGCATTTAGACACTTGTCATGCAGTTGTTTGGCCGTCAGTCTCTGGCTGCAATTAGCTACTGTCGGTGACAGTGGTGAGGGATGTAATATTATATCCTACATTATAGGCTGGTTTTTCAGGGACGTAATGTCCTCTGTCTTTAAGGTTTGAGTCTTTACAGCATGAAAAAAAATGGGCAGAATCATTATCAATGGTTTCTATATGCTCAGAAAAGTGACAAGCAGCAGGTAGTGGGGTTGTTTTTCTGCTTCAAATGCCAGCCAAAGAAAATATATATATTAAGTTTAAAAATTAAGATGAATTCCTTCTCCCAACTTGCTGAGTTTTGTGATCTTGAAGACTACCTTTTAATTCCAAACAGTATGAAGCACTACATGATGTGCCCCCTTTTTTCACATTAGCTTTTTTACTTTACAGGTTGTGAACCAATGGCGCTTGGATCCCCAACATCTCCAAAACCTGGCACCAATGCCCAGTTTTTGCCAGGCTTTTTAATGGGGGACATACCTATACCTACCACACCACAGCCCCGACCATCATTAGGCATTATGGAGATGCGATCACCGATACTTTCACGTAAGATGCACATGTTTGTGTGTTTGTTTTTTTTTGTTTTTGCTGAGTAGGAACATTTCAGTAAATATACTGCCGCTACACGGGAGATCAGGCTGTCAAACAGTTTGACAGCCTGGACTCCCCCTATCAGCAGAAGCCAGCATCGCTGGCTTTCTGCTGTCCGATCTCATGTAACAGTTTCCGGCACGAACACCAGAAAACTGTTACATTTTTAAATGCCTGATCGGGCATTCCCTTCCCGGTCGCGTCACTGCTGACATCACCTGGAAGATCATTGGAGGACAGGATATCCCCTGCAAGGTCTGTCCAGACCCTGTTGTGATATCCGATTGCTCCGATGAGGCACCAATCACTGTGATCTCTATGCGAGTCTGTGGGGACTTGCATAGAGATTAGTGTGATCGATGCAGATGTGATGTTTCTCACATGCTGAAACACAAAACGAAGGGGAAAAAATGGTTAGTGATTTAAAAAAAAAATAAAAAAAATTCAACAGTTAACGAAGTGTCATTGTAACATCGCTGGCATTAATAACCTGTTCAAGATGTCCCTAAGAGGACATCCTAACCATTAAAAAAAATGTTTTTAAAAAAGATATAAAAAAAAAACCAAAACAAAAAAAAAAACCCTTGGATCACATTGCCCTAATACAACATCTAAAAAGTATAACCCTCCTGCCCCCAATCACAACCCCCCCCCCCCAAACCTGCCATAAGCATAAAAATTCTACAAATATACACCTTATAGTATGTTCGTATACTACTTTCTGGGAAAGTATGGAAAATCTATATAAATCGGGTATTTCTGAAATCAGGACACCTGAATTGATAAACTTGGAGGGGATTTTCCATCACTTTACCTAGTCTTGTGAGGATTCAGAGGGGAAGAAAAATTAGGGTTTTCTAGTTTTTGCTAAATATCTCATGCTAAAACTTCAGTTTAGGGCTGCAACTAACGATTATTTTCATAATCGATTAGTTGGCCGATTATTTTTTCGATTAATCGGGTAAAAAAAGAAAATATGCAAATTTTTCGTTTATTTTAAATAAAAACGTATAATTTACAATGGCATTTCACGATTCGCCTTCTTATTTTACTGACATAATAATTAAAGCTATATTTTAACAAGAACTCAAAAAATACCAAAAAAAGCTTTACTAGTAAATATTCATGTAAACTATTTTTGCCCAGTTATGCACATCTCACCCCCAGCTTGCCTCTCTGTCCCAGAAATGCATATCAGGAGGGGTATAAGGCATATCAGGGGACAGAGTGGCATATAGGAGGTATAAGGGGATACCTCCTATATGCCACTGTCCCCTGATATGCCTTATAGCCCCCTATATGCCACTGATATGCCACTTTGTCCCCTAATATGCCACTGTGCCCCCTGATATGCCTTATAGCCCCATATATGCCACTGTGCCCTCCTGATATGCCTTATAGCCCCCTATATACCTTTACCCTTGATATGCCACCATGCCCCGATATGCCTTTTACCCCTATATGCCACTGAGATGCCACTGTGCCCCCTGATATGCCTTATAGTGCCTTCATGCCACTGTCCCCCCTGATACACCTTATAGCCCCTTTATGCCACTGTCCCCCCTGATACACCTTATAGCGCCTTCATGCCACTGTCCCCCCTGATACGCCTTATAGCCCCTTTATGCCACTGTCCCCCCTGATATGCCTTATAGCCCCTTTATGCCACTGTCCCCCCTGATATGCCTTATAGCCACTTTATGCCATTATGCCCCCCCGATATAAGAAAAACTGACATCACTAAAATTGTTTTTTATATTTATATTTATTAAATATAGACAAAAAAAAAATACACAATACAATATAAATATATATAAATATATGGACAATAAATCAAATATTATAGACATAAAAAAAAACACAAATGCACATAATTAATAGATCCCGCAAAAATTCTACCTGCCCCACCAGGGCAACAGAAGAAACACAGGGCAAATGAGCATAAAAATAAAGATAATACTTACCCAGTGCTGCTTACTTGTCCTGTTTTTCTTCTGTTGATATATTAACCCCTGGTGGGGCAGGTGGAAGTGGCAGCGAGATGAAGTACCGGAGGTTGCGCACATCGCCCACTTAAATCCAAATCCCCTGCAGGCGCTGCAGCGGGACCTGGATCCTCTCCGGCAGCCGGTAGGGGTCTGTGCGTGTGCGCAGACAGCCGCTTCTCCCCTCCGCTTCCGTTGGGGCTTCCATGATGGAAGCCGCACCGGAAGGTCACATGACGCCGGGTTCAGTAATAGAAGCCCCGGCGGAAGTGGAGGGGAGAAGCGGAAGGGGAGAAGCGGAGGATGTCTGTGTGTTTTGCACAGACCCTCACCGGGTGGCAGAGAGGATCCAGGTCTCCTGCAGCTTTGCGGGGGGTCTGGATTCTACAGTTATAATCCGATCTCTGTTTGAGATCGGATTATAGAAGGACGGGAGTTTTTCAGAGCGTTTGCTCTGAAAAACAATTTTATAAATCGATTCAACTAATCGATTATGAAAATCGTTGACAACGATTTTCATAATCGATTATCGATTTTATCGATTAGTTGTTGCAGCCCTACTTCAGTTCATCAACTAACCATGGTATCAAAAGAAAGCTCTATCTCTCATTGAAAAAAAATATATAGCTTACATGAGTACACTGTTCGCAAAAAAGAATAATCGCTGAACAGACATACCGCAAAAAAATGGAAAAATTGCTCCCTCCTTTGAGGTACCAAAAACACTTGGTACTGAAGAGGTTAATTAAAAAGTATAAAAAAGATAGTGGGCTAACATTTACCAATTTTGTTGAATGATAAAAGGCTAAGGCATATGGTGGAGAGTTAATACAGAATGGCTGCAAGAGCCAGGACAATAGACAAGTACAGACTTGCAGCAGAAACCAACCATGTTTGCAAACTAAGGTTTGCTTTGTTAAAATTTGTAGAGGCTTCCATCTGAAGATGTCCATTTGTTTCTCCTGTTTTTGGTCCACCAAAAGCCAACCATTGACTAAAGAAACATTTTCATGGACCAACACAGCTATTTCTCTTTTCTTTTATTAAGTTCTGGAAATATTTTATACGGTTTGTTGTGATGTATAAATTATGTTGATGTGTTGTCCTGTGTGTTTTTCTGTTTAGGTAGATCTCCTCCTCAGCCTGTAGTTCCAACCCACAAAGACAAAAGTGGTGCACCCCCAGTTAGAAGCATTTATGATGAAATTCCAAGTCCTTGTCTTGGTTCCACACCTTTAACTACAAGAAAGCCAGTAAGGAATGGGCTTATTTTCTCAAAAAATGTAACCTGGGCAGATTCTAGTTTAATGTGTATTAGTGGACATTGATGTTTCTGTTTAATCGTGAAATAATGATGTTGATTCTGGCATTACATGTATGTGATTTTTGCTCTTATCTTCTTGTAGGCCGGCTTTTCTGTTTTGCAGACTCCGTTGTCTGGGGCCATGCCATCAACTCCAGGGACAGGTATGAACCTGAGACCGCAAAGCCGGAAATGTTTGTCTAATTTAGTTCTGTAAACTTAAAATGTGGTGTTTTTATTAGCCTTGGTTACAGCACTGAAATGTTTTCTATGGAACATTCTAAAAATATTTGACACCAATTCTGAAATGTTCAGTATATTGTCAGTAGATGTCCCTGTTGTGCCACATAGCAAAAGCTTTTGTGAAGGGTTTTTTTATACCTCAGTGTAGACTCTGCTACCTGTTAAAGTAATATAAATGCTATAAAAGATTACTTATTAAATGAAAAGGCGTATACCCTTGTAACGGCTGGGTAAAAAGATGTAAAACTATTATTGCATACCCAGAGTTGGTTGAACATATCCTTAGAAATGTTATTGCATACTTAGATTTGTACAAATGGACCATACAGGATTCTGACAAATTTAAAAGGGTATTCTACAACTAAATTAATTGTCACTCACTCATGCACTCACACTCCCACATTCTTGATAATGTTTAAGGTGAACTTAACTCCAAACACATCCTCTCCCCGTTCCGTGTGCCCGGGACCTCTGCCATTTTGCGCAGGCTCACCTAGAGGCCAGAACAGACAGATTCTCTGACAGTGCATAGTAACGGGTCTGCTGTTAGAAATGTGTGGCCAGGACAATACCCTCTTTGTTACCCCCATTTTTCCTTGGGGCTCACTATGTGAAGAAAAGGCCATCTGCCTCTTGTGAAGCCTATATATCTATATCCATCTCTTACTCTGCACATATATTTAACACAAAGGGAACTACCAGTTTTTGGGACACTACATGCATACTCTAACACTGACGGCTTCAGTGTGTGTAAATATAACGTTAGTCCATGTGGAAAAGACGGGCTGTTCACAAATAATGCTTACAGCTTATTTTATAATAGTTAATAAATGCCCTTGTATGTATTGCATATTTTGTTCAAAAGTATACTATTTTACTATAAACTGTACTTGCATTCTGTTGAGAAGAGTGGGTGTTTACTTTTATTAACAATTTATTTCAAAATGGTAAACCGTAATTTTAGTATGATCGTCAGCAGTTAGTCTTAACATTTATCCTGCAGCTTCCAGCGTGTTTAGCCCATCAGCTATGGCTCACAGCAGAAAAGCCACCTTTTCACCAGCACAGCTGGATCCCTTTTACACGCAAGGTGAAGCTCTTACTTCGGATGATCAGCTGGATGATACATGGGTAACTGTGTTTGGGTAAGAAGTCTCTCTTGTCTTAGTCTCAATTTAGCACACACTAGTTTTTAAAACTATTCTTGTAGAGGAGTGCCTGCTTTGTTTCCAAACTAGACTTTGTAACCTGTACTGAACTAGGAGGTCCTCTGGGTAGCACCTCCCAACTACACATGTTCTGCTTAATATATTTCATAATTAATACATTTAGGGGTAACCACATGCATTTTGAAGTTGTGCCTGAGATCTCACACCAGTTGTTGCAAAAGATCTGGAAGGATAACCATATAGAGATTGTGTTTTGGGGTCTTTTCCCCTCCGTCCTGAATATTCTTTTTAAATGTTAATACCTATTCCTGGAGAATATTCTATACCTTACTGTACAGTGTATGTATAATATATAATTTCCTAATATAATATATATATATATATATATATATATATATATATATATATATATATATATAACATTACCTTAGTCTTGACTAGCATAGTGTAGGGAAACTAGTATGCCAATCTTCTCAAACACACAAGGTCATCCGCCCAGCGTGTCTCTTCTCTTCTGTTCTGTTCAGGCTTTCCCAGAGCACTTCTGCTCCCTTTTCCAGACTGGAGGTGCTCCGGCTCTGTGGGGAGAAGCCTGAACAATGGAGTGGACATAACTGATCTGTCTTCTCATC
The DNA here is from genome assembly GCA_029215755.1 of Spea hammondii. NCBI lineage: Eukaryota > Metazoa > Chordata > Amphibia > Anura > Pelobatidae > Spea > Spea hammondii. The sequence continues at coordinate 26,845,557 of JARDYJ010000006.1, forward strand.
TATCCACAGTACTTCTGGTCCCAAGCTTTTTGGTTAAGAGATACTCGGCCCGAACAAAAATGTAATAGGCCGGCTTCTGTTATAATTGGGCCTTTGCTGTCTTGCAGTTTATACGAATTACTTGTGTAGTTTCAATTCAGCTTCCTTTCCAAGGCATTTATTCTTAATGTCTCAATTTTTAAAGGGCTTTTTTTATTTATTTTCGGATACAAATTCTCAGTCCAAATTCTGTGGGGTTTTTTTGTTTTTTTTTTCCCTTCTCACACAGTATTATAGCAATTACCTCTTGTTTTGTTTTCTGTATGTGGTTTCTGCTACCTTACTGTGTCCTAATCCAGTTTAAGCTTCCTGGAAGTCTTGTTTGACTTCTGCCTTTAGTTGATTAAACAGCCTGTCTGTAGGAGGTAAAGGGTAGCATAGCATAGAAACATAGCTCATAAGGTTGAAAAAAGACCAAAGTCCATGAAGTTCAACCTATATACATATTGTGTCCCTACTGTGTTGATCCAGAGGAAGGCAAAAAACCCTTATGAAGCAGATGCCAATTGCCCCATACCAGGGGGAAAATTCCTTCCCGACTCCAAATATGGCAATCAGAATAAATCCCTGGATCAACGTTCTGTCCCTATTAATCTAATATCCATAACTTGTAATATTATTGCTTCCAAGAAACACGTCCAGGCTCCTTTTGAACTCTTTTATTGAGTTTACCATCACCACTTCCTCTGGCAGAGAGTTCCATAATCTCACCGCTCTTACTGTAAAGAACCCCCGTCTGTGCTGGTGTAGAAACCTTCTTTCCTCCAGCCGTAGAGGATGTCCCCTTGTTATAGATACGGTCCTGGGAGTGATCTCTGTACTGTCCCCTTATATATTTGTACTGTCAGATTTTTGTAACTGCTGTAATATCCTAATTCCCACTCTTATAAACTCTGATTACATTTATTTGCTGCAAGAAATAAGTGAAATGCGTCTTTGCAAATGTTGTTCCCGTGTGAACTAAGGATATGTTTCATGACTTAACAGTTGGGTTGCTAAAGCAGATTTTACAGATGCACTGAATGTGTGGCGTAACATCTTGATTACAGTGCAGCTTACCAGTTTTGTAATGTATTTGTTTTAGGTTTCCTCAAGCTTCCGCTCCTTATATTTTAGTACAGTTCGCTCTATATGGAAACATAATAAAACATAAGGTAAGTGTTCTTAAACTTATGTTTAATTGACATTCAGAAATCGGTCACTGATTGTCTTAATGGTGCTGTTATTGATGTTTACAGATGTCAAACAGTGGTAACTGGATGCATATACAATATCAGTCCAACTTACAGGCCAGAAAAGCCCTAAGTAAAGACGGGAAAATTTTTGGTGAATGCATTATGATTGGCGTTAAACCATGCATTGATAAGGTAAGTCTGCTAAACAGTTTTTTATTTTTTTTTATTTTCAATTATGTAATATACAATTTACAAAATCAAACTTCTACATCTACAGAGTGTAATGGAAAACTGTCAAAGTCAGATGCAGTCTTCTGTCTGCACCCCATCTGCTGGCACTCCGACACCGCTTACCCCAAAAATAAGCTCTGCAATGAGGCCACTTGCTGCAACTCACAAGGCATCTACTAACAATCAGGTGACACCCCCCCTTATTTTGCAGAATAAATGTGCACTTCACTCCCAAATATCGCCAATATGTTGGCAAATGAGACTTTATACAGGTCTCGGATACCTATACATCCATGTCGTTTTCGTGTAAAATGCTGGAGTTTTTTTACTTGCTAACACTTTGTTTTTTTTTCCCAGGTATTAGTCGACAAGCAGACTCCTCGAAAAGATGAAAGCGTTTTATCAAAAGCAATGGAGTTTGTGTTTGGTTGGTAGCGGTCTGGAAGCAACAACTCCGTTCTGCTGCTACTTTGCGTTATTTGCAATAAAATTTATGAACGGCAGCTCAATGACAATAACTCTCACTAAACATATTTTTGTATGCAATATGAAACTCGTACAGATGAACTTAATTCTTCAGCCAAGACTTACAAACTGTGTTCAATAGAAACCACTGTATATAAAAAACTGTATTATACATATTTTTATGAATGAGGATTTTTTTGCCAAGAAGAGCAGTTTTATCATACTTGTCATTTGTCTGCTGCCACACTGGTCAGTACTGCACTGGGCCACTTTGTAATGTTACCAAATGCACAACTTCCATAACTAAAATACAGCCTGTCTTCTGTTTGTATGTTTTAGGTCAAATTACAAATTGATTTTTTAAATTAATAGTTCACTTTCCATGCATTTTTGTAATTTTACAACTTTTATGATATCAAATAAATTGACAAAATTATTTAGATTCTCTATTGTAGTTTCATCCATGGGAAGGGAGCTAATGCTTTGTCACTTGTGTAGCGTAATGTCTGATTAGACGCACCAGTCGTATGTAGCTTAATGCAAATTGTAGGCGTGTGTCCCCTGATCATTACTCCCCCTTGTATGCATTTGTGCCCTTTTCCTAGCTTGAAAGTAATGCGAACTGCTCAACAAAAAAAATGTGCACTACGCTAACTTCAGTGCAAGTTCTGAGTTTTCAGTGCGTCTTTTTTTCACTGCACAGGTGAGTCTGTCCTGTATAATGTAGGGTCAAAGGCAACTGTGTTTCTCCAGCTCTTGGTGGAGCCTATGTCTCCCCTCCTGCCAGATCCTCCTGGTATTCCTGTTCGGACTGTGCATTCCCTCAAACTCCTAGGTGAGCCATCTCCTCTGTATAAACAAAGCCGGATGACCCTGAGGTAGATGAAACAATGCTGTGAACGCACCCAATAGTGCTGTAAAGGATAAGAGCAATTTTTTTTTAAATTCTGCAATGAAAAAACAGTTAAACTATGAAAAATGAATAAACTCACAAGAGAGGCTACAGTAGTAATGCAAGTACCTCCAAAACCGAGTAAGTCGGCTACCATCGGAACTTAATGACGCAAATCTATAACAAAAACAAAAGCCCACGATAGTCCAGTGGAATGTAGGAAAAATCAACCACGTTGTTTACGTTTGTGAACCTCCCCTGTCTGCTCAGCCATACAACTGAAAAATCAATGCAAAGAAGGTGCTAAGGTGTCCAATTCTAATAAAAGGTCCCTTTTTAAACAGGTGTAACTTACACCAGTAATTTTTAGTCTAGCATCATCTTTAACATCTCCCATAGCGTGCATATAAAACATATAACTGAAGAACTGTTGTCTCTTCTGTAATGCAGGTTCTTGCGGGGGGGAACTGCCAGGCTCTGTGGTATCAGCTAGGAGCTCTAACAGGCCTCAGCCCTGTTGTGATCTCTGGCAAGGGCTTCTTGCCAACCAGCATCTGAACATGTGTGGGTGGTCATGATGTTTTTTTTTTTTTTTTTGGTCTGGCTACATTATACACTTTGGTACCTTATCTTTTGTGCCTTAACCTAAGTATGCTCTTTTTGTTTTTGTTTTAATTTTATTTTTTATATTGGGCAAGACTCCAGTAGCACACCTACTCACACCAGCCCCAAAAAGCTGACTAGACCTCTTTTGCTCTTCCTGTAATGAGACCAAGTCTTTGTATAGTCGGAATCATGGATGAAAACTAAATTTCAGTATACTTTTGAATATCTCTGCAGTCTTCTATAGTTCTTACCCCAGTCTCAATCATGGTTGGCTTTTACTGCAGCCTACTAAGGTTGGGACTTCCATGACCTCCAAATTATTTTTCTGGGGATTGCTCCTCAGATGGTTATTTTTACCCAGTTTGAGTTGGATCAGCCCTTGATATGGAGGACACTGGGAAAGACTGCAATGTTGATCATTTTTTTTTTTCTTCACATAAATGGAACCGAAGATTTTTTTCTCTGCATAGAGCTCTGTCTCATCAACAGGCATGAGTTGAAATATCCAGAGAAGAAACTGTCCAGATGTACTAGGAGGATGCTTTCATTAAAAAGGTGACTAAAGCTACTTGTACACCATCCAGCTGTAACTAAGAGACCCATGACTCGGTCTATAGGCATCCTCACTGACCTGGCTCGATATGACCTTGCTACAGAAACTACCAGCGACAGGTCTTTGCATCCATTTTGCCAACCGGTTACACCAGATGAGACATGCCGTGATCAACAGGTGTCATCTACCCTGCTGGTTAGTAATTCTTCTGTTTCCTGCTCTGATGCCGCAAGCCTGTCTCCTGACTGCATACGTGCATATGATGGAACCATAGTGCGGAGGGAAGATGTTGAGGCCTTTGAACAAGCACAGAGAGCCAGAAATGCTCCCCCACCAGCCACAGCAAAATGCTTGAATGCTAAAGATATCACAGGGGTTGCAGTCCTTACTTTTACGACTCTTTGCAATGGGGAAACCACTCCATTGCTTCTAGAATCTGGGAACTCTGACTCTTACACTGATCTGGATTCCAATACCGACCTGGATTCCCTGTCCGATGATGACATTATAACATATTAGACTTATGTTTTACCTTCAACTAGTTGATGTAAAATCTATTAAATAAAAAGTGATAATATAATCGTGGAATATTGGGAGTTATCCTGTACTTTAGTCAGTGTCTGGCTTAGTATGCAGTGATGGGAGTTATGATATATCACCATCAATGTCTGGCACAGTATATAGTGATGGTAGTTATGCTATACCACCATCTGTGTCTCTCTTGCTATATAATAAGTGACTATATGATAGGAGATATACTGCTGTGGTTGTGGTGATGAGAGTTATGGTACAACACCATCAGGCTCAGTAAATATTGATGGGAGTTATTGTGTACTGCTCATTGTCAAAATGTGAATAAATCAATGGATTTGGGGAAATTTGTTTTACTATAATTTTTTAGCGCTCTGCAGTTCTAATATGAATTTCCTTTTTATTTATATATTTTCCTCAAAGTAACCTCTGTAAAAGTATAGTGGGTGGGGAACAATTTTCTATTCTTGCCTCAGGCCCAAAAGGAGCTAGTTACGGCTTTGTCCCTCTCTTGGCGACTTCTTTGAAGTCAGAGCACCCGATGTCACTGATGCTTTTTGGGGTGAAAAGATGTCACTGACAACCTGTTTGGGCCAAAAATGGCACTGGCAAGCTGGGGATAAAGCTGAAGAAGCCTGGGGCCCAAAGTGGTGGAGTGATCTTCATAGAAAATGGGTGTGGTTAGAGGGGTTATCTTTGTAATATAGCCACACCCACCTGAAAACGCAAAAAATAATATATATATATATATATATATATATATACATACACACTCACTGGCCACTTTATTAGGTACACCTGTTCAATTGCTTGTTAACACAAATAGCTAATCAGCCAATCACATGGCAGCAACTCAATGCATTTAGGCATGTAGACGTAGTAAAGACAACTTGCTGAAGTTCAAACCGAGTATCAGTAATGGGGAAGAAAGGGACGTTGAACGTGGCATGGTTGCTGGTGCCAGAGGGGCAACAATAACTATAATAACCACTCGTTACAACCAAGGTATGCAGAATACCATCTCTGAACGCAAAATACGGGAAACCTTGAAGCAGATGGGCTACAGCAGTAGAAGACCACACCGGGTGCCACTCCTGTCAGCTAAGAACAGGAAACTGAGGCTACAATTCGCACAGGCTCACCCAAATTGGACAACGGATCCACCCTGCCTTGTATCAACAGTTCCAGGTGGTGGTGGTTTGGGGGGCATTTTCTTGGCACACTTTGGGCCTCATAGTACAAATTGAGCATTGTTTAAAAGTGATAGCCTACCTGAGTATTTTTGCTGACCATGTCCATCTCTTTATGACCACAGTGTACCCATCTTCTGATGGCTACTTCCAGCAGGATAATGCACCATGTCCCAAAGCTCACATCATCTCAAACTGGTTTCCTGAACATGTCAATGAGTTCACTGACCTCCACAGTCACCAGATCTCAATCCAATAGAGCACCTTTGGGATGTGGTAGAACAGGAGATTTGCACCATGGATTTGCAGCAGACAAATCTGCAGCAACTGTATGATGCCATCATGTCCATATGGACCAAAATCTGAGGAATGTTTCCAGCAACTTGTAGAAAGTATGCCAAGAAGAATGAAGGCAAAAGGGGGGCCAACCCGCTACTAGCAAGGTGTACCTAATAAAGTGGCCTTTTTTGTTGTGACGCTACAAATAAAGTGGCCTTGAATGACCTCCTTGTGCGTGACCCACCATGGTTGGGAGAGACATTGAAGAGGAAGTATTCTGTATATACAAGTGTGTTCTGTATCACAGTTTTATTTCATCTCTAGTGTCCAGGTTTTGAGGTGGGGAAGGTTTCTTGTATGGATACCCACACTGGGACATGGTCATACTGCCCGATATCCTCTATCGTAGCCTCTGCAATATCTTGCAAGACTGTCTTGTCCACCAAGACGTAATCTATCCACAAGTAACTGCGGTGGACAGGAGTAAAAAGGAGAAGCCTTTGCCTAATGGCTGTGCAACCCCCCCCCCCCCCCCCCCCCCCCCCCCCAGTGGGCTTAGAGGTTTTCCCCAGACCATAGACATATGAAGTGATCGGTTGCATTAACAGTTTTTTGGTTTGCAAATTAGTTTGTCCCAAACGAAAAAAACAAACTTTTAACTTTCACTCGTTAGCTCTCCATGGTTCAAGACAGGTTCGAGTGCTCAATGCACTCAATTAATAATAGGAAATCAGGAGGTCTATACTAGGCTTCAATTTTTAAAAGTTCCAATTATATATATCCTTAAGTAATCATTTCAAACTACCCTTTTCTTCAGGTGCAAAACTATTCTTGCTACCTCTTAAGCTGTTAGACAGACAAAGAAAATATAGCCTCTGTTCTCTTTAAAACTCTATATAAACCATAAAAGCAACATGAGTAACGCTATTAGTATTTGATGGGGCATCCGGGAGTATCCGCTAAGTATGTCAATGACTATGAAAACTCAATCTTAAAATATAAAACCATGCACATCGGGTTTCCATTTGATCTCAAATAATTCTGGCAGAGCAACAAATCCAATCACATATTTCAGAGAATGAACCTAAATTGAAATTACCCTGCACATTGCTACTGTAATAGTCTATTGATCTAAGGCAGCATATTCTCCTCTTCAGTAATTGAATTGTGACTAAGAACATAGGATCATTTTTATTTACGGGAGCATGTGATGTATATAAAAATGAAATCAAAGCTTGGAGGAATGTGAGTTAACTCACCAGGTGCCACACAAGTGTACCAATTTTAATATTCATGCTTTAATAAAGTTATACTTTGAGGAATCTTACCATTGCTTTTAATGATTAGCGCCAGTACAAGAGATGGGGGGAGACCATAATGCAGTGTTAACTATATATTTTATTTATTTATGAAATAGGGATAAAAGGTAGAAAAACAGAAGGAAAATAATCCCCAAGTATGTATGTGTGTGCCTATATGTATGTATATATATTGTAATAATGTTCACAGATTCAGACATTTTAGCACAGTCTTCTATGGTCACAGATGACCAGGTCAATGTGTCTTCCAATCTTTTCCAATATGGGTAGCTCAATGATGTTGGTGGGCGGAGCTAGCCCCAACTACTTTATATTTGTATTGGGGTGGCAAATGACCATGGGCAGCGAGTGGGGCTTGTCTAAACCCAACTCCCACAAACTCGAGATTTCAGGTCTAGAGACGCAGAAAAGCGGCACTTTACCTGGAGTCTCCAGCCATAACCTGGTATCCCCATCTCTTCAGAATGTTTGAGCTTGACCACCAGATATATGTGCCTGTTTCCATCTCACATCTGTGACACAGATACAACTGGAAAATAAACCACTTATTTAAAACATTTGTACTGTAAGGAGGGGGACCATTACACCAACAGGGACTTTTATGACACCACATAGATATTAATATGTAGTTGCCCCCCCTCCTCTTGCAGCTATAACAGCTTCCACTCTTCTGGGAATACTTTTTTAAAGTGTTTCTGTGGGAATTTGTGCCCATTCATCCAGTAGAGCATTTGTGATATCAGGTGGTGATGTTGGACATGAAGGCTTGGCTTACAATTGCCATTCCAATTCATCACAGATGTGTTTGATGGGCTTGAGGTCAGGGCCAGTCAACTTATTCCACACCAAACTCATCCAACCATGTTATTTTTGGACCTTGCTCTGTGCACAGTCATGCTGGAATAGAAAAGGGCCTTCCAAAAACTATTCCCATAAAGTTGGAAGCATAGCATTGTCCAAAATTTCTTGTTACGATGTAACATTAACACTACTCTTTACTGGGGCGTAGTAAATCCTGAAATCCTGAAAAACAACCCAGACCATTGTCTATGCATTCCATTAGGTAGCATTCTCCTCGTGTCCGCCAAACCCAGATTGGTCCATCAGACTTCCAGATGGTGAAGCTTGATTGATCACTCCAGGGAACACATTTCCACTTCTCCAGAGTCCAGTGGTGTTGTGTTTTACACCACTCCAGACAACACTTGGTATTTAGTATAGTGATCTTCTGCTTGTGTGCAGCTGCTCAGCCATGGAAGCTCCTTACACACAGTGTTTGTGCTGATAGTTTGGAACTCTGTAGTGAGCATCCTATGACAGTGCCATGTTTAAAGTCACTGAGCTCTTCAGTATGACTCATTCTACTGCCAATGTTTGTCTATGGAGACGGCTGCCCATGTGCTTCATTTTTTATACACCCAAATTCAATAATTAGGAGGGATCCATATAATGGAACACATTATATCTGCAGTCACCAACCTCAAGGGAAACCATGTAAAGGCCACCTCACCTTTCCTCCCCTTCCCAAGGTTGCTTGACATGTGTGACATTGCTTGACCCCATACACAGCACAGCAGTTTTAGACAGGTGAGTGCCTCCCTGGGTTCCAGTAACCGTTTCCCAGCCACTGGGGAATTTAAGCACCAAAAGGTGCTTCTTTTGAAGGTGCACCTGATGCATTTAACCTAGCTAGAAAATCTGAAAATTATTTTTCACCCATTACTTTTAATTTACTGTGGAAATTATAACTATTCTTCTGTTCTCTCTTTATACTACCTCACTTGGCAAACTCATTTCAACCTTTTGGCTTTCAATACCACCTGCATGCTGATGACACCCAGATCTACCTATCATTTCATGATCCCTCTCCCTCTGTCTTAGATCATGTAACTAACTACCTCCCCTTTCTCCAATACTAAAATTCCCTCACCAGTTTCCCTTAATGTTAATGGTGTAATCATCTCCTTGTCACCTCACTCTCGCTGCCTTGGTGTCGCACCTGAATCAGACTTCTTATTCATCACCCATATCTAGTCTGTCTCACAAAACTACCATTTTCATCTTCAAAGTTTTGCTCACATTTATTCCTTCTTAAAACAACATGCCAGTCCATGCCCTCATTGTGTCCTGCTTTGACTATTGTAACCCTGTCTTAACTGTTCTCCCTTATACCTGTGTTGCCCCTCTACAATCCACCATGGAAGCTGCTGCCTTATCTTCCTCACCCATCACTTTACTAACACATCTCTAACACCTCCCCCTCTATATATATATTCAATTTCTTCATTAATAGAATGAAAAACAGAGGTCTTCTGCAATTGCTATTTCTTTTCCTCACTTTTTCATAATGTTTATTTTGACCAGTAGTATTCCATGTACTAATCTCTTAGTATTTTAAAATTAGAAACTGATATTTTGTGTTTGCTGATATTCATAATATTTTGCCATATAAGTATTTAGAAATCTGTGCACAAGTTGTTATTCATGAATATGTGTTCACATTTCATTCGAGCCTGGGATCTATTGATAACTGCAAATCTCTCTTAGAAATGACATACCCTGAGGTCTAGAATTTTTATCTTGTCACTCACTGGAAAGTGAACTATGTATACCAGATAAAAAAGGATATATCTGGAACAATGCTTAATTTAAAAAAAAAGAAAAACAGACAGGGCCACAACAGATATGGTATCCAACCAAAATAAAACACATGTAATATAATATTGCTTCTAGAATTATTTACTGTTTTTGTTGGAAAGTTTTGTACTACAGTGAATTTTCACTCTAGAATAGTTTGGTAGGGAATGCAGCAGATGAAAATATTTGACCTTGCAGTTCTCTGTAGCTTTATACATATTACTAACACTTTAATTTACAATTTAAAATGTAATTTAATTTAATTTAAAATGTAATTTACAATTTAAAAGTACATAACAAATATGCATTTACACATACAGATACATTTATAGAGATGGTCACACTTGCTATTGATCAATTAATCAAGGGCATTTGCTTAGCAGCATCTATAAAGACATTCAACCTGTCTAAGTATACAAACTAAATATAAGTTTTAAATATTTGAAGTAATTTGAGGTTTTTAACACCACACCCACATAACAGCCTTTGACATGTAAACTTGTAGTCATTGCATTGAATGTTGAACTATGCACTATACATACACAAGATAGAAACTTTGTGAGGTGCAGCATGGCAAAGACGATGTGAGATGTCTATGTCAATAGTGACAGGTCTCCTGATGTGATAAGTCCTTGCAGAAAATGTAAATTAATGGGATAAAGATAGATAGACTATGTCTAACACGATATGTTAACTGTCAATCTCCCTCGTTCAGGGGCTCCATGCAAGATCTCACCTCGTGGAGTTTCAATTATCATGACAACGGTAAGGAATCAGGCAAAAACTACACAGGAGGATCTTGTCAATGATCTCGAGGCAGCTGGGACCTAAGTCACCAAGGAAACAATTGGTAACACACTATGCGTGAAGGAATGAAATCCTGCAGCGCCCGCAAGGTCCCCCTGCTCAAGAAAGCATGTACAGGCCCGTCTGAAGTTTGCCAATGAACATCTGAATGATTCAGATTAGAACTGAGTGTTGTGGTCAGATGAGACCAAAATCCAGCTATTGGAGGAGGAGGTATGCTGCCTAGGACCCAAAGAACACCATACCCACCGTCAAACATGGAGGTGGAAACATTATTCTTTGGGGGTGTTTTTCTGCTAAGGGGACAGGACAACTTCACCGCATCAAAGGGAAGATGGATGGGGCCATCTTGGATGAGAACATCCTTCCCTCAGCCAGGGCTTTGAAAATGGATCAAGGATGGGTATTCCAGCATGACAATGGCCCAAAACAAATGGCCAATGCAACAAAGGAGTAGCTCAAGAAGAACCACATTAATTGGTTGTCCACATGAATGGACAACCAGTTTCTTTATGATCACTATGGGGCTCATGTGTTTTATATTTTACATGAAAAATCTTTAGACACATTGCCAAATTGAGATTGTAAAAGCATCTCTCCCCAAATTCAATAAACGCCATTACTTATTTTAGGGTTTATCAAGGATTAGATAAATGGATGCCTTGGCGGATCCAGCTCTCATTAATAATCATTTTCAATTTGGGAAAAGCAGTGAATCTTTTTTTTTTTTTTTAAGTTGGCTGTATTACGGCTTTGCAGAGAACATTTGGCTTTTTATTTTATTGTTGCCAGAGAGTAGCTGTTTTTTGGAATACTTTCAATAAGACCCTTAAAGTCCTATGTTCTATTTTATTGTAATTCTATGTCGAGTGTTTTATGGACGCTGTATGCAATGAAACTTGAAAGAAGCACATCTCTGCCTAAATGTTGTCTGGGACCTTTGCCAAAAAAACAAAAATCTTTTATATCTAAAATATTCTCAAATAAAACACAATATTAAGTGTTTGGCTGTTAAACAAAAAGTCTCTTTCAGAAAAAGCAGTCTGTATTTCATACATTTCATTAATAAGAGCATTTAAATTGTATTAGTTTTGTGACCCTCTGTTTACAAGGTTAATGGTGCTTTTTGTTATGGTTTGAGCTTCAACTAAGTACATTTTTAGACATTTTGAATAAATAAGCTCTTGAGAAACCATTTCTCTACCTGGTTTATTTTGTTACATTTTGTATTGTTAACCTAAATCTGCCTTTTAAATGAGGTAGTTGGTATAAAAAAATATCTTCATAAGGGTTTTTTGTGGAATCAAGATTTATTTTTTTCAATATTCTTTGTGACAAAACTCCTTAGGGTCAACAAATCCACTCTTTTGATCTTAAAGCATGGTGTTCTAGGACTATAAGGATCAGGAATAACATAATCTTAGCAAACTGTGGCTTTTATTTACATGCTCAAGGTCAGAAACTAAAAGCCAACCCTCAATTAAAGCCTCCTCTGGCTCTACTTTACAGGTCCAGACTGACCAGCCTAAACATTCACTAACCTAAACGCCCCTGCCAGACCCAGTTAAGCTAAGCTTTGGAAACAGAGCATGCACAAACTGTAGGTCCAGTCCGGTACTGCCACACTTGACTCTTCTTTTCAGGGCCTCCCCTTGCCCTGGAACAGAGGCCCACTTCATCTTCCCTCAAACGTCTCTCCAAGTCCTATTGAAGGCTTCATCAATGTGTTGGACCGGATGTCCAAAATTTGGTATGGACTTCTGGTCTTTTGCAAAACAGATGGAGCATCGTCCCACCCTGCTCTCCCAATGCTCCGCCCCAGGGACCAAACATTTAGTTGAATACATATATATTGAAGTTCGTCAGGGTTCATGGAATCTGAGTGGTGCCTTCGAGTTAGCACATTATAGCATAAAGTCGATAAATGAAACAAAAGATCTGCACTCACTTGTCTTTGATATTTAATTAAGTAAATCTGTTCTCACAGGAACAGGTGGGTATAGGTTAATTGCGGCTTAACCTGTTTAGCGCTTATACTCATAAGCTTTGGGAACTTAACCTACTCTGCAGTAATGAGGTCATACACACACTCAACCTAACCAAACAGAAATATTTTGAAAAAGCTAATAAGCCAGATACACTACTAGCCTGGAGATTGAGGGCCCAGAGAAAATCCCAAAAGCTAAAGTAATAGATAAAATATGAGAAAACATGGGTTGCCCTCTGAGAGATTGTCTTGCAATTTGGTAAGTGCTACCAATATTTGTACGATTGTAACAATCCCCCCTAGAAAGAAATCAAAATAAGAACACGTGAGGACCTGTATTCTACCTTAGGCTTTCCCATAACAATCAGATCACCATAAACGACCATTTACAGAAGAGAAAATAGAATAAAACACTTAAAAACGCTAAGGTTCCAGGTTCAGATTATTGGTCAGTTTCTGCAGGGAGTTAAGGCACTCTATCAATTGTGCTGATGGGCTGTGAGTTACAGCCGTTATAATTGAAAAAAGAAACACAGTAGGGTTGTCCCCTCTCACCTATCCTATTTGCACTGTGATTGGAACCACTGGCTACTGCTATTAGATTCCACCCAGGTATCACTGAGGGTGGACAACAATCAGACATATTACTGATGATGACCAGCCAGGTGATATCCCTTCCAAACCTTTATCAATTATTGCAAGAATTCTCACAAATTTCAGGCTATAAAATCAATAATGTTAAGTGTGAGGCTTTAAACATACATTTGGTGAAAAGATTACAATCTCTTTTGTACGTCGCCCATACCAAATACTTTCAGAGTCACATGTTCAGATTTATTTAGGGAAACAAGAAACCAAGCATTTACAGAGAAACATTGTATCTCCCGAGAGAGGGGCAGTTTGTCCATACCTACACTTCACTCCTACTACATAGCGGCTAGACTCTGGTCAGGAAAGCCTGGTCCTACCCTAAAAACATGGTGTCTTGGGTGGACCTTGAAACAGTTGTATTTCCCACCATCAACTACAACTGGTTCTCTGGACAGATCAGCCTACGTTAGAGGGGGGGGGTGTCATTTTAACGACCATGAGGACCTTATGCATGGAGACTAAGTCTGACAGTACCTGCTTTTCTGACTCCAGTAGTATGTAATCTGCTTTTTCTAGCAGACACGAGCTTGGGCTGGGTAGGTGCACTAGTGGAGGGTGGTAGGATGAGAACATTTCAAAACCTACAGGAGAAGAAACAAATACCGAAGACAGAATTTTTTACATGATATGCAGATGTGATATTGTGTTGACTCTCATCTCCTACAAGGTGGATTACTGAATCTAATGCACATAAAATAATGAATCATTTGATAGCTACAATCTATTACCATTTAATAATAGCCAGAAACATCAAAACACCTGCACACAGATAATAATGGCATAATGATTTGCAGGTGATGATCTTGGATGCAGAATGGAATGAATCTGTCTATAAATTTACCACTCTTGTACTAATCAAAGAAAGAGTAATTAAGACTTTGTCACTGGTGGAATTAAATCACATGACCCCTGACACCAGTAATCTGATTTTCGAGGGTGCAGAGAAAGGGGGATTTACCTAACTGTCCTCACTGGACAAAGATATTCAAGATGCTCTAATTATTCCAATTCAACAGACCCCCAAGTATTGCTCCCCTCCTTCTAGACACCCCAGCTCTTGTGCTCCCCATATCAAACCAGAAACTCATTCATAGGGTATGTGCAACTGTGACTCAAGCTCTTGCTAGGCACTAGAAGGGAGAACCTCCATCATTTAGAGAAATCCAGGCTAACATATTGAATTCTCAAACATTCCTTCCCTGTTACACCTCTGAATGGAAACCTATTGGCTCTGGGAGGTGTCATGTTGTCTTTCCCACTTCCATTTTTTCATGACTTACTATGTTATGTTGACTTTTAAGCTCTATTCGCTCTTACTTATTATTATTTTTTATATATATATATATATATATATATATATATAGCGCAATCAGATTCGGCAGCGCTGTACAAAGGGTAGACAGGTCAGAGAGTAAACAAAGTTAGTTCCTGAAAATAAAATGACCCCCGAGTTTTGTCCAAAACGAACAGATGGGAAACATAATTTGTTGGGTCAAAAATGAACTTAAAAATGTGTCTGAAATCGACCCGTTTGCACATTTCTATAATATCACCTCATCTTCCTTGCATCCTATACCTTGCACAGACGCACAGTGGGAATTTCCATAGGAGATCTGTGCTTCAATTGGCACAAATCTCTTTTGCAGCTGTGGAATTGGATGGCAAGCTTCAAGCACAGTCCCAGTTGAGGCGCGGGGGGGGGGGGGGAGGGTAGCAAGAGGGAAAATGGATGTCCTCAAATGGCTTTAATTTATTTAACCTTTTATCCCACCTGGAACAGGATAGGGGTAAGGGGGAGGCAAGACTTGGTGTCCATGGTTCCCATAGGGTGATTTTATGCATTTTAACCCCCATCCTCTTGAGCAGACATAGTGTCGAGGAAGGGTATATTCGGGCACCATACTAAGTCAATTTAAATACCCAATTGCACAAAGGGGTATTAGAATTTATTTAATAGGGACTCCTGGGGATCCCCTTTATATTTTTTAATTTAATTATTTTTCTTTTTTATTTCAAATTATTTCTAGGAAAGTTGGAAAAATGTCTATGTGGGATAGTACCTTTAAACCTGATACCTTCTATGTATCACATGACACGGCACTAGTGAATTTTATAACACTCCAAAAAATCCTGATTTTGTTTCAAGTATATTATTACTTTTTTCCAAAGCAAAACTAAATAAGATAATTAAAAAAAAAGAATCTTAATGACTAAAAAGGACTAAGAGATCCTGTTGTGATATTGGCTGAAATCTATTATTTAGCCCTTTCCTCCTCTAATTTCACATTTCATGAGACTGCAATTAGGTGTTGCTGGCGTTTTAAGAAAAAACACTTCTTGGAAAGATAAGATACATTTTGCAAATTTTTACAAGTTCTGCTCTCAGAATGATGTCTGCTTTCAACTGCCATATATTGCTCTGAATGAACAGAAATTAAGATGTGTTAAGACAGTGACAGGCTATAATTAAGGACATAAGAGGATACATTTTATAAAGTAGCCCATTTTACCGGTACATTTTGAGCATAAAAAAAGTATTTAAATGGAAGAATACACACAAATATTTTCCAAGTGCCTTGTTTGAATAGTATAATATAATATATTTAGGAATATTTGGGCTTTTCTTCCTCGTGCTAGCTACACATCTCAGGATAACGTCACCCCCATCTTATTACATTTTGAAACATGGACGGTAGGAGATGAAATAATAAAATCTGGACAGAAAGAGAGCCCATCAAGCTTGACAGGGATTTAATTGTTTGGCATCATTGATATATTGGAGATCTAAAATGGTGGTGCTTTCACTGATGTCCTCTACCTAGATCCTCAAATCGGGAGCACGGATGTCAGTGAAAGCGGCATTATTTTGTCCTAAGTTGAACTTCCGCTCACATTGCAGCACTCTTGGGGACATCCTCTCCCCAGTTGGAGGATGGGGGAGAGAACCTGAACAGAAGCACCACCATTTTGCCCTAAGGTGAACTTGTGCCCAAATTGCAGTGCTTTCGCTGACGTCTTCTCCCTCATTGAAGGATCATGGGAGAGGACATCATCGCTGTGATTTTGGAGAGAGTTCCTCTTAAGGCACAATGGAGGATCGGTTATGTGCGCAGAGATGTGGACAAAGATAGAAGATAAAGAAGAGAAGATGGAAGACAGATGGTAGAAGAGAGAAGATAAAGAACAAGAAGATGCAGAGGCGAGGCCAACAGTGGATGTAGCAGGACGCACACCACAGTTGCTCATGATCCACAGACTTGAATTTACTTAATTGACTTCAGAAACTGGCAGAAAAATCATGGGAAAGCAGACAAAGAAAACACGTTTGAGGCCCTCGTCACTCCAATCCATAAAAACAAGTGAGACTGCTTCGCTTACCTCATATCTTATACCACTGAGCCAAAATGTTGAAAGGCCTTCCAAGACGGTGACTGAAAGCTCTGAGGCCGGAAGCAGCCGAAGCTCCTTAGAAGAAGACCCTGCTAGAAGAGAACATGTATTAGATTCTGGTACTGAGGTCCATCAAAGTGACCTCCCTACTTAAGCAGATTTTACCCATTTTTACCTCCCAGGTTGGGTTAGAATTCTCCAATGTAGTGGCCAGATCAGGTCCACAATCAAAAACGAGCTAATAAAGATCAAGGAGGAATTGAGACAACAAGGCCACAGACTAGCCACGGTTGAGGATGACTAAACATCACTATATGCAACACTAGCATCTTTGGAATCTCAGTTACATAACCAGTGCAAGATGACAGCACAATTGATGCAACATGTGGTCGACCTAGACAACCAGGGTAGGAGTAATAAACTATGCATTAGAGCCCTACTGGACTTGCAAGAACTCAGAGATACTGCTCAGATTGCAGCATTTTAATTTTTAATCAAATTCTGCAAAGAGACCCTACTACACCGATTATACTAAACTAAGCTCACAGAGCTCTGAAGCCAAAAGGCCTGAATAATCCCATGCCTTGTGATATTATTTGCTGCATTCACTCATATACCCTTGAAGACGAAATTCTACAACAGGTGAGAAAGCTTTGCGCAATTCATTTTCGAGGTAATTCACTCCAGATATTGCCTGAAGTTGCTTGGGCTACCCTCCAGGCCAGAAATGCCCTACAGCCTCTTACCGTTAAAAAAGAAAAATGGTTCAGCACTCAACTCCCAGGAAGCTGGATGCTAGCAGGAAAAAGGGACAGAATAAACCCTCTTGGAGTATACAAACACAGAAGATAATCCCAGCACTCCAAACAGCTTCCAATCCTTAGGTTATTTTATTCAGAGAAAGCAAAACAAAAAAGCAACGTTTCGGCCAAGCTTGACAAAGGCCCTGTTTGGCTGAAACGTTGCTTTTTTTTCAAGAGTGCCAATATCCTATTCAGATGGGGATACCTCCTTTATATCACAGTCAGAAAAGATTAGAAAATCTGGGTAGTTAAATCATTGGATGATGTCATGTGTTTTTGCGAAGCCTTAGGGATCCCAATTCCTGGTCTATAATTACTTTGCGGCACTGCTTAAATTCCCAACTGGCATATTGTCCAGAAGTGTGTTGTTTGGGTTACTGATTATATGTTTGTACAGTCTATATAGATTGGGGGAATGACACAGTGGGGGATGGGAGGTCGGTTTGAGGGATTGCTGAGCGTGGTGCTTGCTGCTACACCAATTGGTTTTATGAGTTTCTGTTTGAAGTTCCATAGCACAGTTTTAATAACTATTTTTGGGGTCCGCAAGGGGGTGTCTTGGTGATCCTTTCATCAGTGAGATACATTTACAAGCATCTTGTAGCATCGTTGATTGCCATCTCCTCACAGCAACTTGTCACTGTACTCTGGAATGGCCCTCCATGGCTTGGGATGGGTTCCATCCAGACATATTTGCTACATTCAGTTCTCTCCCCATTTTTGGGAACAAAAGATACTTTTATAACTTTTTCTTTATACTCCCTCCCCCTCCCACTTTTTTCCCATTTATCTCCATACCACACAAATTCTACACACAGATTTTCTCCAGGTTCGTCATTTAATCTATTCAGGTGGATCCTAGTATTTGAAAAACCTTTATCCAGTAATGCCAACACTGAATAATGTGACACACCTGTTAGTTACAACTATCAAAGCTAAAGGCTTAAACCCCCACTAACAAGATCTAGGTTTTTTGGGGAGCTTCACACTTTAAATACGGTGTGAGACTGTGAACCCCAGGGAGATGATTAGCATGGCATCTGGGTACAGCTGCTATGCAAATTATACATATGGGTCCCTGGGGTGGAGCAATTGGAGAGCAGGGTGGGCCAATGCTCCGTTTCCCCATTCTGTGGAAATTCCATGCCGGGTTTTCCAGGAGGCAAGAAATCTGCAGGATCCGGTCCGGAATTCCTATGGGGCCGCATCAGGCACAGGTGCTGGGCATTAAAAACCCCTGGAGCTTAATACTCAGGGAGACTGTTGGGGGAAGAAGAAGTTCCCTGCGCTCCCAGGGCAAGGAGAGGCCCTGAACAAGAAGACCATCCCTGAGCCAAGTGAGGCAATACCTGCCTGGACATTTTGTGTTCTGTCTGGGGGAGGTTTTCCAGAGCCTGGCGTAGCTGGGTCTGGCTGGGAGGCTGAGTTAGTGGGTGATTAGGCTGGTCAGTCTGGACCAGCATAGTTCAGTTAGAGAGGGCTCTAATTGGGAGCTAGGTTTTCCTTTTATGATTAATTTGGGGGGGGTTTAAGCAGTTAAAATAAAGTGCTGTTTTGTTCAAAGCTGGTGTCCCTGACTCTGATTGCCCTAGAGGACTGTGCTTAGGACCCCTAAATGTTACATGTATGGCACTCATGCTACAGGGTTTGTCACAACGGATATAGGGCTCATCCAATAAACCTACTTCCATTCACCCAAAGTGCCTAATTTTTATAACCATAAATACTCGACACTACTTTTCATACTCCTCTTCTGCGTCAAAGGGGCATGACCGTCGGTGGACTCCTCTACTGGTACAGCAACTCTCCGTTACCCAAAATTTAAAAAGGTAAAAGAGGCACTACATACCACCTAATTGGCTGACAGATGGAAGGTATTTAATCCTTTGGGTAGGAACTACACATTTTTGTTCGGCTCCACACCAAGATATTCTATGTCAGATTATAATTTCATTTCACATAGACACCTTCACTTGGTCTCAAGTATACACATATGTAACGTGGAGTGACTATGCCCCAGTGACATTGAAAAAAGGTGGTGCTTGCAGTGACATCCTCTCCCCCGATTGGAGGATCAGGGAGATGACGTCACCACAGCGCCAATACGGAGGCACTTGCAACAATGAAAAACGGTGGTGCTTGCAGTGACATCCTCTCCCCAAATTGGAGGATCGGGGTGGACGTCACCCCAGCACCGCCATTTTGACAGAAGTTGCAGGGTTTTGAATTTTGTAATTTGCATTTCGTTTGGCTTTTTTTTTTAACCCATGCTTACTCTTACACACGCTCACTCACACATTCTTTTGTGCTCTCTGTCTATGTCTCCCTACCTTTTCTCTGCTTCTCTGTTTCTTCTTCTCCAGTGGCCTGATTGAAGGGACTACTTCTGAAAATCAATATATCAATACAGCATAGCAAAATCCTAGTATTTTTCCAGCCCTACAAACATACTTTTATTCAGAAAGAGATAGTATAAAAGGTAGTATAAAATGGATATAATACTCAAAATACAAACAACTGAAGCACAATATTCTAAGTATAAATAGTACACATTCTGCCGCAAGAACAAACTCTCCAAAATTTTCCAAATACAATACCGTCTTGGTTCTCTGATCCATAATTGTAATTGAGAGCTCTCATTTGAACAACCTGAAGTGAAAGGTAGAAAGACAGACCGGCTGCTATAAAAAAAAGTAGGCAGATCGTCACGAGCATGCGCCGGATGAAGTGATAAGCGAAACGCGTAGTGCGTGTTGACGACATTGGCAGGAGGAGTTACAATTAGAGAAGTAAATCAGAGAACCAAGACGGCGTCTCTCCGTGGTAGCACCGCTACTGTTTTTATCTACTCCTCTTCTCTGCCTACCTTCTTTATCTACAAGCACTTTTGTGGGATAAAGACATTTCTATGGAGATCATCAGACTCTACATATGGGCATATATATGCCCTTTAAAGTGTAAGAGTCCGATTTGCTTAATAGCGTTTCCTTAAGACCTATTTTGATATACTACTCCATAAAATGTTCTTTCCCGTTTTCTTTTTAATGAACCTTTTGGATATTTTATGTGGGAACTCTCGCCGGAAGGGTATCTTTATACATATTATTATTGTGTTGCACGTATAATTCATTTATCTATTATTTTGGTTGCGTAGTCACTTGTGTGGCTAGAACTATAGTGCTCAAAATTACGCTAATACAATATTTCATTTTAACATAATTTAACGGTTTTTACAGTTTCCGCCTTTTTGCATGCTTGTTTTGACGTGGTTGGATGATTTAGAAAATTTATGAAGATCATAAAAGGTCAGAGACCAATTATACCATTACAAGTCTAGTTTTAAATGTATAAAACAATATAATTAGGGATTATATTTTGAAAAAAATGCAGTTATTTTGGTATTTTGTGGCACTGTAGTTTTTATCTGCTTAGATTATCATTCTGTTGGCAAATAATTGAAATGGTGTATATCGTCTAGAGGATTTATCTGTTAGTTTTAATGAAATGAGATAATGAGACAGTTTTATTTATGTATATAATTATATAATTGTGAATTGGCCAACATGTATTTCTTTTGTTCCGTTTCGTACAGATTGCATATGCAGTTTGCATACCAATATTCTTAATTCTTACACAAGTGCAGATGTATTTACTGTAAGTGCAGAATTGGTCATTGGTCTCTGCACCCAAGCTAAATAGAATACTAAAAAGGATAAATGTTAGACTGCATTAGTGCTCTTAGATACATTTTTAGTATAGGTGGCAAAAATTACCATATTTCCTCGAATAAAAAGCGACTCACAGTTAGACATTGCTGAGAATAAAATATAATTGTATTTATTAGTAAAAAATGTATGATTATTTCACCATTTCAGGTTTTCTTTAATCCTTGATTGTTTGGGAACTTTTAGATGTTTTGTTTGGGCATTCACTTTATTGAGATACTGAACCACATTTGAAGAAACATAGAATTTGATGGCAGGTAAGAACCATTCCACACATCTAGTCTGCCCATTTTCCCAGATGTAAGGGGTTTAAACCCCTATCAGTCTTTGGTCAGATCCTAAAGTGAGGTAAGCTTTATGTCTATCCCATGCCTGTTCAAATTCCCTCACTATATTAGCCTTCATAACTTCTGCTGGGAGACTGTTCCATTTAACTTCTACCTTTTGAGTAACGTAGAACTTCCTTACGTTTCATCTAAGCCTCTGAACCTCTAGTTTTGGACCATGACTTCTTGTTCTAACATTACTCATCCTTTCAAATAAGCTTGCCTCCTGCATTTTGGTAAATCACTAAGTATTTAAATGTTTCTATTGCATCCCTCTCTTTCTTTCCTCCAAGATATGCATTTTAACATTTAGCCTTTCCTGACAATTCCTGTCCTGCAAACTACTTAAAATATTTGTAGGTCTCCAATGAATCAATATCCTCCTGGATACACAATACTCTAGGTGGGGCCTGACCATGTTCCCTACCTTCTTAACCAACGACTTCTTCATCACTGCAGCTGTGACTTCTCCTGCTCCACCAGAGGCTCCATCTTTTTGGGGAACTACTTAGAAGAGGCGAGAATAATGCAGAAGAAGCAACAGAGCAACAGAGCTGGCGAAGAAGAGGAGCGATGGAGAAGGAGATGAAGAGGCAGGGATACTTATACCCCCTCTTACTCACATATGCACTGAGACAAATTTACACAAATATGCAATGAGAATGCATACTGCCTTTGCACACACTTACACATGCAAAGACATGCTAACACACAAACACTTACACATATACAATCATGCTAACACACAAACACACATAAACAATCATGCTTACGCACACTGCCTCTCTATCAGGGCTCCACCCTGCCAGCCTGGACTATGCGATAATAATTCATTGTCATGTCTACCTGCAGTCACTAGTGGCCGCCCCTCTCTGAGTTTAGATCTGTCCTTTTATACCTGCTCTGCCCTTCAGTCTGGGCCTTTGCATTACAGTTCATCTGCCTACTGCCTGGCCCAGTTCTCCTGTTACAGTATTCTGACTAACCCGTTGTGACCTGGCTTGCTTTTGACTTCTACCCTTGGATTCCGATTTGGCAATGATACCATCCTTCTGGTTCTGACCCGGTCTGCCTGACTATGTCTGCTCTGCCTGAGGGCTTCAAAACCGTGTGCCCTGCCTGAGGGTCTTCCAAAGCCGTGTGCACTGCCTGAGGGTCTTCCAAAGCCGTGTGCCCTGCCTGAGGGCTTCCAATCCGTGTGCCTGCCTAAGGGCTTCCAAGCCCTGCCACTCTGGTTTCCCCTGTCCTCGCTACAGTTCCCCTGTCCTCGCTACAGTTCTCCTGTCCTCACTAAGTTTCCCTTTTATTCATGGATTCTGTCTGTTGTGCGCCTGTCTGTACCTACCCACCAGTCATGATGGATCAAGGGGTACAGATAGAGCCCCTGGTATCCACTACAACTTGGCTGCTACCCGACCTGCTGTCCAGGGTCCTGACACTCTCACATTCATGCTCACACACTCAATTTTACATATACCCTCACTCTAACATATATACGTACTCACTCACCTCCTTACCTTCTCACTTTCTCCCTGCCATTAAAAGTCTTAGTGTCAGGTGTGTAGGGGTTGGAGAACAGCGCAGAGAGATACCAGATAAAGTAGCAGATGCAAAACCAGGGTATAGTGCAACAGCAATGTTTTTATTACACTGAGTGATAAGAAAAAGGCATAAACAGCAATTCGTGGTCGAGAGAATCAGCAAAGTCCATTAAGCAAGCCAAGGTCCAAGTCCATAGAATCCAAAAAGCAAGTATCCAGCAAGGAGGTATGGGAATAGAGGAAGGGACCTGAACAATCAAGCAATGATGGATCAGTGCTGGAGGTTTAAATAGCCCTCCAAAGCCAGACTCCTCCCCAGCCCTCTTTCTCCTTCATTCACAGTCAATGGTGACCTGTCCGTCACCGATTGTCCCGCCCCCCGGTCTGCCCTCCTGCATCATCAGACTGCAGGATATACCCACCGCCGTCACTCCTGTGCGGAGCGTGCCGTAACAGAGGTCGGGGGTTCGGGTGCCCGGTTGTGTCCCCGCCAGGTGAAGATGCCCGCGCATGATGCGGACCAGAGCTAGGTACATGGATATTGATATAGGACTTGCTGCAGTCTTGTCCTACCATTAGCACCCACCCTATATAATTTATTAAATATAAGGAGCCATAAGCCTATTCTATACATGTTTAAACTCACTTACTGTTTTAGGCTCTACCACCTTTCCTGGGAGGCTGTTTCACTTACCTACCACCATCTCATCAGGGAAAAAGGCACAGATATCTCAAAAAGAAGCCTTGCCATTACAGCCTCTTTACATTTTTACAATCAGACATCAGAAGTATTCAGTAGAGTAAATCTATTGTAGCCTTTTATTTTATATTGTTAATCACTTAATTAGATTAATTGTAAGCAAATGTTTGGTCTGCCATATCAAGGGGACTTTCACAGGATCATTTATTCAGGATTATTTTACTGTATATAGTAAATTTATTCCCATCACGCGGGAAAGGATCAATGTTACAGCCACATCTACCAACCAGGGTAGTGCACTCAGGCACCGGGGACACTAGGTTCACCCCTGATTGTTAGTCCCTACATTGTGTCCATGTATACACTTAAATTGTTTGCAACAGACAGTATGGTGTTTGTCTAGTGGAGAGATAAAACACATAAAAAATGGCTAATGTGCAGCTGTCTGAAAATGTTATCTTATGCAAAATATTTTTGAAAACACATTTTAATCAAACAATAAATAACAATAAAAAAGTAGCTGATAAAATAAAATTGTGTATCCAAATATATTAAAACAGAATGCATTAGTTAACATTTTTGTAACATAAACTAGACATTTCTCACAGTAATATTAAATTTTTTTAATTGATAAGCCTCTCCCAGAAATAATGACATGACGTTTCATAGCCTTGCAGGTCACTCATTTTTTATTGTCATTGCAAGAAGAAAACATCTGAGCAAATGCACATGCTCGGAAGAAACTTAGAAACTTAATCACAGAATAAACAAGTAAGATAGATAGATAGATATGTATCATTTATCTATCTAATGTCTCCACACTCTAGTCAGAGTTTGGTGGTAAGTTACTGTTTTATTTCACATGCGTCTAAAAGAGTCTAAAAAACGTTGGAAACAATTCTAATTAAAAAAATCACTAAACGCAACTCGCATTAGCACTCTCAAAAAAGTACACACGCCAATAATTTGTTGCGTTGTGACCGTACAATTGGGCGTTTGCCCATTGTATTTTTCTTTTATGGAAAATTTGTGAATAAAAAATAAATTAAAAAAAACGTTAAAAAAAATAATAATAATAAAAAAAGTACACACAACTCACATACTGGCCTGCTAGGTTGAGATGATTCAAGTTGAGGGGATATGAGTTCAAACATGCAAGCAGCACTGAGAATCATTAAATCAGTTAAGAAATCCCTTTACACATAGAATTATGCATTATACAGTATATGGGCAGCGAATCCCTTCACGGTAAAGAAACTTGCTAGTGTTGGCCTTTTATAATAAACAGTGAGAGAGTTAAAACCACAACTATACTGCAAACGCTCCAACTGTCTCTGTAGTGAATAAACTCTTCTGAATTATGTATTGTACAGGATCAGCTCAGACTTTGCTGGTGAAACTCGTCAGTGTCAACCCTTCATAATGAATAGTGAAGAGGGGGAATTGAAACCACAAATGCCTTGACAATTCAACCTTTAGTAATTAAACCTCATTTAATTCACTTTACAAATGACCGACCTTGTGAGCTTCTGCTGCAGAAAGAAAGCTTAGATGGGCCATATAAAGCATTTAAATCATTGAGATTTCTCTTACAGACTGAAGCATGCATCACGAGGGTCAGCTCAGCTCTTGCAGGGATGGTCATCGAATTTGCAAAGCAAATGAATGGAGTTGAAACCATAACTCTCATGCAAGCTCCTCTGCCTGCTCCTTCTTTAATGAATAAATCTACAAGTTTCTACATCCTTCACATATATTGTGCAGAATTTATTTTGACCATTTTGGTAATAATTGCTGAAAAAGTTGCGTATTAAGTTTGAGAAAAATATGTTTAGACATGCCAGTAAAAATGCTGGTATTTGTGAATTACATTTTAACATTGACATACAGGGATTGGTTATAACAAATGCACCATTAAAATATACACCTTCAAAATCCATGCCAGTGAATATGTGAATTTTAACTGTACAACTTCTCGTTAATAATTATGGATAATTTTACAAATTATATGCATCATACTGCAGTAATACTAACCAGTTGTTTTTACGTATTACATCTTTTCCTTTGATATTTTTCTAATTTTATTTAAGTATAGTAGCTTTAATTGTGTCATGTTCCTTTTTTCCTTCCATCTTAGAATACTAGAGTGAAAAGGTTGAAGCTCTAACTAGGGTTAAATGAGTTTGCTACAGTTTGAGCTATAGACATGTAGCTAAATGATGATGCAACACCACAGTAGAAAAGTTACCTCTTAGATTTTTGTACTTTGGAGGCAAGATAATGGTCTTCAAGTTTAACTCAGACATGGACCTTTCCAGCTATTTTGTTATTGATTGATTCACTGGCATAACTACAGGGGTCACAGCGGTCGCAGCTGCATTGGGGCACAGTGTGCGCAAGCAGTCGGAGAGAAAGCTGCAGGAGGGGTGAGAGGTAAACGGGGGTGAGTGGGATGTATGTATATGTGTAAATGTGTTTGTGTGTGTGTGTATATATATATATATATATGTATGTGAGCATAGATGTGTAATTGTGTGAGCATGGATGTGTAATTGTGTGTGTGTGTGTGTGTGTGTGTGTGAGCATGGATGTGTAATTGTGTGTGTGTGTGTGTGTGTGTGTGTGAGCATGGATGTGTAATTGTCTGTGCATGGATGTGTCACGGACCGGGTGAGCAGGTCTAATAGGAGCCCAGGTGCAAGGGATACGAGGGGATCTGTCTGTACCCCACGATGCATGATGGCTTGGGTTTGTTACAGACAGGCACAGGAAATTAACCACAGACAGAAGATGCTGATAAGAGTTGTATTGCAAATGGTACAACAACATAAAATTATAGAAAGCCTCTTGGCAGGAAGCCCTCTGGATGGGGCACACACGGCAGGAAGCCCTCTGGATGGGGCACACACGGCAGGAAGCCCTCTGGATGGGGCACACACGGCACACACAACAGGTAAGCCCACTTGCAGGGCACACGGCAGGTAACCCACTTGCAGGGTACTCAGCTTGGGAGTCCACTTGTGGGGTGCTGGCCACAACGCAGGAACAGATCAGGAACCAAAGCAGGAACAGATCAGGAACCAAAGCATATATCTCAAGTGATAAAATCCAACCTCTGAATTGGAAAATGAGTCCATGAGTCCAAGTCATCTTTTTATATTCATAAATATTGATTTACTCATTAGTAGCAGACAACCAAATATTTAATTCAAATAGATATCTAAGAGGGAGAAAAACATTTTTTGAACACAAAATGGAAAATAAAAACATAACAAATATAAATGTTTATTTAATACAACTGTGACTTAATTTAGAATTCCTGTATCACAGAGATTAATTACAGGCAGAACCATGAGACATAGAAATTTAAGGTCCTTAGTGTAAATTTCTTACAAAGTAAAAAAATGCTTGTGGTTAGGGCTTTAATTATTTACATAGATAAAATATTTTAACCTACCCAAGTAGATCTTGTCATCTACTTATTTGTTGATGATGGGTACATCTTAAAGCATGTTACAACATATAACCTATATAGAGAGCTCCATACGTTTTAATACTGATAAAATTACGTATATAGTTATATAAATTAAATAAACAGTGGTGTCTCGAATATTCCATATCACTGGGTATAAGCTTGCAGTTGACAAAATGTAGGTGATATATTTCTTGATAATATGGTGTTTAAAAAGGCTAGATGTCAGAACTAATAAAGGTATAATTTTATTCCAACAATTTTCTTGACAAATTGTATTTCCAGCCCAACATTTGAAATAAACAATACTGTCAGTTTCCGACTTAGCAGAATGACTATAGCATATCCTCAGTGTATGCTTTGTCATATTAAGACTACCTGGGTTATCCCAAAGTAACATTTGAGAACCCTTGTCGGAAAAGATTTAATTTTCTTTGCTAGAGGTTATATAGTCAGGGTGAAAAGGACACTTCAGATAGGTGGTGAGTTCTGATATGTTGACACATGGATTATTGCCGCCATTATTATGCTTACAGGATGTAAAAAATAATACATTTAGCTTATTTTATTGACATATCCGGTGTAAAATATTTTGCCACCATTACCAAGTATGAACAAAAAATGTTGTTAAGTCAACCTTTCTTTTATTTGCAGGGAAACATGCACAAATATATGTAGAATCTACCTTAACACCATGGTAATTATCATAGATGAATAATAATTCTCCCAAAATCTACCATAGTGAAATTGGACCTGGCAGGTCTTATTATCAAGTGAATCATTATGAACTTATGGAGCTTCATTAAAATTAAATAATTGAATTGGTGATCGCTTACACAGCGTTTGGAAAATTTGTACACTGTGCGGAGGACAACAGAGCAGGCTAACTGACCATTCTGCAAGCACGTATGCAAACTGTATGTTTAGATATTAAGTGATACACATCATTTAACCTGATCAGCTAACGATACTTGAGTTAAAATGAATAACATCTAGATTGAACGCATACTCGGTCTGCAATGCAATTTATCTGGGTGTTTTGCTGAGTTGACTGTTTCCGATTATGATGCATTCACTCTGGCACAATATACAGAGACACAACTCATACAAAGCCTGCTGAGCTAAGTCGAAAGAAAGTAGGTTTTTCTAAATTATACCCAAAAGAACATCAAAGTAATGGTCATTCTGAACGATCATCTGCTCAGGTACATTAAACCCATTCTTCCTGTGCTCTGCTAAATTTCACATTTATTTTGTTTCATTAGACTCTTATATGAAGCAGCAATCCTACACTTAAATAACTTACGACAATGAATGTACATCACAACTCATGAGAGTACACACAGTGTCACAGAAAAATGCCACACTTCCTTAGAAATTAATTTTCCAAAATCTATACCTTTAACAGAAAACAATAGCTAAAAATCGAATTGTTGTCACATAAAAGAATATGTAGTGTAAATGTAGCATATATGTAAAGTTTTTTTTCATTCTTTAATTAAAGGTTTGCAGGCCAAAATGTTATGTATAGGCAAAGACTGAGTAAAATCACACACACACACGAAACTGAGCCACACATGTCCCCTTATGATCAAAAACTTTATTTAACATGGAGGATGTTAAATAAAGTTAACCCCCCCCCCCCCGATGTTTTAATTTAAACCCTGTGCGGCCGCACACCCGTAAGGCTGGCCCTGGTGGGGGCTTCCCGTCCCCCTAGAGTGGCGGACCCGGTCGCAGTTGCGGCGGGCTTAAGGGGCAGGTGCCCCTTATGCCCTGCGTTAATGCGCCCGTAGAGGCCACATAGGCCCAGTCAGTTCGGTCCTGACTGGGCCTAGTTTAAGGTAGGGGCCTGGAGCTGCAGCTCCATCAGCCCCTAAATCAATCCGGCCCTGTCTGAATGTGGGGACCCTTGGCTACCTCTGCACCTAAAACTGAAGGTCACTAACTTTTTCCTGCACTCATTCCAGCAGCTACACATAACAGCATCTACACTATGTCTACAAACAGATAGAGCTCCCCTAAGTTAAGGATTTCCATTCTTTTAAACCTGCTGCCTCCTGAATACTGCATTCAGCCGCTTGCACCTACCTAAAGACATGTGTGCCATTCAGCATCAGAGAGGATTATGGGTTAAAAATCATCATTAAAGAATACCAATGGTGCCTTTTAGTGAATTTTATGTGCCTACCTGGATACCAGGATGAGCCACCTGGAGCTTGGGGAGTGAATTGGGGTCAATTGTCTTTTCATGAGGCAGGGCTAGCTACGCATATGGGCATGCCTAACCCTACGCTGCTTAATAGAAATCAGAGCAAGAGAGATGAGGTCAAACCCAGTGAGTTCCCAGTTATGTTCATGTGGCTATAAAAACAAAAAATGGACCTTTGTAAAGAAAAAGTGAAACATAACAGATATTTTTTTACATTGTGTTTTTCTGTGCTTTACTGTCTTTAAAAGAAAGTGATGAAAACCAGTGTGAAAGAAGGTATATAGAGAAAAATGATAAATATACTTTCCTTTGTGTCGCTGGACCGGATACCCAGCTGCAACCCGTAAAGACGCCGGAGAACCAAGATGGCGCCCGGCACGATTTAAAAGAACCACACATCATTATAGAAATCACTCCTGATGAAGCCACACACTTGGCGAAACGCGTTGAGGATTTTATAGAGCTCTTTTTAAGGACATTTTTATTTGCTTTTTGATATATCCCTCTGTGGATTGTTGTTATTAAGCTTTTAATTTGGCACACAGCCTTAAATAAATAGTATTTTATCCCACTACATTGTGGATTGAATTCTATCTACCCACGGGGTACAGACACACACCAGTGGAATACTGGTACAGATCCGGAGAAGTTGGAGGAAAGCAGAGGAGGAACCCCAAATACATATGGGCACTGTACCTTCATGAAAAGTGTAAGTGTGTTTCTACGTTTGCGTACCGAGACAACCATTTGATACCACACCATTGTGGTCCCTATTTGTCTTTCTGCTTCCTTACATATACCTGCTAAACGTCCACCCGGAGGATTTGATGGTTATGAAGCTTGAATACACATATACATTGTGAGTGCATAGCATTGACACACAGTGTCACCATCTGCGCACAATACTACACTATTATTGTTTCTTTCTGTTTTTATGGTTTGACCGGTATACACAAGCGCCCCCTAGTGATCTTTACTGTCTTTATAGGGAAAAGAAATCCAAATTTACTTCAATAAAGTAACTAGTTTCCCACATTACAACTATACCACATTCTACTTGGGACATAAATGCCCCTCCCCACCAATAAATTATTTCTAAAATAAGTATGTTGATAAGCAAATGTAAAGCAGATTTTTAGGTAACTTAAATAATGATAGTGAAAGCTTTATAAGTCAAAATTCATCCAAATGAGAGATGTAATAATCTAATTCCTGTAGATTGTACATTGTACATTGTAATGTAAGATGCGCAATGCAAAAAACTGAATATAATATTTTAATGGCAGGAACTTGAGACATTGCCAAGGTGACGGTTTTGTAGAAATAAAAAGTTAGTTTGTACAATGCCAGGAGAGTTAAACATTTCATCTCCCAATACTTTTTTGCAAAATATTTCAGAAGACGTGTTTGCATAGTAAAGAGGTACAAATCAGGGCTGTGGAATCCCTCATAGCCTAAAATCAAAGGTAGGGGGATTAAGTAAAACTTTACTTGGTCCTAACTCTGTACAGCAAGCAATTATACCAGCCAGCTGGGAAAATGTTTTAAGCCACCATGAATCCTTAAGAAAAAGCAAAGCTACAATTATGTGGAGCATATCTATTGTATTTAGACTGGCGTTAAGGAGTGCAGAGACATTTCATTTGCATCATTTAGTAAAAAAAACTTGCTAGTATATTAACCTGCATAATACATTATATTAACCACATAGATTTTCAATAAGCTCTATATCTCATATATATATATATATATATATATATATATATATATATATATGTATATATGGAAAACCCATCCAAATATTCACCATTGTTTATATAAAACTATAGATTGCTTGTCTAGGGTCTAGTACTGGATTTACATTAATTAAGAAAGCACCAGAGACAAACATTGACTATTATAGCATGTAGTACACATGTATTTGTATTTTTACCAACCTGTATACATTGACTTTACCATATGTGATCATATCATGTTGATAGATAAGTATCCATAAACAGATCTATAAATGTTGTTTTATGGCTATTAGAACATTCATCCTCAGAAATTAGCTAACACTATGTGACTACCCATCATACATACCATTAATTCAATCTAGTTAGTGGCTCACAAATAAATATTACTAAATAATGCTATATGCAAATCTGGTATAAGTAAAAATAAGAAAAATGTAAAAGGAGATTTTCTTTCTCCAAAAAACCCAAATGGAAGTATAAACCATGCACATGTTGTGCCTTTGTTTTAAACGTTTGCTAGCAATCATGACTCTGTTAGAAATGCAAAATAATTACCATGGTGTCACCAACATATCATTTCTGTTGATTTTCTGTTATTTTTTATTTGTTATTGTTTGAGACCTGTATTTTTCAATTAAGAAAAACATTGTGTATTATCTATAACAATCTATTTTAATGATAACAACAAATATGGAAATGAGTTCAGAACATACAATTAAAGCCATTTGAAAAATTAGACTGCAATCACGTAAAATTATTGATGCCTTTCTTTGGAGATACTGGTCAAAAAGAAAATATGTGTCTTTCATTTTAATCACTAAACAATAAGCATTCAGAAAATGATCATGGTTTATTTGCTAATGTTTTTCTAACATTCCAAGTGTAAAACATTAAATCTGTTTTGGCTTAAAAAATGTACTTCCAAACTACACAGAGTAGGGGGTTAATATATAAGAAAATATTTTAGTGAACTTGAATCATCCTATTGGTTACCATGGTGATAAGACAACTGCTAACTGTGCAAATCAAAATCATTTTTTTTGTAGAGCAGACAAGCTTTTTGGGGGCACAGACATCATATTCTCCCACAACGCCTCTACTGGTGAGGGCTAGGGTGACCACTTTTTACCGTATTTTATTTGCCATTTAGAGACACAGTAACTGATGAGATTACACACCTAGTATAAAATATTAGACTCCATGCCCAATATCATTTCGGACTAATTTGTTGTTTGTTTTTAGGTCATTTGTTTTCGGACAACAAATTGCATTTCCTGAACTTTGGGAAACTGGGGGCTTTTTTATTCAGAAACGAAATTAGTGCCCAAAAATTCCTCTCTCTGTCCCTCAGTCCTGTCTGTGGCCCCTGCACTCTTTCCCTGCTTTGTATCTACACCTACCTTTTCCAGCTGTTTTCTAGTCTCCTCTGATCTCTCTTTGCAGGAGCAGAGACCATGCTGACAGGGGGAGAAGGGATTAAGGAGAGAGGAGAAAAAAAGGACAGTTGAAATCGCAAGGGGTGTCGTGTACTTAGCTGCCCTAACTTATAATATGACACATGTCTGTAGAGATAGATTCTTACAGGTGAAATTGCAAATTGTGATTTGCAGAGTTTTACATTCTACTTAATGTGAAGAAGACATACTTTACTGAAGGGGGTGGTGGATATGTGAAACAACCTTCCAGCAGAAGAAGCCTGAGGTCAACAGAACCCCTGCATTTATACTTTTATTTAATGTAAAAAAGTCTTTGCTGTATTTGGTAAAACTTAAAAACCAGCACCTGTTATATTTGTTGGAGCCCTTTGAACCTTAACCACATTTTCTGGGAATGCTGCCAATAATTCTACCTTGACTCATCTTGGTAACTGGTTCCCACTGCACAAAGAAATATCAGCTTTTGCATTGCCATATTTTACTGATCCTGGCACCGGTTTCAAATCATTGATTACTGTTGTGCTGGTAAAATACTGGCTGGGTGGCAACTGTAATTGTAAACATATAGGTAAAAAGATTAAAGTGAAGGTGTTTGTGGGCAGGTCATATGCTCTCCTGAACGATAAAGCGGTCCTGAAGTCCCTCCCACTGTGGGTCAATGGGGTGAAAAAAGTCACCAACTTTTATTATTATTACAAAATAGTCAATATATTTGACATATACAATAATTATAAATACACATGACGTTAACACAAACATAATGAAATCATAAGAATTATGACATACATAATTAGGTTACCATGGTAACCTTTTGTTAGAAAAATTAAATACAAATTGTATTTTATCAATTAAATTATGTAAATAATTCACATAAATCAATTATATTAATCAATTCATAAATATATTTTAATAAATGTACTGTATATTGAAATGTATTTGTTAATTAGGTTTCCGGAGTACAAGTAAAAACTGGAAATATAAATGAAGTAGTTAGATATAATCAGAATCTATTTATATATTAGAAGGTAGAGGACAAATCTGTATTTACCTGGCAACAATGGAGGGAGAAACACATTACCAAAAACAATATAAATTATAGTCATCATTTAATTTATTAAGAACAAGTGTGTTCAACCAAAACATCCATTCTACACAGTCTCTCTGCTCAGCCTTGAATTACCTATTGGGACATATTCTATACCTTTTACATTCAAGGATACAACATTATGCTTAAATCCCAGTGTCTGACAATCGGTATCTTCAGGGGCAGGCTGGAATACAGCGGGGTCACATAATGCAATGTTGACCCTGTGATTAAAGGGAGGCTGCTTTCACATGTGCGAGCAGCGACAGAGATAACTGCAAGTGAGGGATGGTGCGAGCAAGTGAGTGAGAAGGTAAGGGAGGGAGTATGTATATATGTATAACTCTATGTTAACTTGAGAGTGTATGCATAACTGTTTGTGTGTCAGTATGAATGTGTAAGTGTGTGTTAGCATGAATATGTATAAGTGTTTAACCTTTTTTCCCTATCTCTCCCCTTATCTCTTCTTTCTTGTTATCAGTAGCGACTCTAGGAACAATATATAGGGGGGGGGGGCACATAAGATACCACAGTCAAAACTGGGGGGCATTCATAATTTCCACCATTAAATCATACCACTGAAAAATAACATATAGAGTAAATAACACAACATGATTTCTACTAAATGATTTCAGGGCCCTGAAAGTTTTGTCCCCTGAGTGAATACAAATTCAGGAGGGTGTTTTATCTCTGGATAAGTAAAAATGAAATAGTTCCTACTGTAAGTTAAGTGCCAGGAAATGGATGACCAGGACAGACTCTGCCACTCAGACACCCAAACACACACACCAGGACAGGCTCTGCCACGACACCCAAACACACACACCAGAACCGGCTCTGGCACACCGACACCCAAACACACACAGCAGGAGAGGCTCTGCCACAATGACACCCAGACACACAGCAGGACACGTTCTGCCACACCGACACCTAGTCACACAAACTGCAGGACAGGATCTATGACACAGACATCTACATCAGGATGGATTTTCTACACTGCATTGTCATTTTGCCTTGTGTATTGATGCCTCAGCCAGCACCTTTCTAGTATTGATTAATGTGGTGCCCCCACACCCTTGTATAATTGCATGGTTTTGCCATTTCATGACGGGAAGTCATGCTTTTATTAAAGACACGGAGGTATTGTGCATTAACTCTTTCTTTACTTAAAACAGCAGCAAAGAAAAAATACATAAAGAAAAATATAACATAGCAGGGATGCCATAGACTGTCCTAACTCCACCCCTACCAAACCATATATAAACACATGATCAAACAAACAGATCCTCTTTCTTTGACGCATTAAGTATCTTCTAAAAACAGGAGAGACATTTGAACTTCACAGTGATCACTTGCAGTGATTCACTCCATGATCACTTGCATCCAGAACTGACATCTCCAGTAGACATGTGGACTTGAAATCTCCACATAACAAACAACTGTAGAAGTAGACGAACTCCGAAATCAACAAGGTCCACAGGACTTCAAGCTGGAAATAAAGAAAAACAGTGTGATATATATTCTAGCAATCAATGAAAAAACCTTAAACCTAAATTCTTAAACCAGAAACATTATCACCATTCTGGCATTTTTGTGGCCTTTTTGACAATATGTGGCTTCCATATGGGATACCAGACTCCATTTGCAGCATCCATATTTACGCAATTAAATGAGATGCTACTTTGCGTGTGACGTAATCGCTGCAATGTTTCGAGTTCCGGGATTCTTCCATATTGTGAGAAGAACATTGAAAAGTTTCTAATGATGATAAGTAAGTGAGAACTCATGTGAAACATAAGGATATGTAAAATAATTGTAGAGTGTTAAGCTGTACTACTGACATAATTAATGTTTTATGTTTATGTTTTATGTTGGGCAGGGTTGTAGGAGTTGCCCTTTAAGGGACAGTTTTTGTTTAGGCTTCTTTTCAATACTGTATTTAAAATATTTGTAATGTTATCATTATTTTATTAGACACTGTATTCTTATTTAAACAAATTCTAAGATATGCAGTAACACAAATCCGACTAGCTGGAAACTGTACAAATCTCCTGCACCTTTTTTTTTAGAAAAACAATTATAATTCAGAGTTTCTTTCTATGTACTAATTTATAATATGTATGTTTTGTTTATTTGCCTGGACAAACTTGAAATTTGCTAGTGTGAATTTAAAAGGCCTCTCTTTTTTGTCATGGTTCATGAAAAGCTATTAGCTATGGTTGGTGAATCCAGGGAGAGATGGATTATAAGGCTTTAGTTTCTGATGCTACCAGAAGACAAAGACATGATCACTTGCACTGAAGTGCGAAACCATGTTATAGCTCCACTGCATTTCTTTTTCAAACTTTAAATTAGGACAAATACATTTGGTTTATACTGTTATTTATTTTCTGTTGTGTAGCTTTAAAAAATAGTAGACATTTGTATGTTGCAAAATATTTCTTAATTAACTCATAACATACTATATATCTTTATATATATAATATATATATATATATATAATATATATATATAAATTATATATTATATAATTTATATATATATATTATATATAAATTATATAATATATAATTTATATATATATATAAATTATATATTATATAATTTATATATAATATATATATATAAATTGTATAATATATAATTTATATATATATATATATAATTTTGAGACAGCACAATGGTTTCACTACAATTTGTTCTTAAGCCCTCATGTATGGCTTTCATTGGGCCATCTAGGAATAAGAATTTGGAAACCACATCCAGCTCAGATTTCAAAAGAGATCATTTTGCTATAATATTGGGCAATTAAAAAAAGGGAATTATGCACAGCAATTTGCATTCAGTACACTTTTTTTGTGCCAGGCTCTGCATTTCCCCATGATGAGATACGTTTGTAAGAGCTTTTGCTTATTATAAGCTTCTATGAATGCCGGCTTCTGTAGAGCTTTACGTAGTTGTTACAAACAGTGTTGTCCCTTCATATATAATACTCACGAGACTTTTTTTATTTTGGAATTTTATTGGCAACAGCTTCTGTTCTGCATTCACTCATTT
The DNA here is from genome assembly GCA_029215755.1 of Spea hammondii. NCBI lineage: Eukaryota > Metazoa > Chordata > Amphibia > Anura > Pelobatidae > Spea > Spea hammondii. The sequence continues at coordinate 26,882,401 of JARDYJ010000006.1, forward strand.
TAAGCTTGGTCTATGCAACTTATTTTGGGACCTTCTCCTCTTCTGACATATAGTTCTGCAAGCAATAGCATTATATAGGCAATATAATAATTTAAACAACATAATGTTGGTGTTGTGGTATAAGTGGCACCAGTGAGGGAGGAAGGCACTCCAATATATGTTGCATGAAATATAGTTGGGGTTAGAGAACAGGGAGGCTAACCATCAAATGATCTACCTAGCACCTCTATCTAAACATTACCCAGTATCAAGCAAAATCTAAAAGCTGCCCTTATCCAAACCGTCTAATTTATGAAATCCTAGTGGCATAATATGTCATCCTTAATTAAAAAATAGATAACAACATCTGTTTGTTTAAGGAATACTTTTTTTATTTGTACTTTTTTTTAGCTTTTTATTAAGATACACAAAATATATAATAAGCGTTAAAAAGATTACAATTATTCTGTCAATCGAAAGATAGAACGGTAAAATAAAATGTCCTAAATATTTCTAAAAATATGTATTATGTCTCCACCTTTAGTGAAATTTCACCTGACAAACACTGTAGTATTTATGACCTAAAAATCATTAAACGGTCTACCTTTAATCAACTTTCATTACTGAATATACAGTATCAGAACACACGGGAAAGATTATCATTCTCTGGTTTATATTTTTCTTGTTATTAAAGTAACATTTGTTTTTTGCTTTTATTTTTCTTTTCACTCTTAGACAAATAGTGCCTACTTAAAAAAACGTAATGCTTAGTGAACCACTGTCTTGTAAGATCCCCCCATGTGTTGTGCATATGCGGAAAGTGCTCCCATTGAGTTCAATTGGCTGCTTAAAGCTGCAAATCAGTGGCGAGAATTGTTGGGTCAAGGAGGAGGAGAGGAGCTGCAGCTTCCACTTTAGGTAGGTAATCTTTTTTTTACATAATGCATTTTAAGGTGTTCATAAAGTACTTTAAACTCTCCCTTTATGTATCTCCATTTGTACTTTGTCATTGTGATACTTCTACTAACTATAACATTTAAGAAATAGGTCATAAGCTTTGTCTACTTTAAGAGTATTTATTTGCAAGTAGCAATACTGAGATAAACTATAGCACACAGTCCATATCTACAAAGAATCAATGCATCTGTATCATTTATCTCACCAATTTAACTTCCCAGGTCTCACACACAGGTCAATGCTACCCTGGACTCTAATGCCAAGAGCTGTGGACTCCTGGTTAGCAGTATGGTATATCAGATCATTCAAATCATGAATGATCCATTTTACATCATGTTTTTCTTCCTAATGACGCCATCTTATTACATCATTTGCTTTCCTTTGATCTGTTGTTGAGAGGAGATCAGAGGGGACAAGGTGATGCATGTAGTGTATTTTGCCTAAATAGAAGATTAGCTATTTGTTAAATTGTAAAACCCTACATAATGTTAAATGTTAAATTTGTACCCCTAACTTTATGAATGTATGTACAGTACATTTAACTGGGGTTAATGTCTTCCTGAGATCCTGAGATACTAGAATAACGATTAAGCTATAAAAAATAACCTCATCTATTTAAATGTACCATGCCACTCTACAGTATATTCAGATGAATGCATCTCCTCCAGAATCCCCCATACATTTGCAAAATGGACCATATGAACAGTTAAGGGGATCACACGCACCTATCATATGCATTGGAGAGCATATGATGGCTGGAGTGTCCCTATTAAGGTAGGTACACATGCTAATTATTAGCTAAATGTGATCGGAATAAGACAATCATCACTTAAAAACGTAACCATATGTAATCACAAGTAGCAGATGTTATAGATATCAAGTTGAGAAATTGCACATAATGCAGGATTGGAAAATGTGATTATGCCTCTACACAAAGTCAGTGTGCTATGATTAGAGGAGCCACTGTTTCATCTTAACCAGAGAAGGACATGGTTCACAATAAGAGTCGTAAAGTTCTTGAAGTACAACTTATAGAGTTTTTTAAGAATAAACTGAATTACTTTTTTGAAAAGAAAAAAAAGGATTCACTGGAATTAAAAAGTTGTTATGCTGACTGCTCATGGATTCATTAGCATGATTCCTTAACTGTGAAAATTACAGCTCAGAAAGGAAAGGCGTTTATTCATTACGCAAGAAAGATACCCCAAAGAATTTAAAGCCCAGTGGGGAATTATGCTAACGAGATTAGTGAAGCCTTATTTCCTAAACAGCATTGACTTTATCAGACCTTTAGTCACCTGGTGCTACAACTGTGTACTACTACTTGATAAGGACTTTCCCTAAAAGTATTCCTGTCTTGGTTTAGGGAAAATCTGGTGCAATCGAAACAGATATTGTTGAGCCAACACGTTATAAAACCTCTGTGTGCATAAAATGTACCAAATGAGCATTCAAATGGATGCATTTCGAAAAAAAATTTAAGTCTATGGTGTATATAATGAGGATGCTTTGGAAGTGCAGCTGCATTTCAATATCTGATTCTGCTGACTAACCAAAATGCACATAATTAAAATTTAATTTTCACTTGGTGGAAATTGTCTTATTTTATCATAAAATACATATTTTTTTCCAGTCCTGGCATAAAAGAAATCCCATAAATGGTAGATTGAAAAGATCCATTTTATTTAATGAATTTATGTAAGTGGGTTATGTTCATTAAATAATATAGCATCTAAGCATGAAAGCAGAAAAATATGAACAGTTTGCAAGTCTAAATAAATGTTTATTTGAAGATAATTTCTTTTACCTGGGGTGTTTAACATGCAATAAACATAAAGCAAGAAAACTAAATTACTGCTGATCAACCTTGTTTTTGAATATTATGAAAATGTACACAATTATAGTTTGAATGAATCATGACAACATTCTAGAAGGTGCCTTGATTAGAAAACAAGGGTCCAGGTATATTCAAAGAAGTAGGAAGTAATTAAGCTAAAGTGATCATTTTAGGGATTGTTATATTTTTTTAAAGAAAGTAGGCAAGTATGACAAGGTCAGATATACAAGAGCAGGACTTGAGATGTCAGTACCAAGGGATAAGGGAGGAATGAAGGTCAAGGAAGACAGAGGTCTGGCACACAGTTCAGGATCCCAATGGCGACTGTACAGAAGAAAGAAAGAAAGAAAGAAAGAAAGAAAGAAAGAAAGAAAGAAAGAAAGAAAGAAAGAAAGAAAGAAAGAGAAAAGGCCATTTCAATTATCTGCATCTGTTGTTGAAGATGCTGTGAGGCAGCTGTGTGTCTGCCTCTGAATTGTAGAGTGAAGGCATCTGGCAGTGAGTATAACTCCAATAAAACAAGTGTCACACTGAAAATCTATGACTCTACCTGAGGGGGTAACACATTTTATTAATGTTACAACCAGGTCTAAGGAAATCCATTTAAACAGCAACAATTTAAGCATGTATTATCTTTTGTTTGTGTTGCTTGTAGCCACTCATCCAATTGCTTATGATGCTGGTTTCCTCAAAGACAAACAAGCACTTACTTATCTGATTAGTGTCTGTTTCCTGCCCAGTTGGTTTGAAGGAAAATCAGGGGCCTTTTTACATTCAGAGACAAAATTTGTTTTAAGTCTACCTTATTCACTCTCTTCATGCTCTCCCACACTCTCATTCATGCTTTTACATACTCTAATTCACTCTCTCTCTCTGAAGGAACGAGGGTTTGACTGAAAGCTCCGCCCTTCTGCCTGACTTAAGCTCCAGGTGACAACCTCTCGGCACATCCTCTACCCAATGCTTCAATCACGTCATGTCAAAGTTAACAAGGTTGTGGGCCAGAGTCATACACCCCCCACTATGGAGCGAGAGCAAAACCATTCTCTACTCTTAAAAGCCAGGGTATTCTGCTGTTGTTGTCTGTGTGGTAGCGATGAGATATAGAGCTCCTTGTTCCCTGTCTTGGAGGACTAGAGCCCACTCATGGAACATAACATGGGTTACTTTGTTTCTCCATTGCATAAGGGTAGGGGTCATCTGGGACAACCACTTATCTAAAAGAAAACGATTCCATGAAGATACCATTTGGATAACAGTTTAGCTCATGTCCCCTGTTTGTTGTTTAAAAGGGACAACATCTAGGTATGAGTGTATAAGTGAACATTTTAAGGTTATTTGTAGTCTTGTCTTTTGATATTTATCAGAAATAGTTTTATTTGTAGTTTTGTACATGAAGGGATGCAAAATATTGTTTCAGATGATAAAAGGTCTTTAATGTATCCTGCAAATTATATGATTTTAGGTTAAAAAATTATATCAGACCCATTGCATCATTTAAGATAACAAAGTATGTGGAAAATGAGAAAATAAACCCAGAAAATAAATCCTTTTCCTTTACAAATATTAGCAATTTACATGTTTGTAGGGCATTGTTAATGTGGCTTGTATTAGCCAAGTAATTATCTATGCAACCCACTTCTTTTAACTAACCCTGATCCAGAGTTAGTCTTCAGCTTGGTTAAATACATATTAGTGCTAGCAGGTAGTCCAGAGCCTCTGCAGATTGTTGAGATATCCGGGATCTAATGGCACAGTGCCTCCATTTAGTTGGGATATCGAAGGCTTTCTTAGATATTATCCACTAAGAAAATAACTTTACAAACAATAAGCCAGACACAGTAGAACCTTTTTTAAAATGGGAATCTAAGATTGCACACAAACTGTAATAGCACAGTTTACATAATAATGCCACACAATACATCCTCCCAAAAATGTAGCCTGTTTCTATCTGCAGAAACACAGTCCCAGATTCCCCAGGAAAAGAGTGGTGCACTTACATGGGGCCCTTCAATGGCGGAACTACCGGGGTCGCAGGGGTCGCGACTGCGACCGGGCCCTGGAGTTCTGCCGGTCGTTTTCAGCAACTGCTTGGCGCCCTTCTGTCTCCTCTGCCGCCGCTACCTGCCTCAGCGCTGCCCCGATTGCAGTGGTGGGAGCGTGAGGCGTGTGCCCCACGACAGAGCAGCAAGACAGAGGCCTTGCACCCCCACCACAGGACTGCACGGTAACTGACTTTCAATGGGGGGTAGGGAGAGGGTAGATAGTGAGAAGGGGGGTAGGGAGAGGGTAGATAGTGAGAAGCAGGAAGAGGGTAGCTAGTGAGAAGGGGGTAGGGAGAGGGTAGATAGTGAGAATGGGGGGTAGGGAGATGGTAGATAGTGAGAAGGGAAGGAGAGGGGGGTAGATTGGGTTAGGGGGGGCCTTAACAGATTCTCGCACCGGGGCCCTGAGGCTTCTAGTTACGCCCCTGGGGCCCTTCAATGTATTATGTAAAAGAGCGTCCTTAGACCTGGCTCATTTTCTTACTTGTCATAATCATGAAATGTAAAGAGACATACATTTATTTATATACTGTATAGTCATTGGAAACAACTAGACAACATGATGTACTTCTACAGTCAATTTATTAACCGCTTTTTTCTGTCCTTGGTATGCTGGTTGTGATCCAATCAGTACACTAATGGACACAGAGTGACCAAAGACAGATATGTTTGTCTTATGCAAGTAAAGAGTTTGACCACACAATGTAGTCTTGAGATACCCTAGAGGTATCCCATAGACATGGCCAATAAAGATTAACCCTTCCCTAATGATCTAATCCAGGTCCGCATGAAGGTGGTCACATGGAATGTAAATTGGCTAAATTCACAAACTAGGTGCAAGAAAGTTACAAACCGACTGCATCAATTAAACCCCTCTCTCCTGATCCTCCATTTTGAGGGGGGTGTAACCAAAAGCACTGCCATTTTGCCAGATGTTCATCTTAGGGCAAAATGGCTGTGCGACTGGAGGCCAAAACAATTTGTGTACATTTAAGCACACAGCTATGCAGTTTCTTGTATAAGATCATATAAACCCCAGGACTGGGAAAACCCATTGGAAATCCTGATCCATGATATTGGTAGAAAACACTCCATCAGCCATCTATTCTATTATAAGAGAGGAAACATATTTGTCATTATTACAGGGTGAAGCAAGATCTAGTACTAGATACTTAAAAAAGGTTTTAAAAAATACCTGGGGTGTTTGAGACAAATGTCAATTATATCTCTAGTTCTTTCTTATGTGATGATATTTTATTAGACACTGGGATACATACTTCATTCTTTAGTATATTACATGAGTTTAAAGATGTTGATACTAAAATTGGAAAAAAGTCAAGTTTCAGATTCCATACTCACTGTGAGGTAACTAAAATCCAACGTCACAGCTGTTGTGCTGTGCCTTTCATAAATGAAATAAATAAATTTTTAGCAAAGCTACAAAAATTGCCAAAGTGCATTAAATGTTTTCTGTCCCTGTATCTGTTTAGCTCAACTGATTGTTTAAATAAATTGTTCCTAAAAGAACCTGTAGATGATCAAAGCGACTGTTGTACACAAAGGAACTGTATACAGCATTTAAAGCCTGTAACTACATGAATAAATAAAATGAAAATTGAGACCTGTACCTCCAGGAGAAATCAGTGATGCAAATAATGTACAAAAATACATTACATGTTGTGCATATTAAATTGTCTGTATAGTAAAGACTATTGTTATCATTATTGTGTATTATTCCCTCGGGTACCTGTGAATATCCATTTCTTTTATTTCTAAAGGTGATTTTGGGTATCAAACCAAAAGTTGACAATGTAACCCAGGAGAGCTGGGGAGCCCAGGGCAGATTTGAGATAATGATTTGAGATTTTAGGGTTAATGCTGAGCAACTGGCTGTATGTATGTCTTAGAGTTCAGATGAAAGCTAAATTCTGTAGTACAAGTTATAGCCATATATGTCTAAAAAATTATTAATTCGTGGGAGTTACCTAAAACAACCTTCTGTTTGGTTCATAAATATAGCCAAAGAGTCACCAGTAGATATCTTCAAATGTAGAAATGTGCCACAGAACTGATTTTTAGAAAATGGTTTTGATTAAGAAATAATTACAATTAAATAAATAAATTCTGTGTTGCTATGGATGCTTTATGGGTAATAGCTTTGATTATAATGTAGCCAAATCAAACATAGATCTTGAGAAGCATCACACATAGATTGAGGAAAGTCAACCATACTCCCAGTTTTCTGAGGGTGTAGAGCCAAAAGAATAGAAAATCGGATCAATAAAAGGAACAGCAAGATGGCGGGAGAAGACATTAAAAAATATTATGTTATCTTGACTAATACACTGGTATGCTATAAGTTACGTGTCTATAGTATGCTTTATACCATAGGTAACAGGTTTGGCGAAAACCTTATACTGAATTATAAACAATGCTAGATGTTTAGAGCTGATTTGGTGATACTAGAAACAAAAATGGCAATACAGCTTTCTCCTTTTATGTTATCATTCCAATATTGGTCTTTTCATTCTTGAAGGATCATACATTGTGGCCATACAGTAAGGGAAAATTGTATTAAATTCATAGTTATAAAAATTGCAACACAGATTACTATATTTCAGTGCTGAATTGCCCCACGCTAAAATGAATGTTGGCATAGCAACTGGTTCATTGAAGAAACTATTTCAAGAAGCATAGAAGTAAAAGGCAATAAAAATAATAACAACACTCTCATGGAAATCTTGTAGCAACTAAAGTTGCAGCAATTATTTGAAAGGTGAGTTATAAAAAATAGTTTTTATAAAAATGCTTTAGGATGGTTGCAATTTTTGTTTGTCAAATGTTTGCCACCTTTATCGTTTTAACATTGTTCCAAAGTACACTTACACAATCAAGCGTCACAGTGTCAAGCAACTGACGTTTGGTTTTTACACCTGATTTTAACCGGAATGGAGGTCGGACATCAGAGTGATTTTCTATTTTAAAATATCATGTGAATCAATTTTTGGCTTTATCAATTTCTGAATCATACTTAGCTTTTTCACACTCTTACTCAATAAATACGTCAGAAGTGAAAAATAAAAACAACAATAATAGTGTAATAAATTAAAACACAAGTGATATGTAAGTGTGTTGGGTGCACTCACAAAAATAGCTTAAAGAGGTTCATCAAATGGAACTTAGATTCTTCTTAGGATCTGAAATATAAGTAAATAACCACAAATAAAAGGTTCCAACCGAAATCGGATGGTGATGAATGTCCGTTATAGCGATCTGATTCGAGGTCTCAACGCGTTTCGCCGAAGAAAAACAGCTTCCTCAGGAGAAAATGAGCTTAAAAACATATAAAATGAGCTTAAAAACATATAAAATGTTTATATGCTGCAGGCTGGAAGTGTCCATATCGGTGCTCCGTTCCTAATGACGTCCTGACGTAGTTGCATCAACCTGTTGTGCCGTCCCTCAATCCCTTTGGATTTTCCATATTAAAGATTGATAAGAAGATACCGCACCATTTGTGGTTATTTAAAGGAATTGGCAACATTCTTATATAAGCAATACTGAACCCAGGATTGGGCTAATTAACTCTACAGAGTGTTTCACAACTTGGTGGGACCTTTATATTTAACATAAGGAACTGGCATGAAAAAAATGCCACATTATCTATCTAATCACACACAACACTATCTGGTGCCCCCTTATGCTTCCTGTATACAAGACTATCCAGAAGCGTTTCCCCCTCCACAGAACACTATTCCATAACCATCTGAAAAACAGATCACCTCAACAACTGGTGCAATGGAAGGGGCACTGAGGAAAAATGCATATTAAGACACCAAAAAATGAGCAAACAAGAGTCCCTATATTGCCTTTCCAGTTGTTGGTTTTAAAATATTTGAACCATTTACAGATGCATTTAAATATAAGAGTTTAGCCTGTTATTATAGGTGGTGTTAAATATTTGTTCTTCTTCTTGAAATGATGGAGGAGAAAGAGTAGAGAATAGAGGTAAAGGTAACCTTGCCCTCCCAACCATGACTCTTTATATACCTTTTTAGAATGTACGACAAAATACCATTGCGACACAATGAAGCTTCCTTCAGGTTATTTCCTTAAAAACTTTTAGGGACAAACTAAACTTTTGTATGATAATACTTTATATTAAGTGTAGTAAATTGTTCATAACTAAGGCAATCTAAAAATGTTGAGCAGTAAGACTTATGCTTCATGCCTTGCTTGTTTCCAGGGATTGCCAGTTTTATTAAATTATATTATGGAATCTTATAGAAAGCAAAGTGCTATTGCTTCAAAATGGCACTTCTGTACAAAAAGAGCATTTGTCTGCATGAACCATGAATTATAGTAATGACTGTTATCACTAGGTAATTACATTTTTTACCTTGCAACACCCTGTCACTCATTCATATTGGTATAATATGAGGCATTTGTATTCATGGAGGTTGTATTGGTACATCTATGAATTATTTGTCCTTCATGTAAAAGTTATTAAAATGAGAAACACAGCATCAAACACTTTGCACTTAATTTCACATTATAATAACTAGTAGTCATCAGTCTGGAAAAAAGTATGTAAAACAATGACAGCCTTATCAAATAGCAAACTTATGAGAAAAGATTTTCCCATGGAGGCAAAACAAAAATGTAAAAGAAACGTAATGCTTTTCTTAAATGTCCCCACTCCCTTAATACATGTATTCAATAGATATGATTGTCCATGCATGTAGATTGCACATGCTGCCTATGTACGTGTCAGTCCACAAAATAATGCAAAATGGGAATGCCAGCAGGTAGGTAAAACTCACAGATGTTTTTGCAATGACTTGACTGCAAATTTATATATAAGACTCCCATTTGGTTCTTTTGCTCACAATATATTATTGTTAATATGCCTGCTTGAATACACGTGTCTCAATTAAGTTTATCTTTAAACAATGACAAATCAAGTTTTCCGTTAGGACCGGCATCAGAGTCTTTTGTGTATATATATTATGGGCGGTTACATAGAATTTTGAGGAGGGGCTATTAAAGGGTTAATATTCCAAGAGTCCAGGGTCAGCTCATTTAGAAAGTTCCTGGTTATGGTCGCAATCCTTTATTTGTAGAATTTCTTGTCTTGCATTTATACAAACCTACAGAGAGTTGGCACGTGTCTAAACGAGAGATTTATCTACCAAAGAGTTTTGAAACAGAGCTTCCATGTGTGTGTATATTTGTGCATAATCATGTACATGTAACTTTGTCTTAGAGCATACAAGAAGCCAGTTTGTGTTTATGTCTACATGGAAGACTACACCAAGAAAGAGAGCCTCTGTGTAGTAAAAAAATTAAACAAAAGAAAAAGCAACAAGGGATATTAAACAAAATACAAAAAAACCCTTTTACTTATATTTCTAAATGGAATATAAGAACAGTTTCGTATAGTGCTCAGACCACACAGATATCACGGATTTTGTATGTCTTTTTTCTTTTTTATATGCAGTGATTTAGAAAAGTCCAAAAAAAAATTCTAATGCAGCTTTGTAAAAGAGATGGGGAGATAAAGAAAAATAGGTTCAAATCTTCTTTAAGAACCCATGCTGTTTACACCACCAACCAGCAGGTAACATTCTGTACTTAACTGTTGAAGATGGCTGTTGAAGCTAAAAAGGTGAAAAAATATATATTTCTATGATAATGGGATTCAATACAGTAAGTGTTTTTGAAAGGAGAATGCATATTTGGACAGAAGGACATACTCTAAGTGTATTTATGGAGCTCTTTATACATTTGAAAAATATTTTACATTTATATTTTACTTTTTTCATTTCTTAAGACATCCTTATATCATCTCTAGTCTGTCTTTTTAGTTTATTTTCTTTGATTTTGCTGGAACATGTTTGTGTTTAACATTGTATACAGCTCCTACGGGGCTTATTAATTACATTAAGGTAGATCATGATCCTGAAAATCAATATCAGAAAGAAGCTAAGGGAAAACTTAGGTTAGAACAACTAAGTTGCAGATAAATGAAGATTCTTTATAACAACCGGGCTAAAGTGTTTTATTGTTTCTCTAGGGCCAATAAAAGTAAGCACAACCTTTCTGGACGCCAGTGTCGCAGTCATCAGAAATTTATGAGAATTTTGATGTGGATGAGATTATCTGACTTTTTTGTTCAATATTTTGTTAAGAGCAGAGTAGAAACTATAAAGAGAAAAGAGTGATTAACCACTGAATGCAACCATTTTAGCACATGTTGACAAGACATTATCATCTGTACATTAAAGAGGAGCAGCATTAAATCTGGGAGCTAAAACGTTTAATAAAAATACATTGATTTCCCCACCAATACGTAAAACTTTTTATGTCTGGCTCCACCTGGGCTGTCAAGAGAATAAAGTATCTGCTGATTAGAGGACAGAGTTAATAAACTGATATATAATATCATTACTTGTTTACTTGGTCTCCTCTTCAGATATACGACCACAGACACACTGGTTTTCCATCACTTTCTTTATTCTATGAAATCTTGACCTCTTTTCCAAAATACTGTATTCCTTAATGACAAGATAAAATTACATTCCCCCTGTCTTTTAGATACACAGTAATGAGAATCTCTTATAAAACACCATAATATAGCATCAGAAGAAGCCTCATATCAGCCTCATATAACATACCTAACCTGAAATGCTATGGGTTTATTCACCCACCTGCGCGTTTGAAGGACAGCTAACCTTTTCAACTTTCATATTACATTCACATATCATAAAATCCTGCAGGAAATGCTGTTTTGGGCCATAACAATACAAAGAAATGTCCGTGAGAAAAAATATTACACTCAAGGTTATTTACACCTCCATTAAAATAATTAAGGGGGGCGTGCCCGACCTTCAGGGAAGATGGCTGCTTAACCGACTCGCTCCGCCATCGCTCACCGAATTTTCGCTGAAATCGCGTACACGTGCTGCTATGGGTCGCAATAAGAAGCCTTCTTCGGACCCCTCCACCCCGGGTGGTCGGTCTCGACCGGTCTCTGCCTCCCTGCGGGACTACTTTCATACCCCAGCTGACCTGGCCACGCAGGCCTCTGAGGACCACGAGGCTGGTTCCCCTGCCAGTTTGTCTTCAGCTGATGATCCCCAGCCTGCTCCTCCACTTCCTCGGCCTCCTCCCACACCTGAGGCACTGCAAATTTTTTCCTCTGCGCCGTGGAGGACGGACTTCTCGAACCTCATCGCGGAGCTGAGACAGGTTGTCCGCGATGAAGTGGCGGCCTTGCGCACCGACCTCTCCGTGTTGGAACGCCGGGTAACGACCCTGGAGGACACCGCGACCTCGCACCATCAGGCTGCTCGGGCCACCCAACGTGCTACTGACCACCACCACCGGCTCTTAACCTCTCTCCGACGCCGCCTCGAGGACCTCGAGAACAGGGGCCGCCGCCACAACATCCGCATACGCGGGATGCCGGAGGGCGACTCTACGGAGAGCCTACCTGAGCTACTCACGGCCCTCTTCACCGACCTCATGGGGCGCCGTGTGGATTCATCTCGGGAGGTGGACAGAGCGCATCGGGCCCTGAGACCCAGGGGTAATTCGGCGAGCCCACCCCGGGACATAATTTGCCACTTTGTGGATTTCTCCGTGAAAGAAGCCATTATGGCTAGGGCGCGTGAGGTCGGCTCCTGGCACTACCACGGCCGTACTATCACCTTCTACCAAGATCTCTCGGATCTAACTCTCCAGGTGAGACGAGTCCTGCGCCCTCTCACGTCGGAGTTGAGCAGGCTGCGCATCCCGTATCGCTGGGGTCACCCCTTTCTGCTTACGATCCGGCATGGCGCTACCTCCTACCTCGTGCGCTATTACCGCGACCTTCCTGCGGTCTTATCTGCCTTGGGACTTTCGGACATCACCATACCCGATTGGTCCCTTTTGGGCCTCGACCCTGAAGCGGAACCCTCCAGACCGGCGTCGTCTCACCAACCCAGGCGCTCCGATCGCCCCCGTCGGCTTCCAGACCGCGCGGCTGCTGCGCCCCCTCCGCGCCCACCACCGCAGCCTCGGGATGCGGAAGAATAGAGGACTCTTTTCCGCTAGCACCTGAGACTTTTCGTATCCTTATTGATGTGTGCCCCCCCGTGCGCTTATGTATGTGGGGGTCAGCTGTTGTGTTTTCGGTCCGTTCGCCTGTTTATTTGTTCGCTGGTGACACCCTGGGTTCACCTTAGTTACGCTGTATGATGATTGGGGTTTGTTGGGTTTTTTTTTTTTTGTTTGTTTTTTATTTTTTATTTTTTATTTTTTTTATTATTTTCTCCAAATTGCACATGGTGCTCTGCAATGGGAGCGGTCGTTACCCAGGATGGTCCTCTTCGCCTTTGGGCGCTGGTTCCAACCACACTGTGGCCGTCTTCGCTACACACCTCATGCCTGCCTCACACACATGCCGCGGACGGCGCACAATCCCATGTTCGCCACTTGTGCACGCTCCTGGGCGCTGGTTCCACCCACGATGTGGCCGTCTTCGCTGCGCGCCTCAGACCTGCCTCACGCACAGTCCCATGCTCAGCATTTGAGCGCGCTCCTGGGTGCTGGTTCCAACCACACTGTGGCTGTCTTCCCTGCACACTCATACCTGCCTCACACACACGACGCGGACTCAACATATTCAACATTTGAACACGCTCCTGGGCTCTGGTGCGTCCGGACGCGCATACCTCAGTTCGTGTGTTCTGGCCCCTGCGCCATTGTGCCACTCCTTGCGGCACGCCTCATGGGTTTGCTACACGCGGGGGGTGGGAGGGTGACGGTCCTTTTTTTTTTTTTTTTTTTTTTTTTTTTCTTTTCCACTGTACTGCTCATCACTCATGGTTTGGCCGGTACTCTGACTTGCTGTAGTTACATATTTACTGCCTGTTCATGTATTATGGTTTTCCTGTCCCACTGCATGTGTCGGGATTGTTCTGCACCTTCTCATGCTTTTGCTCTGTATGGTACTGGCCTTTCATGTCCGGCTGAACTTGCCTTCCTGCCTCCTTTGGCTGGTTCGTCACGCACCATTGCTGTTTTCATTTCTTTATCTATTTATTTACTTATTATTGCCTATTTTCTTTTGTTTTTCTCTCGTCCTACCGTGGGGCAGCGCCTCTGCCTTCTACTGTTGCCCTCTTCCGATTGCTCTAGGGTACTCCCCGTGTTTCTGTTCTGCTGTACTACTCATCACTCATGTTTCTGCCGGTACCTTCGCTCGATGTGGTTGCTTGTTTACCGCTGTACTGTACCGTATGGTGCTGTTGATTGTTTTTTCTTTGTTTTTTTTTTGTTTTTTTTTTTGTTTGTTTTTTTTGTTTTTTTGTTTTTTTTTACAATATATTTGACCTGTATTGCTCTGTATCCATTGACCTCTTTTACCTGTCCGGTTGATAGATTTTTATGGTTACTTCTGCCGATTGGTTGCGTACCGTTGACACAACACGATTCCTCTCTCCACACACGTCCATGCCTCATCTGGTGCGTTATCTGGACCCTCTACTAGCCACTCCAGTTGCACCTTCACGTGTTTTGCTGTTGCTTTCACTTCTGCTGGGCGGTGGCGGATGCCTTCGCTGTAGTTATTTATACCTACTACTTACCTGGCGCCGTTTTGTTTTTTTTCCCTTGGGGCTGTGTAGGCCCTGTCACTTTGCTCCCTCTTTTGTAGGGGCTGGGTGATCCCTCTCTCGCCTCGGCGTAGCGAGGTTTGTTTTTTCACCCTTCCCGGCGCACTTAGTGTCTTTTTTCCCTCCACGTTTCTTCCCTATCTCCTCTCCTTCCCCCTCCCTATTGCCCGTTTCTTCTTCTCTACTTCCCCCTTCTCTTTGTGTCTGTTCCTCCTCTTCCCCCCCTCCCCCCCCCTTTTATTTTATTTTAATTTTTTTTTTATTATTAATTATTTATTTATTTTTTTCCTCTCCCTTTGCCTCCCATGCCCACTATGCCTCCCCCCGCCCAAGAGAACCCGCTCACGTTCCTCTCCCTTAATGCCCGGGGACTGAATATCCCGGAGAAGCGCTCCCACTTGCTCTGTGACCTACGGCGGGGGCGGGTTGATGTTGCCTTTATTCAGGAGACGCATTTTCGGGAGGGTTCTGCACCTCGGCTGTCCAACCATTATTACCCCACGGGTTTTTTTAGCAATACCTCCGGCTCCAAGACGAAGGGGGTCGCCATCCTGTTGTCAAAATCTGTGCCTTTCCGAGAACTGGCCGTGTTGACGGACCCGGATAGCCGCTTCCTGTTCCTCAAATGCCTCATTGCTGCCCAGACGTATACCTTCGCCAACCTCTACTTACCCAACCGAGGCCAACATGTGGCCTTGAGGTCCGCCCTTGGTCGCCTCAGCGACTTTAGCGACGGTGTCTTGGTGTTGGGCGGCGATTTCAATATCGCCCTCCACCCATCCTTTGACACCTCCAGTGGCAACTCCCGTTCCCCTACGCGGGTCCTGCGCAGGATCGTTTCCCTCCTCTCCCGGTATCGTCTTGTTGATTGCTGGAGGGCCCTCCATCCGGATGCTAGGGACTACACGTTCTTTTCCGCACCTCATGGCTCCTACTCCCGAATCGACTATTTCTTTCTCCCGTACCACCATGCCGCCCTGTTGCGCGGTGCCCACATAGGCTTGACCACGTGGTCTGATCATGCCCCTCTGACTATTTCCATTGGCTCTCCCCTCCTTCGCTCTTCCGAGCGTACTTGGCGTTTCAACGAGTCCCTTCTGGCGGATGCCAGCGTCTGCGCAGACACGGCTGACGCGATCTCCCAATATTTCCGTGATAACCTCGCGGATGACACCCCTCGTCTCACGGTCTGGGAGGCCCATAAATGTGTCTTGCGCGGGCGCCTCATCAGTCTCTGCTCACGGCGTAAAAAGGCGGTGGCCCTGTCGGTCTCGTCCCTCTGTGCCCAAATAGCGATCGCGGAACGCGCCCATAAAGAATCTTTGTCTGGGGAACATCTGCAACGTCTGCTGTTGCTTCGGAAAGACCTAGCCTCTCTTTTGAATGCCAGGTACCATAGATCCTATTTACGCAATCGGGCGCTTTTTCATGAGCACGGAGATAAGTCGGGTAAATTCTTAGCGCGGGCTCTTCAGCAGTCCCGCCGTCTCACTTATATACCCAAGATCCGTTCCTCGGATGGCGTAGTGCGTCTCCTCCACTCGGACATCTCGGCCGGCTTCCTCAAGTACTTTACTGACCTCTACAATCTTCCCACTCCTAGGGGGGATTCGCCTTCTCGGGCTCCACGCATCCGCGACTACCTCTCGCGCACCCTGACTCGGCGTCTACCGGCTGAGGCTGCGGCGGGCCTAGATGCTCCCATTTCCCTCGCGGAATTCTCCCTTGCTATCACATCTTCTCGGTCGGGGAGATGTCCCGGCCCAGATGGATTCCCCCTGAAATATTATTCGCGTTTTCGCGAACAGCTTGGTCAGCATTTTGTGGATGCCTTTAATTCCATATTGGACGGCGGCCGGATACACCCGCACTCCACTTTGGCATCCATTACTCTTATCCCTAAGGAGGGCAAGGACCCGGAGCACTGCGGCAGCTACCGTCCAATCTCCCTGCTTAATGCGGACGTCAAGTTGTTTGCTAAAATCTTGGCGAACAGACTGAAGCCCTTTCTTCCCGCCTTGGTGCACCCAGACCAGTCGGGCTTTGTCCCTGGCCGTGAGGCCAGAGACTGCACTATCCGTGCCCTCAGCCTAATGCACTTGGCGAGGTCCTCCTCCTTGCCCTCTGCCTTTCTCTCCATGGACGCCGAGAAGGCGTTCGATCGCGTGGATTGGACCTTCCTGTTGACCACCCTCGAGCACATGGGCTTTGGAGCCGGCTACCTCTCTTGGGTCCGCTCGTTGTACTCCGCTCCTTCGGCGCGGCTTCGGATTAATGGGCTTTTGTCGGACTCTTTTCCTATTAGCAATGGCACCCGGCAGGGCTGCCCCCTGTCTCCGTTATTGTTTGTGCTCACCCTCGAACCTCTTCTACAAGCTATCCGGTTGAACCCTGACATCGCTGGGATACCGGTCGGCGGCACCCAACATAAGATCCTCGGCTACGCCGACGACCTTCTTTTCTCCATCTCTCGACCCCGGTTGTCCCTGCCCTCCATCCTGAAGGAACTGGATCTCTACGGTTCCCTATCTAATTTCAAAATTAATATGGCCAAATCTGAAATTCTGGGGGTGGGTGTCCCCGTGGCTGAGAGCGCTTCCCTCGCGGCCGCTTTCCCGTTCCGTTGGTGCGACGCAAAATTGCGTTATTTGGGTGTCTGGTTGTCTGCGGACTTCTCCCAACTCTTCCCTTTGAACTTCCTGCCTATTCTCTCTGAGTTGCGCGCTGACCTTGCTCGGTGGTCTCGGCTCACTCTCTCATGGATGGGACGGGTTAACTCCATCAAAATGAATGCTATGCCTCGGCTCCTCTACTTGTTTCAAACCCTTCCCATTCGAATTCCACCTTCCTTTTTCTCCACACTTCGCACTCTCTTCCTTCGGTTCGTTTGGGGCCGTGGCTCCCCACGGATTAAATACGGTGTGCTTGTCCTACCGAAGGACAGGGGTGGCTTGGCTCTGCCTTGCCCCCGCACATACTATCGGGCCTGTCACCTGCTACGTGTCCTTGAATGGTCCTGTGGGGTGCGACGTAAGCTGTGGGTGGGGGCTGAGAGTGCTTCGCTCCCTGTCCCGACGAGTTCATTGCCTTGGCTTGCCGCTGCCTGTGCCCGTCGTGTAGCTGCCTCTCACCCCTTTGTCTCTGCGACGCTCGGAGTGTGGCACTCCTTGCTCCGCACTACCACCATCTCCACCATTCCTTCCCCCCTCACGCCGCTCCGTGATAACCCTGACTTCCCTCCGGGGATGGGCGTGGACCTCTTCCCGGAGGTGGCAGCTCGGGGTGTGTCCGGGATCCGAGCCTTCTTGTCCTCACGTGATTTGAAGCCGTTGAGGGACCTGGTGACTGCTGATCCGCCGACCCCTCTCGATCGGTTCCGCTACCACAACTGGGCAACTTCTTTCGGACCCTGGTCCGTAAGCATGAGGTCTGCCGGGACCTTACTGTTTTCGAGAATCTTTGTGCGCGGGACGAGCCTCCGGCTCACGGTGTGTCTTTGCTTTACGGACTCCTTCTGCCCGCTATTTACACCGCTACCCCGCCCCATGTAGGCAGGTGGGAGAGCTCGCTGAATCTGTCCCTTACGGAGGGGCAATGGCATAAGATGTCAATCCTCACTCACAAGTGCTCCATCAGTAACAGGGACCAGGAGATGTCCTATAAGCTTTTGGCCGGTTGGTACCGCCCTCCGTCCACGCTGGCCCGGTACAATCCCGATATACGGGATGAATGCTGGAGGTGTGGGGCTTCCCCGTGTTCGGTCCTTCACTTATGGTGGTCTTGCCCTCGGATGCTCTTCTTTTGGACAACTGTCCATTCTACTGCTCAAGCCCTTACCGACAGGCGGCTGCCGTTCACCCCAGAGTTCCTTCTGCTGCTGCATATGCCCTACCCTGTCTCTTGGTATAAATCTACGGTACTCCGCCATCTTCTGGTGGCGGCTAAATCTCTGATCCCCCTACATTGGGGTGACCCGGACCCGCCCTCGATTCGGGAGTGGATCCTGCGGGTGGAGCGGAGACGTACCCTTGAGGAGCTGATGTGCTCGGCGGACGACAGGTCTGACAAACATCTCCGTCTTTGGTTTCACTGGGCGCAATACCTGTCTGGCCCCGAGATCCGCCCCCATCTGGCGGCCGCACCCGTCCTATAGTCCCACCTTGCTTCCCCCCCCCCTTTTTTTTTTTTTTTTTTTTTTTCTCTCTCTTCTTCTTCTCTTTTTCTCTCTCTCTCTTCCCGCTCCATGTCTACCCTCTGCTCCCTGTCTCCCTTTCTCCTTCCCGGGTCCTTAGTCTTACCGTCCCCTTCCCGGTCCATTGCGATACCGCGCTTGCCGCTCGGTAGGTGCCTTCCTTATGGTTGGTCACGGTGCCTCGATCACTGTGCTGCGGCTATCCCCCTGACGCTTTTCGCCTCTCTTGTGAGTTGGCGCTTAGCTGTAATCGCCTTCGTAGTTTCCTGGATTCACCATCCCCACTCCACACGGAGCCCTTCACGTATGCTACATCCTGTTGTGTCACGGGCCGCGATGGCATCACTTCTCCGGTAAACTATCTTGATTGACCAGTCTTGCTTTTATTGTCGTTCTGCTGACCCAGAGATGGTTTTTTCCCGAATGTATACCCAACATGCTGCATAATTCTTCTTCCTGCATATGTTGTGATGGATTTGGATTGTACCCTTCTCCGTGTCCCCCCTCCTTCCCCCTTCTTCTTTTTGTACCCCCCCCCTTCCTTTGTTGGATTTCTCCAAAAAATACTTAATAAACATTGATTTACCCTAAAATAATTAAAATATATAAAAGCGACAAGAAATAAGGTCCCCATTATCTCAAATAAAACAGGAATAGGTTTAAAAGTTCAATAGAAAAATAATATATAATATAACACAAATGTTGATGCACAAAAAGGAATCTCCATACAAAACTAAAAATGTTAAACAATGATTTCATGTATAGATTGAAAAAGGCTATTCAACCCTATAGGCTAGAATGTCTAAAACAACAGCACATGATGCAATGATCTAAATAAATTCAAGAAAAGATGATAAAAACAGTCATTTACATCTGTCAGTCTAGATTGGGTTACATAGCCATGTCTAAGGCTTTTGGACTCTAGCAAACCATGGTGAAAGCCAATATCTACAAATGGAGAAAACTTGGAACAGTGGTAAACCTTCCCATGAGTCTAACATGTAAACAACTACCTGCAGGCCTATTACACCTCATTTAAGGTCAGAGTACATGATTATACATGGATTTTATCCATGTGAGAGTTGCAAAGCCTAAAACCACTGTTGACCAAAAACAATACAAAGGCTCATCTCACACCTTGACGACCCCCAAGACTTTTGGAAAAATATTATGTGGATTGATGAGTCAGAAGAAGAACTTTTTTGAAGACATAGGTCTTGTTACATCTGACGTAAACCTAACACAAAATTCCAATATTCAAACACGGTGGTAGTAGTGTGATGGTCTTGGGGCTGCTTTGCTGCTTAATGATCTGGGTGTCTTGTCACAATTGATGGAACCATGAATTCTGCTCTCTACCAGAAAATCCTGAAGGAGAGTGTCCAGCCGTCAGTTTGTCTCCTAGTGCAGTGCAGTTGAGTTATGCAGCAGGACAATTATCTGAAGCACACAAGCAGGTCACTTCTGACTGGCTCAAGTAAAACTAAGTAAAGAAAATTAAGGTTTTGGAGCGGCACTTCGGGAATCAATTGAGATGCTGAGGCATGATCTTAGAAAGGCAGTTCATGCCGCATTTGCCAAATTTCCTCCACAGTGATGTAAAAGACACATTACCAGTTATCACAAACATTTTATTGCAATTGTTTCCATCAAGGCTGGCACAACTTATTATTACTCATTAGGTTTAGGGGCAATTACTTTTTTACATGGGTGATATAGATATACCCTCAATAAAAAATACTTTAAAAGCTGCATTTTGTGTTTAACCAAATGTGACAAATAGAATAAATTTTAGCGGTGTATCTTCAGTAACTGTTTTTATATCCTTGAAGCATTGAGTGTGGAAATTATTGTACCAAACATTATTAGATGATTGGCTCAGCAAGTTTCCATTAGTCCTGTGGGCTGCGCAAATGATTTTCAACATTGCTGGAAATGTTACTATGACAGTAAAAAATTATGTTTTTAAAAAACATTAGGTTTAGTTTGGCGCTCTTTTAATTTGTACATGAAATTAGCAATTAGCAAAAAGTCATGATCAAAAAGTTATTATTTGCTCTTTTACAATGGCTAACAATAGCATCACTTTAACCTAAGCAGAATGAAGTGGGCCAATGAACGGGTGAATATTACAAATCCATTTTTTTATTGCCAAATCCTCCCTCCCCATAAACATTCAACATTTAACATTGACACCCTCTGAATTTAATGGACAATTAAAATGTTTAAGCATGCACTTGTGTTTAACATTAAACATGTAATGGTAGCCTTCAATTGGACCATTCCAAAGTCTCACCTTGCAGGTAGCATCCATCTGGACCTGATTTGCATGTTTATTCCTTCCTATTGGAATGCTGGTATGACTTGATGGCTTCAAAAAAAGAGGGGGGTGAAGAAAGAAGAAAGATAAAGGATAGCTAGTAAGTAATTACGTAAATAAGTACAAAGGCATTATAAGAGCACTAACTAAAACTTCCTATATCATTCAAATATTTTATGTCAAAAATAAAACACAAACAAAATGTAATTTTAGAATATATGTTAAGTGGGACATACAGTTGTGCTCAAAAGTTTGCAAACCCTGGCAGAAATTGTGAAATGTTAGCATTGGTGTATTCTTTTTAGTCTTTTATTTAAGGCTAGTGATCATATGAAGCCAGTTATTCTCACATAGTTGTTTGGCTCCTTTTAAATCACAATGATAACAGATATCACCCAAATGGCCCTGATCAAAAGTGTACATACCCTTGAATGTGTGGCCTTGTTACAGACACACAAGGTGATACAGACAGGTTAAAAATTTTAAAATGACAATTAAAGGTTAGTTTTCTACACTTGCGGCTTTTTAAAATTACAATTAGCTATATACTGAGCCATGGGGAGCAGAATAGAACTGTCAAAAGACCTGCATAACAAGGTAATGGAACTTTATAAAAATGGAAAAGGATATAAAAAGGTATCCAAAGCCTTGAAAATGCCAGAGAGTACTGTTCAATCACTTATTAAGAAGTGAAAAATTTGGGGCTCTCTTGATACCAAGCCAAGGTCAGGTAGACCAAGAAAGATTTCAGCCACAACTGCCAGAAGAATTGTTTGGAATACAAAGAAAAACCCTCAGGAGATCTCCGGAGAAATACAGGCTGCTCTGGAAAAGGTCAGTGTGGTTGTTTCAAGGAGCACAATACAATGATACTTGAACTAAAATGAGCTGCATGGCCGAGTTGCCAGAAAGAAGCCTTTACTGCGCCAAAGCCACAAAAAAAGCCTGGTTACAATATGCCCCACAACACCTTGACACACCTCACAGCTTCTGACACACTGTAATTTGCAGTGATGAGATTAAAATAGAGCTTTATGATCATAACGATAAGCTCTGTGTTTGGAATGGGATTAAGAAGGCCTATAGGGAAGAGAATACCATCTCCACTGTGAAGCATGGTGGTGGCTCACTGATGTTTCGGGGGGGGGGCTCTAAAGGCACAGAAAATCTTGTGAAAATTGATGGCAAGATGAATCCAGCATGTTATCAGAAAATACTGACAGACAATTTGCATTCTTCCGCACAAAAGCTGCATATGGGACGCTCTTGGACTTTCCAGAACGACAATGACCCTAAGCACAAGACTAAGCTGATCCTCCAGTTGTTACAGCAGAAAAAGGTAAAGGTTCTGGAGTGGCCATCACCGTCTCCTGACCTTAATATCATTGAGCCACCCTGAGGAGATCTCAAATGTGAGGTTCATGTAAGATGACCAAACACTTTGCATGACCTGGAGGCATTTTGCCATGAGGAATCTACAGTTGAATAATATGAATCCCATAAAGAATGAAAGAAATGCGTTTTGCCTGCTCACTCATGTTTTCTTTAAAAATAGTACATATATTACCAATTCTCCAATGGTATGCAAACTTTTGATTACAACTGTAAACCTCACAGACATTTATTTTAGCCAAAATGTAAGACCATTTACTAGGAGACAGAAAAAAACATGTTTTATTATTACATTTGTAACGTTTTAATGCTCATTCCCCTTTACCTATCACATATGGTTTGGTGCAAGCTAATAGAAAGAAAAAGATCTCTGTCCCACCACATTTATATTTACTGTTTATTGGTATATATTGTCCTCTGTATTTACATCACGGATAAAGATAAAGCTAAATATAACGTTCTAAGTTTTTCTCACAACGAGAGGATCAACTGTAACGCAGCTAGGGTTTGTCAACTGGATAATGGTAACTTCAAATATGTATATTCCTTTTTCAACAATAAATGTTCTAATTAAATGTTTTGGGACTTTGAAGCACAGATTCTGAAAGACAAATGGTAAGAACAGTGTAATTATTTCTTAACAAACAGACTTGTTGACCAGGGAGCTTGTTATTGTCCTCGAGAAAAAATACAGATGCATAAGAAAAGCTTGTTAAATGGTTATGCATGGATAGGTTGCTGAGCAATTTTTGAACAAAATACAGAAACAGATCTTATGGTAAGTACATTACCTCAAAGCTCCCTGAAGAAAGAAATCAAATATAAAAAGTATATTTTGATTGTTTAATGCAGTGCACTATAAACAAGTAGTGTAGGGCTGAATGATCGTGCGCTTTGTGTTTTGGTTGTCTTCAACATAACTAGACCATTTCCTAAACAGAATACCAAAACATGTGGCTACCACTATAGAAACCACCTGAATAGGAGTTCTTCCTATTGTCCCAAACCTAGCTACCTGGGAATTGCCCCTTATTTCCTTGGTAAATAGGCATTCCACTGATTGGATGTTTTTTATTCACTAGATGGTGATTTGTAGAGGAGGTGTGATGACATAAAGAATTTTATCTTGTGGGGTTGATTCATGAAAAACTTGTTAGAATCAAGAATGCTTGAGATTAAAAATTTTATCTTGGGACATTTAGTTCGCTGTTTAAAGTACAATCTGGTATCCAATTGGAGGGAAACTTAACTGGAACCTCCTCACTCTTTTATTATCTGCATAATGTGCATGTGCTTTAATTAATGGGTCTCTGAATTTAAAAATGAGATCATTTAAATTAAATGTATGCACCAATCATCTGGTTAATCTTTGATAGTGCCTTTGATTCTTATCTATTTTAATTTCAGGTTCAGCTAGTAAAAGGTTCAGTGGACTGTTAGACATCAGTCTGGACTGTTTGCATTACAAATGAATGAAAATTGCTCATTGATACGCAGGCCTGTTTGCCTACAGGCCTAAACAAGCAAAAATGTAAGAGCTATCTTAATTTGGTTTGTAGCAATGCCTGGAGTAGGGTGACCATATGTCCCCATGTTTTATTTTTTTATGTCAAAAGTATTTTGGTCTTTCAATTTAAATACCATAAAACTAATCCTAAAACTCAGCCCCAAATCATTTATTTTATTGGTTATACACCATAAAGTATAGCAGAAGCACTGAATGTAAGATAAATGAAAAACGTAAAACAATAATTTTGTTAAAAACATATCTGTTGTTGACATCCGGAGCTAATTCTAAAGTTCCGAGGCTTCAATTTGGCCAGGCTCTACTGTTTCTGGCAACACCCTTAAAAATTTGGTGTTTTAGGCTACTGCATTGAGTACCTTAAAGGAAATCTATCAATCCGTCCATCAATTTATATATTCTTTATCTATCTGTTAAAAGGTTATAGCTAAAACAAGGGACAAAAACAAGTAATCATATAAAGTAAAGCAAGGGAAAAAATGAAATCTGTTTCCAAGAAAAATAGAATCAAATGCCGAAATAGAATAAAATGCAAGTGAAAATGATTGAACTTAAATGGTAGTTTCTGTGAAGGTCAGTCTCAACACATCCAGGTTAAGCTAGTATATAAATGGTGACATTTTAGCAGTTTCTGTTTCAGTAAACAGATGGTATCAATTTATTTTAATTCTTTAGATGGAAGTAAAGTTATATTGAAGCAGCTAAACAAATAATTCTAAACTATTAGAGGAATCTCTGTTTCTGTCTTCATTATTATTTTGCTTTATTTATGTAACAAAGTCATGCTCTGTAGTGCTGTACAATGATATAAAAGGACAAAACAAGTAGTGCATCACATTTCTTGATTTAGAGAAACAAAATGTGTAGAAGGACCTGTGCAAATGACATTACAATCTAGAAGTGAGTGAGGGGTATATTACACAAGATGGGAAAGTAGTTGCGCTGAACCAACCGCACAAATGTATATAAATGTGAACATTTATTAAAAAATATACTCATAGATATATATTGAGTATATTGACTAACGAGCAAGAGGGCATGGTGGGAAACACCTGACAGCAGTGGAGCAAGAAAAGGGGAAAGCAATGGTTCTATGAAGAATTTTGTTTTAAGGGATTTTTTGAAAGACTGACACATGTGAAGAGCATAACAAGTTAGGGTAGGGTGGAGGGGGGGGTACGGCAGGCTCGCCACCATAATTTAAAAGCCCTTATTTGCAAGATACAACACCCTAGTGTGGGTCTATATTTGCCTCGAAGTCTTAGTGTTTCTGCTCCTATTTCCTGGAAAATCTTAATCCTGATACCCTATCATGTGGCTCGATTCAATAGTCTGGAAAATAAGATTGATCAGCTTGGCAATACTAAGCAAGTCCTGGTAGCGAGATCTGATCCTGGTAGTACTTCTTGGGAGGCTGCAATTTCTGCTGGATCCTCTGCTATCACTACAAGCCCCTATGCTGTATCTTCCACACCACTACCTCTGAAACTTCCAGCTCCTAATCTGTGACTAATTATGGCATAGAATTTAAAACCATTGCAGCTGAGTGTGAACTGGTCTAACAAAGCCCTTATAGCAGCCTTCTATGATGGTCTGTCTGAATGTTTGAAAGACAGGTTTTTTACAAGAGAGCTTTATAATTGGGTGCTACCAAATAGTCTGAGAAAAATCCTGTGTCTTTCCTGTGACAAGAAGGGTAATTTTGCCAGGTCATGCCCTAATGAGGAGGAAAGCTGCTACTAAGTGACCTTTGATCTAAGAAAGAATGGCTCATGGTTCCCGTTATCCTTGAATGGATATACAGCCAATGAAAAAAAACAGAAAAAATAGCAAATAAAGGTAAACTGCGGAAGGACTCCTCAACAGAAACGGAAAATAAAAAACAAGAAAACATGTGAGAAGGGAAAGGAACAAATATAACTCTGTGTTGAAATCCATTCTCAATTTAAAATAAACTCTCAATTAAAATGTGCACTAAGAACCAGCTCAAGTGCAATAAAAGCTAGGGATGTGGGTTACCAGTCACTGACAATGTTCCACAGCTATAGTGGGCCAGCTTTCTACGGGTTGATATAATAAATGAGCTCAGACACAGCAAACTTCACCCAGAAACGCCACAAAGTAACAGCTTCAAAAGCAAACTGAACCTTGAAACCAGCATCCACATTAACGTAAAATAAAATAATCTGTGCCATCTGAACCCTATGCATTTCATCAGAGTACTCCTGACTTCCACAGGGGATAAGTAAAGGGCACAATTTAGGTTAGGATGCTACCTCGATGAAAACATCACCTACTCTATGTGGGGCAGTATGTCATTTTGTCTGTTATATGATTCAGTTGGGAGTATGTAGTAATTGTGTATTCAGAATTTCAAATTCATGCCCATACACACCTATGCACTGCCCATATGCACACATATACACTGCCCTTACACACGCATGCCTTCACACACATACACTGCCCTTACACGCACTTGCCCACACACAGAAACATATACTTCCCTGCCCAAACATATTGGGTCACACTTGCCCTTACAGCATTTCTTTCTCCCCATCTTCTACAACATCATATCCTCGCACTCAGACACCATAAGTGCTATTCTGGGTAGCCCATGGGGGCCCCGAGAAGCAGGCAAAGCCCTGAAGTGGCGGCGGTCTCATCACTCCCCCATAGATACGCTTCTCATGTTGTAGGGGCTCAATGGTAAATCACATTGCTGGCAGCAATATGATTCACCACGGGACCCCTGGGCAACTGCCCAGTGTGTCTGTGCGTTACGACGGTACTGCCTAGCTTGCATTAAGCGATGCCCACTCCCTGTCCCTGTAGTTCTGCCCTTGTCCTTGGTTAGTACCTCTCCTGCACGGCTAACCACACTCCTTCTGTGACAAGCCCCACCCTAATTGGTGACTTACTCCACCCCTTGCAAAGCCACTCCTTCAAAAGAATGTTACTAGTCTGCCGTCGGTATAAACCTAAACCAATGTAAGTATGGAGGCTAAATCTATTATGCAGTTAGAACTAGACTTGTGCATTCGTCTTCGGGCGAACATGAAAACGAGCACGAAGAGGCCGTTTTTTTGTTCGTTCCGAAGGAACGTAGAACAGAATACAGTGCCGGCAAACCGTAGGCGAAGACGAAGACTCACAATCACGAAGATTCGAAGATTCTTCGTGATCGTCTTCGTTTTTGCCGCGCAACCGCCAAAATTTCAAACAGGAGTGAGCTGATCCTCGTCTGTCCAATCAGCTCACTCTTGTGACGTAACGCTAAGGGTCTCGTCCAATGCCTGTGCTGCTGTTTTTTGAATTCTGAAGGCGCCTTTATAAGACCAGAGCTTGCCTGAGAGATCCATTCATTTTTCGCTGTGACTGCTTTGGCAACACTGCTGTGCTGCATCCGAGCGTTACAGAGAGAGATTGTTCTGTTCTGTGTGAGACTGGTAAGCCTTAGCCTGCCATTTCTCACTGTGTACTTCATCCTCACTTCAGTGCTACTTAATTAATATATTTAATAATAATAATTTGATTAATTTAATTTTTTTAAAATTAATTTGTCATCAACTTTAGTGTAAGTGCTGTTGAGTTGACAGTGCACCCAGTGCCTCAGTGGCACTGGGGTGCCCTTGCCCTGGGCTGGCACTAGTGCCTATTGCCTGTCCTGCTTAAATAAATTAAATAGAATTTATAAATTACAATTTAATAGAATCTATAATTTAATAGTTCATTATAATATTATATATATATATATATTTGTCAGTCATATATATATATACTATAGTATACTAGTGTAGAGTGTACTGTAGACATTCATCTACTAGTGTCTAATTTAAAATCAGTAATATTAATTAATATAATTAATAATTGAATTCATTATAAAATTATATATATATTTGTCAGTTATAGTTAGTAATAGTATACTAGTGTAGAGTGTACTGTAGACATTCAGAACATCTACTAGTGTCTAATCTAAAATCAGTAATATCAATAATTCTCTAATTCTTTCTTATCTTAATAGTTAATTAAATTAGCTATAAATAAAAGTAATAATATTAATTAATTACTACTAGCGTATAGTTCAGCTAATCTTATTAGTACTGGTGCTGCAGCTCTATAGTTTGTGCTTTGTTTTAGCAACAGTAAGAGACCAAGTCAATTTTTCTTAATTAATCTTTCATTTTATTTCATTTGTTTTGCTCACCTCAGTCCATCAGTGAAGTGAACTTGTTGGGCTAGTGAGTGCAGCCGCATAAGTGCTGTGTTTTTTTTTGATCAGCAAGCAGTGACGTTAACTGTTTTGCAAAGATTTTCTCATTTATTTTACATTTTATTTCAATTTTATTAAAAGTACCCTTAGTGTTTTGCTCACCTCAGTCCATCAGTGAAGTGAACTTGTTGGGCTAGTGAGTGCAGCAAGCAGTGAAGATAACTGTTTTGCTGTGACATTTTATTTTATTTCTAATTCTTTTCAAGAAAAATTGACTGTGACGAGCTGTACTAAGCAAAGCTTCAAGCTACTAGCTGTAGTACTAAAATAATTCTAATCTTCTTTAATCTTAATCTATAATATATTATAAATAATAATATTCTAATTCATAATCTATAATATAAGTAATTCTAATTCTAAATTCTAATTCATAATCTATATTCTTCTATCTATAATACATAATATATAAGTAAATTAGTTCTAATCTATTAATATTATATAACTTAATATTAATTAATAAATCATATACTGAATCTGATTTAACCTCACTTTAGCTTAGTGGGTTTGAGAGCGTCTGCCTAGAGGTAGACTTATAGTAAGGAAATATAGCTTTAGGCTAGCATAGTGGTAGGCTAAGCTCTTAGGCCCGTGTAAATTCAAATTAAAAATAAAATACTGCTAGTTATTAAATAGTTAATCTTGAGTTAATAATTTCAATAACTTTAGGATTTTGGCAGATTGCACACAGCACAGTGCAGTAGTGCATAGTTTTACTTTTTAAGCAGTAGCACTGAAGAGAACTTCCTCTAATTTTTTTGTCTTTAATTCGTTTTTCCTTTTTTTTATTTTTATTTTTTTATTTTTTTTTTTATAGTTTTTTAAACACTACACTACACTACACTACACTACACTACACACACAACACAAAATTTGAAATGGATCCTCCTTTTGGGACTAAGGAGGGACAAGCTCCATCTACCACCACCACCACCACCACCAGCACCACCACCAGCACCACCACCAGCTCTAAGATGCAGCCTTTGCGTCAGTCTAGTCGGCCAAGTAGGCCAAGCTCTCGCTTATCATTTGGGGAAGCATTGCTTGAAGGATCATCAAGTAAAGGAAAGGCACCAAAAGCAGGCAGTAGTAGTGCGGCTAGGCCCACAAGCTCTATGGTTTTTTACGGAAAGCCTAAAGCACCAGAAGCACGTTCAAAGTTAAAGGGTAGCACAAGTAGTACCAGCCCAGTGACTAAAAAGAAGTGCCTTTTGCCCCAAGCAGCATCTTCCCCATCCACCAGCAGCATGCAAGGTACCAAGCAGAGCCAAATTAGCAGCAAGACTCAGAGGGGTCCCAAACCAAAGCGATCTCATTCCTTTGTAGGGAAAACCACCACCACCACCACCCCCGCCTCTACCACCACTAGTGCTGCGCCTACTGTTCCCACTGGTACCGCCACGCCATGTCCTCCTAGTACCTCTAGCAAGCCACCAAGTCCTTACAAAATTTTTGTAAAGACAGTTAGAGAGAGGGCTACACATAGTGGAACTCCACCTAGCGAGGTAGCAGAGGAGCCTGAGACTGAGAGGCCAAGTGCAGAGTCTATTCTTCCTGCTCGCACTACTACTAGTCACGAGTCTCACGACGATATCAGTCTTAGCTCCAGCCTAGCAGGAATTCCATTCGATCTGGCTAATGAAGAGCTAGACTATGAGCCAGAGGAAGTAGAGGAGATGAGTGGTCAGGAATCAGATTCCTCAGGGAGCAGTGTCCAAATGACTAGTGCACAATTTTCCCCTGAGCCTCCACCTTCTCCGCTACGATCATCACCATCACCACCACCAGCAGCAGCAGCAAAACCTAGCAAATCTAAAGCAATTAGCAGTCCCACTATGGCCAGTACTGTTACCACCAGTCCCACCACCACTAGTTCTGCCTCTGTTCATCCACCCCGAGCAGTAAGAGCAGCACCCAAGGCACACTCCAAGGCTATGCGCGCCCCAATTTGGGAGCACTTTGAAAATGTTGAAGAAGGGCGCTATGGAAAGTGCAAACATTGTGGGAAGCTAATAAGCAGAGGGAAAGTGTCTGGCCATTTTACCAGTGCTAGCATGAAGCATCACCTCAGCACTCAACACAACGCTGTGCTATTGGGGAAAGATGCAGAGGTAAAACTTAGTGCAGGCAGCATAGCTGGTGGCCGTGGAAAAACCCCAACAGCTTCTTCTTCTGAGCCAATAGCAGCAGCAGCAGCAGCAGCAACTAGTGCTGGCAGCCAGAGACCAAGGCAGGTTGGAGCACTGCATGCCCAGCCCACCCTGGAAGAATTTGGGGCATTCCACTCCAAGAGAACGATGCCCAAACAGCAGGCCAATAAAGTAACGCGACTTATTGGTCAGTTCATTGCTGTTGGAGGGGCATCCTTCTCCATGATTGAAGGGGAGCCTTTCAAACAATTGATGGCGGCTGTGGCTCCACAATACACAGTTCCGTCACGTTCCACTTTCAGCAGGAACATTGTCCCCTCGCTGTATCGGTCCTGTGTTGCAGCAGTGAAAGAGGAGCTTTCCAAGGCTGCTGGTCAGTGTGTTCATTTCACTACAGATTTGTGGAGTGCACCTAGCGCCCAGCATGCCTTTCTTTCTTTGACAGCACACTGGTGGCAGCCCGGTGTGTCTAAGGAAGTTGCTGCAGCAGGCTACCGATCATTCCTTCTCCATGCAGAAGTGATGGATGAAAAGCACACTTCCCAAAATATTCTGCATGCGATTAGGAAAATGTTTAGCCTTTGGGTGGGAGCAGAGGCGGGCACCAATGTTGAAGTTGGTTTTGTGGTAACTGACGGAGGTGCCAATATGGTGAAAGCGCTGCGAGATGGTCATATTGTTGGTGTGCGCTGTGCAGCCCACATCATCCATCTTGTAGTGAAGGCAGCAATGTCAGAAGGAACTAATGTGGCAGCAGTAGTTCTGTCCCGCTGCAGAAAGATCGCTGGGCACTTTCACCATAGTGTTAAGGCTAGCCAACTTTTGAGGGAAGAGCAAGAGAGGTCAGGTCTTCCCGTACACTGCCTACGTCAGGATGTCAGTACACGGTGGAACTCCACGTTAGACATGCTAGAGAGGATTTTGGAGCAGCAGAGGGCAATCCATAATCTTGCCTCAGAGCACAATATTGGGATTACCTCTCCATTGAATAGGGAGGATTGGACAGTGATCGCCCAGCTAGTGGCAGTCCTTAAACCATTCAGGGATGCCACAGAAAATTTAAGCTCAAACACTGCCAGTCTGGCCCAGGTAATCCCAGTGTTCTCCCATCTAGGCAGCAAGATGGATGTGTTCCTTGGAAACCGTGAGGCTGTTCAAGGTGGCACTCTACATCCTGACGTAGCAGCCATAGTCAGGAAGCTGAAGGATCTGCTAAAAGTACACCTTCGCAAGCGAATGGAAGAGAGTCCCGAAATGATGCTAGCGTGCCTTTGTGATCCAAGAATTAAGGGAAAGCTAGCTTTGAAATTCAATGTTCTCAGTAGCTACCGGGAGCAATTGGTCAACAAGGTGCGTGACTGGCAGCGTAAAATGGGAATGCTGTCCGAGGAGGGTGAGGTGCAGGAGGAGGAAGAGATGATGTGGTCTGCTACCCCTAGCAGCAGCATCAGCAGCAGTGCCACAAGCAGCACAACACAGCTGAGTGGAGCAGCTGCGTTTTGGGAAGAGGCACTTGGCAGTATAGTTGGACCATCTGACAGAGCTAGCAGCAGAAAGGAGAGTAGTGCTGCTGAAATGGTCAAACTTTACCTCTGTGAAGTTCCTTCTGCTCCTAATGTTGATCCTCTTAGCTACTGGGATGAAAAGAAGAGTGTGTGGCCTGCACTCTCATGGGTTGCGCAGCAGCTTCTATCATGTCCGCCAACCACTGTTCAAAGTGAGCGCGTGTTTTCTATGACTGGAAACATACTGAGTCCACAGCGCTCACGCATGGCACCTCATCTGATGGAGCAGATTGCCTTTCTTAAATTCAATCTGCCCAAATTGGGTTACCCAGCTCTTAGCTTGGAAAGTTAAATTTTTTCTCTCTAATGTTTAAGGTAGTTTCTCCCCCTGGTTGCACTTGCTGCGGTGTGGCAATGCCTGCTACCTCCGCTGGTGTAGCCAATTTACGCTAGGGCCTAGTGTCTGAGCTCTGTAAGTCCGCTCCCAAACGCCTAGGACTGACAGTCTTTGGATGCTTTGCCCTGGGGTGAAACAGGTGAGTGGGTCGTCAATTGCCCACTCATTCACCTTTTTCCGTTTCCAACGCTGCTGCTGGTGGTGGTGCCAGTATCTTTTGCCAGTTCGCTTCCTGGCTGAAATCATGCCTCAGATGTCCCTAATGGAAAGGGTAGTTTCTCCCCCCTGGTTGCACTTGCTGCGGTGTGGCAACGCCTGCTACCTCCGCCGGTGTAGCTAGCTTATGCTAGGGCCTTGTGTCTGAGTTCTGTAGGTCTGCTCCCAAACGCCAAGGACTGACAGTGCTTGGATGCTTTGCCCTGGGGTGAAACAGGTGAGCGGGTCGTCAATTGCCCACTCATTCGCCTTTCCCAATTCTGCTGCTGCTGGTGGTGGTGCCAGTGTCTCTCTTCAATGCCAGTTCGCTTCCTGGCTAGTGTCATGCCTCGAATGTCCCTGATGGTAAGGGTAGTTTCTCCCCCCTGGTTGCACTTGTTGCGGTGTGGCAACGCCTGCTACCTCCGCCGGTGTAGCCAGCTTACGCTAGGGCCTTGTGTCTGAGTTCTGGAAGTCCGCTCCCAAACGCCAAGGACTGACAGTTTTTGGATGCTTTGCCCTGGGGTGAAACAGGTGAGCGGGTCGTCAATTGCCCACTCATTCGCCTTTTCCAATGCTGCTGCTGCTGCTGCTGGTGGTGGTGCCAGTGTCTCTTCTCTGCCAGTTCGCTTCCTGGCTAGTGTCATGCCTCAAATGTCCCTTATGGTAAGGGCAGTTTCTCCCCCCTGGTTGCACTTGCTGCGGTGTGGCAACGCCTGCTACCTCCGCCAATGTAGCCAGCTTACGCTAGGGCCTTGTGTCTGAGCTCTGGAAGTCTGCTGCCAAACGTCTAAGACTGACAGTGTTTGGGTGCTTTGCCCTGGGGTGAAACAGGTGAGTGGGTCGCCAATTGCCCACTCATTCGCCTTTTCAATGCTGCTGCTGGTGGTGGTGCCAGCATCTCTTCTCTGCCAGTTCGCTTCCTGGCTAGAGTCATGCCCAAAATGTCCCTAATGGTAAGGGCAGTTTCTCCCCCCTGGCTGCCTCTGTTTGCGGTGTGGCAACGCCTGCTACCTCCGCCGGAGTGGCCAGCTTACGCTAGGGCCTTGTGTCTGAGCTCTGGAAGTCTGCTGCCAAACGTCTAAGACTGACAGTGTTTGGGTGCTTTGCCCTGGGGTGAAACAGGTGAGTGGGTCGCCAATTGCCCACTCATTCGCCTTTTCAATGCTGCTGCTGGTGGTGGTGCCAGCATCTCTTCTCTGCCAGTTCGCTTCCTGGCTAGTGTCATGCCTCAAATGTCCCTAATTGTAAGGGCAGTTTCTCCCCCCTGGCTGCCTCTGTCTGCGGTGTGGCAACGCCTGCTACCTCCGCCGGAGTGGCCAGCTTACGCTAGGGCCTTGTGTCTGAGCTCTGGAAGTCTGCTGCCAAACGTCTAAGACTGACAGTGTTTGGGTGCTTTGCCCTGGGGTGAAACAGGTGAGCGGGTCGCCAATTGCCCTCTCATTCGCCTTTCCAATTTTTCAATGCTGCTGGTGGTGGTGGTGGTGGTGGTGGTGCCAGCATCTCTTCTCTGCCAGTTCGCTTCCTGGCTAGAGTCATGCCCAAAATGTCCCTAATTGTAAGGGCAGTTTCTCCCCCCTGGCTGCCTCTGTCTGCGGTGTGGCAACGCCTGCTACCTCCGCCGGAGTGGCCAGCTTACGCTAGGGCCTTGTGTCTGAGCTCTGGAAGTCTGCTGCCAAACGTCTAAGACTGACAGTGTTTGGGTGCTTTGCCCTGGGGTGAAACAGGTGAGTGGGTCGCCAATTGCCCACTCATTCGCCTTTTCAATGCTGCTGCTGGTGGTGGTGCCAGCATCTCTTCTCTGCCAGTTCGCTTCCTGGCTAGTGTCATGCCTCAAATGTCCCTAATTGTAAGGGCAGTTTCTCCCCCCTGGCTGCCTCTGTCTGCGGTGTGGCAACGCCTGCTACCTCCGCCGGAGTGGCCAGCTTACGCTAGGGCCTTGTGTCTGAGCTCTGGAAGTCTGCTGCCAAACGTCTAAGACTGACAGTGTTTGGGTGCTTTGCCCTGGGGTGAAACAGGTGAGCGGGTCGCCAATTGCCCTCTCATTCGCCTTTCCAATTTTTCAATGCTGCTGGTGGTGGTGGTGGTGGTGGTGGTGCCAGCATCTCTTCTCTGCCAGTTCGCTTCCTGGCTAGAGTCATGCCCAAAATGTCCCTAATTGTAAGGGCAGTTTCTCCCCCCTGGCTGCCTCTGTCTGCGGTGTGGCAACGCCTGCTACCTCCGCCGGAGTGGCCAGCTTACGCTAGGGCCTTGTGTCTGAGCTCTGGAAGTCTGCTGCCAAACGTCTAAGACTGACAGTGTTTGGGTGCTTTGCCCTGGGGTGAAACAGGTGAGTGGGTCGCCAATTGCCCACTCATTCGCCTTTTCAATGCTGCTGCTGGTGGTGGTGCCAGCATCTCTTCTCTGCCAGTTCGCTTCCTGGCTAGTGTCATGCCTCAAATGTCCCTAATTGTAAGGGCAGTTTCTCCCCCCTGGCTGCCTCTGTCTGCGGTGTGGCAACGCCTGCTACCTCCGCCGGAGTGGCCAGCTTACGCTAGGGCCTTGTGTCTGAGCTCTGGAAGTCTGCTGCCAAACGTCTAAGACTGACAGTGTTTGGGTGCTTTGCCCTGGGGTGAAACAGGTGAGCGGGTCGCCAATTGCCCTCTCATTCGCCTTTCCAATTTTTCAATGCTGCTGGTGGTGGTGGTGGTGGTGGTGGTGCCAGCATCTCTTCTCTGCCAGTTCGCTTCCTGGCTAGAGTCATGCCCAAAATGTCCCTAATTGTAAGGGCAGTTTCTCCCCCCTGGCTGCCTCTGTCTGCGGTGTGGCAACGCCTGCTACCTCCGCCGGAGTGGCCAGCTTACGCTAGGGCCTTGTGTCTGAGCTCTGGAAGTCTGCTGCCAAACGTCTAAGACTGACAGTGTTTGGGTGCTTTGCCCTGGGGTGAAACAGGTGAGTGGGTCGCCAATTGCCCACTCATTCGCCTTTTCAATGCTGCTGCTGGTGGTGGTGCCAGCATCTCTTCTCTGCCAGTTCGCTTCCTGGCTAGAGTCATGCCCAAAATGTCCCTAATGGTAAGGGCAGTTTCTCCCCCCTGGCTGCCTCTGTTTGCGGTGTGGCAACGCCTGCTACCTCCGCCGGAGTGGCCAGCTTACGCTAGGGCCTTGTGTCTGAGCTCTGGAAGTCTGCTGCCAAACGTCTAAGACTGACAGTGTTTGGGTGCTTTGCCCTGGGGTGAAACAGGTGAGCGGGTCGCCAATTGCCCACTCATTTGCCTTTCCCATTTCCTTTTCCATTTCATTATTTTCCTTCTGATACACAACCAACCAAACATAACACACACAATAACACATATAACACATATAACACACAGTGACATCACACATAACACACATACACACACACTTACAATGCACAAAACACAAGGACCTTTTCCTTGTTATTTGCCCTGGCCTTCACTCACTAATAGCATTACATTAACACTATAACTCACACTTCACCCTATAACATTTTTCCATCCACATACCTGCCAACAGACCCAACTTTTTCAGGGACAGTCCTGCTTTTTTCCAGTCCTGTCCCATCTAATTTAGCTAAACTAGGTATGCAAAATGCAAATACACATAGGTAGTTATAGCTCGGTAGGTAACGCTACTATAAACATTTAATAAATATAATCAAGTACTAAATAATAAATCTAACTTTAAAATACATTTAAATAAACCCCTATTTTTTTTTAAAAAAAAACATTAAAATTTAATTATTATTATTTAGACATAATCCATCTTTAACCAAACCAGTGCACTGCTACTAATCTTAAACATAACCGTACATTAACCCTAAGCTATTTTTTAGTTCTTGTCCAACATTTTTCCATCAGCATACCTGCCAACACACCCAAGATTTTGGTGGACAGTCCTGCTATTTTCCAGTCCTGTCCAATAAGTAAGTTGGGTTGTTGCAAAGTATGCCATTGTAAATAGGTAGCAAATGTTAGGCATGTAAAGTGGTCCAAAATCAATTTAAAAATGTAAAATATTCCCTATTCTTTTATTAAACATCTATGGACAGTACACCTCGGTATGTGTGTGCAACTCTATTGGTCGTTTCGGCAGGGGGCTCGCCTGCCATCAACGAATGAAGTGCATTCTGCAGTTCTGCAATTCACTCGTTGATGCCAGACCAGCCCCCTGCCGAAACGACCAATAGAGCTGCACACACGTACCTTCACGGCAGCTGCTGCTGCTGTGATGTGTTATTAACCCCGTATTAACCCCTGCTAGGCAACCAGGAGGAAAACGAAGATTAAACGAGCACGAAGAATGTCCGCGAATATTCGCCCGAAGAGAAGACAGGAACGGGCGAATATTCGCGGAATACGAAGATTTTTTTTTCCCCGAAGACGAGCACGAAGACGAACACGAAGAGCCCCCTGGTGCCCAAGTCTAGTTAGAACTAGACTTGTGCATTCGTCTTCGGGCGAACATGAAAACGAACACGAAGAGTGCGTTTTCGTGTTCGTTCCGAAGACATGAAGAAGAGAAGACAGTGCCGGTAAAACGTAGGCGAAGACGAAGACTCACACACGAAGAATCTTCGCCTTCGTCTACTATTCTCCCCGGTCCCTTCCCCATCTAACTTACCTTATCTTCACAGCATCGCGGGATTTCCGCTCCCGTTAACCCCTGCGATGCTGCGTTGGATAACGGGAGCAGAAATCCGTAGGGTAAAGGGCTGTGCAAGCGACCAATAGGCTCACTCGCACGGCCCCTTACCACTAGTTGCTAGGCAGAAAAAAAAAAATAACCTGGGACCCTGCTGCAACAGTTAAAAGTCCGTGCCAGCGACCAACAAAGTCGCCGGTACGGACATTTAACTGACACAGCAGAGACACCAGTGGTCTCCCCGCTGTGTCAGTTAAATGTCAGTGCCAGCGACCAACAAAGTCGCCGGTACAGACATTTAACTTAGCATAAATAACTTACTATAACTTCGGACACAATGCTGCCCTCTGTTGGTTTTAAATTAAGTAGCATATGCTTGAAATCCAAAGTTATTCTGCTACTCGGTGTAAAACCAACAGAGGGCAGCATTCTGTCCGAAGATATATTAGCCATATGTGGCAGTGTGTTCATTTTCATTTATTAATTATTTAAATAAAATATATTTCCATGATCCGCTGGTCTCCCCGCTGCAACAGTTAAATGTCCGCACTCGCGGACATTAATTTTGTCGAACTTCCAAACTCTTTTTTTCTATTTATTTTGGGGTTTTTTTGTATTAAACTGTTAGACGAAAGGATCATGGGAATAAATGCAAATGAGCTCACGGCCCCATATGGCTTATATATCTTTGGACAGAATGCTGCCCTCTGTTGGTTTTACATTAAGTAGCATATGTTTGAAATCCAAAGTTATTCTGCTACTCGACGTAAAACCAACAGAGGGCAGCATTCTGTCCAAAGATATATTAGCCATAGTCTAACAGTTTAATACAAAAAAAACCCTAAATAAATAGAAAAAAAGAGTTTGGAAGTTCGACAAAATTAATGTCCGTGAGTGCGGACATTTAACTGTTGCAGCGGGGAGACCAGCGGATCATGGAAATATATTTTATTTAAATAATTAATAAATGAAAATGAACACATTGCCACATATGGCTAATATATCTTCGGACAGAATGCTGCCCTCTGTTGGTTTTACGTTGAGTAGCAGAATAACTTTGGATTTCAAACATATGCTACTTAATGTAAAACCAACAGAGGGCAGCATTCTGTCCAAAGATATATAAGCCATATGGGGCCGTGTGCTCATTTGCATTTATTCCCATGATCCTTTCGTCTAACAGTTTAATACAAAAAAACCCAAAATAAATAGAAAAAAAGAGTTTGTAAATTCGACAAAATTAATGTCCGTGAGTGCGGACATTTAACTGTTGCAGTGGGGAGACCAGCGGATCATGGAAATATATTTTATTTAAATAATTAATAAATGAAAATTAACACACTGCCACATATGGCTAATATATCATCGGACAGAATGCTGCCCTCTGTTGGTTTTACACTGAGTAGCAGAATATTCTGCCCCAGAATATATTAGCTATATATGGTACTGTGATCATTGGTCGACAGCAGGAGGCCCCCTGCTGGCGACCAATGGAGTTGCTGATACACACATTTAAAGTACTGGCGCCAGAGCTGCGTTAACCCCGTATTAACCCCTTAACCGGAAAAAACGAAGAAAAAACGAATATTCGCCCGAAGAGAAGACAGGAACGGGCGAATATTCGCGGAATACGAAGATTTTTTTTTCCCCGAAGACGAGCACGAAGACGAACACGAAGAGCCTCCTGGTGCCCAAGTCTAGTTAGAACTATGCATGCTGGTGTGGTCCTTGGCTTTGCAGACAACAACTCTCTTTAGTATACTGGCATCACAAACAGGGCCTGGCTGTAGTTTAGTTCACGTTATGCTTTCCCCACTACTACTTGATGGTGATTATGCTGTCATACTTAATATCATACTTTTGGTTTCAACAATCTTCCTATATATAGTGTGACAAACCCTATAGCAGGAGGGCCATACATGTCACTTTTAGGGGTCCTAAGCACAGTCCTCTAGGGCAATCAGTCTCGGAAACACCAGCTTGTAACAAAAGAGATCTTTATTTTTAATTGCTGAAACCCCAAAAAACCAAATCATAAAAAGAAAACCTAGCTCCCAATTGGAGCCCTCTCTAACTGAACTATGCTGGTCCAGACTGACCAGCCTAATCACCCACTAACTCAACCTCCCAGCCAGACCCAGCTACGCCAGGCTCTGGAAAACCTCCCCCCAGACAGCACACAAAATGTCCAGGCAGGTATTGCCTCACTTGGCTCAGGGATTGTCTTCTTCAGGGCCTCTCCTTGCCCTGGGAGCGCAGGGAACTTCTTCTTCCCCCAACAGTCTCCCTGAGTATCAAGCTCCAGGGGTTTTTAATGCCCAGCACCTGTGCCTGACGCCGGCCCCATAGGAACCTGGACCGGATACTGCAGACTTCTTGCCTCCTGGAAAACCCGGCATGGAATTTCCACAAAATGGGGAAACGGAGCATTGGCCCACCCTGCTCTCCAATTGCTCCACCCCAGGGACCCATATGTATAATCTGCATAGCAGCTGTACTCAGATGCCATGCTAATCATCTCCCTGGGGTTCACAGTCTCACAATAGAAAGAGTATATATAGTTTCTTAACAAAAGATAATTTGAAGAACCTTTTTTAAGTCACTTAACCATCTGAAGCTGATTGTACTTAATAACTTTGTTGCAGGTGCATTATAATTTAATTATTGCTCCAGGCAAGTTTCAAGTATAGAAATTATAAACAGATACAGTCAATTTTCTCCACAGGGTGGAAGAGCTACAAGTATTTGTGTTTGATTAGTGCAAATAACATATAGGAATGTTTGTCTTTACAGAGAAACTATAAACGTATAGTAAAATGGGTATTTTTATTCACTCACATCTTAACAGATAAAATGAGACTTATATTGAGTATAATGTAGCTTTACAAATGGGCTAGCAACTATTGCAAGCAGACAGGAATAAAAAAAACTTGGCTGAGTGACAATGACAGCGACAATGCCAGTGATCATGAAAAATGACAAACAGCTGCCACGTGTTGTTCATGCAGCTAATTGCTTTTATTGAACAATTTCAATATAGTACAGATTTTTGACATTTTATTGTAATAAAAGTTATTTTAAGAAGAAAGGTAAGTTATGTTACTTAACAGCAGTATTTCAATATTATTGAATATTTTTATTTATTGTACACTGAGAGATTTACTTAGCTGAGAATAACAAGGGAGAGGAACAACAAGTGCTGTCAAACAGACATGTGCAAATTGGTCAAAAACAATATGGATTTTTTGTGTATTAGCATGAATGTGTAAATGTGCGTTAGGGTGAGTATATGCAAGTAGATGTGTTAGCATGTAAATTTGTGTAAGTGTGTTCAGTCCCCTAGGTTAAAGTTACTGTTTGGTTTTTCGATCTATCATTTTATTGTTATTTCTTAAAGGTTAAACACCATGCATTTCCAAAAAAGAACACCATGAAATTTAAAGGGACCTCTCAGCTATCATTCGCATTAACGTGCATATAATGTCGGAGCATCCCTTTAATATGTTTCCAAGTGGTCCAACATACATGCATGGCATATATTACTTAGTTGCTATAACAGAATATAAAACTGTAGGTAGTTTTTCGAAGCATCACGATATTTTGGCATTTCAATGTGAATATTTAGTTAAAAGTCTTGTGTAAATCATGGTCTATAAAGATCTTAGCAACTTAATTTATGTAAATGATCTTGCATTGATATGCTTAATTAATTAGCTGGAATTAATTTCATTTGCATATTCAGTGCATCTTATATTTTGTCTATAATTTTCCTCATTAAGTACAGCATAAGTAATTATGCAAAAAGGGAATTGACAACAAATTGCTATAATCAGAATTGTCTTGCCTGTACATCTTATAAATATATGTTGACAATTTAATGAGGATTGATTAGGCCATGTTCCAGTTACGATTCTGTGAAAAAAATATTAACCCAGTGGTACATGTTCCCAAATGCTGGGACTGTTTGGTTACATTAAGCAACACATAAATATATACATCATCTATGTATAACTTGTTTTTTTTATTTTGAAAGTTGGTTATCATTAAGAAACATATGCCAGTGGTCCAAGACTGCTAAATGTATTGCATAGTATGTTTTTGAATGATTTTAGCAATTTGGGGGCACTATGAAGAATATAAGAAGCCTCATAATACCACAGGTTCTGTAGCAGCAATATATATGATCCGATCCACTTCTATTTCTAATTCATTTATAATGTATAATTTATGTATGTGTATATATGCTTTATTTCATAGCAAGTGTAAGTAAAATAATTTTCTTCAAATCTATGATACACAAGTTTCATTAATATATGCAGATTAAAATAAAATGCTATTTAGCACTTTAACTAATTTATAGGGAGATGCACTGCAATTTACAAGTATCTGGTGGTATTCCTTAATAGGAATGTTACCAGGCATTAATTGAGGTTATTGTAAAACATGTAAGACTCATCGCCCTATCTGCCTTGCCTCTGTGCACTCTTTGGCACAATAACAGGGACTGAATATGTATGTACACATACATTCTCGCCAGCAAATGCATGATTTTTGAAATGTAAGTGTCATTAGCGTGTCTGTTGATCCATAGTTAGCATAGCTTAAATATACTCCTTAGTTGCCATTGGCTCCTTGTTTTTCCTGGAACTCTGTGTTATGTGTGTGTAGCTACGGAGAGTGTAGTGTGTGTTGTTGGGAAACGCAGGAGTTTTTCAGCATACCAAGACATTTTGGACAATGCTATGCTTCCAACTTTGTGGGAACAGTTTGAGTAAGACCCCTTTCTATTCCAGCATGACTGTGACTCTAAGCAAGATCCATGGTTTGGTATGGAAGAACTTGACTAGCCCGCACAGATCCTTGACCTTTGGGAAAAAACTGTAATGGAGATTGTGAGCCAGGCCTTCTCGTCCAGCATAAGTGCCTGACCTCACAAATGCTCTACTGAATTAATGTAAAGAATTCATACAGAGACACTCCAAATCTTGTGGAAAGCCTTCCCAGAAGTTGGATGGTGTTATAGCTGCAAAGCTGGGACAAACTACATATTAATGTCTATGGAGTTAGAATGCAATGCCATAAAAGTCCCAATTGGTATAATGGTCCGATGTCCCCATACTTTTGTCCATATATAAAAAGCATACACATTCAGAATCCTGGGTTGCTGCTAGAATAATAATGACCTATAAATACACAAAACATAAAGAATTCAGGGTATACCCAGCAAACACCATTCAAGAAACACCAATCTAAGTTATAAAAAATGGTGATTCTGTCACACGTAATGGTCATATATTGCTTAGCTTTCACTATGTCAAAGTACCCCAAGTTTGGCGAGTCCTGTCTAATTTTGATTGAATATATTGCTTACCAAGGAGCTAAACCAATGAGGTCACATTACATTTTTAACCCAAGGAGACTCTTATAGAACTTAAAACCTTCTGTGGACACTATTAATGCGAGGCAAGAGGGGGTGCTCAACCCTAATGTGCGATCAGAACATGCAAATGTCCACCACAAAAATATATACAAACAGGGGAAACCACAACCTAAAGGTGCCTCATTAATGGTGTCCAGAAAATGCTTTCAATCCCATCTCCTTGGGATAAAAATGCAATGCAGTCCCAATGAAAAATAGATAGGACTTGTGCCTACCTCTCCGCTTTCTCTTTTATATCTCACCCTTTTCTTTGATCTCCCCTTTGTCATTATCTCTCTTTTTTCTTTACTTCATCTCTCCTATTTCTTTTTATCTATCTTTCGATTCCACTTGAGCTCTCTCTTTTCTACCTATCTCACCCCTTTCACCTTATCTTTATTATTATTATTTATTTATATAGCGCCAACAATCTATACATATATTCAAGGGGTATGACAAGATAAGAATTGACAGACTAAGACAAACCGATACATTAGGTGGAGAGAGCCCTGCTCGCAAGCTTACAATCTTGAGGGAATGGGGTGACAAACATAAGGCACAGAGAAAGGGTGAGAGGTAGTGTGGTGGTTGTCTCAGTGAGAAGGAAGTTCTAGCAGCTAAGATGGTATGCTTCTCTGAAGAAGTGAGTTTTGAAATGTTTATTGAAAGTTGGGAGGGAGGGTGAATGCTGAAGGTTTGGTGGAAGTAGATTCCAGAGATATGGGGCAGCCCGAGTGAAATCTTGCAGACGGGAAAAGGAAGAGGTGATAAGTGAGGAGGAGAGCCTTAACCCATGGGAAGAACGTAAGGATCGAGTAGGAGAGTATTTGCTTATGAGGGCAGAAATATATGGAGGAGCAGTGTTATGGAGGCCCTTATATGATAGTACCAGGATTTTAAATTTAATTCTAAAGGTAATTGGGAGCTAGTGGAGGGTTTTACAGAGTGGGGAAGCAGAAGAGGAGCAGCGTGCAAGGAAGATAAGCCTATCAACAGCATTTATGACAGACTATAGAGGAGAGAGTCAACACAGTGGAATGCAGTAGTCAAGACGGGAAATGATAAGTGAATGAACCAGAGTTTTTGTGGATTCTTGGGTGAGGAATGGCAGATGTGGGAGATGTTTTTTAGGTGCAAGGATCTGGCGAGGGACTGAATGTGAGGGATTAAGGAAAGGTTAGATTCAAGGATGACCCCAAGGCATCAGGCCTGGTTAGTAGAAGAGATAGTCGTGTTGTTAATGGTGATAGAGAATTCAGGTAGTGGAGTGGAGATGGAATGAGGGAAGATAATGAGTTCAGTTTTAGAAAGATTAAGTTTCAGGTAGCGTTGTGACATCCATGGAGAAATAGCAGATTTGGGTATCATCTGCATATAGATGATACTGGAGGCCAAATGAGTTGATTCATTTGCCAAGAGATGAAGTATAAAGAGAGAACAGCAGAGGGCCAAGGACTGAACCTTGGGGGACACCAACCAAAAGTGGAAGGGGTGATGGTGTCTTGCCAGAGAAGCTGACAGAGAAGGAACGGTTAGACAGATATGAGGAGATCCAGGAGAGAGCTGTATCTCAAATGCCTATAGAAGCAAGTGAGTCAAGAAGAAGGTGGTGATCAACAGTATCAAAA
Organism: Spea hammondii; assembly: GCA_029215755.1. Taxonomy (NCBI): domain Eukaryota; kingdom Metazoa; phylum Chordata; class Amphibia; order Anura; family Pelobatidae; genus Spea; species Spea hammondii. Next base: position 26,926,514 of record JARDYJ010000006.1, read on the forward strand.
GCAGCAGAGAGATCCAATTGTATTAGAATGGAGAAGTGACCTTTTGCTTTGGCAGATAGCAAGTCATTGGAGGGGGTTGTAAAGAAGAGAGGTCTTGTCTAATAGTCTCCCCCCTGAGGGATGTGTCCCTGCCGCTGCAAGAAGGGCAGGACGTACCGGTACGTCCATAGGGGATTCTTGGGATGCGTTTTTTTGGGACGTATCAGTACGTCCATAGGGGATTGAAGGGGTTAAACAGACCTTACTTACAGGTCATGAGATTAGTCTCTTGATGATTATTATACCCATGAAAAATTAATAAATACAGAGTAGGGATATGATGACATTCCAGAACAATTATTGGTCCATTTACCAGGTTTCTACGTGCGGTTGTGAGATAGGGCAACATATGAGTTGCACTCGAATATATAAAGAAAAATATATTATACTGAAGACTGTAGTAATGGTAATCATCTTTTATGTCCAGGCAGCGTTAAACAGAAAATGTGCAAAAGAAAGAAAACTCATGTGTATCCGAGCTACGAAAACTACGGTAATTATGCAGAAAGAAATGAGATATAAGTATAGATTCTATTATTTGTGAAAAATATGTTATTGGGTTTTATCTCAAACTTTTCCAACAGGCTTTAGCAAAATTTGCAGATTAGAATCAGTAATATTTTACAGTTAATAGTGTATGGCTGATAATGTGACTTGCCTACAACTAAGAAACAACAAAATAAAAAAATTTCCCCACTTCAGGCTTAGTGTCTGTCAGAACAAAATTTCTCATTTTGTATATGTTGACTGCTTAATGTTATGTAATAAATCAATATTATGTAGCAGAGAACCTAATTGTCATCATGTATTGCCAGGTCACTCCTCATTTGTTCCCTCTTCTTCACTACTGATTTTGGCCTTTTCCCAAAAATACTGCAATTCCACCTTCTCACTTCAAGGACTGCTCCTAATTTTATATAATTCTTTTCGTTTCCCTATAACAAACATATTTATTTTAAATCTCCAAAAATCCAGAATGTCCTCCGTGAGCTCACATCCTTCTGAGCACTCATCTTCCTCATATCAACTTTCTAATTCCTTCACTTCTGCACTGTCCACCATTTTGGTAAAAGAAATACACTGTGAGAATCCTCTCCATTTCCACAAAATGAAACTCCTTGACTACGTAGTGTTTTTAGCGTATACTGAACTATTGGGACTAAATACACACTTCTAATGAGCGCAGACTGGAAACAGCAAATTGCAAATTGAAACAAACGGACCCTTAGTTTGCCAAATAAAGATAAGGAAAGAGTCGTCGATAAAGAGATCTGTGCCCTTGGTTTTAATGATATACTTAGTATACACATTTTACAGCATTACACAGTAGGATGGCACTATAAGTCAATAATAATAATAATTGCATGAACTATTCAATGTATATTCAGGGTAGCTATCTAGGTAGTTAGTGTTAACGTATATATAGAGGCTGTGAAAATAGATGGAGACTCTACACTTGTTGTACATACAAAATGTATTCAGTGCTCTCCTTAGCATTTCATCTATAATGAAACATATTTTGCATTCTGAGGTAATGTGAGCTCCTCAACCAGGTCCTCATTAATGTCAATGTGAAAAAGGCTGCTTTAAATTTCATAAGGGACTCGTCAATGCACATGTTTTGGCCAGGTATGTATATCTCTGCAAATGTCTTTTTGAAATTTGCAATTAGAAGGTGAATTTTGTAAAGCCTATCATAATTTGGTGTTCACTGGATGTGCACATAGCCATAACCCATGGAGCCCAGAATGTTTTAAATTCCTCCCTGTCCATGGGCCGCTAGGCATTATGGCATGCCACATAAGATGTTGGGTTGCTAGCTAAGTGTTGGGCAGCATATGGATTTGTTACAGCCAACATTTTATTTATAATGTTATGACCCAAGAATAGCTCCAAAAACGGAAGTGAGCTGAAATCAGTAACACTGAAAATGAATCCAAGGCAAGTGGTAAAAGCGGAGACATCTGGTGCATAATTATTTGGAGGTGCCCACTCCAGGGTCAGGGTTATCTTGAAGGGGGGCAGCACATGTAACACTCTGCTACATCAAACTCTCTGCTACATCAAACTCTGACAGAGTGTTAATGACCTCAGAATTAGAGGCAAGCATATGCCTTTTCTGCCATACTATTTTTGTATATTGTTTGGTTTCTTTAAAAAACTTTTTTTCCTACCTACCGACCCAATACTAAAGCCTTTCTAACTACCCTCTAACAATTTCACACACAAACAATAGTAAAAACAAATTTGTATTTTTTTATCCTCCCCACAATCAAACAAAAAATTAACCCCTGTAGTGCCAGCACTGCAGTACTGTATTGGACAGCAAGGTAAGGGTTAATGCGTATCATGCTATTACAGTAGCACACTGTCACTGTATCAATCTGCCTCTTTCGCCTCACAGTGAACAATGAGTTAGAGAGGGACAGAACTTGGAGGCAAAGTCAAAGTTTTAAAAGCATTGGCTTTGTCATGTGAGCCCAGTGATGGCGATGATGATCAGTCACACACGGGTGGAAATGCTACGACTGGCTGCCAATTGGACTGCCTCAGCATTGAGGCACCCAGCAACAGCAAAAACGGAGGAGTAATGGCGTGATCCCAATCATGCTGACGTCTTTTACTCAGGACGTTCCATATTGTCATCAGGTCTTTAAGGATTAACATCTCATGACAGCATGAAATATCCTCCCTTCTTCAACGGGTTAAACTGCTACATGGCATTACAGCAAGCCTTGTAGTGAAATTTGCTCTTTTTGATTCACTACATTATTATGGTATATCAGTCAAGTGAATATTCGATGGGCTGTGTTAATGTGAGCTAAAAATAAAATGCCATCTGTTCACCTCTCCAACAAGATCAAGACACTGAGTATGCGATACACATCATAATAACACAAATTACATTTTGTGGGGTTTTTTTTACAAAAAGGTGAGGTAAAATGTGCAGATTAAAATGTGATGTGTATAACATTTTCCAGCAACTTTGGTTCTAAATGAAGTATGCAGAGTGGTTATTAGATCTGAGATTTTAAAGTATTTAGGTTTAACTAGACCGTAATCGATCGTGTGAAAGCAATGTCCTAACACTTTTCTACCTTGGAAATTTTAATTTTTCCCTTCTTGGATACATCATGTTAATACCCAATGGTTTTTACTATTGAGCCAGCAAAGTGCCCATGTTTTCATAAAAAAAAAGTGTGCTCTAGGCCATAAGATGGTGTATTGATTTGAGTTGGCATCAAGTAATTCTTTGTGGTTTCTACAGAACAATAATTGCTTCATTCCCATTTTCATGGAATCAGCAGTTTATATCTATGAGATAGATTTTACAAAGGTGAACATTTGGAGCTGTCTTGAAGTGTATATTTATTTGTATTTATAAAAATGTTTACTGGTGTATATTCTTATCCACATAGGCTACCAAACTATAACCATAATGTAGACAGAGGAACATATTTTGTAATGCTTGTGTTGACTCTAATACTTTATTAAATACAAACCATTCTTACAAGCCATTGTTTTTTTAGATGTTTTTATAGATTTAAAAAAAATAAAAAAATAATAAAGTGTAAGGCTCAATTAAATAAATTGATGGTATTGATGGAATAAATAATATACCTTTTTTATACCACTTATTTGGATGTGGGTATACTTGATCAGCCAATCTGCCCATTTTTGAATCCACTACTTTTGTATTACTAAATGTATTTTGGAAGAAATATTGAAAGTTACTACAAATATGGGACATCTGTGCAGTTCTAGTTGGCATGTAAAATAGATTTATTAGGATGGCGATAATATAATAACACACATGCTAATTTGTTAGCAGCTCATAAAACACAATCATTGGTGTTTTTCTTCATTGCCAGTGGGGAAAAAACAACATTTGAAACCAATAAGCTAAGTTGCTCTCCGAATACAAAGGATCTTGCAAACGTCTTTCTAGATGTACACAAGGATCCAAAGTCAGAAGGGCCTGGCTGTTGCTCACGGTCCCGCCATCCTGATGAGCAAATACAGGCATTGTGAGATGTAACTGGTACCCTCTACTTCTTTTGTCACATTTTTAATTTTTATAAAAAAATGTTTTAGATTATAATTTGCTAATATATTTTATGGTATTCACTCTTCACTTCTTTCAGTTTTGTCAATAATCTGGGTTATCACATTAAAACTGTATTTTTCATACTGGAAAATTCCCTGATAACAACACAAGCTGAGTATGTTTTTGTTTTGTGGGTATATGCAGCCATGAAGAATTTGATTTCTAGAACATATATTGTACTATCCTTGTTTATATTTAACTTTAATGCCAATATCTTGTTGAGCATGAAATTGGAACTAGTGTCTTTATCCACAGTGTTATGATTCACAAATAACTGGTTTACAACACTATATGTGACCTGGACAGGCTACAGCATATAGAAGAGTTTTATTATTTCAGCCTATATTAAATGTCAAGAAAATGCCATTTGAAAGTGAAAAGTGAAGGGCAGGATTTTTTTTATTCAAGTCATGACTAAAATGAGGATAACTGTAAAGAAGAATAAATGTGTACTCTGTATCATACCTAACAAAACAAAAGTGGATGGCTATAATAATGGACAAATCAAGTACATGATGCTCAAGCTGCATTGTTGGTTTTAGGAACTTTTGCATGCAATTGTGTCTTTTCAATAAATTGTGAATGGAAGCAAACTAAACCTTTTTCTGGATTTAGTGAATAATTGGAAAAATACAGGGCTATAATTGGCACCTGTTATTTTGGCAAAGCATTTTTTTCTGGACACATATACATAAAAGGCTCTTTCTCCATGCAGCCTTAATGAAGGCTTCAATCACACTACAATTTTAAAATGATTACATTTTTACGGAAATATGTCAGTGGTGGGCTGGCCAGGGTGAGCAGGAGAGAAATTGGAGGATCAGGGGAGAGGATGTCACCAGAAGCTCCACTATTTTGGTAGAAGTTTGTGCGAAGAAAGAAGATAGAAGATACTGTAGAAGTAAATGTGGGTAAATTGTGTTTTTTTGTAGGCTATATTTTATTTTTCCTGATATTATGCAAATGAGACTTTTTAGTATTTCACGATGATTACTTTAAAGGAACCTTTATTTTAATTGTGTGATTTGGGAATCAAGTGATGTACCCACTATTTGATTCTAAATAAAATATTGAGGATTGCAACAGTGCTTGTCTTATCTTCTTTCTTCGTTAAACAAACAAGTGTTTCCACGAGCACGTTGGACTGATGCACCACAAGCTTTCCTGAAAACCTGCAGGTTGAACCTGAATAAACGTACTATTGTGCTTTCCAGCCGGTAGTGGTAGCCTAGTGTATATTTCAATGTTACTTATATATTCATTAACATAATGATTGCTTGCTGGTGCATATGAGTGCCAGTGACTTTGCATGTTTCATGCAAAGTAATGTTAGTTGAATTAAAACTCTCAACTAAAAAACCCTCTCTGCAATATAAACAAATTTAAATGAATAAATATAAAATTAGTAATTAACCCCTTTGTGACAGAAGGGTTTACAGCAGATACAGGTGACCAGGTAGAGATTATTAAATAATAATAAATTATGGTAATTATGGTAAATCTAAAGTGACAGACCTTGCGCATCCACCACAGGATGCATGGTACAGGATGGAGGCAGAAGGAAGAATGATGGTGGAAGAGGTAAGAGATGGGGAGAAAGGGGTGTAAGGGCAGTGTATGTGTATGTATGTGTTTGTAACCTTGTGTGTGTATATGGGCCAGTGCGTGTAAGAGCAGTATAGGTATTGGTTAGCTGGTGTGTAAGGGCAGTGTATGTGTATATATGTGTGTATAAGGGCTGTGTATATGTGTGTGTATAAGGGCAGTGTGCATGTATATATGTGTGTGTAATGACAGTGTACGTGTATGTGTGTGTGTAAGGGCAGGGTACATGTATATGTGTGTGTGTGTGTGTAAGGGCAGTATACATGTGTGTGTGTAAGGGCAGTGTACGTGTGTGTGTGTAAAGGCAGTGTATGTGTATATGTGTGTGTGTAGGGGAAGTGTATGTGTATATGTGTGTGTAAAGGCAGTGTATGTGTATATGTGTGTTTATGGGCAGGTGTGTGCAAGGGCAGTATATATGTGTGTGTGTGTAAAGGCAGTGTATTTTTTTTTAATATGCATGACTGTGCTGACAAAAACTAAGCATGTTTTAAGTGGCAATGCAAGCGCGACATTGTAAGTGCAGTTGCTTGTATTGATGAGTTCCGGGAGATTTTTTAAAAAAGTGTCCCTCTTTCACATTTTTAAATGTTGGGAGGTATGACTAAGTCTGTACCTAGATGCCCAATTATTACCTTCCTTCTAACTGAAGATTGTTTCTTAGATGACCTCAAGCTTAACATCTCACTTGGATCCTAGAAATAGAAACATGAAAATTTCAATGTACAAGTGGTTATATTGATAGAACAATACTCTAGCATTAAAAATACCTAAAACCCACAGGTGTGATCAAGCAAATAAACTGTGTGGATTTTCCCATTTATTAGCTTAGCGAATGGCTGATTTGGCTTTTTCTGAGCACCTAACTAACCTCTATGTGAATAAGATATGTATGTGTATGTGTGGATGTTTGATACAGAAATTGAATATGTAATAGTACATTTCTAATACATAAATTTCAATACAAGTTAGGAAGGTAAAGCCATTTGCTAACAAGTGGTATGTAAACAACATTTAGAAATCTTAAAACCTTGAAATGTTCCAATCAAATCAAATCTAATCAAATATTTCCTTAAACAATGTTGGGTTTATATAAGAACATTTTAATAGTGAAGTTTTCATGAACACCCTAATAGATACGATCATTTTGGCTAGACCTTATCCAATTTAAACTATTCAAGAGGCTGCTCTTCAAGAGGAAAGGGTAATTCTAGATTAGTGCATTAATCTGAAATGATATAGGTGAGTCACTAAGGTGCCTAACAGGCAGACCCTAGTGCTTCTTACTGCTGTAAATCATTTGAACAAGCTGTATTTTAAATATAAAATTGTATTGGTCCTCAAAAGGGAGGTATGCTATCATGTCCCTACTCACCAATCTGTAAGAAATGATGACCCTCTTACAAGTTTTGTTCTTTAGGGAATGTGTGACAAATAAAGCAAAAAGACAAATGTATAGAAAAATGGATATTGATTTTAAATTAGGTCACCGGTACAGGTTATAAAACATATAGCATACTCAAAATATGAAATAATACAAAACAAAAGGTATACTTAAGCACGAAAATGATGATGTCGTTCTTTCAAGTCGTTTTCCATCGGCCTTCATCCTTCAGCAGCTTCTCTTCATTCACAGCATTCACCAGGATACCATCTTGCGCAGAACACACCTGCTCACGGTGCTCCTAGCCAAAAACTCTTGCAGCCCCTAACTTGTTATCCCAGAATAACGTGTACCTCCCAGAATACCGTGTACCTCCCAGAAAGGGGTTCACCCAATCTCTATAACCCAGTTATGGAGGAGATAGTCTATGGGAAACTACACCACCTATTTTTCAGGTGTCTGATAACCTGGAGAGGTTTCTCAATGGCCCATTTACCATGTGGAGGACTCTACAGAACCAACTTAGTCTCCTTAGCAAGCAGAGAAATGCACTGGATAACCTTAAGATATGGAGCACTGGATTATGACATAATATCTCAGTGTCCAGCAATTAAGATAGGGTGGCTGAGGGTCTGATCTGGGTCAGACCTAGGACAGAGCCTGAGATACAGTAAACACATCCCTCAGTATCTCACACTTAAGTTCCTATTTAAATACATTTTTCTCAAAAAGTGGTCCTGTTCTTATTAATTGAAATAGAGTCATTTTTTTAATGAAAAACATACCATTAAATGTTAATGATTTGCAGATGATAACTCAATCCTTTAAGAAATGTTATTAAATCTTTACAAGTAGTGTCTCATGATTTATGACTATGGAAATATTTAGAACTTTTAAAGTTACAATACCCTCAGGGTTTTGAAAGGTCAAAAGCAGTATTCCAAGTGAGGGCCAGAAAAAAACCTTTATGATGTTCTGAGAGCTGCAATGGATTATCTGCTAAATATTCCTAATGGTTTTCTTAATTAAAGTGTACGGCCATGGTTCAATAAGTTTGTGTATGTGTAAGTGTGTGTGTTAAAGTTAGTGTATATTTGTGTGCTATGGTTCAATATTCCCCTCCTGGGCCAATCCAAATTTCTTCAAAAAAGGGAGGCTGCAATGCAGTGATAGTGTGGCCACTCACATATTTGTGACCAGCCATAATTAAAGGCTGCAGGCACGTGAGGTGTGATAGAGTTAAGATGTGTTAGTGTGTTTGTGTACGTTTGTGTATGTATAAGTGTGTGTGTTAGAGTTAGTGTATATTTGTGTGCTATTTCTATACCTGAAACTGGAAATTGTTTATTTAATACACGTGCTGGTTATACTCATTGTCTTTATTGGATAGAAAAATGGTAAAGAAACAAGAATTTTATCTGTTGACACTGAATCCATTCATTTTCATTATCCTGTTTAATGACAGGAACAAAAGCCCTATGGCAAAATTCAAAGCAAATCAAAGGTGAATTTTCATTGGTTGTACCGTTACATATAGTTACATAGTACATACGGTTGAAAAAAGACATAAGTCCATCAAGTTCAACCCTTCTAACTAACCTTCCTACTCTTGATCCAAAAGAAGGCAAAAAAAAACCCTAATTAAGCTACTTCGAATTCTGCCATCAGGGGAAAAAAAATCCTTCTTGACTCCAAAAGGCAATTGGATTCCTCCTTGGATCAAGAAGCTCTAAAATTTAAATTAATTCTATTTATAGCCCTGTATGTCATACCTTTCTAAGAAAAATATCCAGATCCCTTTGAAGGCATCTAATGTATTGGATAACACCACCACCTTTGGCAGTGAATTCCATACCTTTATTATCCTCACTGTAAAGAATCCCTTCTTTTGTTGTCTATGAAATCTCCGCTCCTCCAGTGCCTGCCCCCAGACACAGTACGTCATGACGCAATGTCAGGAAACCCTTGATCAACGCATATGAAATTCAGCTCCTCCATTTCGGACATCTCACGTCAGCCCCCACATGCATGAAACGCAAAAGACACTACACGGAAGGACAGAGACAACTTTTATTTGAATTTCGAGGATACGGACAACAGAGTGATTCTCCTGAGGAAGCCAAATGAACATTGTTCTGTAGTATATGGTAATCATCAACTCACAGAATGGAATGAATAACTAAATCTAATTTATAAATCTCGCATAATGCAGCAAAGCACTTTATATGTCGTGGTCAAATGTAAAAATTAGACATGCCTTGGATAAAATTACTAATACGGCAACCCTAGTCTTGGCACACATTTCCAGGGAGCCCAGACTACTTTTTATTTATATATTTTTACTTTAGTTAAATTAAAGTGGGATATATGCCCTACTCACCTACCCCCTGGTAGATCCAGGCACTCCTCTCTACTAAGCTATCATATTTGTTGATGCTCTCCACCTAAATACAATTAAACAATTCTGGGTATAAACTCTAAAGTCCTAATTACACTAAACATTGAATAAATGTTACAAAAAATTATAATTGGGGAGAATAAAACTAAAAGGAACCCTTAGTTCATTTGAGACAGAGGGTGATTAATGTGTATTACAATACTGCCTGGGAGTTAGGTGGATAATGTTTCAATACTAACCATAGTAGAAAAATAAGTATGTTGGTATGAACTTTTTGATACTAGTAAAAAGGATATTATGAATTAGGGAAGTGTATCATAAACTCTTCTTGTATTAAGGTTTTCACATATATAGTTTTAGCCAAGACTTAGCTTAATCATTTATTGTTTTATATCTTTATTTTTTATTGATTTATTTATTGTAGTGTGTGTGGGGTTGAATTTAGTGAGTTACAGGTTAGGACATGCAAGTTCACATTGAACCAAAACCCCTCTGTCTGTAACTCGCAAAACTTAAAGGGCATGCAACTGTAGTTTAGAGTGGTCAGTCGAGTTAACCATTGAGAAAGGGAGCTTAAACATTGTGGATGTAATTCACTAAAATAATAATCACATATACAAAATAACTGGGGTTTGCTGGACCTCGTCTGCCCTCCCACACACTTGTGTTGCCAAATGGTATGTATACATAACACATAAACCACCTCTGAATACATGTCACTCATCACAAAGGGTCTAATAATTTCCTATTAATAGCAAACTATGTCAAATGGTATCAGATCATCCTTTTTGGCAGTTACTCATAGCTGCATAGAGTCTCCCTAAAAAACAATGACAGGACTTTGGCCGTCTCACAATGGGAGGTATGATATGCATCCACTTTAAATAGATCAATTTAATATAAGTGATTGAATAGTTGCCATCTGCAGTCTAGTATACACAGTGACTATTACATTACATTACAGAGCTGCTAAATTCAGCTCTTAAATATAACAGCACAATATATCTACCTGCTGACATGTTAAATTATTACTGTAAAGGTCAGCTGTAACATCCATTTGCCTCTAATTTGCATGATTATACATGGGGTTAAAATATTCTTTCTGTAGACATAAAAACTACCAAGATGAAAGCAATTTCTTGGCTTCTTAAAGGAGAACTTAGTGACCATGTCTAACTGAATCATTTTGTGAGGTGAAAAAAGGGTATTTATCATTATGTAAAAATAATGAAATGTCAAAGTTTTAGCAGACATCTAAATGAAATTTGGTACTTTGGTAAAAATATTTTAATATATGCTTTATAAAGTTTAACTAAATTAAACAGTAATGTAAATTGTATATATGTATAATGGTATATGTTGTAAGCATGGGTACTGTATGGTGTTAGTATGAGTGTGAATGTCAGTGTATGGCGCTAGAGCAGCCTGGGAAGGGGAAAAAGATTGAGAGAGGGACATGAGAGGGAGTGTGTGTATGTATGTGCAAGTGCATGGTGTTAGGGTGCGTGTGTGGGTTAGTGGGTTTAAAAGCAACTAAGGTTACCAATCTGTAGGGGGACATATTTTATGGCCCCTTTCTAGCTGCACAGGACACTGCAGAGACACAGATACCTGGGTACACCTGCATTCTGCCTATAATACAAGTGACACCACTTTGATACAAGGAGGGAGGTCACAAGCAGGGAGGGCTTGCACCTTATGGCCTATGGAGCAGATAAAGAGAGGGCCCCCTCACACTTTGTGGCACCCCCAACATATGCACTAGCACACATATTTACACACTCATTCTAACATACATACACGCACTTACACATACTTACACATACTTATTCATGCTTCCACTTCCTCAAACCTCCACATCATCACTTCAGCTCCATCACTCCTCCACAGCCTTACTTTATCTGCAGCCTTTTTTTTTCTTCATATCTGCTCACCCAGTGTGTGTGGCTGCTCTATTACACCTGGTCAGGTAAGATTGTATTTCCACATCTGCGAGTGGGCTCGTCCAAATCAGACCGACACAGTTTGAATACATTTTGACGGCTTCCCAAGCCAGCCTGCCCATGGCCACAAGCAATCCAGTATGTTGAAAAGTAGCTAGGTAAAGTTATAGAGGGCCTAAGGAATATGTCTTAAGTTGTTATTTTAGCTAGCTTAAGTTAAACATAAAAAATTCTAATACAACCTGTGTGCTGGGAAGTCATCGTAAGAAAACAGTGGCGTCAATGTTTTCTCTCATGTTCATGATGTCGCCAATGGGGAGCCTGCAAAAGTGGGCTCCACACCACAATAGGAACAGTCCTGCCTACAGCGATATTGTATCGATGTGCAATAGCTGTTCTAAAACAGATACTAAACAAGTTGGTGGATGAGGAATTAGCTTCCAACATATTACATAATTATCATGCTGCAGTTTTCTTTGCTTAACAATAAATTAGCTTTCCTCTAACCTAAGAGAACGCCCCTGTGTTAATATATGCAAGTGAAAAATGCATAGGTTTCTTTTCCCAAAATGTTCTACATCATTTTCTACAAAATGCAATATGGAAATTCTGTCTTTATAGCTGAAGTATTACAATCGTTGGAATAAAAAAAGCTTTTTTTATACAACTCTGATTCGTTTCCAGTTCCATGATGACTTTTTCTGACCTGCTTCCCAGAATTGAATTGCATATTCAAGGTGTAGGTTTACCAATAGTATATAAAGATGCAAACTAACTTTTACCTTTTTAATATCAGTAGGCATTAACCTTGTTTATTTTGCGGAAATTGCCTAAGATTAAGTAATCCAAGGTTCTTCAAAAAGGAACCATTCAATGTATAATTAGAATTCTTGTTCCACCCCCAAAAAAGCGCATAATTTCACATATTTCTATGTTGAAACACAAAATTGTGTATCATCTGCTGGAGACGTTTGTTTTCACTGCTCTGTTCTAATTAACGAATAAATTAAAAAGGATGTGACCAAGAATACACCATTGGGAGTAGAAACCTTCTGTATTCTGTATTTCATCTAATTTTCAATCCAAGTAAAAATATGTTCTCCCATTTCTATATGTTTTAACGTCCAATAACAGATTAAGTGACACAGTTTTAAATACATTTGCAAAACTCAGTTAGAGCACATCCACTGCACCTAATCAGTTCGCACTGTGCTTGCATTGTCATAAAAAGCAAGCTAGTTTGACAAGACCTATTATTCGTAATATCATGTTGACTCCTGCTAATGATATTGCTACATAGAAAAACTTTTTGGATTGCATATTTAGCAATCCTTCAAATAGCCTTCCAATTTGAAGGCTATGCAGTCTAAAATTTCCAGGCTCAGGAAGTGTTACTTTTAAAACTAAAGGCATTAGATTTGCTTTCCTCCTTTCTAATGCAACATATTAAGATGCAAAAGAATCCCTAAAAACTAAAAATAAACTTTTGTGAATCACTGAACTAAGAGTCCAAAGTATTAAGAATAAATCCAATCTGGTCCACGTCATTTAATATATGCTACAGGTAAGCTTGCAATGGAAAAAATTCAATTTGATAGAACAAAAAGTGTTTAAAAGAAAAACAATCTTATTCTTGCCTACTTTGATTTAATAAAACATTTTTGAGATTGTTGCATATTCCTAGCGGTTAGGGAAAAGTAGCCCCTTGCAACTGCTTAATATTGCTTTAGGATATTTTGTGTATGCAACATACTATTAAAATGTCCATGGCTTACATATAAAGAAAATACATTATCATAATATCTAATAATGTAGGCACATAAATATTGAACTTTTTTAAAATAACATATTTTTATTATATTTCAATCAACATATAAATACTTATGACTGTTGTAATAGTGCACACTGTGCATATACTATAAGATCATATGTTTATTGTTTACATTTCCAATATTGTCTTAATGTGTTCAACATTAAAATATGTAATTCAGTTTATTTTTAATATAAAACAATACTTTATTGATACACTACATTAAATGTGGTAGCTGTCATTTTAAGCGCATGCATGCTATAATAATAGTACTGCCTCTTTAAATATGAGTGAAGGCACTCTACCTAGGGGTGCACTTTTTCCACCATAATATATTGTCAGCTCTCAGGTCCATTGACAAACCTCATAAAGCTATGAATCTGATAAGTGAGTTGCATTTTCCTAGTGGCTGCTCAGTTGAGTCTAGACATCACTTCCTAGCTATGCTTGTTTGAAAATACAAAGTTCCCATAAGATCAAGCCATCGGACAAATAAGAGCTTTAGAAGAAATCAATTTAGCACAGTTCACAGGAGGCTGGGATAACGAAAAGGAACACATGTTATCATGAGAAGTAGGTCATGATCAGGGTTGGGTGTACAGAATAAAAGTGATGGTGAATCGAGGCTTGTCAATTTAAGCCCCTGGTCAATAGCACTAATGTTTTCATTAGGACACGCATTTATCACTTTAAACCATGGATAGATATCGAAAATGTACTACAGGGCTCCATTAGAAACACTGCTACCCTTCAAGTTGCATTTATAAAAACAATTGCTGGTAAACATGAAGCATAAGTGGACTGTGTTAACCACAGTGCTATATATATATATATATATAAATCTCCAATTCAAGACAGTGTTGCTGTTTTCTTATACTTCTGCTTCTCTATTGTGTGGAACATCTAGAAGTATTTTCAGTGGTAGGTTCATGTTGCTCAGGAGACTCATCCAATAGTTGCTTATTTCTGGGTACAACATAGATTCTAGAATGTAATTCCATGTACTCTGCCCTGTTTTGGAAGCCCACCTGCTAACTACTAATCCAGCAAAACCTTCCACAACTTTTCTGGAAGAACATCACATAAGAGCAATCTTTAAGCAGAAAATGGTTTAACAGTTTTGAGCCTATCCACATCAACATAAAACAACTAAATGTAATTCCTATGATTTTATTCATCCTGATAGTCTAGCCAAAATGCTAATACTTAGGACTAAAATCAGGGGTAGGCACCATCATCGCTCATGATGGACATTTACCGGGGTCTGCGGTGGACAATGATATTCTATGGACCTTGCCACGGCCACTTATGTCCTTGTGTGGACACTTTGCCTATCTCTGATGTTGATATAGATTTGTAAACTGTAAATAAATATATAAATAAATAAATAATAACCATAGATCTATAGACTTAAGTAAGATCAGTATAAGCATAAAACATTTGGCTCTAAATGCACAATCATGTATTTTTTCAGGCTGGATCCAGTTGCTTTGTTCCTTCCAACATTAATTCAGTTCCTGAAAGCATTGCTAAACCATGCATCAAAACTCTGGCACTCAGGCATTTCATGAGACATTGTATTTTTATACTTTGACTAAAAGTCTAAAAGTGGTTAATCTACTAGAAGTAATTCCATCATCCCTTTTCCTCTACATAAAATCCTTTAGAGAGTTTCTTGGCGATGTTCACACCTTCCTCCACACCTAATGGAAAAATATTATTTGGCTACATTTTTTAAAGTAGTATTTTAACAATTTTTTTTAATGTATTTATTTTTTTTAATTGCAGGAGTTATTGTTATCTGGACAAAAGGAACTCGGGAAGAGTGTATGCTTGTCGCTGCACTTTAACTCTGCTTGGCTCTGTGTTAAAGCCAGCAGACTTGACGCAAGTATGCTTGACTTGTTGCGCTAACAATTTACTGAGTTATACCTTTTAATACAAACTGATTAGTTTCTATGAAAGCAGCAACTCTGGTTTAGTTATGTGTTTGAAAGGTAGCTAACATTTGGTTAAAATAAAATTAAAAAATCATTCAATATCACGATTTCCCACCTTGTTTTTTATTAAGTGGCAACAATTGCACATTGATGCAGTGACTTAGTATTCTCCTGGAGAAACTTTGGCATAGACACATATTTGTTAAGACTAAACTCCAGGGACCTGAAATGTTTTACTTTAATCATAAAAAGTATATACTGTCATCTAGCCATGTGTGACGACTGTACATAGAAAAGCAATAGCTACTGAAATAACAAAGGCAAACAATTGCAAAATAATTTACTATATGTAAGATTGTACATATTTAAACCACTTTTCATTCATGCCAGGGTGTCTGTGAGTGTATATGCATATGTATGCTAGTGAGAGTGTATATATGTGTGTGCGTGAGAGAACTAGTATATGTACAGGTGTTTGTGAATGAGTGAGAGTGTGTACATGGAAGCGTGAGTGTGCATTAGTGTGAGTTTGTAGGTGCATAAATCTGTTGTATAAGTGTGCATGTGTATTTGTGTTAGTATTCGTGGGTCTGGCCTCCCTTCTTGTTGGACAAACAAAATTTGGCAATCCACACAAATAAAATTGGACAGCACTTATTTACACCCTTGTAAACGTTATAGATTGGGGAGGTATGATGGCAGTGGGAGCGCTCATGCCCAGTAGGAAAAGAGGCATCCAGATAACCATTGAATAACATAAGTTAGGTGTATCTCTGACAGGTTACCGATCCCCATATGATAACATGTGAAAGCTAGGCGCCACTTTCTTTGCTTGTCCTTCCCCAGAACAGGCGGGTAATCCTTCCATGAGCCGCTTTATGCCCCACCCTCAGCATGTACAATAATCTGCCTCTTCTCATTGCTTGCTTTGTGGATATGCATCTGCTCATTAGTTTATTTTTTCTTTTGCCTAATTAAAATGGCTATGCACTATTTTAACTAATTTCCAGTGTCTTGTGCTGCGAAATGTTTATACTCCTGCTTTTGCTTTGATGCTTTATAGTATCATTCCCAAAGCACCTGAAAAAGCCGTTAGCATGTGCCCAGAAATTTTTTTAAAGATCCTGGTTTCAGAAACATTGGTAGCACCCAGAAGAATCACCACTGGGATTCAACGTTGCTGTAGCCAAAGCATACCAACATCTGACTTTAAATGCACTGCAAGAGTTGCTTGCAGTCGGCAGGGCACAAATAAATCTGGTTTGATTATTTAAACTAATTAATTTAATGCAGACTAGACTTATCACCATAGCAACCAAATAAATGGTCCAGTCAGCATGGTCATTCTATCCTTTGCTATAGCTGAAGACTTTTAAAACCTTGTACCAATATAAGACATTCCGCTAGCACAGAAATGCTGCGGCAATCATCCAAAACTATGGGGAAACAGAGAATGAATAAGACAGCACAGCAACTCTGCTGCTACAGCAAGGTGCTTTTAATTTTATTTTCTACACGTGAACATTGTATATAAAAGTAATTACAAAGTCATTTAACATTTAATAGTTTAGTAGTAATTATTCTTTATCAACATGCTATTTCCCAGTGCCACTAAAATATAATACCTTTTCTGTTCAACTGTTCACGTATAAGACTAACTGGCAGCAAGGCATTTACTTGGCAAGCAAAGAAAATAATACTGACTGTGAACCAATGACTTGGCGAAAAGCATATTGATTTACTATTCATTCTAAAATACTTTCCATTAAGCACCACAGTAAAGTGCTTTGTATTGCACATACTCATATACATACCTCCCAAGCGTCTCTCTCCCTGTTTGGAGCCCAAATCCTTTTGTTCCTTTTTCCTTCTTTCCAATATGTAACTCTGTATCACAATTAGCTATCAATAGGTCAGAAACAGAGTATCCTACAGGTATTCAGTGTTCCCTGCTGGGCCATATCCCAGTACACCCATATCGGAGAACATGGGGCAAGAGCAGTAGCAATACCTGGAGACATCCCAGGGTAAGCTACCCCAAGCTCTTCCTCCTCTGGGGGAGAGGCTTCATATCCACATATAGGGGTGAGGTAGTTCCAGGCGGCCTTTAGTGTATGGAGAGTAGGCATGGCCAAACATCACTTCCCTACCTAGAGAAAGTAGAAACTAATTTGGAGGCCCAGGGAAGTAGGACTTCACCCAGAGATTTTGAGTCAAACACAAAGAGTTTCCAGGCCGTGACTCCACATGTCAGTTGTTCTGCCTGTAAGGCATCTGCAATCTGTGTTAATTCTGCTTTCACAAATCCATAAAATTGTACATTCTCTTGGAACTTTTAAACGAAGGCATATGGATATGACATCTTTCAGGACTCCTACGGTATTAGAACAGACCACATTTTATGCTGGCTGAGTAGATCTCAGATTTTTCACTATACCACAAGAAAAAAACACCAACCTGCACTTTAAAATGATACAAAAGAAAGAGGGTCCCCCACACATACAAATACTAATAAATAATAACGAACTTAAAAAATATGGCAAGAACATCAGTAGCGTACCTAGCGGGGGGCGGGGGAGGCGGTCCGCACCGGGTGCCGCTCATCAGGGGGCTGCCAACTTGCCGGCACCCGGCACCCCTCCAGAGACGGACAGTAATGTCCGCCGCTGGAGGAGAAGGCTCGCAAGGGAGCGGTATCGGAGGTCTTTAACAGACCTCCGGCTCCCTTGAGTGATTTTAAGCCGGTTCCCTTGAACCGGCTTAAAATCACTCAAGGGAGCCGGAGGTCTGTTAAAGACCTCCGATACCGCTCCCTCGCGATCCACGCGGCAACTGCTGCTGTGCGCCGGGGTTTGTTGTCAGATCCCGGCGCACAACACTGAAGCCGCGCCCACCGCCGTCCGTGCCCTCTGACCCGGAAGAAGACAGAAGAAGAGGACCGAAGAGGAAGATAAGGAGCTGACTGCTGTAAGAAGAAAAGAGGAAAGGTAGGAAATCATTCAGTGAGAGTGACAGTGAGAGTGGATTGGTATGTGTGGAATCTGTGGATTGGTATGTGTGGAATCTGTGGATTGGTAAGTGTGGATTGGTATGTGTGGAATCTGTGGATTAGTAAATGTGTGAGAGTGATGGGTGTTATGCTGTACCATTTCCAATGTCTTTTTCATTATATAATTATGCTCTAAAGTACATCATAACTCCCCTCACTCTATACTGTTCCATACAGTGGCAGAGCTGGGAGACAGAGGCCTTGCACCCCCACCGCAGGACTCCTGAAAGGTAAGTGAACTTCAAAGGGGGGAGAGGGTAGATAGTTAGGAGGGGGTAGATAGGGAGAAGGGAGTGAGATGGGGGGATAGGGGGTAGATAGGGAGAAGGGAGTGAGAAGGGGTAGATAGGGCAGAAGGGGGTGAGAATGGGTAGATAGGGAGAAAGGAGGGTAGCAAGAATATTGAAATAAAGAGTCAGAATAAGAGAGCGAAAATGAATGGATTAATGTGTGGATGAATTGTTTGAATGAGTGAGAGAATTAATGAATTTGTGAGAATGCAATCAATGAATATGTAAATAATTTGTGTGAAAGAATAAATGATTGTGTGAATGAATTGTGTGAATGAAAGTGAATTAGTGAGCGACTGTAAAAGTGTTTGTGTTAATCATAGGTGTATAGTTGATTTGTCAAAAAGGTAAAGATGGTATAAGCAGGGTGTTTATGGGACAAAAATGGCACAGGCAGGGTGTTTATGGGACAAAGATGGCACAGGTAGCGTGTTCATGGGACAAAGATGGCACAGGTAGCGTGTTCATGGGACAAAGATGGCGTACACTCGGCTGTTTGGGACAATGCTGACTCATGCTGGGCTGTTTGGGGGCAAAGATGGCACGTCCTATGTGTGTGTAATTTGGGTGCTGGTCAGGTTCTATGTGGGCAACGTGGACGCTGTTTTTTTGGAGTTATTAAAGAAAGCACTATTATACGTTCAGTAAATGTTATTTAAACTTATTTATTTTACTTATAAGTTATTAATTTATTTTTTTCAGATTTCTTGTTGTTTACAGTTGACATACAGTTTACAAATTGGTGCAATAAATATTCTTAACATAATTTTGTAGATGTCTTTACATTTGGTGTGGGGGGGGGGCACTTACAGGATCCGCCCCGGGTGCCAAATACTCTAGGTACGCCCCTGTATAGCATACATATTGCAGGGTGTCCTGCAGGGATGGGAGAAAGACCCAATAAGAACAGTAATTTGGCATTGAAATGGTGTGTTGGCCACATGTGGGCTATATGTCATAACAGTGCTATATATATATATATATATATATATATATATATATATATATATATATATATATATACACGATGTTAAAAAATCAGAGTATTGCAGAGTGTGCAGTGATACCTTTTTTAGGACTAACATAATATTTAAAAGACAGGCTTTCGAGAATTATCCTCTCTTCATCAGGTCTTAAGCAATACTGATCAACATGACAGAGGTTACAACTTAAAACAAGTGATGATATAAGGGGAGGGGAGGTTGTATATATATATATATATATATATATATATATATAAAATACTTTGTAATTAAACTGTCACTGTTATTAAGAAAAGTCTGTTGGGCCAGCATTTAGGAAATTAATATCTGCTAACTGCTGTGGAGTATTAGCACATAAATCTGCGAGTGCTGATAAGAGCAGGAAATCCGGAGAGGCTTCGGATTACATGGGTTTAAAATGTACACCAATTGCCGCCTTCTGTTCGCAGGCAGGGACTGTTGCTCTTTTATGTGGGATGCGGGCTGCTGCTGCTCTGTCACACTCACTTAATATAAAGTGTCGGGGGACAAATGAGAGCGGCGTGTGACATAAGCACCGCTTTAAAGGCTCTCATTTTCAGCCAAGGCACCTCCCTCCCATTGGCTCAGCGCAACGGAGCGACAGAGCCCTCCCGTATGATAACACCGTGCGGGCGGTAGGCAAAAAGGCGGCAGCAGCAGCAAGCTCGGAGCCCATACGGAGGAAAGCTGACACTGCTCTCACACACTCATGTGAAACGCATCCTCCACAGACCTACCCCCCGCGCGGGATTCCTTCCCCTCATCCAGCCC
The DNA here is from genome assembly GCA_029215755.1 of Spea hammondii. Classification (NCBI taxonomy): domain Eukaryota; kingdom Metazoa; phylum Chordata; class Amphibia; order Anura; family Pelobatidae; genus Spea; species Spea hammondii. Next base: position 26,946,855 of record JARDYJ010000006.1, read on the forward strand.
TGACAGACAGTGCAGTAAAACCCAAGTTTGGATCGCATGTTATCCTCTGGCAGCTGCATTTTCTCGTGAAAAGATTGCCAATGGAGTGCTATTACATCGTGATCAGCTCCTCTCACCTGAACAAGGGACACTTCCGCAACATCAAGGGAGTTTTCAGAGGACCGCTTACCGCCTCCAAAACTCTGGTAGGGATCAGCTGTCAGATGACAGACTTTTCATGACACACTTCATGATATGATGTATACATTATTCACGCAGGACTGATCGCTTGCAGGGATAAACTATACGTTGTATGATAGCGATCAGAACATTCCATATTTCTGAATGTTTGTAAAATACAGGTTACTTGTGTATCTGGTCTATGAAAGGTTCATATACTGTGTTTAATATTGGATCAATTATACAATACTATGTGGCGGGTAAACGTGTGAGAAGAATACGTAGTACCTGGCTCTGTATTTCCCCATCTGGCATTTAGGAGGTGAATTGTGAGCATCATCCTTTTTTTAATTGCAGCGTTTAGGATAAACTGCCATTTATTGTTAGTAGCATACTGTATGTTATGCGGAGAACCAAGCTACAAAACACTTCTATGGCTTCCAGCTGACACACATTTTACAAGTTTGGCTTATATGATGAACTATTATATTTTATGTGACGTCACACCAATTAATGCTCCACTGTTTGTCCCAGAAAGTCCCTAGTGTTGATCTAAATGTAGGGTTTTGTATTGTTTTAATGAGCAACAACTGCTGTAAATATTACACTTTGGAAAATGCATTGAGTTATTTCTATTTATAAACTTACTGCTATCTATCTATCTATCTATCTATCTATCTATCTATCTATCTATCTATCTATCTATCTGTCAGCAATGTACCCCTGATAACTTACAAAGTGTTTTGTTTATTCATTTGTGAGAGCGCAATATAATTATATGTATGATATTTATCCAGCATGGTTTTAGTCTAACGTAACGTTACACCAATGTTTTATATATATATACATTTCCTACAATTTTGTTAGTTGGAAAATAAGAAGCTTTTAACTTTTTTATAACCACGTTAATTATTTTTTATTATTTAGGAGCACTTAATTCAATATATTACCTGCTATTGGTTATACTAGACTGCACATAGACATCTCTGGTACATGAATCTGTAGTATAAGCATGGCTACACACCTCACAACCTATTAAATGGCCAAAGGGGGCCAATTTGGCTAATTGGCTTTTATGTGTAGTCAAGGGGCATGCTCGGGGGACAGGGCTTTGCTGAGAGTTCATAACTTTTTAATGGTTGTGTGACGTAGTAAGACATTTCGAAAAAGAGAAAGGTATTTGCACAATTTTATTTATATCTATATTGTAACAAAATAGGGCACTTTAATGCACTCAAAATCACTACTCAGCAAACATTCTGAACTCTTAGTAAAAAAGACAGACAGACTGGAAAGCATCAGAGACATATGTAGAAATTGGCTCAAGAGGTGTCAATTATAATGTAATTTCTAATGGGAAAAGTAACACTAAAATAAATAGTTGCAATGGTTTTTGGAAAATCAGTCATAAGAATAAAACATTTTACAATAAATGCTTTAGTTAGCGAGCATAAATACATACAAGAAAACAATTTAAACTTAAATTGGAAGGTACCTAAAATTGCATTTCAGAATGGACATTGGTATATAACACTTTTTGATGCCACTGATGATGTGCTGCCTTGATGTAATCAGCAGCATCATCCTACCTAGATAAATTTGGGCTATTTGCTCCCTTTAAGCTTAAACCTAGGAGTTTGTCAAGGTTAATTCACCAAAAAACAACCAGGCCAGAACTGGCTATCCGGTGTACCAGATGTCCCAATCCAAACTGGGCATTAACAGTTCCCTTCAGTTGCCCAACCCAATGCAATTTGATTCAGTTAGGAGTCAGTTCAAGAGAACAATGTCTTTGATGCACACAAGGTTTATGATATTCACTAAATTCTTAAACTTTGGATTTGATAAATAACTTTATTCCTTTAGAAAGAATCTGTTATACAAATCTTTCTTGCTTAGGTATATATATATATATATATATATATATATATATATAGTGCAAGGAGAGACGTGATTAACCAAACAGATTTTCTTTCATAGCATATTTTCCAGAAAGTAAAACATACCCAAGAAAAGTACAAATAGTACTAGGACAGAACAGGTTGACACCCACTGCGAGATCCCCAACCATTTTGCTTAACATCTGTAAAAAAACATTTATTCAGACTTCAATAGTTCATTGACTACTAATGTTTTATGATTTGTCCCTAAACTTAAATAAAGATGAGTTAATTGTATGCTGTATTTAAGTTTCATTCGCTTGCGGTTCATTTCTTATTTCATTTTTGTGAAAGGGGCACATTTTTAATTAGCATAAATCACACGCAGTTTTATAAATGCAGCGATTACTTTTTCAGCACACTAAATGACACTATAAAAATGCATATGACATATTCTAAGAAATAGTTTTTTATGTATACATTCCAGCACATTTTTTATCTTTTTTTTCACAACTTTGAAATTTTGTATTATCTTTCACTTGTCAGAACATCTGTTATCTGCTAATTAACACATTGTTAAGTTTGGACCCTTTGCTATAAGCACATCAGTAAAACTGCTTTCCCCACCACAAATATAACACCTACATTTTTATGGCTCCAAAAGGGAGGAAGTTAAAACTGAAATAGGAAAGACATAACCGTATAATATGACAAACAGGAGTTTCCTGATGAGAACTTTGCTTTTTGATTTCTCCTGGAAACTTTTCTAGGTTTTACTATGGAGCAGCTTATTAATTAAAACAGCTTGTAAGCCAACAGGATAATACCTTATCTCAGCAAACTGTTTCAGATCCCGAAATAACACCAGACACATGATCATTAAATTGCATTTTATTATGTCAAAAAAATATCAAAAAATTGTACTTAGTCTTGGTTAGTTTAGCAGATGAGAGACTGTGTCATTATCAGCCAACGTCCATGATCAAGAGTACAGAATGGCGAAGCCAAACGTTCTAGAAGAGCTTCCAATCAATAACTGAACAACAGATCTTATGGTACTCATGATAGGAGCAAGATCCAGCAAGCACCGTGCACAAACACTATGCAAGTACTAGGTCTGTAACAATATGGATATGTACCAAGAAACCAGTAAAGCAAGAAGTAAGATAAAAAAGGACACCAAGGAGAAAGAATGGCTGCATGTGCACTAAAGAGCCATACAAGAAAAGTGTAGATCACTGGGCTGCAGGATCTAACCATCTCTCCAAAAGGTGATATATCATAAGCTGAGGAGATAAAATTGTGGTATCATAATTGGTAAGCATATGTTATCTCAGGTTGCAGGTGCATAGTATTTGTAGGTTTAAGGGACAACTACATGATTGAAAATTATATTTGTGGCCTAACTAGCATATTCATGTTTTCATTCAAGTCCTCTCAGTTCTCCGTTCTACACATAAAAAGCTGCCAGAACCAGGCTGCCACTAAATAAAATGAGTTGATAAGGGCAAATGCTTACACAAATCTTAAGAACACTAAGTTAAAATCATAATATTTGGAAGACAGACATATAAATCTATTACAATAATGAAAACATATATTATATTAGAACAGATCTATTGTGTAGGCACCAAACTCATCCAACCATGTCTTTATGGACCTTGCTTTGTGCACTGGGGCACAGTCATGCTGGAATAGAAAAGTTGGAACTACAGCATTGTGAAAAAAGTCTTGGTATGCTGAATTATTAAGATTTTCTTTCACTGGCCCCATCCTAAACCCTGATTTTAATAATTGAGAGGTGTTTCCCAATACTTACATATAAATGTAATTATTCTGGAGGGGGCAAATTATAACCCCAGAGCCCCACCTGAACTTTATCTGCCTCTGCATGAGCCAACTTGTATCCTCCTTAGGTAATGAGTTCATTTGTTGCATTGAATGCCTTCTCCAACTCCACTGCTATCTCAGGTAGAATTTCTTGAGTAGACCAGCTGTTATGACTTCACTAATACCTTGTGTTCTACCATCAGTTTGATAAAGCTCAGTTGTGAATAGACCTCAAAAGTTAGTTTTTATGTATCAATTTTGCACAATTTATACAAAATGTTTCTTAGCCTCATCTGAAATGGCTAAAGAGTATTAAAAAAAGGCAATAAACAAGTTTTTCTACAATGTATTATTCATTACTCCTAATTAGTGTTGAGCAGCTATATTACCCTTTAAATTTAAAACGTAGATATCTCTCCTCCCTATGCTTCGTAAAATGTGCTCTCTTTCCATATGTAGGAAATTGCGATAAAACGAAGTACTGCTTAAAACAAACTAATGCGTTTTTGCAGGAAGAAGGCATTGTAGGTCAGGAGGTGTGGTCTACTTAATGCTGATAAAAGCTTGATATTGTAATTCAAACTCAGTAATTGCACATTACAGATGAGATACTGAAAGTGAACAACAATTGATACTTCATAGTGCAAAGCTTATTAATTAATGAAAAAATACTGCAACTGGACTAAGGAAAAAGCAAGTATCATATATCACTCTTTGCTAATGCTGCACAATTATGCAGGGTCATAAATTAAAACAGAATGTTTCTTACCAGGAATTGAGACGTACTGAGATAAAGTATGAAAAACAATGTAGATGAAACCACTGCTGCGCATTTTAGTTGAACTGGTGTGTGTTAGGGAAATTCCTAATGGAGAATAATTTGCTAGCAATTGTTGATAACAGACTTTATGATGGGGAATGTTTTCAGCTAACAGCTGGATATCCCGGTTAAATATTTAATAAAAAAAAGTTAGACTGATGAATATATCCTGCTGTCTCTTTATTAAGGATTGGCAAGGTTTTCTTGTGCGCCTTCATCATCTTAGTGTTTCTTGGCAAGAACTTGACTTTAATATGCATTATATTTCTGGGCATGAAATTACAAAAATAAATTATGGAGTTGAAAAAGTCAGCAACAAAATTAATAAATAAGTATAAGCCAAAGGCCAACAGACAATATAAGATTGTCTACACAGTTGCTCCCACCCTACTTCATAACATCCATCCAGACAACTCGGTAGGACAATTGGTCAGTGCAAAAGAAGAATATATTTTTCACTTATGTTTTCATGGAAAAATTGTCAGTGAAATTTTTTTGTGGACCAACATATGACATGATATTTTTTTGATATAACATAGAAAACATTGCTAAAACAATAAATAAATAAACGTATCTAAAGGAGGTTTGTAGTTCTGTTGTTCTTTCCATGGAAAGTCTTGCTATAGAGGTCTGTAGCCATATATTTTAGCCCAAACAGCTTCATCTCCTCCAACATTTTGTGCATTATATAAAACAACACACTGTGAAGTAGTGCCAAAAATTGTACTTCATATTAAAGTGGTATATGCCATGAATATATTTTAAATATCTTGAAAATATTTAGTTCAATGTACCAGCAAATGTCAGAGGTTCTTTAGATATCCTGCATGAATTTAGACATATATAGATGTTCTATGAATGGCATTCAATTTGTTTCTCTAGCTTTTTATAAACTATTTAATTGCTTTGCTTTTCTGTACAAAAAACCCAATAAAAGTAATAAAAAATGTAAATATTGCTCTAGTATTCTGTTGACACACAAGTATTTCACATTCAGAAATCAAATGTTGTCATATACAATATATTTGATCATAATTTACTAAAATGTTTGTTGGATATTATTTGTTAGACATACGTATTTTCACATCTAAGCATTTTTATTCACATTAGTAACAATGTTTATTAAATATTTAATTTTATATTTTACCAGCAAATTCCATAGAGCTATTGCAATGGGGGAATACAAAAATAGCAATATTACAATTGACAGTGTGCAAAATTAACTTTTATATGAACACACAAGACTTATTTTGACAGATGGAAAAGATGGTCCTGTTCTTGTGGGCTTGCAGGCTGTTAGGAGATTTCTGATTATGAACATTTATTTTTGTTTTCTGCTCTGTTCATTGTTGTTTTATTGTCACCCTAAGGAACTTTTTTGTTGTCATGGTTTTTACTAATACATTGCTTTGATCAACACAATAAATAGTGGCCCTATTCAACAAAGTCACTGAAAACCACACCTTTATTTAAAGTATATTTTAAGTTTTATTTAGAGGGAGAGAATTCCTTACCCAATATGACTTTGGAAATATGTGATATTGCCATAAATGAAACATCCACATCAAATTTAGTTAATCCACTTCTTGATCTTCTCTGCTTCTTGCTTTTCCCTTTCTTCTTCTCCCAACTTTCTCTTGAACGTCTCTTTCTCTGCATTATTCTGGCCTCCTAGCAAACTTTCACAACAGGCTGGAGCCCCTATGCATACCTGCAAGCGGGGACAACCTCTCCCCCAATTTGAGGGAGGCTTCACCCTGCTGCAGAAGTACACAGAAAAGATCAGGATAATGCAGGGGAGAGCCAGTAGAGGAAGATGGAGAATAACAAGAAGAGGAGCTGCACACAAGGAGGTGGAGAGGCAGAGACATGGAACAGTTGTAGGATAAGGTAGGGAGACATTGAGAGAGAGTGTGTGTGAGTGAGAGGGCATGAGAGTGATTGAGAATTTAGTTTCCAAATCAATAAAGCCCTCTGAATGAAATCCATTATCAGAAAATGATAAGACCCAAAACCAAACCAAACATTTGTCCAAAATAGTTTTGATCCATGTGCAAAAGTATAAAAAAAGACTGCGTCGAAACATGGAAAATGCATATGAAAACATAAAACATAACTAAAATTAATATAGAATATACATTTACATTTTTGGTCAAAGTACTTGCAAAGTCCACTGTTGCTTTAAGAGAGGCAGTCTTATCAAGAGACTGTTGGAGAGTGCTATGTATAGGATTGTCATAATAGTGGCACATTTATGACACATTTAATGCCTGCTAAAAAAATGACAAAAAAATGACAAATATGCAGAACTCAACATCTAAAGAAATGGCTGCAAATGCCAGCGACTAGGTGTTAAACATTGAAAAACATTCTTATGCAGATCCTGTATTCCTTCATAGGGGAAACACCAACCATCTAGTAACTACCACAGTAGGACTTTGTTTAAATACATAAAGTGTTAATTGGGAATATGATATTATATGTTTTACATTAGTAGACTTCTTTAAATATTTTTTTGAACGCCATGATCATGTTTTAAATGCTGTGGCATTCACAAAGACAGACCACAGTACGTTATTATTTCATCATACTGTTCAGGTAAAGAATTTGTATTCAGAATCCAGCATTAGTACACCATTGTATGTGTATATTTTTGCAAGGTCAGCACTGTTTCCTTTAAATGGCACTCCAGTCAACTCAAATAAGATAATAAGATGTATATGCCTCCATGCATAATATACTCAACATTTCAATTGTTGCTGGCATGTGCCTTTTTTTAAATCTTTGTTTTACCAGAGGCTCTCTGACCTCTAGAGGGGGTGACTTTAATTTGGCGAGCAAACTTTACTAGCATTCTGTACATATAGGTCCACTAATTTGATAGTATCATACCCATCGTTTGGCCACACCATAGGAACTGTTAAACAAATGTGGAGCTGTGGACAAGTCAGCTTCAAATATAATCAGGATCATGATCAACTTGCTATATATGACTAGTTAATGAAGCCTTATTACTGATTATGAAAATCATCATGAAATAGTCAGACACAACCTTTTAAATAATTACTTTTAAGATATAAAACTGAATATGGTTACAGATGAGGTCCCATTATGGAAGGAGTTGTACATGTAATTGGAAAGGTTAAACGAAACAAGACACCTGGTCCTGATGGGTTTACAACCTTTTCTACAAGCTTTTGAAAAATGATATTCTAAGACCTTTATAAGACCTTACACTTGCATTAAATGAGATCACAATAAAAGTGACTGTACCGGAAGAAATGTTAAAAGCAAACATTATTCCAATTCGTAAGCAAGGAAAAGATGCAGATCTGGAATTATTGGACAATTTCACTTAATGTGGATACTAAGATTTATTTTGGCGTTGTGAATCTTTTCCATCAAGATCAGGTGGGTCGGCTGGTAACAAAATTTATATTTTTGATTCTGTAAGTAGAAGTAAGAACCTGTCTAGAGGCCTGTGATAGGGTCAGTCTCTTAAAGAAACCCTTAGGGAATTTGGCATGAAAGAAATAATATTGGATGCTATTATGGCATTATATACTGCTCTTTTGGCCAGAACACTGGGCACAAAGATAGCAGCGAATTAGTTCAAAATATCAAATGGAATGAGACAGGGTTGTGCCATGTCTGCTCTCCTATATATATATATATATATATATATATATATATATATATTCCCAATTCAATCTCTGCCAACCAATATTAAAGAAAACCCAAAGCTTAAGGCTTAAATAAATCTTGATAGTAACTTCCAATAATAACTTCTTTGCCGGCTTAAATATTGGCCGCAAATATTGATAAATTAGACATTTCTTGCTTGAAAAATTCTGGCATAGCTAACATTTCTGATATCATATCAGGAAATGAAATTAAACCTTTTCAACAACTACAATCTGAAAAGGTACCACCTTATAAAGAAGTCTTTAAATATTTATGAATAAAGTATTAATTGATGAAATATATGTTTAATGACAAGTTAGGCTCAATCTCCCGATTGTAGTGAGTTGAGAAATTAGATTTTTAAATGTTTTGTGATCATCACACTGAATAAACAACCACTTGTTTTTCCTGCACCAAAAAAATGGGAAAAAACAATGCAAGATTACAATAGATCTTTACAATAGGTCTATGAAGTGATTCATTGCCTACATTTGACAGAAGTTTCATATAAAGATCCAGTCCGGTGGTACTTTGTACCAAGTCAAAAAGGTATCCGGGTATGACAGCTCCTGGAGATGAGGGTGTAAATATGGAGATTTCTTGCATGGCTGGTAGCGATATGTAGGAATTACTTTTTTGCTCATATGACTAGCCTGAGTAAATTTAAAGTTGTCCGGAAATTGCATTTAAATCTCACTAAAGCCTTGTTTAATAAACAAAATATATTTTCATATAATGGTTGCAGCAAAAATGATAATCGCCTGAAATTGGAGATCTTCCAGACCACTAATATGAGAAAAAAGATGGACAAAGTATATCTATCTAAGGTAACTTATTTAGTCATCAATACAATATATGGAATGTATGGATAAAGAACTATAATCAAGAGAGCAAAATTTGATAGATCTTAATATAAAAAAAGAATCATACACAACCCCACTATTGTGCAGTGGCCTGGGTACATTTGTGGATAAACGGTTTTTGATTTATGTTTCTTACATACAGTAAAAGTTTGTCTTGTTCGCAGAGAAATGTATGTAGCAAACTCTTAACTCAAATTATGTTCTGCTTCAATCATTACTCAATAACAGAACATGACCTCAGAGGTATTTTCATTTATTTTAGGACTAATATACAAATTAAAAGTGCACATTAAGAAAACATCTCCTTCAAATACCAGAGCCTAGACAGGAGTTCACACTACATAATATCTAAACACTGATATGTAAATTATAAAGGAAAATTATAGATTTACTAATAGGTTTGGGGCACATTAATAATGGGAAAAATAATAAATTTCACCTCTTAAGTTGCCTCTGGCTCAACTGGTCAAGATTCTGTTAAACGAATAAATACATCCATTCTGCTACAGGAAATTATAATAGAAGGATAATATTTCTAAAGGTATTCTACATACATGTTTATGCACATAATGGAAACATAACATTTCTGTGCAGATAACCATTTGGCCCACCTAGTCTGCCCATTTTTTCTGATATAAGGACCTTAATCAGTCTTTGGTCTTCTCTTAGGTTAAGGATAGCTTTGTGCATATCTTATGCATCTGTAACGTCCCACACTGTATAAGAATGGTTCCATCTATCTCTTAGTAAGGTAAAATCATCATCTTTGAAGAACCCTATATAATTCAAAACACAAAGACAAGTCATTTTGACATTAATAATTTCTGCTATGTTTCTAAAGTAGACTAGGTATTCTAAATACATATATGTATATACACATAATATTTGATCATCATCTTTGAAGAAGCCTATATAATTTAAAATAGCATTGCACAAATAAACAAACCTTTAGCATTAAGCTTGAACTATGAAATAACCCTCAAAAGCTGAAACCATCACGTCAATATACAAAGAGGAGTAGTTTAATTGCATGCTGCTATTTATAATTATTTAAAAAAATGGTTTTGAGCTATAGTCATGCGTTTTCATGGTTACCAACGAGTGTGTTTATTCTTAAGACATTAGCACAGTACACTAAAACTTTGCTAATTATTACTGTTTCTAGCATAAAAGTGAACAAAATGAAAATGCACAACTGTGGCTGAAAAACAAAAGGATCATAAATACAGAAATAATAAAACCAAGCATATTTCTCATTCCAACTTCTAATTTAAAAACAAAAAGATGACTAGAATGCAACTTTAATTTTACCAAATTACATCTAGGGCTGCATTCTGCAAGTTAGGTGCCGTAGCAGAGGCTTCACCTGTTCCCCAGTACAAGCCATTTTTGTCAAGCCATAATAGCAGTTTAAAGTGTTTTTCTATGTACAACTAAACATATATTTCAAGGAAGAAATTCTCATTAGACAGGCATTGTTGCAAACAATTTCCTTTTAGCTGTATGTAGTTAAAATAATCACCGCTGCACAGTTTTTCACACATTGCTTTATTGATATATGATATGTAATATTTTGTACACAATTTTCATTCACTATAAAATGCTTTATAATGATATGTTGCTCAATTGATAGATATGATTTTTGTAATGTTTGACACATAGTTGTACATTTTATAGTTTACTATTATAAGATATTGATCTTATATATATATAATTATAAAGTATTATCACTTTGATTTTTGGTAGTATGACTCCAACCTTATTAAGTCATGAGTGCATATAAAACCACTTGCTTTTTACACTGCTATTATGGCTTGACAAAGGCTCTTGGTAAATTGAAACATTGCCACCTGTTTTGCAATAAATTCCTCCTTTTCACACTTTCTGGAGAGATGAACATTTATTTGAAGAGTATATTCTAGTATATAACCTGCTGGTTTACCTTTTAAAGCTAATTTTTAATACATACTTAAAGGGTGTAGCATCATATACATTTTATATCACAGACACCTCAGCCTGTACTATACCAATACCTGGGAACTCAAGGTTTGAGTCTCTGGGTGAAGCATTCTGCTTTTTAATTCGCACTTTTCCAAACTATTTAGAATTAATGCTTTAAAAAATATACATCTTAATAGTATATTTTTAGTGGATAAACAGAATCAATGTTTTGTGTGAGCACTTTTTGCCTTTAGAATAGCATGACCCTGTTGCCGGTTCACTGCTTTTTCTTCCTTGGACCACCTTTGATAGGAACTGCAGACCGGGAACACCCTACAAGAGCTGCAGTTTTGGAGATGCTCCGACCCAGACTTCAAGCCATCACAATTTGGCCCTTGTCAAAGTCACCCAAATCAATACACTTGCCCATTTTTCCTGCTTCTAAAGAGCAAATGTTCACTTGCTGCCTAGTATGTCCCAACCACACACCTGTCAGTGGTCATAATGTTATGACCGATCAATGTAGATATATATATAAATACCGCATTTGCTTGGTTATAAGACAAGGTTTTTTCAGAGCAAATGCTCCTCATCTTATATTCGAGGTCGACTTATAATCAGACCTCAAATAGAGGTCTGCCTACAAGACTAAGATCCAGATCTCCCACAGCGCTGCAGGAGACCTGGATCCTCCTCTTTGGCAGCCGGTGGACGTCTGAACGATGTGCACAGACAACCTCAGCTGCTGCTGGCACTTCTGCCGGGGCTTCTATAACGCCGGCGTGATGTGACCTTCCAGTGCTCAGTCATAGAAGCCCCAGCGGAAGTCCCGGGTAGCTGCAGAGGTTGTCTGCGCACATCGAGCAGACGTCAACAGGCTGCCCCCACTTGACACCAGGGAGTCTGACGCATGGGGGACAAGTCTAGGGATGCATCAGTAAGTCAGGGGGGAAATAGGGGGTATACGGCATATCTGGGGGCAGAGTGGCATATAGGGGGTATAAGACATATCTGGGGGGCAGAGTAGCAAGCAGTAGGGGCAGATGTGAAAAACTGGGGGGCAGGTTGGCAAATAAAAGGAAAAACAAAAAATGCATTTTTCTCAATCAATTTGGGGGGTCATCTGATATTCAGGGTTGTCTTATAATTGAGCAAATACAGTATATATGAGTTATATCTGTTTTGGGGTGCATTCTAACAATTTAATCATATAAATCCCATTTCATTGGATTCCCAACCTTGGAATTTCCTTTTACATTAACTTACTTGATTTATTATTGGACATACACATCTACTTATCTTACATTTCAAATGTTTAATTGGGGTGTTTTGTGAATAGGGGCAGGCTTTAACTAAGACTTTTTAATGTTGTTTTTCCGTGACCGACTGAGAGCCAAATGCACCAGTGAGTAAGGAATTAGAATTAGGGCTGCAACTAACGATTATTTTAATAATCGATTAGTTGGCCGATTATTTTTTCGATTAATCGATTAATCGGATAAAAAAAAACAATATGCAAATTTTTTGTTTATTTAAAATAATTTAATGAACTGGATGTTAAAAAACAACTTAAAATTTACATTAACATTCTTATTTTGTTATGATGTAATAAAAAAACAATATTTTCAAAGTACAAAAACCCAAACACAATATTTATGAAACAAAATAACCCCAAACATTCTGAAAAGAGGTGGACTATTACTGTTCAAGAAACTTTGCACCCGGCACTTTGCACCCGGCACTTTGCACCCAGCCCTGGCACTTTGCACCCAGCACTTTGCCCCACCCCTGGCACTTTGCACCCGGCACTTTGCACCCGGCACTTTGCACCCAGAACTTTGCACCCAGCACTTTGCACCCAGCCCTGGCACTTTGCACCCAGAACTTTGCACCCAGCCCTGGCACTTTGCACCCAGCCCTGGCACTTTGCACCCAGCACTTTGCACCCGGCACTTTGCACCCAGCCCTGGCACTTTGCACCCAGCACTTTGCACCCAGCCCTGGCACTTTGCACCCAGAACTTTGCACCCAGCCCTGGCACTTTGCACCCAGCCCTGGCACTTTGCACCCAGCCCTGGCACTTTGCACCCAGCACTCACACTCACACCCTGCCCTGCATCCCCACCCCCACCCTGCCCTGCACTCAGTCTCCTACCCTGGCCTGCCCCCCCCACCCCCACTCTGCCCTGAAGCCCCACCCCCACCCCCGCGGATCGCTCTGTGCGAATGGAGCCACTCGCACAGAGCGAACCGCTCTGTGCGAACGGAGCCACTCGCACAGAGCGAACCGCTCTGTGCGAACGGAGCCACTCGCACAGAGCGAACCGCTCTGTGCGAACGGAGCCACTCGCACAGAGCGAACCGCAACTAAAAGAAGGCGCGTGTAGCGGAAGCGGGGAACGCTCGCGGAGGTAAGTAAAAGGAGCCGAGTGCTCCAACAACGAATCGATCACTCGATTAATCGATAACGGAAATCGTCGACAACGATTTCCGTTATCGATTATTATCGATTTTATCGATTCGTTGTTTCAGCCCTAATTAGAATGTAATACACATTTTAACATAAATACATTTAAAGAGACAGCCTAATCATTATTTTAATGCATAGTTTCATGTCTGTGACTGGTGCAACATAAATATGGATGCCACCCCTCAATGACTCTCCACCATGACACCTTCTGACTTGAAACAAGATAAAATTGGGTTAGGGGGGGGGGGGCAAAGCCTAGTGGCAGATTTACCCAGAGATTTATACACCTCTCATGTTTCCTGCTCACCAGCCCTTTCCAAAGTCAAATTGCTTCTGCCCTACCCACAATGATATTCTTAGCCCAATAAAGCAGCCCTTTATTGATGCTTAATGATGGCCTTTGAGCTAAACAATATAGCCCAAACACCCCTTCATTCTAAAACCTATGGCTCATAACGAATCACCATACCTGAGAACTCTCCGGGTTTGACCCAGGGGATCTCCAGGTAAAGCACCGGCTCAGAAGGGATTATATATTTTTTGGAATTTGTGTACAATTAGCCTTCTGTCTCATGTAACTCCTCCCTCAGCTGGCTTAAGCCAGGAAGTAATACAAGGAAGCATACCTATGTACAGTTATAGCATATGCTCAGTAGCATCAATAAAATCAAAGATAGCTTCTCTCCCACTGAAATCAATAACATGTATGCTAGTTTATCATAGATTTTACATGAAAGTAGGGTTGGGGTGTTCCTATAATATGAAGCTTTACAGATAGCCAAACAGAGGGTATACACCAAAGCATTATATAAAAATACAAAAAATGATATACATTGAGTCAATGAAAAGAACACAAATACACTTGCAGAGTAACTTCTGAGAGCACTAAAGAGTATGGTAGTAAATTGTGAGTAAAAAAAAAAAATTGCTTAAATCAATATTTTGCAAGCTGAGGCGCATCAATAAATAATGTATATGCTTTTCCAAACACTATTTTTTATGTACAATGCAGAGCAGGCAGGGAAATTGAAGCTTATGAAACCTTAAATACCATAAATAGGTTTGCTTAAATTCAGAACTAATAACTGTGTATGAAAACAGTGCTTTAATAAATTGTTTCTTTGTGTATGTGGTATGAGCATATTTCACAGCATGCTACATTGGGATTTATAAATAAAATTCAAATATATGAACACTTGGAGAATTTATTTATTCACATGCTGGCGCCTAATAGAACTGTAAACATAGCAAGAATATCTAACAAATATTAGTGAAAAATGAGCATCTTTAGTAAATTTCTATAGTGCTTTAGACTATAAATGCCTGGATGGTTTAAACAAACACATGAAACAGGAGTACAAAGAAATAACCATAATGGGAACAAATAGATAAAGGAAATCTGCATAATTCACTACTCCTATTATTTATGCTTAAATAGAGAAAGGTTTAATAATATTACTGAATTGGGTTTTATTGAAAAATAAATCTGATACAGTGTTTATCTCACATGTGGTTTATACCACGGTAACCACTCATAATTTGTTATTTATTGAAAATGAGTATGTCTGTATATAAACTACAAAAACAGCAATGAGACGTAAGTGGTTATTCTGAGTTTCATGCTAATTAGCACTAAGAGTACTTAAAACTCGCACATTTCCTTCAAATATATAATTCTCGTGTATAATTCTGAGGAGTGAGAAATCACCAGCATGCAAATGTTGAAGAAAATCCTCAACGCATAATTCAATTCAAGACTAGTCATTTTTTTCATTGAAACCTTAACCCTTACATGACAAGGGCGTTTTACACCTATAAGATTGGCCTTTCATAAAAGTTTTATTGAGGATTCCTTCCACACGAAGACAAAAAAAACAAAAATAAACAATTTATGTTCAAAAGCATCACAAATACATTTTAGAGAGCCTAAAGGCTTCCTTTACCTAGCTGTACTGTTATACTAAACCAGACACAGGACATGAGGTGACTGGAACATTTGACCTACTGGTGAAGATTTGTAGTTGCGTGTCCACAGTTTGTTCCCTCTCTTTTGAGTTTGTGTTGTTCAAGGCTGCTTTTACTGCGACCTTTTTTGGGGCAATAAGAGTTGGCAAATTGGTCTTCCCCTCAAAGACCTTAGGTGAAGGTTTACGTTTTGAGGCAGCCTAAGGCAAACCAGGATAGGAATATAAATGACACTGTGAAAAAAACAAAAATACGTGCTACTATGGTGAGGTGTGGTTAATAATAAAAAAATAAGCTAAATAATACTTCCCAAATATGGACCGCAGCTACCCAAACGACACTCTTCCTCAAAGTGTAAAGATATAAGCTAACCAAAAATATATGGGGCGCAGGTGCATATAAAGGGAAAAAAGAAACAACACAATATAGTGTAGATGGTATGTCCAATATGGTGATCAAGTGGTATGTTGCACTCACAAATAAAGGAGGTGATTCCAACCCATCAGTATGGACTATGTAAAAGCTTTAATGTTCTTCATATGGAAATCTAAAAAACAAACTTAAAATAGTGCAGTATCTCAAGGTAAAATACAGGTATGCCAATAAGAATGCACTCACAATTTTTCATGCACAAAAGTGCATATGCAGGCGTTTGGTATAAAAGTCCACCAAAATGTGGGATGTAGTGAAGTCCAATTGAGTCTTTCAACGCGTTTCGCCCCTTGGGCTTCTTCAGGAGATCAACTGGTGAAGATATCGGCAAATATCAGCAATAGTCAGCAATCTGTGAGTAGTTCCGTTCCCTCTGTCTGTTCTTTTATAGCCATTTCCGTGTGTGTCGTATGTGCCGTGTGTGTGGTAAAGACAGCTTTTACCATTATTTTAAAATATTTTATAATATTTATATATTTATATTTATATATTTTTATATTTATTTATATATTTATTTATTTATATTTTATCCATTATTATTATTTTTTAAAACGTTGGGAATGTCCTATACCAGGGGTGTCCAAGTTTTTTCTGCAGTGGGCCACGTCATCAGAATTGTATACGTGCGAGGGCCGCACTCATTTTTCACTGCGTGAAAATATGGCCTTTAATAAAATATGCAGATTAAAATAAATTAAATGACACAAAACCTTTACTTTTCCTCTCACTGATTTCTGGGCCTAGAAAGTTTTGTGACTACAAATTCAGGATTCTGGATAAGTTAAAATGAAATAGTTCTATTTATTTTAGGGATACACCGAAATGAAAATTTTGGACCAAAACCAGAAATTCAGGGTTCACTTAGCCAAAACTGAAAATGACCCCCCCCCACATACTTTTAATAAAAGTAAGTTACACACCAAAATTGTACAAAAAAAATTATATATTATGATTGTTAACAGAAATCTCAGGCATACCCAGATTCCAGCATGTTCTGGTTGGCTGGGCATTGTATTTTTTGTCCAATTTTACCACAATTGGACAAAAATATCAACAATATGATTTTGCATGATAGGAGTGTGATTGCTAACAGCAAACACACTCTTTTTATACCCAGGCAACCAGTAAATGCTGGAACCTGATGATGGGACTGTGATTGCCGTTAGCAGATTGCTGTTAGCAATCACACTCCCATCATGCCAAGTCAGCCAGTACATGCTGGTACAGGGTGGCTGTAAGTGCAGACCCCATACTGCTGGCAGCATCAATACACAAGGGGGACAGCTAGCCAGGTTTCAGCATGTACTGGCTGACTTAGCATGATAGGAGTGTGATTGCTAACAGCAATCACAGTCCCATCATGCCTAGGTTCCAGCACTTACACATCCATGCTATCACACACACACTCATTCATTCATATACTCATTCATTCACACATTCATTCCCTCAATTACGCATACTCATTCAAACAACCTCCCCCACCCCCTTACCTACTACAGCTCTCGACAAAGGAGGGCTGGCAGCCTAAGGCCTGGGGGGCAAGTCAAGTGAAGTGGCTCCGCCCCCTCGCACTCACCTTTCACCCCTCACGCTGCTCCCATCACTATGCGGCCGTCAGACTGCTGGAAAATGTATCTAAACGGCCGCTGGGTGCTGATGCCACCGGCCGGAGCTACTTTAATCCTTTTTTTATTTATTTAATATGCCGGATCAGCTTGCCATATTAAAAATAAATAAATAAAGTATTAAAGTAGCTCCGGCCGGCAGCATCAGCACCCAGCGGCCGTTTAGATTCGATTTCCAACAATCTGATGGCCGCATAGTGATGGGAGCAGCGTGAGGGGTGAAAGGTGAGTGTGAGAGGGCGGAGCTTTCACCCCTCACGCTGCTCCCATCACTTGGCGGCCATCGCATACGGCCGCGGGGTGCTGATGCCGCCGGCTGCCGCTGGTTTAATACTATTTTTTTTTTCCATTTAATAGCCGATCCGGCTTGCCATATTAAATTTTAAAAAAAAGTATTAAAGTAACGCCGGCCTGCGGCATCAGCACCCAGCGGCCGTTTAGATTAGATTTCGGGCGGCCTGGGGGGCAATTGCCCAGCCCGCCCCTGGCTCTCGATGCCGCTCACAGACTTCAGCAGGGGGCGCGGCCTCCCTCGTTCTCCCCACAGAGGAGGCAGGACTGGAGCAGAGAATAGACCCTCCCACAAGTAAGCGGCAGGGCTTGTGACCCTGGCTGCCGATCTCACGCGGACCGCACCTCGAGCTCACGCGGGCCGCATTTGGCCCGCGGGCTGCATGTTGGACGCCCCTGTCCTATTCTATTCTCCTAATATAATTTAGGCACCTTGTGGTCATTGATTTATTAATTTACATATACATACAATTGTACATATATGTATGTATAATTTAATATCTACATGTAGCATGTTTATATATAAATTTTCACCCACCTAGCACTTTAAAATATTTATTATCATCAAAATACATCTAACTCAACTTAATTGATTTATTAATTTACATATACATACAATTGCACATATATGTATAATTTAACATGCACATGCAGCATGTTTATATATAATTTTTCACCCATTTATCATCATCAACACATAAACATCAAGCTTAACTCAATTGATTTATTAATTCATTCATTTAACATCTCAAGCACACATAACTCATTAATACATTAATATATACATCTTGATTCTATATCATGTGATAAATTCTCCTAATTATTTTAGTGGATATCATACCCATTATAGTCACCTTCAGTTGCAGCCATTCATAGCTCTATATAATTAACATATATATTCAACGGACTTTATACATCTGAGCGGACATTATATCTGTTATAGTCATTTTTAATTAGAGTCATTTTTAATTAAAGTTATTCACAGTCCTATATATACATCCTATGGACTTTCAAATTCTGCAGCTATACACCCGTAATATATATACAATTGCAGAATATACGGTGATAGTCCTCTCTCCGGTTCTCCTTTTGGTCTCTTTTTTCGTCCTGTCTCTTCTACGTTCCTTTCGTCTCTTCTACGTTTCTCCAGTATATAAACCGCTATCATCCCCTCGAGGCTGATTTGCTTTTGAATGACTCATCTTCTCTCTTTGACCATCGAGTGACGCATCCTGAAGATTCTCGCATATACAGGCGGGACAGCCTTTGTTTTTTTCGTCTACAAACTTTATCAACAAACGAGAGAACAATTAGAAAAAACAGACGATACGCGATGACATCAAGGAAAAAGGTCAACACGCGATGACACACACGGAAACGGCTATAAAAGAACAGACAGGGAATGGAACTACTCACGGATTGCTGACTATTGCTGATATTTGCCGATATCTTCACCAGTTGGTCTCCTGAAGAAGCCCAAGGGGCGAAACGCGTTGAAAGACTCAATTGGACTTCACTACATCCCACATTTTGGTGGACTTTTATACCAAATGCCTGCATATGCACTTTTGTGCATGAAAAATTGTGAGTGCATTCTTATTGGCATACCTGTATTTTACCTTGAGATACTGCACTATTTTAAGTTTGTTTTGTTAGATTTCCATATGAAGAACATTAAAGCTTTTACATAGTCCATACTGATGGGTTGGAATAACCTCCTTTATTTGTGAGTGCAACATACCACTTGATCACCATATTGGACATTATTGGACCATACATTTTTGGTTCGCTTAAACCAGGATAGAAAAGGTTTTCCATCCTGCTGATGTCCTTGAACAGCAGCCAGGGATGTCCTGTGCAGTGTGTGTTGGAGTATATATACGAATTAAAGGGGTCTTTGTATTTACAGGGATGGGTCGCTATCAATTTGGACAAGCTTTTTGGATGTGTTTGAATAACCATAGGGACCAGTGGAATGAATTTGCTTCATATTCCTTACGTATCGGTGCAGCTATGCAGGCAGCTTCTTGGGGACTGCGAGATCAAAGTAATTGGGTATTTAGAATCAGCCAGGTTTCAGTCATATGTATGACCTCACTTAGTGTAAAATCTTAGGTTGGTTTGTCTGGAGTCGTATTGGTGATTCACGCCTGGTGTACCAACCTCCATAGGCCAGTACAGCTTCTCATGATGGATATTAAATGTTATTAGCTTCACCTATGTACTTGTTTCCCTACCCTTACTCTGGTATGGTCACACATTGTCCCTCAGTTGGAGGGGGGGTGCTCTCTCCAGTGGATTAGCAAGGCAAGGGTTAAGGGTGAATAAGGCTATTGGAAAGCTTGTTTTCCAATTATGTTGGCTTTTTGATCACACATCCAGATCTGAAGGGTAAGAATTCTGTGGGTTTTTTTGTAAGGATGGCATACATTTGAACAATATTGGGACAGATATCTGGTTGCTGGATATTCAGGTCGGTCTAGAGAAGGCAGTGCCTTTGTGAACTGTTAAAAGTTGGTGTGGTCATTGATTGGAGAGTGACATGGTGGTTTGTATATAATCTTCAGCTTCCTACTATGCTGGTTCCTGAGGGAAACTTTTAGGCAGGCGGTCCATTTGCTGGTGTAGGCATTGTGGGCTATGTTGTCAATGTTTGGGTTAAGTGGTGTTGGTCACGTGGACCCCCTGTATTATTGAAAACTATTACAGTTGGTATTGGAATGATGCTCAATAAAAATACGATATGGCCTTCACAACCCAAAATTCATCCTTCTGGTCTCTTTATTTTGGGAGAATGCAGGATCCAGTCAGCAATGCAGGAGACGCAGGTGAGCCCTGGAGCCCATATTAAGCAGTGAAGGCTGCATGACCGGTCCTTAACAAGGGAGAATGGCATTTAGGGATCTCTAAATTAGGATGGCAGTGGGGTCAGGCCTGAGTTGATTGGGAGCTATAGGAGAAGAGGTGTGCCCAGTAAGGTATTTAATAAAGGAGCCCTCTTTGGACATTCAGACAGGGCTGAAGTGTGTCTCACCCACCAACCTATAATTCAGCATTCGTTTTTGAAGAAGTGTTTACAGGGGTGCCTGCTCCTAGCAGAGGGGGTCCTCACAAGAAGCAGAAGCTTAACTGATAAAAGTTGAGCTGGCCTCAATTGGAAGGCAACATCTTTTATAAGGCCTAATACATTAAGTTAGTTATGTTAAAAGCTGTGGTGGGGAAAGGTTCCCTTTAAGTTCCATCTCGGTGATGTATGGCAAAGTAATTAAATGTGTTATGTTTCCTCTAAATAATTGTTGGCACATTGGATATACTTCTCTTGTGCAGCATAGACACAATATTGAAATACCTTCACAGTTTTTATTGCACTGAATGCAAATGGTGACAAGTCAGATGTCTGTTTAAAGACTAAAAATACAGGTGTGTTAAAAGTTAAAAATGCAATTAAATAATAATGCCTTACACATTTTATGTTCCAGACATCAAAGAAAATTGGTTTTGTTAGTTCAGCAATTAAGTCAAAGCAGATGCTCCGCTTCCTAAATAGAAGTTGTCTGACACCATCTCTATAAACTTGTCGGCTGGCTTTTATTTTGAAGTCATTAGCTAGTGTAGCGAAACAACTGATTACTATTCTTCTGTACACTATATTTATCTCTCTCATATGTAGCTAGAAATGATGTACAATATACAAACATTATTTTATCTGTAGATTCACAGCGTACATAATAATTAGGCTGCACTACACTGAGGCTGCTTACTTAAGTTAATTATTTTCTAGAGCCATAATTGGCACACTTTCACTTAAGGTGTATACTATTAATAAAGAGGCAAAGGTTAACACTATGACCAATTTCTGATGTGTTTTTACAATTACAAAACATTTATTGCACTCTTTAGTACACTATATGACCAAGGGTATGTCCACACTTCTCCTAATTATTGAGTTTAGTCACACCAATTGCTAACTGGAGTATAAAATCAATCACACAGGGTTGTCATCTACATAGACAAAGAGTGGCAGTAGAATGGGTCGTAGTGATGACCTCTGTGTAGTGTGACCACATGTCCCGGATTGCCCAGGACAGTCCCGCAATGGGACTTTAAGTCCCTGGTCCCAGGCAGCCATAAATGCATTGTCCCGGAGTTGAAACACCAACTTTTTTTTTATGTGGAGGATAGAGAGGGGCACCAAGCGGTCGCTCAAGAATAAGTTTTCAGCAACCGTTTGGGGCCCCTCACTCTCCTGCGCGAGGCCTATAGCTTGGTCGCGGTGCCGGCATTTCATGCTTAGCGCTGGAATATGACATCATATGTACCTAGAAGGCCTTTCATGAATACAATTATTGTGTACTGTATGAATAAAATATTATCCAATAAAATAATGTATTTCAAAACTGCATCATGTAACACAAAATATATAAGGGAAAACCTAAGTACATTTATATAGTTTTATTATTCTTTCAGGCGCAAAGAAATCAATCTTTTGCCATTTTAGCAGATTAATATCCACAAATATTTTCATTTGTTTTGTCAGCTTCATCATTTTAATGCTTTTAATGTTTTAGTAAAAATGTTAGTCATTTGAATAGATGTTCAGTATTTGGGGATGAGCCAAATGCAAAGCTGTGCTGACTGAATTGAAGCAGTTGGCAAGAATATTATGTTAATGAAAAAGCCTGTACAAAACAGATGTATGAATTTTAGTAATACTGCAACAGATTATATGGATTTTATGTTTATCTTAGTAATAAGGGTTAAACATCATTCAACCCGAAATTCTGGATTATGCCCAAAGCAGAATTGTTTGACTGATTCCATAGTCCATCTGTCCAGATAATATGCAGATTTTATCATTTGGTTGAGAAAAGCAATTACTTGGTTGCACAATAACAGAGATAGAATGAATATATATATATATATATATATAAAATCGTATTTGCTCAATTATAAGACAACCCCCCAAAATTTGAATATTAATTTAGAAAAAATGGAAAAAGCCTGAATATAAGACTATGTAAGCCGGGGCTTCTATGGTGGAGCACAGGAAGGTCACGCCGGCGCTCTGTCATAGAAGCCCGGCAGCAGCGGAGGTTGTCTGCGCACATCGCACAGATGTCCACCGGCTGCCAGAGAGGAGGATCCAGGTCCCCTACAGCGCTGCGGGGGATCTGGATCTTAGTCTTGTAGTCAGACCTCTATTTGAGATCTGATTATAAGATGACCTTCAATATAAGACAAGGGGTGTTTTTCGAGCAAATACGGTATATATACACACACTACAGTTCAATAGCTTGGGGTCACCATTTTCATGAAAAACAAGGGCATTTCTTGCGGTGCTAACATAATAACATAACGAAAGAAGGATTTTCGTATGAACAATTAGCCTTTGCAACTTAAATTTGGATTAGTGAACACTGTACGTCTATGAAGATATTCCATTAAAAATCATCCGTTTACAGCTACAATAGTCATTTGCAACATTCACAACGTATACACTATTTTTCTGATCCATCTGTTATTTTAACGGACAAAATTTGCTTTTCTTTCTCAAACAAGGAGAGTTCTAAGTGACTAGGGGTGCAACAACGAATCAAAAAAATTGATGATAATCGATAATGAGAATCTTTGACAACAATTTTCATTATCGATTAGTTGAATGATCGGTTTAAGGTACTTGCTTGAATATAAGACGGTTTTCTTCAGAGCAAATGTTCTGAAAAATACTCCTTATCTTATATCCAAGGTCATCATCTAATCTGACCTCAAATAGAGGTCTGACTATTAGACTAAGATCTAGATCTTTTTATCCGATTGATCGAAAAAATAAGCATATTTTTTTTTATCCAATTTATCGAAAAAATAATCGATTATGGAAATAATCGTAAGTTGTAGCCCTATAGGTGACCTGAAACCTTTGAACGGTAGTGTGTGTGTGTGTGCAGTGCCCTCCACTAATATTGGCACTCATGGTAAACATGAGCAAAGAAGGCTGTGAAAAAAATTATCTTCATTATTTAACCTTGTGATCATTTCTTCAAAAATACTCTGCTCTCATGTATATCAAACAATTGCAAATGCAACACAGGTTTATCCAATTATTGGCACTCCTATTAGTTCATATGAGAAAAATATCTTTAAAGTACCATATTTGCTTGATTATAAGACGACCCCCCCCCAAATCTGAATATTAATTTATGAAAAAAAGAAAAAGCCTGAATATAAGACTACCCTATAGGAAAAAAGTTTTTACCAGTAAATATTAATTCATGTAAACTATTTTTTCATATTTAATAAACGCTATGATTGAGAAACATTTTTTTTTGTTTTTATTTCCTTTTATTTGCCAACCTGCCAACCAGTGGCATATAGGGAGGTATAAGGCATTTCAGGAGTCAGAGTGGCATATAGGGGGTTAAAATGCATTTCTGGAGGCAGAGTGGCATATATGTGGTTAAAAGGCATTTCATGGGGCAGAGTGGCATATAGGAGGCTATAAGGCATATCAGGGAGGCAGAGTGGCATATAGGGGGGTATAAGGCATTTCTGGAAGCAGAGTGGCAAGCCTGAGGGCATAACTGGGGGGGAAGGTTGGCAAATAAAAGGAAATAAAAACAAAAATCTCAATCATAGCTTTTATTAAATATGAAAAAATAGTTTACATTAATTAATATTTGCTAGTAAAACTTTTTTCCTATCGTCTTATATTAAGTTTTTTTCCCCCTAAATTAATATTCAGATTTGGGGGATTGTCTTATAATCAAGCAAATACGGTATTTTCTGACAGATCTTATCCAGTTGATTTTTGTTCTTCAGATGAGGAGTTCAAAAAGTATGTTGTAAGTTTAAAGGGCAAAAATAACATGCATTCAGAAATCTGTGTGCTTATTGAATATTCTGTAGGGAAACTGTTCACACAATTGGCATTTCAGATTGAACTCAAAGTCATTGACTTTTTATATATATCATCATATACACATGGATTTAGAATATTTTTATGTAGCCTTTTTCAGATTAAAGTAGCATTTTTTTGGGGGGAGAGGTGCTAAACAGCTTTTTTCATTGTCATTCATTTTCTTTAATTTGTTTAAAGTTTTGCATCTTTTGAAGTGGCATATTGGTGGGCTGATCCAGTCCAGTTTGTAAGGTTTGCATTAAACTCTCCAAATGATCTAGGTTGTTTTATGGTCTTTGTCTTAGTTATGTTATGCTTCATGAGCTATAAAACCAATGAAACGGAAAACGCTGGAAGTTATTATTTGATACCAAATAATAGACTTGGGCACCAGGGGGCTCTTCGTGTTCGTCTTCGTGCTCGTCTTCGGGGGGAAAAAAACCTTCGTATTCCGCGAATATTCGCCCGTGCCTGTCTTCTCTTCGGGCGAATATTCGCGGACATTCTTCGTGCTCGTTTAATCTTCTTTTCCTTCCCGGTTGCCTAGCAGGGGTTAATACGGGGTTAACAACACATCGGAGCAGCAGCAGCTGCCGTGAAGGAACGTGTGTGCAACTCTATTGGTCGTTTCGGCAGGGGGCTGGTCTGGCATCAACAAGTGAATTGCAGAACGCACTTCATTCGTTGATGGCAGGCCAGCCCCCTGCCGAAACGACCAATAGAGTTGCACACACGTATTGAGGTGTACTGTACACAAAATGACCTAGAGACAAATGCTCCAAGGAACTTGGCCTCCGTTTATCATACACAGTCACACATCCATACATAGATGTTTAATAAAAGAATAGGGATTATTTTACATTTTTAAATTGATTTTGGACCACTTGTAATACATGCCTAACATTTGCTACCTATTCACAATGGCATACTTTGCAACAACCCAACTTTTACTGGACAGGACTGGAAAAAAGCAGGACTGTCCACCAAAATCTTAGGTGTGTTGGCAGGTATGCGGATGGAAAAATGTTGGACAAGAACTAAAAAATAGCTTAGGGTTAATGTACGGTTATGTTTAAGATTAGTAGCAGTGCACTGGTTTGGTTAAAGATGTATTATGTCTAAATAATAATTTTATTTTAATTTTAATGGGTTTTAAAAAATTAAGGGGTTTATTTAAATGTATTTTAAAGTTAGATTTATTATTTAGTACTTTATTATATTTATTTAATGTTTATACTAGTGCTACCTACCGAGCTATAACAATCAACGAGTATTTGCATACCTAGATAGCTAAATTAGATGGGACAGGACTGGAAAAAAGCAGGACTGTCCCTGAAAAAGTTGGGTCTGTTGGCAGGTATGTGGATGGAAAAATGTTATAGTATGAAGTGTGAGTTATAGCGTTAATGCTAGTGAGTGTAGAAGTGAAGGCCAGGACAAATAACAAGAGGAAAGGTCCTTGTGATTTGTGCATTGTACGTGTATGTGTTATGTGTGTTATGTGTGTTGTCACTGTGTGTTATATGTGTTATGTATTATGTCACTGTGTTATTTGTGTTATTGTGTGTGTTATGTTTGGTTGGTTGGTTGTGTATCAGAAGGAAAATAATGAAATGGAAATGGAAAAGGAAATGGAAAAGGCGAATGAGTGAGCAATTGGCGACCCACTCACCTGTTTCACCCCAGGGCAAAGCATCCAAACACTGTCAGTCTTAGACGTTTGGCAGCAGACTTCCAGAGCTCAGACACTAGGCCCTAGCGTAAGCTGGCCACTCCGGCGGAGGTAGCAGGCGTTGCCACACCGCAGACAGAGGCAGCCAGGGGGGAGAAACTGCCCTTACCGTTAGGGACATTTTGGGCATGACTCTAGCCAGGAAGCAAACTGGCACGGAAGAGATGCTGGCACCACCACCACCAGCAGCAGCAGTGAAAAATGGGAAAGGCGAATGAGTGGGCAATTGGCGACCCACTCACCTGTTTCACCCCAGGGCAAAGCACCCAAACACTGTCAGTCTTAGACGTTTGGCAGCAGACTTCCAGAGCTCAGACACTAGGCCATAGCGTAAGCTGGCCACTCCGGCGGAGGTAGCAGGCGTTGCCACACCGCAAACAGACGCAGCCAGGGGGGAGAAACTGCCCTCACCATTAGGGACATTTTGGGCATGACTCTAGCCAGGAAGCAAACTGGCATTGAAGAGACGCTGGCACCACCAGCAGCAGCAGCAGAATTGGGAAAGGCGAATGAGTGGGCAATTGGCAACCCACTCACCTGTTTCACCCCAGGGCAAAGCATCCAAACACTGTCAGTCCTTGGCGTTTGGGAGCGGACTTCCAGAACTCAGACACAAGGCCCTAGCGTAAGCTGGCTACACTGGCGGAGGTAGCAGGCGTTGCCACTCCGCAGCAAGTGCAACCAGGGGGGAGAAACTGCCCTTACCATTAGGGACATTTGAGGCATGACACTAGCCAGGAAGCGAACTGGCATTGAAGAGACGCTGGCACCACCAGCAGCAGCAGCAGAATTGGGAAAGGCGAATGAGTGGGCAATTGGCGACCCACTCACCTGTTTAACCCCAGGGCAAAGCATCCAAACACTGTCAGTCCTTGGCGTTTGGGAGCGGACTTCCAGAACTCAGACACAAGGCCCTAGCGTAAGCTGGCTACACCGGCGGAGGTAGCAGGCGTTGCCATACCGCAAACAGACGCAGCCAGGGGGGAGAAACTACCCTCTCCATTAGGGACATTTAAGGCATGACACTAGCCAGGAAGCGAACTGGCAGAGAAGAGACGCTGGCACCACCACCACCAGCAGCAGCAGCAGCATTGGAAAAGGCGAATGAGTGGGCAATTGACGACCCGCTCACCTGTTTCACCCCAGGGCAAAGCATCCAAAGACTGTCAGTCCTTGGCGTTTGGGAGCGGACTTCCAGAACTCAGACACTAGGCCCTAGCGTAAATTGGCTACACCGGCGGAGGTAGCAGGCATTGCCACACCGCAGCAAGTGCAACCAGGGGGAGAAACTACCCTCTCCATTAGGGACATTTGAGGCATGATTTCAGCCAGGAAGCGAACTGGCAAAAGATACTGGCACCACCACCAGCAGCAGCGTTGGAAACGGAAAAAGGTGAATGAGTGGGCAATTGACGACCCGCTCACCTGTTTTACCCCAGGGCAAAGCATCCGAAGACTGTCAGTCCTTGGCGTTTGGGAGCAGACTTCCAGAACTCAGACACTAGGCCCTAGCGTAAATTGGCTACACCGGCGGAGGTAGCAGACGTTGCCACACCACAAACACGTGCAACCAGGGGGAGAAACTACCTTAAACATTACAGAGAAAAAAAATTAACTTTCCAAGCTAAGAGCTGGGTAACCCAACTTGGGCAGATTGAATTTAAGAAAGGCAATCTGCTCCATCAGATGAGGTGCCATGCGTGAGCGCTGTGGACTCAGTATGTTTCCAGTCATAGAAAACACGCGCTCACTTTGAACAGTGGTTGGCGGACATGATAGTAGCTGCTGCGCAACCCATGAGAGTGCAGGCCACACACTCTTCTTTTCATCCCAGTAGCTAAGAGGATCAACATTAGGCGCAGAAGGAACTTCACAGAGGTAAAGTTTGACCATTTCAGCAGCACTACTCTCCTTTCTGCTGCTAGCTCTGTCAGATGGTCCAACTATACTCCCAAGTGCCTCTTCCCAAAACGCAGCTGCTCCACTCAGCTGTGTTGTGCTGCTTGTGGCACTGCTGCTGATGCTGCTGCTAGGAGTAGCAGACCACATCATCTCTTCCTCCTCCTGCACCTCTCCCTCCTCGGACAGCATTCCCATTTTACGCTGCCAGTCACGCACCTTGTTGACCAATTGCTCCCGGTAGCTACTGAGAACATTAAATTTCAAAGCTAGCTTTCCCTTAATTCTTGGATCGCAAAGGCACGCTAGCATCATTTCGGGACTCTCTTCCATTCGTTTGCGAAGGTGTACTTTTAGCAGATCCTTCAGCTTCCTGGCTATGGCTGCTACGTCAGGATGTAGAGTGCCACCTTGAACAGCCTCACGGTTTCCAAGGAACACATCCATCTTGCTGCCTAGATGGGAGAACACTGGGATTACCTGGGCCAGACTGGCAGTGTTTGAGCTTAAATTTTCTGTGGCATCCCTGAATGGTTTAAGGACTGCCACTAGCTGGGCGATCACTGTCCAATCCTCCCTATTCAATGGAGAGGTAATCCCAATATTGTGCTCTGAGGCAAGATTATGGATTGCCCTCTGCTGCTCCAAAATCCTCTCCAGCATGTCTAACGTGGAGTTCCACCGTGTACTGACATCCTGGCGTAGGCAGTGTACGGGAAGACCTGACCTCTCTTGCTCTTCCCTCAAAAGTTGGCTAGCCTTAACACTATGGTGAAAGTGCCCAGCGATCTTTCTGCAGCGGGACAGAACTACTGCTGCCACATTAGTTCCTTCTGACATTGCTGCCTTCACTACAAGATGGATGATGTGGGCTGCACAGCGCACACCAACAATATGACCATCTCGCAGCGCTTTCACCATATTGGCACCTCAAAACCAACTTCAACATTGGTGCCCGCCTCTGCTCCCACCCAAAGGCTAAACATTTTCCTCATTGCATGCAGAATATTTTGGGAAGTGTGCTTTTCATCCATCACTTCTGCATGGAGAAGGAAAGATCGGTAGCCTGCTGCAGCAGCTTCCTTAGACACACCGGGCTGCCACCAGTGTGCTGTCAAAGAAAGAAAGGCATGCTGGCCGCTAGGTGCACTCCACAAATCTGTAGTGAAATGAACACACTGACCAGCAGCCTTGGAAAGCTCCTCTTTCACTGCTGCAACACAGGACCGATACAATGAGGGGACAATGTTCCTGCTGAAAGTGGAACGTGACGGAACTGTATATTGTGGAGCCACAGCCGCCATCAATTGTTTGAAAGGCTCCCCTTCGATCATAGAGAAGGATGCCCCTCCAACAGCAATGAACTGACCAATCAGTCGCGTTACTTTATTGGCCTGCTGTTTGGGCATTGACCTTTTGGATTGGAATGCCACAAATTGTTCCAGGGTGGGCTGGACATGCAGTGCTCCAACCTGCCTTGGTCTCTGGCTGCCAGCACTAGCTGCTGCTGCTGCTGCTGCTATTGGCTCAGAAGAAGAAGCTGTTGGGGTTTTTCCACGGCCACCAGCTATGCTGCCTGCACTAAGTTTTACTTCTGCATCTTTCCCCAATAGCACAGCGTTGTGTTGAGTGCTGAGGTGATGCTTCATGCTAGCACTGGTAAAATGGCCAGACACTTTCCCTCTGCTTATTAGCTTCCCACAATGTTTGCACTTTCCATAGCGCCCTTCTTCAACATTTTCAAAGTGCTCCCAAATTGGGGCGCGCATAGCCTTGGAGTGTGCCTTGGGTGCTGCTCCTACTGCTCGGGGTGGATGAACAGAGGCAGAACTAGTGGTGGTGGGACTGGTGGTAACAGTACTGGCCATAGTGGGACTGCTAAATGCTTTAGATTTGCTAGGTTTTGCTGCTGCTGCTGCTGCTGCTGGTGGTGGTGGTGATGGTGATGATCGTAGCGGAGAAGGTGGAGGCTCAGGGGAAAATTGTGCACTAGTCATTTGGACACTGCTCCCTGAGGAATCTGATTCCTGACCACTCATCTCCTCTACTTCCTCTGGCTCATAGTCTAGCTCTTCATTAGCCAGATCGAATGGAATTCCTGCTAGGCTGGAGCTAAGACTGATATCGTCGTGAGACTCGTGACTAGTAGTAGTGCGAGCAGGAAGAATAGACTCTGCACTTGGCCTCTCAGTCTCAGGCTCCTCTGCTACCTCGCTAGGTGGAGTCCCACTATGTGTAGCCCTCTCTCTAACTGTCTTTACAAAAATGTTGTAAGGACTTGGTGGCTTGCTAGAGGTACTAGGAGGACATGGCGTGGCGGTACCAGTGGGAACAGTAGGTGCAGCACTAGTGGTGGTAGAGGCGGTGGGGGTGGTGGTGGTGGTTTTCCCTACAAAGGAATGAGATCGCTTTTGTTTGGGACCCCTCTGAGTCTTGCTGCTAATTTGGCTCTGCTTGGTACCTTGCATGCTGCTTGTGGATGGGGAAGATGCTGCTTGGGGCAAAAGGCACTTCTTTTTAGTCACTGGGCTGGTACTACTTGTGCTACCCTTTAACTTTGAACGTGCTTCTGGTGCTTTAGGCTTTCCGTAAAAAACCATAGAGCTTGTGGGCCTAGCCGCACTACTACTGCCTGCTTTTGGTGCCTTTCCTTTACTTGATGATCCTTCAAGCAATGCTTCCCCAAATGATAAGCGAGAGCTTGGCCTACTTGGCCGACTAGACTGACGCAAAGGCTGCATCTTAGAACTGGTGGTGGTGCTGGTGGTGGTGGTGGTGGTGGTAGATGGAGCTTGTCCCTCCTTAGTCCCAAAAGGAGGATCCATTTCAAATTTTGTGTTGTGTGTGTAGTGTAGTGTAGTGTTTAAAAAACTATAAAAAAATAAAAAATAAAAAAAAAATAAAAAAAAAGGAAAAATGAATTAAACACAAAAAAATTAGAGGAAGTTCTCTTCAGTGCTACTGTGCTGTTGTGTGCAATCTGGCAAAGTGCTAAAGTTATTTAAATTATTAACTATTTAATAACTAGCAGTATTTTATTTTTAATTTGAATTTACACGGGCCTTAGAGCTTAGCCTACTACTATGCTAGCCTAAAGCTATATTTCCTTACTATAAGTCTACCTCTAGGCAGACGCTCTCAAACCCACTAAGCTAAAGTGAGGTTAAATCAGATTCGGTATGATTTATTAATTAATATTAAGTTATATAATATTAATAGATTAGAAATAATTTACTTATATATTATGTATTATAGATAGAAGAATATAGATTATGAATTAGAATTTAGAATTAGAATTACTTATATTATAGATTATGAATTAGAATTTATATTGTTATATATTATTTATAATATATTATAGATTAAGATTAACCCCTTCGTGACAAAGGCTGATTCTATTTTTTGTACCCTTCGTGACAATGGCTGTTTTATCGTTTCTGCGGTGTTTGTGTTTAGCTGTAATTTTCTCTTAACCCATTTACTAAACCCACACAAGTTATATATAGTTTTTTTCAGGACAAGAAGGGCTTTCTTCAGACACCATAATTTTTTATATATGATGTAATTTTCTATAATAAAAATAATAAAATATGACGAAAAATTGAAAAAAAAAAAAAAATTCTCACTTTTATTTGAAAAATCTTTTATTCATCATAAAAAACTACTGAAAAAACCTGCTAAATAGATTCTACTATTTGTCCCGAGTTTAGAAATACCCAATGTTTTTATGTTTTTTTGCTTTCTTCTACACGTTATGGGGCAATAAGTACAAGTAGCGTTTTGCTATTTCAAAACCATTTTTCTCTGAATCTGGTAATTCTGTCTCTATGTGGTATTTGGGGCATCTTTGAAGCCAGCAAATTAAATTTACCCCACCAAACCATATATTTTTGAAAACTAGACACCCCAGGGTATTTTAGATGCTGATAGTTTAACCCTTTCCATGCACTAATCCTACCACCAACCCTTGTCAAAGTTTGTGATAGTAATTGTTTTTGCTGTTTTTTAAACATACTTTGTACTTCAGGTGTAAAATTACAGCTCCTGGTATATGTCACTGTCCCACAACACGATATGTGTTCAGCAACATCTCCTGAGTACATTGATACCCCACATGCATGGGTTTGTCAGATTGTTTGGGGGCAAAAGGGCCAAATTTGGAACATGCCTCCTCAGCCGTATACCGCTGCATGGCAACAATTGCAGCAAAAATAGTAGGGAAGGAAAGGGTTAATGGCTCTAATAAAAAAAATTAAAAAAACCCTAAAAAAAAGTACAAAAAAAAATAAAAAGTAAAAAAAAATGTAAAAAAAAAGAACCCCAAAAACAATTGCCACTATGCAAGATCACTGTTTATGCAGTGATCAATGGCAATGAAGGGGTTAATATTAAATGGGTGGCTCTTATAAGAGCCTTTGGATCAATAATAATATATATTATTGAGAATACCTAAAAACACACTGATCTGTCTCTCTCCCTCACTAGAAGCAAGTGAAGGAGGGAGGCAGATCCAATACTAATCAAAGGCAATGTTTAGAAAACATTGCCTTTGATTTATCAGATCATGATCACTCTTATGAGTGATCTGACCACTAGGGGTGTTATTCACTGGATGTCCATGACATCCAGCAACACCCCCCCCCCGATGATGACAGCAGGCTCCGCCCCCGGCTTGATGGGCGCCGCCATCTTGAAACACCGCATGTGTTTCGAAGACGCCGGCACCGGGAAGGTAAGTTGAGCATTTAGGAAGCGATCGCGAGTCGCTTCCTTTGCTAAACAGGTGTTGCAAAGATGCCTCGATACTGAGGCATCTTAGCAACACCAGCTAAGCAAAGGAAGCGACTCGCGATCGCTTCCTAAACCCGTTTTTCGGCGGCGGGCGCCGCCATGTTTGAAAGACGTGCAGTCTTTCAAACATGTTTTTTTATTTGCTCCTAGGAGCGATCGGGGGGGGCCGGGAATGTTTTTTTTGGTGTTGCTCAATGCCTCGATGTCGAGGCATTAGAGCAACACCGTTTGAGTGAAAAAATCGATCACGGATCGATTTTTTCACCCGTTTAAAGACGTGCCGGTCCTGGCACGTCAATTGTCATAATCGTCACGATTTTCGGTGACGTGCCCGGACCGGCAATTGTCATCAAGGGGTTAAAGAAGATTAGAATTATTTTAGTACTACAGCTAGTAGCTTGAAGCTTTGCTTAGTACAGCTCGTCACAGTCAATTTTTCTTGAAAAGAATTAGAAATAAAATAAAATGTCACAGCAAAACAGTTAGCTTCACTGCTTGCTGAACAAAAACACACAGCACTTATGCGGCTGCACTCACTAGCCCAACAAGTTCAGTTCACTGATGGACTGAGGTGAGCAAAACACTAAGGGTACTTTTAATAAAATTGAAATAAAATGTAAAATAAATGAGAAAATCTTTGCAAAACAGTTAACGTCACTGCTTGCTGATCAAAAAAAAACACAGCACTTATGCGGCTGCACTCACTAGCCCAACAAGTTCACTTCACTGATGGACTGAGGTGAGCAAAACAAATGAAATAAAATGAAAGATTATTAATTAAGAAAAATTGACTTGGTCTCTTGCTGTTGCTAAAACAAAGCACAAACTATAGAGCTGCAGCACCAGTACTAATAAGATTAGCTGAACTATACGCTAGTAGTAATTAATTAATATTATTACTTTTATTTATAGCTAATTTAATTAACTATTAAGATAAGAAAGAATTATAGAATTATTGATATTACTGATTTTAGATTAGACACTAGTAGATGTCTTGAATGTCTACAGTACACTCTACACTAGTATACTATTACTAACTATAACTGACAAATATATATATAATTTTATAATGAATTCAATTATTAATTATATTAATTAATATTACTGATTTTAAATTAGACACTAGTAGATGAATGTCTACAGTACACTCTACACTAGTATACTATAGTATATATATATATATGACTGACAAATATATATATATATAATATTATAATGAACTATTAAATTATAGACTCTATTAAATTATTATTTATAAATTCTATTTAATTTATTTAAGCAGGACAGGCAGTAGGCACTAGTGCCAGCCCAGGGCAAGGGCACCCCAGTGCCACTGAGACACTGGGTGCACTGTCAACTCAACAGCACTTACACTACAGTTGATGACAAATTAAATAAAAAAAAATTAAATTAATCAAATTATTATTATTAATTATATTAAGTAGCACTGAAGTGAGGATGAAGTACACTGTGAGAAATGGCAGGCTAAGGCTTACCAGTCTCACACAGAACAGAACAATCTCTCTGTAACGCTCGGATGCAGCACAGGAGTGTTGCCAAAGCAGTCACAGCGAAAAATGAATGGATCTCTCAGGCAAGCTCTGGTCTTATAAAGGCGCCTTCAGAATTCAAAAAACAGCAGCACAGGCATTGGACGAGACCCTTAGTGTGACGTCACAAGAGTGAGCTGATTGGACAGACGAGATCAGCTCACTCCTGTTTGAAATTTTGGCGGCTGCGCGGCAAAAACGAAGACGATCACGAAGAATCTTCGATTCTTCGTGGTTGGGAGTCTTCGTCTTCTCCTACGTTTTGCCGGCACTGTATTCTCTTCGGCGTGTCTTCGGAACGAACAAAAAACCGGCCTCTTCATGCTCGTTTTCATGTTCGCCCGAAGACGAATGCGCAAGTCTACCAAATAACTGAAAAATAACTTTAGTTTGATATTAGTTTTACAAAATATGTTTGATAACTATTTTTTTTAGATTGTGTTCTTAAAAGCAAATATATCTCACCATGGTAAAAATATGACAAAATTAGCAAATGAACCAAAAACGATTTGGATTAATAATCTGTTTCATTTTTAGTCCATTCTGTTTCAGACAACAAATTTCGTTTCCTGCACTTCCAGTTTGGGATTTTCCCATTTGGAAACTAAATTTGTTGTCACCCTCATTCATTCTCATGTTCTCTCACACCCTCAGTCACCCTCTCACTCACACTTCGTTCATACTCTCTTATACTCTTTTACATTCTCATTCACTCTCTCACACTCTCTCAATGTCTACCTACCATCTCTAATGACTGTTTCTGTCTGTTTTCTTTGTCTGCTTCTCCCTGTGTCTTCTTTCTTCGTCTGCTTCTCTCCCCCATTCCTCCAATCGGGGGAGAGAGTGTGCCCGGAGGCTTGGCCCTTTTGGAGAAGTGTGTATGGCATCACTGTGTATGAAATAGCTCTGCTTCTGCATGGTTTTTACCTGAAGATTATATGATCATATGCAAACAGTGCAGGATGAGGGAAATAATTTAGTGAAATACTGCTTTAAAATTGCCACATATTTTCCAGTGATGTTCTCATAACAAAATAAAATTCTTTTGGTATGACAAGTAAAGTTGTTTGATCTGGGGAATGAGGTTCTTTTTATGATTTCCTTATCCCTGTTCATAACCTGAAATGTTCCAATTCACCCCATAAAACCTCCACCCAGAGTAGTTTATACCAAATGGCTACTCAGGCAGATGCCTCACTCTTCTCCCTGTCTTCTTTCTTCGTACGCTTCTCCATGGATCTGGCCAGAATAATGAAAAACGTTTTGCAGAGAAAGAGAACCGTGTTTGCACCCAACTCGCAACTTACACGACTTAAAGGATCTGCTGCTAACATCTTGGTGCCAGATACCACAGCACACCTTCAGAGGTTTAGTGAAGTCTATTCCTCGATAGGTCAGGGTTGTTTTGGGGGGAAAAAGGGGGATCTACACAATGTTAGGCAGGTGGTCATAATGTTATGGCTGTAAGTTGTAGTTTGTAAACACAGAAAATTCACATTATTATTATATTTTATTTATATAGCGTCAACAATCTATGCAGTTGTTTTTACAATACATATATTCAAGGGGTTTGACAAGACTAGAATTGACAGACAAAACAATATATTAGGCGGAGAGAGCTCTGCTCGCAAGCTTACAATCTTGAGGAAATGGAGCAAGGACAAACATAAGGAACAGAAAAAGATGAGAGGTAGTGTGGGGGTTGTATCTAGCTACTAAGATGCTATTCTTTGAGGAAGTGGATTTTGAGATTGTTCGTGAATATTGAGAGGAAGGGTGAAAGCTGACATTTCCATAGAAGTAGGTTCCAGAGATATGAGGCAGCATGATTGAAATCTTTGTAGACAGGAAAAGGAAGAGGTGATACGTGAGTAGGAGAGCCTTAGCCCATGGCAAGAACGTAAAGATCAAATGGGGGAGTATTTTTTTATGATACGCAGAAATGTAAGCAGGAGGAGTGTTATGGAGAGCCTTATATGTTAGTATAATGATTTTAAATTTAATTCTAAAGGTAATAGGGATCCAGTGGAGCAAGGAAGATAAGCATTTAGGACAGACTGTAGAGGAGAGAGTCAACACAGTGAAATACCAACCAGAAGCGTGTTGCAATACTCAAGACGATAAATGATAAGTGAATGAACCAGAGTTTTTGTGGATTCTTGGGTGAGGAATGGGCGGATGCGAGAGATGTTTTTTAGGTGCAAGCTGCAGGATCTGCTGAGTGACTGAATGTGAGGGATGAAGGAGAGGTTTGCGTCAAGGATGACCCCAAGGCATCGGGCCTGGTTAGTAAGAGAGATAGTAGTGATGTTAATGGTGATAGAGAATTCAGATACTGGGGTGGAGATGGAAGGAGGGACAATATTGAGTTCAGTTTTACATGATATAAACGGTATACATTTTACAGAAGCTGAAAACGGGAAATTGGATACAAGGACTTGTTTTAAATCATAGTAATTTGCAGCGCAATTTAGAAAGTTCCCAGATAAAAGAAGGAAATTAAGTAGCAGTAACAAACAATAATCAACGTGATAATTTATTGCATTTAGACTTGATTGTGTGTCTGCAAGGAGAAGGTATCAGAAGAAGCAATACCATAGATTACTGTAGCAAAAAAAACCCAAACAAAAACCATAAAGCAAAAAGAAATAATACCTGGAAAGAGACAGTAACGAAGTAGAACGCTAACAACCATAATGATTTGGTCAGATCAGACATATGCATCAAGAGCAAGAATGCAGTCAGAACTAGAAATGTGTGCAGTTTCCCTAGACAGATAGATGTAACAATAATATGTTGTAATTCACAGAAATAATCAACATCAAACAAAGTAGACATTCGGAAAGGAAGGAAGCTGAAACATTAGAAGAGGTTTAACTACAGGCAGGAGAGCAGCTTGTTAGTAAGGAAAGACCCTGCGAGTTTCTATAAAGATGTTCTCAAGCATCACAAAGTGGAGGAGGATGAGCCAAGTTGGCTCTGGGCCACACTTCTGATAAAGCAGTCAAATTCTTTGGATTTTTGAGACCACACCAGCACTCCCAACAGTTTTTTGTTTTCAGTAAAAGTACTATGTGGGAAAGTTTGATCCATTTTACATTGATTTTTTTATACTTTTTTCATTCTTTCCATTAAATAGGCGCCCTAGTGTCTTATGCAGAGCCACCAACGAAGAATGCATATTAAAAATGCTTTAAGTAGTATAATCAGTAGGGATGTATTTTGTTATTTTTTGTATTTTGTCATTAACCGACTTAACTGACCTGGAGAATTATCAGGTATGTATAGTCTCTGCTATGATATGCACCTGTTTATAATAAGCAGATATAACTTTAGACTCTATTTTGAAGAAAAAATGAAGTACTTATTTTAATACACACCCACAAGATTAGATCGCTGGCTGATGATCAATCAGGCTGATCTATGATCAGCGACCTAAACAATTATTAACCATTGATCAGACAGCGATTTATTAGGTTACAAATTGATAAAAATAAAATTAATATTGTTAAAATAATAAATAAATCTGTGGCCACTGTTAGATACAATCTTTGGGGGCAAAGATTCCCTGGAATTTGTTCCTGAAGCTGATATGCATGGGGTTAACACTGCACAATTAGTACTATTGAAAAATGGGTAAATTGTGCGTATTCCACCTGAGATTTTACGGTACTGTCTTTTACTTAGGTGCCATAGCTATATTTTTGTAAACAGATAATATAATAGCAATATTATTTTTCTATATGCTTGTTCAGCCGTGATTCCCATTCATGCCACGGGATGTTTGCATACCTCACAATTTATATATTGTTTTCGACTTGGAAACAATTCAACCATATAGAAAACTGTCATTACAGAATAATATATACGGTGTATGGGAACTATCAGGACAGAAACATTCTGTACACTTGCTATACATTCAGCCAGATATCTTTGGAATAATCCCGTAATGCATATCACCCAGCCACCGGTCCCGGTTTTCATGAGACAGTGTTTATTTTTCCCTGCCACAGTGTCCTGTTTTTGAAGACCATTGGCCAGTTGGGAAGATCCTCCTATGCTGTTGTAGCTCAGACCTCCACTGGAAGTCCCATCTGGCTTTCTCGGGACGTTTTGAGTGCCATGAGGTGGCTTTTAGGGTAAGGCAGGCTCACTTACTTCTGTTGATGGTCTTGCCCACTTTGGCACTGACCCGTTCCACTCCTCACATCTTGCCACATCCCATGTGTACTGATTTAGAACCTGACAATGTTAAGGGATATGCATCATACACTGCTTATAACCTTTACAGCACACTTGCTGGTTTAGCTATAGTTTGCCTGTGTGTCAGGAAAACAGGAAAAAAACATAATTGTTTATTTGCTAGCAATTTGGCTAATCCCTTGTGCGTGCCTAATCCACCTATGCGTATACACTCATACATACACAGTATTCAGCAGAATTATTGCTTCATGTTTCACTCGTGCAGTTCAGTAATAAACCTGCTACAGTGGATTTAGGGCTTCTTCAGACATAGAAAGAAACACTGACCAGGCATTTTTCTCATGATAAGTCTCATTCGTGTCACAGGGCATTAGCAAGGGAGAACGGCTGTGCTGTGTCAGCTAGGATGCTGATTAAAAAAAATCTCATTCAGCACACTAAGAGGGAATTTTGCAATTTACAGTAAATCAGACAGCCAAATTGAAATAAACATTTAATGATTGAAATTATAAAATAATTGATAACTTTAAAGATACAAAAGCAAAAATACATAACTGATAGTAAGAGTAGCAAAGGCTACATATTCGAAAGTGCCACCTGGAGCAATTGCCCCACTCTGCTCCATGGTAGGTCCGGCCCTGCATGTATGTTGACATTGCACACAAATCCACAATAAATATTGCCCTTTGGGGCAGTATTTCTACATCCTAAGTTCTGACAATCAATATGGACCAATGTATTATACTAGTAAACTAGGCCTATCAGGTATATATAAGAATAGAAGCTCGGTTGTTGCTTAAGGACAGACCAATGTTTCTTGGATATATGCTCTGTATGTAAATCTGTTTAGCTAACAGAGAAAATTTAGTAAGAATTCTAACTTTCTTGTCTCTCTGTTTTCTGATCTTATTATATCTGGCACAAGATGACATATCCGTGGGATAACCACGCTGTTGAAAACGGTAAATTCTTCTAGTTGTGATTTGTAGACACCAGGGTCTGTACATAAATTCATAAGTCTGTTAAACTGACCCTTAGGTATATTTACCTTTAAAAATGGTGGGTGACATGACTGAAAATGTAGTAAGGAGTTCACCAGGGTTAGGGTACAATTTAGTACCATATTTATAGATGTGTTATTGGGTTTGAATAAAACGCATGAATTCAATAATTAAGAGGTGTGTCCCAATACTTTTGTCCATATAGTGTACTTACTTACACACACACTAACACACTTAAACATACAACTTAACACATTGAATTAAACAGACACAATTAAAGACAAACTTATTACACACACACACCAAAACACACACACTAACACACTAATTTAAACACACACTAATTAGTGGTGTATTAAGGTTTTGCTCTAGGTGTGACTTAAATCATGCACCCCCTCCTCTATGGGCTCCATCTTTTCCTCTTTGATGATGTACACCCAAATATATAAACATACTGAGTTATCTCTATTTACTATAGAATGATTTTTGGCAAATTATAGTTAACACCGAACAAAAGCTTCCTATTGGACAATCTTAAAAAATAAAGACAGATATTGATACTAGAAATAATATGGTATTGGAAGTGAGAGAAATACCAAAACCTAAACACCCTAAATTGTTTGAAATTAATAAACAATTTATTGTTGAACTATTAGGAACTATTTATGAACTATACTCAGCAATGTTTGAGACAACACATTTTGGGTCTATTCACTAAGAAGTTGAGTGGTCAGTCAAGTTAGCGTTAACTCCACTGACCACACGCTACTGAGATCACAGACCCTTGTATGCTCAAACTCGCAAAACAGCTCACATACTGACTGATGTGTAAATTGTACATGCAAGGGTATGAGACTGTAAGTTAGCAAGTCATAGGCAAAACTCCCCACCTGAATGTATTGTTTCTTTAAATACCCCATCCAGTTGATAGCGAATCTTAGGCAAAACGCCTCACCCAAATTTACTGTTCCTTTAAATACCCCATCCAGTAAATAGGAGGTCCTGGGGCCTGATTTTATTTTTGATTGCATGCAGTGGCGACTCTAGAAACAATATATAGGGGGGGCACACAAGATACCACAGTCAAACTGGGGGGGCATTAATAATTTCCAAAAGTAATGTGCTATGGAATTATACTTTTGTTATTGGGCTAAAATAATACTTGATCATTCAACATGGGAACCCTGAAGCCACAATTGAGTGCGACTAATCCTTGAAATAAATATTATAACACATGTGACAGAATACCCCTTCACTTTGGTACTCTGTCCGGGAATCTTTACCTACACACAGTCTTCCAGGCTGCAGAGACGGCTCAGACACGAGGAGGGTAAAATAAAAGGCTGGGCCTGTTTTTATTTTTCGTCACAGGCATAACAGGAAAATTAACAAATCAAAACAAAAACCTCGCTCTTGTGAGCACTAACTAATACACGGTTCTCCAACCTAACTACAGTTGGACGGCTTATGCGTTCCCAACAAACAAAACAACAGAGTATATGCAATAATAGCAGCAGTCAGTGTTTTTGGTAGCTCTCTCCCTCTCTCTCAGGGAGCCAAATGATCTCTCCCCTGCACTGAGACCAGGAGACTACTTAACTGCCTCTCCCATTAATTAGTGGAACCAGGTGAGTACTAGGAGAGTATCCGATAATCTCCGGACTGGATTCCCACCTGCTGGTCTTCGGCTGCTCATAAACTGTGGAGTGGAGCACTGGCCCGCCCTACTCTCCAAATGCTCCACCCCAGGGACCCAAAACACACAAACAACAACAGACGTTAATAAGTCCAATATTAACAGTACATTTCCCTGGGGCTAGAAAACCTATTGTGGGTAACCACCCTGCAAAATATAAGGGGATATATACACTCCTTCCATTATCATCCCCTGCTTTCTGTCACACATCCTCCCCCCCAGCTCAGACCTGATGGGGTGAGCGACCATAGACATCAGCGAGTGCATTCTTGAGAGCCCATCAGCACTTCCCTGTTTGCATCCAGCCCTGTGTTCTACTGAAAAGTGATAAGGTTGCAAACTCAGAAACCAGCGCGTTATGTCCCTGGAATTATAAGAGCCTACTTGCTCTTCAAAAGTTCCCCTTTTCCCAGGAGCAGTCTTACCATATTTGCTGGGGCTTTTTAGGTTTCGAGGTCGCTCCGTTGCAGGATGTTGGATTACTTCTTCGGCTGCAATGTACCGCTCTACTAAAGCAACCAACTGGTCAGCTGTCTGGGGTTCGCTCTGACTGACCCACCGGCGGAGAGTAACTGGTAAACCTCTCAAAAATCGGTCCATCACTAGTTGCTCCACTATGTAGCTTGATGAGTTAACCTCCGGCTGTAACCACTTCCTGGCGAGATGTATCAAGTCAAACATCTGTGACCGAACGGCTTTTCCTGGGCTGTACATCCAGGCGTGAAATCTCTGTGCGCGGATAGCGGCTGTGACTCCCAAACGTGCCAGGATCTCCAATTTTAGCTTGTTATAATCCCTTGCTTGGTCTGGTTCCAGATCGTAGTATGCTTTTTGGGGTCCTCCACTTAGAAACGGTGCTATTAAGCTTGCCCATTCAGCCACAGGCCAGCCTTCTCTTTCCGCTGTTCGCTCAAATGCCATAAGGTAGGCCTCAACGTCATCTGTAGGCACCATCTTTTGCAGATAGTTACTTGCTCTGATTACCTTGGGACCTTGCAGTCCTTCTGCGGTGTCCCTGGTAAGCCTTTCAGATACGACCTGGATCTCTTGCTGCATGGCACGAGTGGCATTTTGCTGCTCCTCTCTGAGCATTTGATGAGCTTCAGCTTGAGCTAATGCGGCTTGCCTGATCATAGCTTCTATGTTTTCTTTTTGGGCTAGCACCAGTTGCTGTAGTGCAGCGATATTCTCTTGCTGTATAGTATTAGTCTCAGCTGCCCTTTTGTTAGTTTCTTGCTGCACTGTGGTGCACTGGATAAGTGCTTTAATGACATCCTCCATTTTCTTTAGTCTCTTTTACACCTTACCGACTTGTTCGTGTGTTGCCCGCATTCTCCACCATATGTGACAGAATACCCCTTCACTTTGGTACTCTGTCCGGGAATCTTTACCTACACACAGTCTTCCAGGCTGCAGAGACGGCTCAGACACGAGGAGGGTAAAATAAAAGGCTGGGCCTGTTTTTATTTTTCGTCACAGGCATAACAGGAAAATTAACAAATCAAAACAAAAACCTCGCTCTTGTGAGCACTAACTAATACACGGTTCTTCAACCTAACTACAGTTGGACGGCTTATCCGTTCCCAACAAACAAAACAACAGAGTATATGCAATAATAGCAGCAGTCAGTGTTTTTTTGTAGCTCTCTCCCTCTCTCTCAGGGAGCCAAATGATCTCTCCCCTGCACTGAGACCAGGAGACTACTTAACTGCCTCTCCCATTAATTAGTGGAACCAGGTGAGTACTAGGAGAGTATCCGATAATCTCCGGACTGGATTCCCACCTGCTGGTCTTCGGCTGCTCATAAACTGTGGAGTGGAGCACTGGCCCGCCCTACTCTCCAAATGCTCCACCCCAGGGACCCAAAACACACAAATAATATTGGACTTATTAACGTCTGTTGTTAACAGTACATTTCCCTGGGGCTAGAAAACCTATTGTGGGTAACCACCCTGCAAAATATAAGGGGATATATACACTCCTTCCATTATCATCCCCTGCTTTCTGTCACACACAATAAATAACTTTTTCACTAAATGATTTCAGGGCCTTGAATGTTTTGTCCCCTGAAGTCACTACAACTTCTGGAG
Source organism: Spea hammondii (assembly GCA_029215755.1). Taxonomy (NCBI): domain Eukaryota; kingdom Metazoa; phylum Chordata; class Amphibia; order Anura; family Pelobatidae; genus Spea; species Spea hammondii. The sequence continues at coordinate 26,990,672 of JARDYJ010000006.1, forward strand.
GGCATTTTATCTCTGGATAAATATAAATTAAATAATTCCTACTGTAAGTTAAATGCCAGGAAACAGATGAAACACACACACCAACACAGGCTCTGTCACACCGACACCCAGACACACACACCAGGACAGGCTCTGCCACACCGACAACCAAACACACACACCAGGACAGGCTCTGCCACACTGACAACTGAACACACACACCAGGACAGGCTCTGCCACACAGACACACACACACCAGGACAGGCTCTGTCACCCAGACACACACACCAGGACAGGCTCTGTCACACCGACACCCAGACACACACACCAGGACAGGCTCTGCCACACCAACAACCAAACACACACACGCACCAGGACAGGCTCTGCCACACAGACACCCACACACATCAGGACAGGCTCTGCCACACCCACATCCAAACACACACACACACCAGGACAGGCTCTGTCACACCGACACCCAGACACACACACCAGGACAGGCTCTGCCACACTGACAACTGAACACACACACCAGGACAGGCTCTGTCACACCGACACCCAGACACACACACACCAGGACAGGCTCTGTGACACAGACACACACCAGGACAGGCTCTGCCACACCGACAACCAAACACACACACACCAGGACAGGCTCTGCCACACAGACACACACACAACAGGACAGGCTCTGTCACACCGACACCCAGACACACACACCAGGACAGGCTCTGCCACACCCACATCCAAACACACACACACACCAGGACAGGCTCTGTCACACCGACACCCAGACACACACACCAGGACAGGCTCTGCCACACTGACAACTGAACACACACACCAGGACAGGCTCTGTCACACCGACACCCAGACACACACACACCAGGACAGGCTCTGTGACACTGACACACACCAGGACAGGCTCTGCCACACCGACAACCAAACACACACACACCAGGACAGGCTCTGCCACACAGACACACACACAACAGGACAGGCTCTGTCACACCGACACCCAGACACACACACCAGGACAGGCTCTGTCACACCGACACCCAGACACACACACCAGGACAGGCTCTGCCACACCAACAACCAAACACACACACACACACCAGGACAGGCTCTGCCACACAGACACCCACACACATCAGGACAGGCTCTGCCACACCAACACCTATACACACACACACCGAGGACAGGCTCTGCTACACTGATAACCAAAAACACACAAACAGCAGGGCACAATCTACGTCACAGACGTCTACATCAGGATGGATTTTTCACACTGCATTGTCGTTTATACCCCCCTTAGTGTTTTTGCCCCTTGTGTATTGATGCCCCTGCTGCCCATATATATTAACATTAGCCCCAGTTGCCGATAGCAGGTATAGATCAACACATTAACACACAAACCAAGCTTTGCATGTATAGATCAACTGAAATTCACTTGTGATCTCAAATAAACAGAATCAGACATACAAATCCTGTATTTGCAGGTATACAATAGTATATGAAACGTAGCATTGCAGGTATAGATCAAATAAATACATGGAAACAGCATTGCAGGTATTAATCAACTGAATAAGACATATTAACCCTGTATTTGCAGGTATACATAAATAATGTATGGAAACATAGCATAACAGATATGGATCTACAGAATAACACACAACCCCAGCTTTGCAGGTATAGATCAATTGGAATTCACAAAAAAACACGTCATTAAAAGGTATATTTAAAATCCCCTAAATTACACTCATAGATCACAGGTTGCATACCCCAAAGCCAGCCCTGGCGTCCACACTGCAATCACACTCCTATCATACCCAGGCAACCAGTAAATGCTGGTACCTAGGCATGATGGGACTGTGCTTGCTGTTAGCAATCACACTCCTATCATGCCAAGTCAGCCAGTACATGCTGGTACAGGGTGGCTGTAAGTGATGTGTAGACCACATACTGCTGGCAGCATCAATACACAAGGGGGGCAGCTAGCTAGGTTTCAGCATGTACTGACTGACTTGGCATGATAGGAGTGTGATTGCTAACAGCAATCAAAGTCCCATCATGCCTAGGTTCCAGCACTTACACATCCAACCAGTAAATGCTGGAACCTAGGCATGATGGGACTGTGCTTGCTGTTAGCAATCACACTCCTATCATGCCAAGTCAGCCAGTACATGCTGGTACAGGGTGGCTGTAAGTCATGTGCAGACCCCATACTGCTGGCAGCATCAATACACAAGGGGGGCAGCTAGGTAGGTTTCAGCATGTACTGGCTGACTTGGCATGATAGGAGTGTGATTGCTAACAGCAATCAAAGTCCCATCATGCCTAGGTTCCAGCACTTACACATCCAACCAGTAAATGCTGGAACCTAGGCATGATGGGGCTGTGATTGCTGTTAGCAATCACACTCCTATCATGCCAAGTCAGCCAGTACATGCTGGTCCAGGGTGGCTGTAAGTGATGTGCAGACCCCATACTGCTGGCAGCATCAATACACAAGGGGGGCAGCTAGCTAGGTTTCAGCATGTACTGGCTGACTTGGCATGATAGGAGTGTGATTGCTAACAGCAATCACAGTCCCATCATGCCTAGGTTCCAGCATTTACTGGTCGGATGTGTAAGTGCTGGAACCTAGGCATGATGGGACTTTGATTGCTGTTAGCAATCACACTCCTATCATGCCAAGTCAGCCAGTACATGCTCGAGGTGCGGCCCGCGTAAGATCGGTTGCACTGGCTGGCGATCTTACGCGGGCCGCACCTCGAGGTCTCGCGGGCCGCATTTGGCCCGCGGGCCGCATGTTGGACGCCCCTGCCTTATTACTTTCTAACCCCCTCTCCCTCCCTTATCACTTTCTAAGCCCCTCTCCCTCCCTTATCACTTTCTAACCCCCTCTCCCTCCCTTATCACTTTCTAACCCCCTCTCCCTCCCTTATCACTTTCTAACCCCTCTCCCTACTCACTATCTACCCTCCCCCTTTGTAGTTCTCTCACCTTTAGGTCCAGCGACGGGAGCACGAGGCTTCTGTCTTCGTGCTCTGCTGCGGTGGCCGCTGCTTTACTGCTGAGCGCCGAAATATGACGTCATATTTCGGCGCTCAGGATGAAATGCCGGCACCGCGACGGAGGTAGAGGCCTCGTGGAGGAGAATGGGGGGCACCGAGCGGTTGCTAGGCGCCCCTCTCCTACGCATTAAAAAAATAAAATAAAAGACGGGATTTAAAGTCGCATTGCGACTTTTTTCCAAATTCTGCAGGGGGGCAACAGGGGGAGCAAGGTTTAACCTAGCCCCCCTGTAGCGACGCCACTGATTGCATGTATTTATTTTAACAATTCTTTTTCTTTATGGAAGTGTTGAGAGTGGCTTCCTAGAGTTAAACTTGTGTGTTGGAATGTGCATTTGCAAGTCACAAGTGACCTGTGGGTTAATGAATTGTAGGTTACAATTTTGATTTGGTTTTAATGAATTTGCAAAGTTTGATGTGTTTGTGTGTTTTTAGAAGCACTTGCAGCTTATCAAGTAGACCCTACTGGGTTGTTACTTAAATGAATGTCAAATTGTGTATCTTAATAGCTTAATAGCTTGTCGTTTGAAAATAAGATTGACTGTAAAAAAGACATTGCATCATTCTTTACAATTATCTATTGGTGCAAGAGTTTAAAATAAGTTGTTCTAACGCAATCAATAAAAGAACAAAAAGCATAGCACTTCAATAGTGTATTCAGTAATTAAGAACTTTTATCTTATCAATTCTCTGTTAAAAGCTTTTCTTTTCTAATGCATATTTTATTAGATATATCAGCATTTTGTTTTCAATTATTTAGATTGCTCCTAATTTGGATATTTAAATAGAATTGCAGAGGAAATGGTATATGCTAATGAAATGGTTTATGATAATGAAGACAATTTAATGTGTCATCTTACAATACTCTTGTTTAGTATGGAAAAACAACAGTTATCTTCATGTGCAAAATGTGTTGCAGTCTCTTTTACTAAAAGTTAATTTTAGGAAATTTAAAAAACAACTGAATCTGCATACACAACTATTCCAGTAATGGTCTTCTATAAGTCAATATAACTATATGAAGGGAACGGATCCCAGTGGCAGGAATAAAACACTTGGCAAAGGTTATCTAGCACCAGCTCTTTACTAGCTGTCCCTTGCTTAAAAAAATGAAGCGGGTTGAGGTGCCTTCTCTTTCAGAGCTCCTCACATGTGGAATAGCCTCCAAGACTCTTGAAACAAGTCAGATCATCCAGTAGCCCAACATCCTTAAATGAGTGTTTCCCAACTTCTAAAAACAGAGTTTACCTCTGTCTATTTTTCAGTAACTGTTCACTAGATGTGCAAATGAGCCAAAAACAAACTTAACAATTGGTTTCTGGCCCATTTGCACATGTGTAGGGAACAGTTATTGGGAGACGAGTTTAGTTTCCTGCCCATTTGTTTCGGGTGAAAATCGTGGGGCATCTGTAGTCTTCATACTGTCCTCCTGGCTCATTCATGGGTATAAAAAGTCTCTATGATCTCACAGGAATACAGAAAGGATATAGATGGAACCCAGTTTTCTAATGTTAGGGTTGAGTTGTTAAGTTGGTTATTGTTGAATGATTCAGACAGCCTTTGTAAGATATGTGAAGAGAATGGTGGTAACATCAGGACTAGAAGTTGATTGAATGAGGTGATGAAGACACCTTAAAGGAGAACATCATTTGTTTGTATGCTATATATTCATATTGTTTTCCCTGAATATAGTCATTATTTTAGGGTAATTGTGTTTCATAATTTTTTACAGGCATAATCCCATTATGTTTTAAAACCATACTGTTATATGTCTGTTTTGTCTATTATCGGCATCTAAGTTACAACAAGCACAATCTGTTTTAACTAATAACAGATGAATTATAGTATTGTTCTCATCGGCAGCTACCGGAAGAACTAGTTTGGGGTTATTATTGTCAAAGGAGGTTTCACCAGTTATTAAATCCAAGGGTTCACTTACTTTTTCCACCTGCACTGAAAATGTTTAATGGGAGTGTTCAATAAGGTTATTAGCTCAAGCACGTTGTGTTTGTATATACTTATGACTTAGATGTAGATCAGATCACACTTTTTTAAGAATTCATGCAGAAAACCAGGTAATTCCAAATGCTTCCTTTACTTTGTTTGCCACTGCATATATAATTGTATTAAATTGTATTTGAAATCTTTTATACACCTCCTCAATTTACGTCTGCTTGTACCAAGTATAATTATTTATTAAAAGTTTAACCAGACTTTTCAATTTCAGTGTAGACAATAGGCAAGATTGACAGAGTAGATTAACGGTAGAAATATTACTAAAGACAACTCAGAATCAGAATGTAAGGAGAAAATAAAGAACAAAAGCATCTAAAAGCCTGAAAATGAATCAGGGGAACACATTCTGTCAGAATCTGGGGAACCGGTCAAGCAAAACAAATTGTTAGAGCAGTAAAGTGGATCATAGTGGTCTGATAAATAACAGAGGAATTTATTTATAAGGTATAGGAGGGGAACATGTCTGAAATCAGGAAATTCTTGTAGACTAAAACTGTCACCCAGGGAACACAATGAGTTGCTAGAAAACACTATTGAGCTGTTTGACTTTCCATTTCATGTTTTTAAAACCTTAATGGCATTTTTAGCATAAAGCGGAATTCGGGTATAATTAAACGTTAAGGAAACATGTTTAAGTCATTTACACAACATTCATATGCAGTAATGTAGTGGTGTGATAAGTGTTATATAGATTGGGGGAAATTGCTCTTCAGATGAACAGGTTCCAACTATGAATACAGTGTTTTCAAATATTTTATTTTCCCATATTTTTAAATTATAGAAAAGTAACAATAAATGTTACTTTTTATTACCTTTATTGTTATATACTGAGGCACGCACTGACGGTGGTATCACTATATACTGAGGCACGCACTGACGGTGGTACAGCATAACACCTATCACTATATACAGAGGCACACATTGACGGTGGTACAGCTTAACACCTATCACTATATTCTGAGACAAACATTGACGGGAGTACAGCATAACACCTATCACTATACATTGAGCCAGACATTGACAATAATGCAGCATAACCCTATCACTATATACTAAGCCAAACATTGATTTGTAGTCCTACCACTTCAGTGTCTGGCTTAGTATATAGTAGGGATGCACCAAAATGAAAATTCTGGACCAAAACCGAAAATTCACTTGGCTGAAACCGAAAATAGCCCCCCCAACCTTTAAAAACAAACAAAAACACTTTTATAAAAAAATAAGTAACACACCAAAATTACACAAAAAAATCAATAACAATATTAATATATATATATATATATGTTAACAGCAATCACAATCCTATCATGCCCAGGCATACCCATTCACAAACATTAAGCATAAACTACACCATACCACCCATCACTCTCACACACTTACTAATCCGCTCTCACTGAATGTTTTCCTACCTTTTCTCTGTCACTGTCACTTTTCCTCCTACTTTTCATTCTTCCTCATGGCTCTTCTGCTGTGTCCTGTCCTTCCGGTGCAGAGAGCGCAGGAGGCGTGGCTTCAGTGTTGTCCTCTACTTAGTGTCCGTCTCTGGAGGGGTGGTGGCACCCCCCTGATGAGTGGCACCCGGGGAGTAACGCCCCGCCCCCGCTAGGTACGTTACTGACAGGCAGACATACACTAACATGCATACCCAGGCAGACACTAACATACATACCCAGAGACACTATAACAAATAGACACACACACTAGCGTACACACTATAATACCCAGGCAGACACAAACATACCCAGGCAGGCACACACTATCATGCATACCCCTGCAGACACACACTAACATGCATACACATACTAATATGCTTAACCAGACAAAGCAGCCCCAGGCAGTCACACTACCACCACAATGTTTATATGATGTTCCTACTGTAGAATGGTGTGTTAGCTTTATGCCAGATTCTTTTTGGTCAGCAGTGGTTTTCACCCTATAATTCTCCCATGGATGCCATCATGTGCTGCATTTTGAGAGATTTTAGCCTACTTAACTTTGCAAGAAGTTCTATTTAATTGATGTTTAGATTCAGCACGGCTGTCAGTAACCATGCTTGTGTGTATCGAGTGAAATTGAACTCAATTATCAATTATGAAATTTGGTTAATTGGTTGATTTACTAACTAAGGGGGGATTATTTTTTCACATAGGGCCAGGTAGGGTTGGACAGTCTTTTTCTATACATGAAATCATCATTTAAAAACTGTTTTGTGTTTACTCAGGTTATCTTTTTTTAATATTAAATATTTCAGATTATCAAACTAATTTTAAGTGTGACAAATATGCAAAAATAGAAGAAATCGGGAAGGGGCAAATACAGAACCCTATCTATCTCAATGTTTTGCTGACATCACTAGTTATTTCACTACTGATAATTAGATTCATTGAAAAAGCAAGCACCACTTTATCTAATTCAAATATAAAAAGAGTGAAAAATGTTGCTGTTACATTTAATTACAACTCGGGCTAAACAGTATATACAGATGCTTAACATAAATTGAGAATGCCCATACATTACCATTTCATATTCTGTTAACCATATTAACTCATTTGCTGAGATTCCTACAAGGAAACACTAAGAAATTCAAATACATATAAAATATACACAAATGCAACTTATGCATATGTTGAGAAAGTATTTTTATCTAAGGAGAAAAATATTTGCTTCAGGCTCGTGGGAGCAGATAGCTTCTTTTTTTACTAAATTAACATATTGCTTCTACCAATTACATGTCATAAAGATATGGAAATGAGACCAGGCAGCAGTTAGCAAAATATTAGGATTTTGCCAGCATGGCATTTTTATATTTCTTATAATTGTTGCTATAGTTAATGATGCATAGCTAAAATATGTAAACATCAAATTGCTACTTTGTTCTTTGATCTAAATGTTTGTTGAAAGGGTAAATTGCATCAAAAGTACATGTGTATAAGAATAAAAGATTTTATCAAGGTATGTTCTATATGTGTGACTCATACAGGAGACTAATCACAATTAAAACGTGATAATAGTGCCTGATATTATTATTTTTATTTTTTTAAAACCCATTTTGGTGTCCATTTTGCATAAATGAATTTTAGTGCATGCTAATTGCTCTAAATACACCAATACACCAAAGCCTAGACAACAAGATAATTAGATTAACTGTTATAACAGTTTAACTGTTATACTACAACACAATTTAGACAATAGTGACAAACTACTTTATAACAGAGTATGGATCGAACACAGTAAGTAAGAATCTGTTTATTTCCCAGTTAGAAAGTATGAGTCCTTCCCAAAACTGTCCTGCACAATACAGACCAAGTATTTTCTATTAATTTATGGCTCAGTTTTCCAATAATTGGTGGAAAGTGATCTTCAGTTGTAGCGCATGGAACTGAATCATTCTGAAAGCAACTGTATAATTTTAATGCCAGTTGTCATTCAAGACACACTTTCCTGGTCTGTAGTTTTAAAATATGTATTTATTTTGCATTTTATACCTAAAGACAATATTCAATCAGCCATATGCATAAGGCTTATAATCACATGGCAACAAAAGTTAATTAATAGCCTACCAAGAATAGAACTAGAGTTTTCACTGAGACTTTCCACTAGACCTAACTGGCAACTGATGAGTTTGTTGTAAATGATTCCTGATCCAATTAGTATCAGTCATCCTTATTCCAGTGTAGTACAAAATAATCATAATTACGTTTAACTATATATTTATAACTTATACATTAGCTGTGTATGTAATAAATACAATTAGTCAAGTGCGTATTTTGTTGATTCTCAACCTACGTTAATTACAAGTAAATATGTGCACCAAATTCTTGTTTAATTTGTATGTAAACCATATTTAAAACTATCTACTTATCCTCATTCTAAGGTTTAAATATATTCAATTGAATATGAGGCTTAATTAACAAGGAATTGGATATAAACCATAGTCTAAGAATAGAGATGAAAATTAGCTGATATCTGTGTGCATTGCAGTATCTTACTCCGTAAACACTTGGCACTGTGTAATCAAAGAGATTTGGGATATGTAGTCTTAAATCATCAACAATGGAATGGTATCTTTGTCAGGCGCATTAAACATTGTCCAACAATGACATCGGCACTGGAAATAGAAACAGGTTTAGGCTTTAATGAAAATACATTCCCCAGCACACGGTGACATATCGTCTTAGTTCCATTTGAATGCATCGTTTGCCACTTACTGTACAATACACATATAAAAGCTTTTTCCAAATGCGTGCCCGATTGCCTCTTATTCCTCATCTCTTGTATCTGTGCGGATTCTTCCAAGCTCAAAAGAAATATGGCAAGTTAATATCTTCAAGATAGAGTGGCTGCTTGTAACAATACTCATCAGTCATTTAAAACATTTTACTGACAAGAAAATATCAAATAACAGCAAGTTTCAATTCAACAATACCATTAGAAACAGGATTTCGAAAGGGGATGTCCATAGTGTTATTTTCTTGGTACTTGAGTGTGTGCAAAGTTAACTATTTAGTCACACAAGGAGCATTTTTTTCTTTGTACAATGCCAAAAAACGTTGATACATTTATTGATTGGAAAGTGAAAATAATTTAAAGACATCTGCCTGAAGTCATTTATGAGTTTAAATAAAAACAGCATGTTTCTGGGTAACAGACCCCAATATTCAACAGTTACTATTAGAGGTAGGCGAGCTGGTTAGATGTGCTACAGAAAATTATCCAGGGTTAAGCCTTAGTGCCAGCCCATCAAGCCATGCAAGGGCCAACCTGGACTCTTTGGATCCAAACATGTTGCCCAAACCCAAGTTCCCCAGCTAAGTTGTGCTTGCTACTAACTGGCCTTGCAATGAAAAAAGCAAGAGAATGCCAAGAGGTCTGTAACTCAGTGAACTGCAAACTGTCATCACCTTTTGGCTAACGTAACTGCACATAAACATGTTCCACAATTATACATGAACAGCAACGTTTTTGACAAGTCAGCCATTCTGCATCCTTAACTGGGTACAAAGTTTGCAGTAGGGCTAAAGGATTTGTGTTATATTGCTGTGTGCAAAAGGTTTCTGGTGTTTTGGTGCTTACAGGGTAGAATGTGGCAAACGGCAACATAATGCACATGGAAAAAAAAAGAGTAATCTGCACGAGACAAGCCCATCTAATGTTTCTTATCATTGGTATCAAAGTATTAAAAAAATTATGTGCTGTTTCTTTTTTAAAAACAGTTCCAGTTTTTGCACAATATAATGTTTCCAGAAAGCTGCATATTGGCCATTTGTATGCGTTCTAGCTCTTGCTCTTAACCCAATCTATTAAACAAACACTTCCTGTATTAAACAATAGAATAGCTCACCCAGTCTGACACTGATTAGTGATTAAGTCTATGGAGGAACAGACTTCATTAGCATTACCATAAAGAATTTGCTCAGCGTGGTCTTTGAACAGTTAGAGTTTCTAAAGAATATGACTGACAACCATGACACGTCTGCAGGTAAAGGAAGTTTTTTAGAACAAAATGAGATAAAACCTGCATTACTACATACATCCCTGTATCAATGAGGGAAAAAAATCCATGAGATTTTCCATCATCTTCACACCATAAAAACATGAATTTAATTTCTAGATATACTAGGCTTTTGTTGACTTTTGATGCTGTTTACAAGCATAAACTAAATATTGAATTTGCAATGACAGTTTATTAATAGTAAGTGTACTTTAAGCTTGAGGGAATAAAGACATTTATTGAATGGAAGCAGGGGCATAACTAAATAACAGAGCCCCAGTGCCCCTGAACATTGCCCCTGGGGGCCCCAACTTCACCAAAATAACATGTCCCACAGTGCCACCTTTGCCCCCCAAACAGCTTGTGGCTGCCACCTTTTCCCCTTAACCCGCTTATCGGTGGCATCCTATCCCCCAAACAAATATGCCTGTGCCATCTGTATGGCTCTAGATTGTCAGTGCCCCCAAACATCTTATCTGTGCCATCTTTGCCACCAATGTCTGGCCCCATCCAGGCTGCGGAGCTGCTTATCTCTGGTTTTTCATTTTTCACTACAGTTACCCTGTCCTCACTACAGTTCCCCCTTTCCTCGCTACAGTTCCCCTTTATTCTTTGATTCTAGCCCTGCTCTTAGCTTCAGCTTCTGTTTCCTTTATAAGTTGTGCCCCACCAATTTGTTATGTTTGTCTCAGTCTGCATTCTAAAGGTATGTCTATCTTTGTTCTGTGTTTAGATTCAATGCTTACTTTCAGCTTCTTAGCAATTCAGTAGGCAGGGTTTAGCGCTAGGACCCATCGAATATTGGAGTACTTTGGCCTAGTGGTGAGCTAAGCATACTATGGCCATATGATGTGACTAAAACTCCAATTGTTATCTTACAGTCCTAGGCTAGTCCTGTAATTATGTGTGTCAGTATTTTATGTACCTTTGCCTTCTTTTCCCTTAAACATCTGAGGATCTCGGCTCCTCACTTCATCCCATGTGTTCCTTGCCTAGTTTCCTGTCGTGTCCTGTACATGAATGTCTTGTCTGGTTATGTTTAGAATTCATGTTTTTTTGTATTCTTACTAGTTGTCTCCGCTACTGCACAATAACTCCTGAAGACCATCATTAGGTGCTCTGGGTCCTTACGGTAAGCCGTAGGGACTACACCCCTGACACCCAAACAGCTGATATGTGCCATCATTGCCCCCAAACAGCTTGTATAGTTAATCTTGCAGATGGACATGGCAGATGGCTTCTTTGGCATGCTGGTTGAGGGCATTAGGAGGGAAGGTTGTATGCTTCTCAAAATAGGTAGATTTTTACTGAGTGCTTGAAATTAGAATAAGAGAGGGAAATTCTGATGAAACAGGGTAAGGAATTCCAGAGAAGCGGTACAACACATATGAAATTCTGAATAGTGGTTGTGGTGGAAGTAGTGATAACGGTAGACGAGTCTTAGGAGGAATGAAGAGGGTGGTTTGGGGTGTATTTACATATCTGAGCAAATATATAGGGGGTGCAGAGTTGTTGAGGGCTTTGTAGGTTAGGTCAGAAGTTTGAATTTAATTCTGAAGTGTATAGGGAGCCAAAAGAGAGTTTGGCTCCCTATACACTGGCAGCTGTGTATATTCATTGGACTCATGAAAGGCAGCAGAGGGGGAAACCATTTAGTAAGGAGGATTTCCTCAAACGTGTTGGAAGAAACATAGAGGTATACAATTTTAAAAGTAGTCTTATCACTTTAGTTATCAATAGTTTATTGTGAGGTGCCCTTTAATTAATCAGTCTAGCTGATTTCCCACTAAGGTTTAAAAAAACAGCTACCATTAGTTCAAAAACATTGAAAAAGAGAATTCTCTGTGTGGTTAGGTCCAATATGAAACTGAGTACTCAAAACTCGCCAGTGTTAAGGTTTAAGTACTTTACTAGCTACAAAGAATGAAGCAACAGTTTCAGTGTGGGTAAGCATGAATATGTAATTGTGTGTGTGTGTGTGTGTGTGTGTGTGTGAGCATGGATGTGTAGGGTAAGATGGAGTGTGTATTGGTATGAGTAAGTGTGTTTGGAGACATTGACAAGCTGGGGGCAAAGATGATACAAACAGGGTGTTTGGAGGTTAAGATAGCATTGATATGATGCCTGGGGCAAAGGCACCATCAAGCTGTTTGGGGCTAAGATGGCGCTCACAATCTGTTTAGGGCAAAAGTGGTACTGTGGGACATGTTGCCTGGGGAGGTTGGGGGGGCTGAGCAATTTTCGCATCAGGGCCCTGTGGTTTCTAGTTACACCCATGGGCAGAGCATGAGTGAAGATGGGGCTGATGTGAACTTGCTGCCAGGTATAGTTGTCAGGATAAGGATTCTCAATGCAGAGCTTGTATCACCTGATGGGCAAAGCAGAGCACATGAACAGCACGAATATAGTGCAGCAGAACCGGGCATGTGTTTCCCTTTAAAAATATAGGGCATGTGTAGCCCTTTGCTGCATTCACTACTCAGAACTACAGGCGGCCAACGGTCACCTGGGACTGCTGGAGGAGAAGACGATGCTGCTGGTACACACAAACCTGCCGTGCATCGCTGAGAGACCATGCCCCAGGATACCCCCAAGTAGTACTCCGGCCAGCAGGACAGGAGCCACAGGAACCGGGGAAAGGCACAACAGTTAGACTTTTTTTAGACAGCTGAGCTTATTACGATGGAAAGTGTACAAGGCTGACTTATGTCATACGTTTTAGGGTAGAATCTGCAAATGTCCATGATCACACTAAGGAACCTGGGAAAGCAGAACACTCATGGGACTGTAAAATACAAAATCTGGTTTATTTTGAGACATTAAACATTTTATAACATTGGGAAGTTTAACAATATTAAAGTCCTCTGTGTGTTCTGAGCGTGCATGATATAGACCATTGGTAAAAGTTGTTATCAAATGTTTCTGTAACTAATGGGAGCCTATTCATTTTTCCTTTAACAAAATTTGTTTATGTTACGGTCAGGTAGACGAGGGATCCAACAATGCAGGTAAGCACAGCTATAGAAAGTCCAGAACACAGTCCGAGGTTGAGGGCACCGGCAGGCAGCAAGGTCAAAAACAATCCGAGGTCAGGGCAGGTAGATCAGGTGCAAAAACGGTAAACAGGTCCGGGTTTGTAGGCAGGCAGAGAAGAATCGTGGTCGTATAAACAGGCAAGAGGTCGGTACACAAGGCAGAGATCAAGTAGAACGAGAAAATAGCACACCCAACGCTAAATAACGCTTAGAACGGGCAAAGACAAGGCAAACAAACAAGGTTTAAATAGAACAGGAAACACTCACGTCATCAGCCGCGCCGTAGAGCGTGTTGCGCCCTAAACTGATTTCAGGTGCGTTGGCTGGTATCACCACTAGCGCCCGAAGAAGCAGGACCGCAAGCCTCCCGAGTGACCGCGGCAGGACTGGAGGTGGAACCGCCGACGTCAGGGGACCCAGCGGGAGCGGCCGAGGTAAGAGCCGCAGTGGCGCGCCTTACCCTTCGGCAACACGCGTGTGGTATAGAGGTGGGGTTGCCGACGCCCGGCGAGCCGGCGTGAGCAGCCGGAGAGGGAGATGCGGCGGCGGTGCGCGTGACAGTACCCCCCCTCCAGGAGCGCGCACCGAGCACGACGGAGCGGGACGATGAGGGCAAAGCACATGAAAGCGAGCAACGCAACGGGGAGCGTGAACGAAGCGAGCAGGCACCCACGTCCGCTCTTCAGGACCGTAACCCTTCCAGGCAACAAGGTACTGGAGTCCATTCCGCACCCGACGGGAATCGAGGATGCGATCGACGACATACTCGTCATGGCCCTGGACGACAAGCGGAGCAGGAGGCTGGAAAGGAACGGAGTGCCGGTTGGAGACATAAGGCTTGAGCAGCGAGACGTGAAAGGACCGAGGAATCCGCATAGTAGGAGGGAGGTCAAGGGACACGGACACGTCGTTAAGACGTTTACTGATGTGAAAGGGCCCAATGAAACGGGGACCCAAGGACCTGGACGGTTGGCGCAAGCGGATGTTGCGAGTCGACAACCATACCCTGTCACCCACTTTGTAATCCGGGGGAGACGATCGTTTGCCGTCAGCAGCCCGCTTACAGCGATGCTGGGCACTGGAGAGGACGTTACGAAGAGAACTCCAATGTTTTCGCATGTCAGCCACCCGGCGGTCGACTGCCGGCACAGCAGAGGAGGAACGAGAAGACGGAGGAGGCAGGATCACTGGGTGGTAACCCAACGCAGCAAAGAACGGGGTACTGCCGATGGATTCGTGCAGGGACCCGTTGTACGTCATCTCAGCGAGCGGGAGGAGAGATGCCCAGTTATCATGACGTACATTGCTGTACATCCTTAGGTATTGCTTGAGGGTTTGGTTCGTTCTTTCCGTTTGCCCATTGTCTGGGGGTGGTAGGCAGACGACAAGTGGAGTTGGATGCCGAGCTTACGGCAAAGGTGTTTCCAATAGCTGGATACAAACTGCGTGCCTCGGTCAGACACCATGTGTAGAGGAAGGCCGTGTATGCGGACAATGTCTTTGATGAAGATGTCGGCCAGTTGCATAGAGGAAGGCAGGCGCGGCAAAGGGATACAGTGGGCCTGCTTGGAGAAGCGATCAACAACCACCAGGATGGTGGTGTTTCCTTGGGATCTAGGTAGATCCACGACAAAGTCCAGAGAGACGTGTGTCCAGGGAGCCGTAGGAACGGGAAGTGGATGCAGGAGACCTTGTGGACGCGTCCGAGGGGACTTCTGTCGTGCACATGTATGACAGGCAGCGAGATAGGACCGGATATCCCTGGCCAGGGACGGCCACCAGAAGGAACGACGGATGAGGAACATCGTTTTCCGGAAGCCAGAGTGACCCGCCAGCGGGGAGTCGTGACCCCAGCGAAGGACATCCGTGCGATACTTGGGAGGCACATGGAGACGACCTGGAGGAGGACATTCATTGGACGGGATGGTCCATTGGGACATACGGATTCGGCTCATCGTGTGGGTAGACAAGCTGGCGATGAGCCGTGTTGAGGGTATGATGGGGTCATCGCAGTGCCGATCGTGTTGGTAATCGAATTGACGGGATAGAGCGTCAGCCTTGATGTTCTTGGTTCCTGGCCTGTAGGTGATGTAGTAGTTAAAGCCTGTAAAAAAGAGCGACCACCATGCTTGGCGAGGACATAACCGTTTAGCGCCTTCGATGTACAAAAGGTTCTTGTGGTCTGTCACAACGACCACGAGTTTTTCGGTGCCTTCCAGTAGGTGACGCCACTCCTCGAATGCCATTTTGATGGCCAGGAGCTCACGGTTGCCGACGTCATAGTTCTGTTCGGCTGCGGAAAAGCGCTTGGAGAAGAAGGCACAGGGATGGTATTTCGTGGTTTGTTCTTTGCGTTGTGACAATACAGCCCCGGCACCGGTTTCAGAGGCATCGACCTCCAGGAGATATTGTTTTGTAGGATCCGGACGTAGAAGGACGGGGGCCGAGACGAAGGCTTGTTTCAGGTTGTCAAACGCCTTTCTGGCTTCTTGGGTCCATAAGGTAGGATCAACCCCCTTTTTTGTCATAGCGGTGATGGGAGCCGCTATGGCGGAGTAGTTCCAGATGAAGCGCCGGTAATAATTGGCAAAGCCAAGGAACCGTTGGATGGCTTTGAGTTTTCGAGGGAGAAGCCATGCTGTTATGGCCTCGAGTTTAGCCGGATCCATATGGAGACCGTCGGAAAAGACGATATATCCAAGGAAGGGCAGACTGGTGTTCTCGAAGGCGCATTTCTCGGCCTTGGCGTACAGACCGTTCTCTCGTAGTCTCTGTAACACGGCCCTCAGGTGATGTCGATGGGATTCAAGCGTAGGAGAATACACGAGGATGTCATCCAAGTACACGATGACGTGGGACAGGAGCATATCCCTGAAAACGTCATTGACGAAGGCCTGAAAGACTGCAGGAGCGTTACATAACCCGAAGGGCATAACGTTGTACTCGTAATGCCCAAATCTGGTGTTGAACGCCGTCTTCCATTCGTCCCCGGACTTGACACGGATTAAATTGTACGCACCCCTGAGATCCAACTTGGTAAAAACCTTTGCTCTTTTCAGGAGGTCATAGATCTCCGTGATGAGGGGAAGCGGGTAGCGATTCTTTATGGTGATGCGATTCAATCCCCTGTAGTCGATGCATGGCCGCAGTGAGCCTTCCTTTTTGGCCACGAAGAAAAAGCCGGCACCAGCAGGGGATGAGGACGGACGAATGAAGCCTTTTTCCAGGCTTTCTTTGATGTACTGTTCCAAACCCTTGTTCTCGGGTTCAGACAGCGGATAGGTGCGGCCCCGTGGTGGATCAGAGCCTGGCAACAGGTTGATGGCACAGTCGTAGGCCCGATGTGGAGGTAGCCTCTCCGCGTCTTTTTAGGAGAACACATCCAGATAGTCCCAGTAGTGTCTTGGGACGAGAGACCTGGTGTAAGGATCGTCTTACCAGAAGGAATCCGGGATGCAGGAAAGGAACACGCTTGCTCAGTACAGGACACGCACAAGGGGCCTGAGATGGATAACAGGGCACTTGGCGGTGTTGCTGTAAGCACGGGTGATCAGGACAGCGCCGTTAAGCAGACCAGGGTCAGGATACCGGAGGTTCTCAGAGTCGTTAGGAAAGCCAGGGTCAGGATACCAGAAATACACAGGAGCCGAATGGAAAGCCGAGGTCAGGATGCCAGAGATACACAAATCGTAAGAATAGCCAGGGTCAGGATTCCAGAAGTTCACGAAAGCCGTTGAGCAGACCAGGGTCAGGATACCAGCAATAGTAACAAGATACAGGAAAAATACGAGGGGCTCAATAGGTGCGGAAGCACCAGTACAACTGAGCACCGGTGGATAGGTTAGAGAAGTTTAAATAGCCCGGGGAGGCGTTCCCCGGCGTCCCTGACGTAACCGCGCCCACCGTCGCCATAGCGACGCTGCGGAATCCAGGCGGCGGTCAGCCGCATAAATATTCATGAAGCGGCCGCGCGTGCGAGCGGCTGCTTCATGTAGCAGGGAACGGTGCCGGCGTTTCTGCCGGGAGGATGGAGAGGAACTTCCCCGCGTCTGCCAGGTAAGTGCCTTACACCTGGGGTCAGTAGGAGCGATCTCGATGTATGAGGTTGAGGCGTCGACAGGGTACGATGCAGTGCTTGTGACACTGGTGGCTCCATGATAAGATCTCGCCTCTTTGCCAGTCTATGATCGGGTTGTGGTGACGGAACCACGGATATCCCAGGATAAGAGAGGCATGAGGTGATTTGATTAATTCAAACGTGAGCCGTTCCTGATGAGTGACCCCTACTAGTAGGGTCAATGGTTCGGTCTCTTGGGTGACGATCCCTGTTCCCAAAAGAGAGCCGTCGACAGAAGCCACCAGAGAGGGTGCTTCCTTAGTGCGGAGTGGTATGTGATGTGCCAGTGCCCATTGCTGGTCCATAAAAACGCCAGCCGCTCCGGAATCGAGGAAGGCCCGAGTGGCCACGGAGTGGTTCTCCCAACGGAGTGTTATGGGTACTGTCATGCGTGTATTGGGAGGAATAGGGAAACGGCATGCACCTAGGGAGCTTCCTCCTGTGGTCCCTAAGCGTTCTCTTTTACCGGCCTGGTGGGACAGGCAGGCAACAGGTGATCGGCTTGACCACAATAGAGACAGAGTCCTTGTGTTTTTCTGTATCTTTTCTCGGCCTCGGTGAGTCTGCGGACGGTCCCGATTTCCATGGGCTCCTCTGAAGCGGAAGAGGACGGAGTAGGAGACGAAGAAGGTCTTGTGGGTCCTGGAGTGTAGGACCCAGGTCTTTTTCCTCTGTTGTGTTCTGATGTCCTTTCCTGGATCCGTTTGTCCACCCTGAGACAGAGGGCGATGTACTCTTCGAGATCCGTGTGTGTGTTTTGGTACACGAGGGCGTCTTTGATTTTTTCGTTGAGTCCTTTTCTGTAGGCGGCCTTGAGGGCGCCTTCTTCCCAGTTGGTCTCATGGGCTAGGGTGCGAAACTCCACGGTGTATTGGACCAAGGTTTTACGGCCTTGCTGGAGTTCAAGCAGGGAGGACTCGGCGGTCTCCTTACGACCCGGGGCATCAAAGACGGTTCGTATGGATTCCATAAAAGCGGGACAGTCCTCAAGCAGATAGGATTCTTGCTCCACCAGAGGCGAGGCCCACAGCAATGCATCACCCTTAAGCAGGGATATGATAAACGATCACCGACGGGAGGGCGGTCAGAGAACGCAGAAGATCCGACATGGCGTCGACCTTTTGTTCCAGCGTTTGGAGCTGTGTAGCCTGCGCGGCAAGACGCTGGTCTTGGAGGTCCTGCCGGGCTTGCAGCCGTGCCATATCCGCGGGATCCATGTATGGCCCGTTCTACTGTTACGGTCAGGTAGACGAGGGATCCAACAATGCAGGTAAGCACAGCTATAGAAAGTCCAGAACACAGTCCGCGGTCGAGGGCAACGGCAGGCAGCAAGGTCAAAAACAATCCGAGGTCAGGGCAGGTAGATCAGGTGCAAAAACGGTAAACGGGTTCGTAGGCAGGCAGAGAAGAATCGTGGTCGTATAAACAGGCAAGAGGTCGGTACACAAGGCAGAGATCAAGTAGAACGAGAAAATAGCACACTCAACGCTAAATAACGCTTAGAACGGGCAAAGACAAGGCAAACAAACGAGGTTTAAATAGAACAGGAAACACTCACGTCTTCAGCCGCGCCGTAGAGCGTGTTGCGCCCTAAATTGATTTCAGGTGCGTTGGCTGGTATCACCACTAGATGGCGCACCACCGCCGTGTTCCCGGCACGTGCGCGCGGCGACACGCCTGGAGCGTGAGCGGGTGCGCGCGCCCGAAGAAGCAGGACCGCAAGCCTCCCGAGTGACCGCGGCAGGACTGGAGGTGGAACCGCCGACATCAGGGGACCCAGCGTGAGCGGCCGAGGTAACCCGCGTGTGGGACGGAGGTGGGGTTGCCGACGCCCGGCGAGCCGGCGTGAGCAGCCGGAGAGGGAGACGCGGCGGCGGCGCGCGTGACAGTTTAATGAGGTTTAGAGTCTAGCATTACATGAGTGAACAATTATGTTTTAAGAGAAAACAAATGACACTAGCCAGAATAAATTAAACAGAAATGAATTGTTCAAGGCTTCAGTTGTCAAATTAAATAATTTAAATTATTGAATATATAAGAAAGTGTGTTTTTAAATTATGCATTGTCTAATTTCTGTAAATATTAGAAGAGAACGGTAATGTCAAATTTGTAATCTTTGAGAAAAAAAATAATTTCACTAAAATGGTTCTGTACACTTAACTAGAATTGTATATTAGTTGTCTACAAATTCAGTAAAAAAAACTTGCAGAAATTGAACAATAGTCCAACTCATAACTTCACTAAAGTTTACTTGAATTTATAGTTGAGTTGATGCTGGCTCAAGTATAGCAAGCTGTTTGTGTTGAACTCCCACCGTTTGTTGATCCCATATTTATATTATCAGTAGGGAACTTAGCAGAGTATTGTCACAAATAAAGATGTTACACGAACACAGCAACTCTAACCTCTTACACATACATATACACTCACCCACTCTACCATTTGAAACATATATACTGTATACTGTGGCGCTTATATTTTCTACTTATTTCTAATTTTTGTTTATTTTTTTTTATCATAATTTGTGCCTAACCTGCACCTTCATTGGCTCCATATGCAATCTACATGTATCAACCACTACATGCTTATGAAACATTTACTAAAGGACATGGGGACTTTTAGGAAATTATCTTGTTTACTTTTACTCTTTGGTTTTGTGCATATGGGGCAATAACGAGGAAACAAATTATGCTTTTGATTTTTTATACCCTGAGCTCTTTATCATGAGATTGGATGCATGGTTTGCCTTAAGTTAGTAATCTATAAATAACTTGTCCTGAATACAAAATATAAAGTTTCCCCGGGTAAAGTGTAAACTATTTATGTGGTTCTGTATGACCTAAATCTAACAGCAAACCTACAAAAATGGTTTCCCACGGGGGAAAATGTGCTGCAACCCCCAGAACCCAAATGGTTAACATGTGCATAACAAAAAACAAATACAGCACATATAGATATAAGATTACATACAGCTATAACAAGAGTTGACGACTCTGTCCATAAGCTTATTATTTAATGTCATTGTGACTTTCATACAACTTCCTGGAGAAGAATGGTAGGCTTATGAGGGCCATGCTTGCAAGCTTACATTCTCTCGGAATTATATGGTTAAATGAGGGTTAAAGAAAGTAAACAAACTTTGTGGTGGTAGCTACATGTAGCAGTAATTAGGTAAGTGGTTAAAGGATTAAAAGTTTGATTTCAGATTGGCTCAGATGCCATGTAACCCATAAATATATGGCATCAAATTAAATAAAATGCTTAATACCTCAACATGAGTTACACAACCCATCTCTTGGGAACCACAAGCCTGGACTTAATACTCCTTTACAAACCAAATGATAATATTTTCCGTATGCAGATTTTTCTTAGAAATCACAAAAATTCCAATATGAAAGCATTATATTTACAACGCTGACTGAGTAGAAATGTTATTTTGTATTCTCAAATGTGTTGCTTATATGAATAATAAACATAACGTTGTGTGGGTCAGAATAAAATTATTGTTTTAGGCTGCTCCGTAAATAGATGTTGCAGTAAACATGCCAATATACACAAATAAAGTATGTAATATATAACTCAAGAGAAGGTAAATCCTTGGAATTATTAAAAATGGAGGCTTCCTATTTTATAGCAACAGCGTTTCAACTCATAAAACTTCTTTAGAACAGAAAGCAAGAACTAACCAGCATAATTCTGTAAACCATATAAATCCTAAATGCAGTGTCTACCTTGACAGGGTGAATTGGTTTCTAAATTTGGAGTCTTTTATTCACCTTCTAAAATGTTCCCTCATCTAAGTTCAAAAGGCAACAAAAATGAATTGCTAATGATTAGGTAGCTCTGTTATTAAGAACCATGAGCATTTGTTCATGAAGTAGTTTACCCTGATGTAATCACATTTCAATTTATTCATTTGCTTCACACCGATTTAAAAAGCTCCATTCATTGTCCGTAAATCCTGCTCATTCAGCATGTTTCATGTGAGCCAGAACAATATGTCTTCTCAGTTGCAATTATATGCCATAAAGTGCATCAATTTAGATACTAAATGTATAATATTCTTTAGCTAAAATGCCCTGATTGCTATCTGGACACAGCAGTTGAAATGCTTAAATTGTATGGTGGTAGAAAAAAAACAGTAATAAGCTGATTTGAACTTTACTCTAGTCATAGAACTCAGGCAATATAGAACAAATCAGTGTTAAAAACCTGAATATATCTGTTATATATATATATATATATATATATATATATATATATATTAATATATATATATATTACTGTGCTGGTGGTGTTAGGTCTTTTGAGGTTGAGTACTGTGTCCTGTAACTCAAAACTTTTATTTGTCTAACGGAACTGAGTTTAAAGGATTACTTTAGTTTAGGCGAACATTGAATAACCTATATGGAATGGCGCATTACATATATATGTATGCTATACTTCTTTCATTTATTTGAATTAACAACATATGGCAAATTATTTATTATAGCAAATTATCTTACAAAGGGACAAAAAAAATCCTCAAGTTTAATTTGCTTTTTATATATGCCTCATACTTTTTTTTATTTTAAGACGACATATTTTGACCTGTGCTGTGTAAGGCTGTCAGTGACCAGTTTTAACTAAATGTTTTTAGTTATTTTAACCTTTGGAAAGTCAAAAATATATATATATATGGAAGTAATTGTAAAACATTGATTCTTTAAACATTTGTATTTCAACCTTCGCAACATGAAGCTTGAGACTCCCATTGATTATTTCTTTGAACCCTCAATCCTCAACAAGTCTGGAAGATATTCATGGGGAAAAATGAAATTTTAAATCCCTGCTGAGCTCATATTGTGTAGCATCTTTTCCTGACTTCCTACTTGGAAACAACATGCGGGCAAAATCACTTGAGAAATGATAAATGACAACAGCAAGGAAACAATTTAATATCCATTGTCATTCCGAGGAGAAGGCAGTTTAACTTATTTATAGTGTTCTGGCTTTATCTCTTGTAGCACATATATAATATCAACAGTCTTGTACATTGTTCTGCCTCAAGCAGTTTCGAAAATTCACTGCATATCCTCACAGTATGTCAAGGAGACTTCATTTTCTTGAACTGTTGGTTAATGGTGTCCCACTGGTATGGTCCTAAAATAAAGTATATTGTTGAATCATGGAGAAATATATGGTAGACAGAGCTCATCTAAAATATAGGGGCCCATTTGACAAACATTTTTATTAGCAAGGTCATACTGATACTATATAGCATTTCAAAAGTTTTTAACTACATAACATTAACCGTAATTGTTTATATATATATATATGTTGGAATTTTGGTGGCATAGTTATACCTACAGGTAGGACCGCTCACCCACCTTACCCATCACGCCACCTCACAGTGCAATTGATCCCTGTGATACAAAGGCACAGAGCTCGATCAGCTCGATGCTATAGGGCTTCCTGTGGGTACTGTATGCCATAGAATGCCTGAGAAGTGGCAATGCAAGGGCACAAAATTCCATGAACAGGCAACAATTTTAGAGGTACCATTTAATTCAAGTATAAACGTTATTTAAACTATGGGCATTGTCTGTTTTTTACTTGGTGATCCTTTGCACATTCTTTTAACTCTTCTTTGGTGGCTTTTGGATGCCATATTTATTATCTTTGATGGTGCTTCTACTCCATATTCCTACTTTGACAAATATATGCCTACATCACCACATCACCAGAGTCTTTTTCTTTCTATCTGAATCAGTTACTTTTCCAGTAATATGAATAATTCAGAGGCAAAGCCTTATGCCAACTAAACACCTTCTTTTCCCGTTGTCCAATTTACTCTATTACACTCACGTATGATGTTGATTATGGTTATGCTAAATTCTGATATGGGAGTAATTTAATGGGCATCACATTTTCCCCAAATGTTTGGGTGTGGACCTAAACAGTAGTTGTGGCAATAGCTAATGGGTCGTCATTGAATTCAGGCATTGTCACGTTTCACCATGCGCTAGCTGGACTTGTTCAAACTTTGCATTATTAATTTCACGTTTCCTGCCACTAGTGGCCGCCCTAGCCAATCAGGACATCTCAGACTAATTATCAGGTCCAGCTGCGGTGGCTTACCTGATCAAGTCAGCCTTGATAAACCTGCCCAGCCCTGCAGTCTGGGCCTTGACATTGAAGTTGGAAGACTACCTGTTTGGTTCCTGATTTGTTCCTGTACCTGCCTTGTTCCTGTACCTGCCTTGTTCCTGTACCTGCCTTGTTCCAGAACCTGCCTTGTTCCATAACCTGCCTCGTTCCAGAACCTGCCTTGTTCCAGTACCTGCCTTGTTCCAGTACCTGCCGTGTTCCTGAGTTTCGGCCAGCGCCCCACTAAGTGGACTCCCAATAGGAGTGCCCTGCATCGCGACTCCCAGGATGACTGCCCACTAGCGGACTACCCTGGTTGAGTGCCCTGCAAGTGGGCAACCTGCCGTGTGCCCTGGAAGAGGGCTACAAGCCGTGTGCCCCGCAAGTGGGCTTATCTGCCATGTGCCTTGTTCCAGTACCTGCCTTGTTCCAGTACCTGCCGTGTTCCTGAGTTGCGGCCTGCGCCCCACTAAGTGGACTCCCAAGAGGAGTGCCCTGCATCGCGACTCCCAGGATGACTGCCCACTAGCGGACTACCCTGGTTGAGTGCCCTGCAAGTGGGCAACCTGCCGTGTGCCCTGCAAGTGGGCAACCTGCCGTGTGCCCCGGAAGAGGGCTTCAAGTCGTGTGCCCCGCAAGTGGGCTTATCTGCCGTGTGCCCCGCAAGTGGGCTTATCTGCCGTGTGCCCCGCAAGTGGGCTTATCTGCCGTGTGCCCCGTAAGTGGGCTTATCTGCCGTGTGCCCCGCAAGTGGGCTTATCTGCCGTGTGCCCCGCAAGTGGGCTTATCTGCCGTGTGCCCCGTAAGAGGACTTATCTGCCGTGTGCCCCGCAAGTGGGCTTCCTGCCAAGTCGAGTGACTCTTTATATATATATTGTTGTACCACCTCATTCAATACAACTCTTGATCCAGATCTGTTGTCTGTGGTTTATTCCTGCGCCTGTCTGTAACAACCCCAGACCATAAATCATCGTGGGGTACAGACAGAGCCCCTCGTATCCCCTGCACCTGGGCTCCTTATCAACCTGTGTCCTCGGTTCGTGACAGGCATTTAAAATGAAATGAAAACCTAAACGGAGACTAAGCATAAACCCAATCCAAGATATATATAGACAGTCCATACAACCTGTATACTTACCTAAAGATATGCAGAACTGTGTTGAAGGGCATTCTCAAAACATATTGAAAATTATATTTACCAGATAAAATAATTAGACAACAATAGCGAGTATGCAAATGTAGTTAATGGAAAAGTAGGGGTAGTCTAGAGTGCCATTGAACCACCACCAATGATGAATATGATGATTACGTCTGCATGGGTCACTTGAATCAATACAGATGCCTCAGAAGTTTTGATTTGTTTTGTTTTTTTAGGTTTTTATATCTATTTATCACGACAATCGCTTTTGCCTCTCTCATCCATGAAATTCAGGATCTTTTGAGATATATTGCTGAAATAATAGATCTTCATAACCAGTACTTAGACACAGTCAGTATCGACCATGCCAGGATAACATTTTTAAAATAAAGAATTATTAAAGAATACAAATTGGAGCATCTGGGACTGGGCACAACAGCAGTGTATTTATTGTGAATAAAACCAATACATTCGCTACAAAATAGGCCAGTGATCTGTATGATTTGCCAAAGGGTTGTAGACCTGGGTGGTCTCATGCATTTGTTAAATTTTCTACTTTTTTACTTTCAGGAGAGGGAGGTATTTGTCGTGTGTGTGACCATAAATGGCCCTCATTGAATTGTATTTACTACCATTTGATGCTTGTCTGTAATTCAAAATGTCAAAATCAAAAAGTCTTGTAGGGTGTTGACGCTAGACCTGGGTGCCTACCAACTCTTCTTTCGTCTTCGTGTGATAGAAAATCTTCGACCATTCCTGTGTTCGGTTCGGGCAAATTTTTGCAGTTTTTTGTAGAAGGGGTTAACGCGATATGCACTATGCAGCAGCTTTGGCGCCAGCATTTAAAAGATCCATTCGAGCAACTCTATTGGTCGCCGGCTGGGGCATCCTCTGCCATCAACCAATGAAGTGCACCTGTACTTCATTGGTTGATGGCAGACGAGCCCCCTGCTGGCAAGCAATAGAGTCGCTCGTACAGAAGTCTGGTTGACTCTCACAATTGAATAGTTTGACAATGTTATGCAATCCATAAATCCCAGTGACATAGGAATAGGGACAGGTTTTTGTCCTCTTGTGACTCTGTTTGTACATGTAATGTTGATTACAAGCTGTTATTACTTATTGCATTTTGTTTATTCATTTAGCCTTATCATTTAATGCTCCCTTTAGCAAGTCCTTCTTACAAATGAACAGATGGTGTTTGCTGTGTATCTGCAAAAGTGCCTTAGGTGCTTGTTTTCAGCAGATATTCATCTACATGTCTTTGATGTTTATATTCAGATTTTTACACTTTATATGATACTTATTAGCATATGTCTTCCTTTAGATCTTATGTGAACACCTGTATAACTGTGCCACTGAATTATATGTGTTACTAATGATGAATATTGGATGATGACTGGAAAACTTTTGTTTCTTTTTTTTTTAATGTCAGTTCAAGATAAATTTAGATATTGGACAAACACATGTTTCAAATGTGTTACAATTTCAGGATTAAAATACATAAAAAGCATGAGCTTTTTCTTGTGACATGTTAATTAATGTATGAGAACAAATTCTTGGCAAATAATTTCATCTGGAACCAAATTTAATGCCATATATTGGGAATTTCCTTGATGAAACCTAACAAACCCAAGTAGCAGAGCAGCAGCTATAAGATTGTTTAACTGTTAAGGTAGAGTATTTTACTATCATGTAGCGGCAGGGGCGTACCTAGAGTATGGCACCTGGGGCAGATCCTGTATGTGGCACCCCCCCACACACACACACTTTAAAACTCCATAGCTGCTATCGTTATATACTGGCACAGACATTGAAGGTGGTACAGCATAACACCTATCACTATATACTGAGGCAGACATTGATGGGGGTACACCATTACACCTGTCATTATATACTGAGGCAGACATTCACGGGGTAAAGCATAACACCTATCACTATATACTGAGGCAGACAATGACAGTGGTACAGCATATCACCTATCACTATATACTGAGGCAGACATTGACAGTGGTACAGTGTAAACCCCATCACTATTCACTGAGCCAGACATTGACAATAGTGCAGCATAACCCCTATCACTATATACTAAGCCAAACATTGATGTGGTATAGGCCTACCACTTCAGTGTCTGGCTTAGTAGGGATACACCAAAATGAAAATTCTGGACCGAAACCAAAAATTCAGCATTTACTTGGCCAAAACCGAAAATGACCCCCCCACACCATAAAAAAAATCTCACACTTTTATTAAAAGTAAGTAAGACATCAAAATTGGACAAAAAAATAAAATAGCAATATTTATATATATATAGATATGATTGTTAACAGCTCTCATGCCCATGCATACCCAGGTTCTAGCATGTACTGGTTGCCTGGGCATGATAGCAGTGTGACTGCTGTTAGCAATCATATATATATATATATATATATATATATTATTATTGTTATTATTATTGTTCACATGTGAACTCAGCACTGGAGGCATAGAATCAGACGTACAAATCCCGTATTTGCAGATATACAATAATAATGTACGGAAAAAGCATTGCAGGTATAGATCAACTAGAAATCACATAAAAACTCAGCAATAAAAGGTATAGATAAAACCCCCTAAATTACAGGCATATATCACAGATTGCACACCCCAAAGCAGGCGTCCACATTGCCCACATAGAACCTGACCAGCACCCAAATTACACACACACATAGGACACACATTTGCCCCCAAACAGCCCAGCATGAGTCAGCATTGTTCCCAAACAGCCGAGTGTACGCCATCTTCCCATGACCAGCACCCAAATTACACACACACATAGGACACACATTTGCCCCCAAACAGCCCAGCATGAGTCAGCATTGTTCCCAAACAGCCGAGTGTACACCATCTTCCCATAAACACGCTACCTGTGCCATCTTTCTCCCATAAACACCCTGCCTGTGCCATTTTTGTCCCATAAACACCCTGCTTATACCATCTTTGAATTTTTGACAAATCAACTATATACCTATGATTAACACAAACACTTTTACAGTCACTCACTAATTCACTTTCATTCACACAATTCATTCACACAATTATTTATTCTTTCACACAAATTATTTACACATATTCATTGATGCATTCTCACAAATTCATTAATTCTCTCACTCATTCACACAATTCATCCACGCATTAATCCATTCATTTTCTCTCTCTCATTCTGACTCTATTTCAATATTCTTGCTACCCTCCTTTCTCCCTATCTACCCATTCTCACCCCCTTCTGCCCTATCTATCCCTTCTCACTCCCTTCTCCCTATCTACCCCCTATCCCCCGTCTCACTCCCTTCTCCCTATCTACCCCTTCCTAACTATCTACCCTTTCCCCCCTTTGAAGTTCACTTACCTTTCAGGAGTCCTGCGGTGGGGGTGCAAGGCCTCTGTCTCCCAGCTCTGCCACTGTATGGAACAGTATAGAGTGATGGGAGTTATGATGTACTTTAGAGCATAATTATATAATGAAAAAGACATTGGAAATGGTACAGCATAACACCCATCACTCTCACACATTTAGCAATCCACACTTACCAATCCACAGATTCCACACATACCAATCCACACATACCAATCCACAGATTCCACATTTACCAATCCACACTTACCAATCCACAGATTCCACACATACCAATCCACAGATTCCACACATACCAATCTACAGATTCCACACATACCAATCCACACATACCAATCCACACTTACCAATCCACACTTACCAATCCACATATACCAATCCACACATATACCAATCCACTCTCACTGTCACTCTCACTGAATGATTTTCTTCCTTTCCTCTTTTCTTCTTACAGCAGTCAGATACTTTTCTTCCTCTTCGCTCCGCTTCTTCTGTCTTCTTCCGGGTTCAGAGGCCACGGACAGCGGTGGGCGCGGCTTCAGTGTTGTGCGCCAGGATCTGACAACAAACCCCGGCGCACAGCAGCAGTTGCCGCGCGGATCGCAAGGGAGCAGTATCAGAGGTCTTTAACAGATCTCCGGCTCCCTTGAACCGGCTTAAAATCACTCAAGGGAGCCGGAGGTCTGTTAAAGACCTCTGATACCACTCCCTTGCGAGCCTGCTCCTCCAGCGGCGGACATTACTGTCCGTCTCTGGAGGGGTGCCAGGTGCCGGCAAGTTGACACCCCCCCTGATGAGCGGCACCGGGTGCGGACCGCCACCCCCCTGCCCCCCGCTAGGTACGCTACTGTGTAGCGGTTTGTACAGGATAGGAGGCTCAGTCAATATAATTAATTGGATGAGACACTATTTAGTTTGTACAGTCTTAGGGGTGTACTCCCTGGAATTTGAAGTTATCCGCTTCCTTATATCTCTAAGGACTAAACCCACTAAGCAGCGTGAACGGCTGAACTAATATGAGAAAATGCCTCTCCTCTAACTAAACTACACATGATGCAGGGTCAACTTTTCTTGGAATACTCAGCTTACTGGTTTAGCGAATATACAGGTATCTGCTAACTTAATTATTCTGTGAGGGAACCTGTATCTAAAGCCATTACCAGCTGCACTCATTACATACTTACACATTTGATGTAGGTGCTTATGAATGAGAGTGTAGCAGGTGTGCTCCTGCAAGCCTTGGAGCTGGGGGGGTATGGAAACCCAGCAAATTCATAAGGGAAATTTAAAGAATTTTACATGCCGTTGCAAGGGAGAAACAATAATTTAAAGTGCATATGATGGCTGAAGTGTTCCTTTCAAGACACATAACCAATGGAGTTTATGAACAAGTAATTAATAAGCTGCCTATACCATTACTTAATGTACACAGAACTATAAAATGTAGATTTTAGGAAGGTGACAGGGGCATCTTTTTATATATAAAGTTATACAGTGATGTACTCTGGCCTAGGACGACAAGGCCTAGGCCGGCAGTCCCCCTGCTGCCAAACCAGGGAAAGATCGCCTTTTTTGGGAGATAGAGTCCCCTAGTATCCCGCTACTCAATGAGTCGCTTACGGGGATCTTTGATCTCCTCAACACGCTCATTTACACTATGGAGGCTATGCTGACTTAACACAGCCCCCATAGTCGGCATTAGAAGGCCATCCACACAATTAAGAAACAGGGTGAAGGGATATGATATCATATTATGATCCAGGGTGTGTTCTAATCATATTTATCTATTATTTCATGTTTTGAGAACAGATACATACCTTAGTCACCGCTTCCTCATTAAAAAGCAACCTATTTGAGACCCCTGTCCTAGTGAATTACTCGACAATGCTTTTGATTGCAGGACTTTTTTAATATAATTCCATCTAGTTTCATTTCTACATTCACATCAAATACATTTTCTTTTTTCATATATACAGTGTTAACTAAGCTCCCAATATCAGTCTCCGTGGATCCACAATACTTCAAGGACATGCAATAACTACACACAAGTCTGGGTGATCTATTTTAGTTATTTTGAAACCTCTAGCATTCACAAGATGAGTTCTTAAAACTGCTGCAGCTTGGGGCTCTGATGTCTCACTTATGTCAATCAACTATAAGAAGTTAAGCAAATACAATATATCAGCTATATTTTTCAGTAATGAATATTTATAACATGTTGTTTATTAGTACTAACAATTTAATATATATTTTGTCTTTCTTTTTTCTATAGGAATTGGATGAAAACACTAGAACAAATTCCTTGGAATCACTTAAAGCTAATTTCTACTGCAGATTATGTGACAAGCAATACCATAAGCACAAAGAATTTGATAACCATATAAACTCATACGATCACGCACACAAACAGGTAAGATGTGGCACTTAAGGGTCATTCTGATTCCAATCAGAATGTAAATCCATCCACAAAAATAACACTACTGTCCATCTAACTTCTAATAATTAAAAACTCTAAATTGTTTGTTAAAGTAGATAGTAACAGGTGTTACTTTCTTGAGACTAGAGTGCACATTTAGAGGCAGAAAGTAATCATGATCTTAAAGCCTAGTCCAAGATCCTATACTTACTAGAATTGAAAAATAATATTTGTGCAAAAATACTTTTGAAGACTTGGCATTAAAATAGCACATGACACTGTCTGGGTCTCACTATTTTATTGGATTTGATTGAGAAAAAGTCAGTTAGGATTTTCGATGTTTTCAATAATACATTCCCCAATTTCTTCCTCTTTCCACAGAGGCTAAAAGAATTGAAACAGAGGGAATTTGAGCGGAACGTAGCTTCCAAATTAAGAAAAAATGAAAGAAAGCAAAAAAAATATCTTCGAAGGCTACATAAACTGGATAATCTTAGAAGAGAAACAACCTGGTGAGTGAACCGCAAATTAGTTTTGGTGTAATATTGCTGGTTACGGTTTACCCAGAAGGAAGGGGCAAAGAGTTATTTGCTAATGCTCATACCCTAGATTGATGTTTTATATTGGAAAAAAATCCACCTGCTTCCTGGGTCTTACAGTAGCACATAAGATCACATAACACTTTGTCCTTGAATAAAAGTATGAATTTTAGGTTGTTACATTCATAACAATGGATGACTCACATGAGCCAGATCAGCTAATCTTCATGTTTTTGAATATTGATCTATTTTTTTATTTTTTATTTTTTTATTTTTTTGCGTTCCAACGTTGCTTTAATTACAGCCAGTTTTTTTTCCTTTTTTTTTGATCTATTTATTTTGATAGCCTGACTACTACTACACTACTAAGATTTTACAGAACTACTCAATTAGTTGGCAACCTTGTGGGCATATATCTGAGTTTAAGTAAGAATATCAGGACACATTCTAAGAGAATACCTTATAAGGTGTTTTTCTTACAGGGGATTTGTGGTTTTTTAAAGATTGTGGGAGAACATAAAATTGTCATAATTATATGTGTCATATTTTTAATATAACAAATTCTATAACTATAACTATTAAATGTGCTGGGTCTAACAGTAAGGCATAGAGTTCCTGGTCAATTAAATATTAAACATATTAAACATTGTCATCTTATTTGCTACAACCCATTTCCTGCAGAAAATATTATACATATATATGCAATAGAAATAAAGGAATCCTCAATAGAAAACAAAACCATGGGTCAAGTAACCAAAATAAAATCAAAATGTTTATTTTACAAATTATAGAACAACATAACTTGTAGGGTCTACTGAAAATATTTCCTTCTCTTATCTAGGGCTCCAGGAAGTGGCCCCATGTTCAAGTCAACCACAGTAACTGTTAGAGATCACGTACGTGAGAGTCGTCACAGTACCATTGTCCATTCAGTTGAAAAAGAAGACCCTAAAGGAGCAACTTTCAAAAGTACAAATTTGATGTCCATACTTCTGTCAAGTTCAGAAGGCTCTCAAAATGATAAGCAAAACCTTAGTAACCGGGATGAAAAAGCAAAGGCACACAAAGTAAGCTTCTCTTTCGCATTTCCTAAAAAGACACAGTTTAAACTTGAATCATCAGCTGCTGTTTTCTATGAAGTCAGCGATGATGTTACCGGTGAGCATGGCAGATGCCTCCCTGGATCATTGACCACCCAATCTACATTGCCAACAGTAGTAGTGTCACCCCTAAACAAAGTTGATAAGTCCATACCAGTATTAGAAAAATATAACTCTGATGAAAGACATGACCCTCAGGATGTAAATATACAGCAGGTACGTGACAGCAAATTAAGTACATATTTAGCCTCTGAACTTACTAATTTAAAAGTGCCTTCTAACCTTGATGCCTCAACAAATCCTAACCAAGAGGTACGGATCAATTTAAATCAAACCCCATGTAGAGATGAACCTGGAAATGGAGAAACGACTGTGATATGTCCCACATCCAACAAAACTGACATAAAATTCATCACAGAGGAAGTTAATTTGAATAATTGTAATACAGGCAGTTCACATAAAAATGATCATTTGATGGTGGATGAATTAGCAAGTAGCACTGTGTTTGAAGAAGAATTTACAAAAAAAATATCAAGTCCTATTTCATCATCTTACAGTCGTTTAGATCCTTCAAAGGCAGAAATGAAAGGCTCATCACTTTCAAGATCTGGTGAAGCTTTTCACCCTGTACAAAGCAAAGATGGCTCAAGAGTTCTTCAGTGGCCTTCTGAGATGTTAATGTACACGTATACACAGCCATCGATTTCCTATAGTTGCAACCCACTATATTTTGACTTTAGGGCATCAAAAACAACTGACTGTAGAGTTCAAAAGAGTAATTTACGGTTCTATCCAGACACAGCTACATCATTGC
Organism: Spea hammondii; assembly: GCA_029215755.1. Lineage (NCBI taxonomy): Eukaryota > Metazoa > Chordata > Amphibia > Anura > Pelobatidae > Spea > Spea hammondii. Next base: position 27,023,920 of record JARDYJ010000006.1, read on the forward strand.
ATTCCAATAAAAATATCTTGCAGGAAGGTAAAACAAATTCTGTTTGTACCTTTAATGGGTCACAATCCAGTAATGATGTTTTAAGCAAAAACTGTGATTTTGTGCAATTCCAAAATAATCGAAAATGCCGTAGGATTATTTGTAGCATTAAAGAAAATGAAAAGCAAAAAATCACTAAATACTATCTAGGCAAAGAAGACGACTTGAATCAAAGACATAAAAGAGAAAAACCCAAAGTTAACAGAAGATTTCACAGTTGTGAAAGAAGAAAACGGCAGAGAACATGTGCCTCTACAGATGCAATATACAAATGCAGATGCAAGGAAAGGCGTGGCATTTATGTTAATTGCAAGCATGCTTTGAAAAGTTTAGAAAGACAAGCTGCAGAATCAAGGAAGTCATTTGGCCCATTAAAACAGTTAACAGATTCTAATCAAATACCACATGCTGAGAATGAACACATAGAAAGAGAATTATTAAGAATACCAACATTACAGATCAAACAGGAATGCAAAGTATGGAACGTAGATCATATAAAAGAACTTGCAGATCATTTTGAACAAAACAAAGATGCTGGCTCTTTTAACCACCAATCAAAACAGCATCAGCTTGAATCTAAAGAAAACACTTTGGAAGCATTATGTAGCTGGAGCACAGATAAAATACACTCTAATCATCTAAGACCTGAAACATGTTTCAATCATAGCTTTTCTTTCAAAAGAACATATACTGCTATCAGTGACGAAATAGAATTTGTATACAAGAAACCTAGACTCTGTAAGCCACTTTGCTCATCTATTCCAAAAAGGATATTTCCAGGGCAAAACATGTGTGTGTTATATAAGTCCCTAAACAGAAAAGTAATGGCTGACTTTGCACCAGGAAACCACTTAAAGAGAGACCCGTGGTCAAAATATTTAAATTCTAAGTCATTAGAAAGTATTGGAAATTTGCTTGCTCAAAAAAATCATTTACAAAATAAATCTTTTAGGACCACAGAGATTTTTAAGAACATTAAAATAATCAAGAGAGCAGTCAAAAACAAATTAGACCAACTGTATATGAGTTTATTTGATTTTAAGGAAAGCAAACAAACAGAATTATTTTCTATTGAAAATGTTCCAGACTATATAGGAAACGTCAGAAACTCACTAACTATAAAACAGAAAGATTCTTTGCCTGAAGTAAAAACCATTGAGCACAACAAGCAACACAACGGTGAAATTCCAAACCTACCTTGTAGCAAAAACATATCAGAGCAATGTGTAATAGGATCACATTTATCAAACAGGTTGGTAAGGGAAGTGTATAATGAATCAGGAAGGAATTCTGTCAAATGTACCTCCCAGGCTTTATCAAAGCATTCATTACAATGTAAAGAAACACGCAAGACTGACCAAACGTTTATAAGCGAGGAATTCTTTTCCCATGTTGCCCTCCCCTATCAAGCGACTCCTTCTTCAAAAATGGATTCAAAGAGACATAAACATCATCAGTGTGGAACCTACAGCCGTACAATACAGCCAAATATATTTCCTGACAATTTCAGAGTGGTATTACCTACATTGGCCATTCAGTCTTGTGGCTCTTTATATCCAGTGCAATTAGAGCAGCCATTTTGTTCTGCTTCAGTAGCTACAGTACAGCATACATTATTGCAGCATAACACAGTGGACTCTTTTTCAGCTACCTCCGTGGATAGTGTTAACCTGGTGGACCCTCAACAATATTTTATGACACCACCATCTCAACTGTTCTCAAGAACGCCATTCTACCAAATAACAGTGGAGCCTGGATTTTGTCCAACAGAACCATTTCTCTCCTCGCCACAAATACCAGTTCTGTCAAACTCTGTTCTATGTCAAATTCCAGTCCCTCTTCCACACGTTTCCCATCCTGGAGTTTTTCCTGTCCTTCATTCACCTCATCCACCCCTAATTCCTTTGCATCCTCTTTATTAATATTCAGTGTCTGTCCATCCACCTTTTTTCCATTGTTAGATCTGTTTAAATGAAGTTATACATTCTTGGATGAACAATGCACAGGATTGTGTGGAACATACCTCGGGCATCTGATGCATTTAAAATGTTTTAGGGTAAAAAGATTCTAGGGCAATATTGGCTACTCTGAGAGATGTTGTGTTTATCTGAGCCATTTACATATATAATTGAGCCTATAGAAAAACAAAGTCACCAGCCACTGTCAGGGACGGGCTGGGCCGGGGGGCAATTGCCCCCCACCCCGCCCGAAATATAATCTAAACGGCCGCTGGGTGCTGATGCCGCTGGCCGGCGCTACTTTAATACTTTTTTTTTAAACTTAATGGCAAGCCGGATCGGCTATTAAATGGAAAAAAAATAGTATTAAAGCAGCGCCGGCCGGCGGCATCAGCACCCAGCAGCCGTATGCGATGGCCGCCAAGTGATGGGAGCAGCGTGAGGGGTGAAAGCTCCGCCCCCTCGCACTCACCTTTCACCCCTCACGCTGCTCCCATCACTATGCGGCCATCAGATTGTTGGAAATCGAATCTAAACGGCCGCTGGGTCCTGATGCTGCCCGCCGGAGCTACTTTAATACTTTATTTATTTATTTTTAATATGGCAAGCTGATCCGGCATATAAAATAAATAAAAAAAAGGATTAAAGTAGCTCCGGCCGGTGGCATCAGCACCCAGCGGCCGTTTAGATAAGTTTTCCAGCAGTCTGACGGCTGCATAGTGATGGGAGAAGCGTGAGGGGTGAAAGGTGAGTGCGAGGGGGCGGAGCCACTTCACTTGACTTGCCCCCCAGGCTGCCAGCCCTCCCCTGGCCACTGTTAAGCTAAAAGAGGAACTTTCAGCATTTGTACAACTAGTGTTATATTAAGAACGCGTTTTCAAAAATATTTTCTTTTTTTTTTAAAGTTTTAGTTTTTACATAGTGTAATATTTCAAGTGGCTGCAGATTACTCTTGTTCCTACATGTTGTAGCTATCTGTCTTGGCCTAATCTACTTCACAAGCACCCTGATCCCTCATTATACAGCCTTGTGGTAAATAAAAAGGCTCAGACTTAATCACTCAGCAGGACACTCATGAAATTCTATGGAGGAAAGAACTTCATAGTACAATCAGGATTTTATTTACACTGTCAGAAAAAATCAACTCAGTTTAGTGTTTGAGCATGGAAGAGCAGCCAAAATATCTCAAGATAAAGGAACGTTATTGGAACCAAGTTTTTATCATTACTAACCTACCTTACTGTACACTGCACTATATTTTTTGTCGTGGGACTTCCAGTTTATGTTTCTCAATATCAGTTTACAAGTGCTTCAGCCTGTACAGGGTTTAACTGCATACAAATCAGTAGCAGTCTAAATACTATTTCACCTCTAATTAAAAGCAAAGAGAAAATTCTGAAAAAGGTTTTCGTTGAGAGTGATCTGTCCTTTTAATGAGGAAGAATGTGCTTATACAATAAAGAAATGACATCACTGGCTCACTTTTCAGCTGAACATTACTACGGTAAAGGAACAATCATATGGTTAGTTTGTTTAATCTGGACAGTAAAAGAAATTAAATAAAATGCTGCATTACTATAACTTGGCAAAACTACAATATTTAATTACATTATTATTACTATGAGTGTAATGTTTACATGTCATACTGGTCTTTCCATGTATAACTTGACCAAAGCCAGATTCATGCCAGCGACACCGATCAATTGGTTGGGGGGCTTTTTCTATATCAAAGAGAGCTGGGGGTACTGCTTCTTTGTCAGTGGCTGACAGGTAGGTTTATTATTGAAAACGCAGGTGCTTGTGAATTGTCAAAAAATAACAAACTAGCACAGGTTGGGAAAAAGTCCAATTCTGAAATTCACTAAAGTCAAGTCGCATTGCCACTTGCAAAAAATAAAAAGAACACAAAAATACAGTCTCAGAACCAGTTTAATTGCTATACTAGACCCTCAAAAATAGAAAAAGCAAGAATTTATAAGGTTTATTGATTTTACTGGTATGCTTTATTTCGCCAAAATATATTTTTTTCTTTATGAAATCAATTATCAAAATTAAATAGCTCATGAAATGTTATAGAAATGTTTTCATTTTAAGTCTTGGCTTGTCTTATGCTTACACATAAAAATGTTAATTTGGTCAATATAAAATTTTAAACGGATCCTCCATTCAATTGATCAGCTCTGAGACAGTCAGGTTGAGAAAATAGAGAGTAAGTTAAAGTGCACACTTTTTAAACAGTGGCATTACACAAAATGCTGGGACTTAATGAAATGGTGACATGAGGATGCCTTTTTTCCCCTGGTTTTTAGTGTAAAAGGTTTTATGGTCAAACAGGCTACATATGTGAACATATGAAATTGGTAATTATGTTATACTGTGGAGAAAATAAATGAAAAGTGGCAATTCTGTACAAAAGTAAACAAGGTATGATAACAAACACCTTCTGCACGCCTGTATAATAAAAAATTATAGACGTTAGCAGCAGACATAATTAGTGTTCAATCCAAATGGCCCACTTGTGAGCCAAGTAACATACCTGGAAACTTTGAGGGTTTGACCCAGAGTCTCTGGGTAAAGTACTACTTTCCTAGGGCACTGGGTCAATTTTCTCTTTTTACTGGGAAGACAGCAGTATTTTGCCACAACCATTCCTCATCTTCTTCAGGTTGCGGCGATCCCTTCTCCATGCATTGCTGACCCCAACTATATGGCCAGCTAGTCTGTCCTTTTTACCAAACCGGGAAGTTCCTAGGTTCCTGCTTCCAAAAACTACCTAAAGAACTTTCAAAAACTATAAAAAAAATAATTATATTGTTAAAGCTGTGTAGCTTTTAAAGTGTTTAAAAATAATTTAACATAGAGCCTCAACCTATCTATACAACTAGCAAACTTATTTGAAATGTAGAACTGTAAAGAAGATTCCACATTTGATGGCATATATATAATGTTTAATCAATATTTGTGGAATCAAAATGTTATTCATTTATGTTAAATTATGTATTTTATGTTGTTTAATGAATGGACACTTACAGTGCTGTGAAAAAGTATTTGCCCCCTCCGGATTTCTTCTATTTTTGAATATCTGTCCCACAAATGTTTCAGATCATCAAGCTAATTTTAATATTAGACAAAGATAATGTAAGTAAACACAAAATGCCGTTTTTAAATTATTATTTCATGTATAAAAGGTAAAAAATCTATCAAACCCTAAAGAGTAATACCCTACATGACATGATCCCACAAAATAAGCACCACATGGAACACAACATTGCAGATATAGTTCAGCTAAATATACAAGCCTTGTGTTTGCAGGTTTAAATTAAATAAATGACGTGGAAACATAGCATTGAAATTATAGAGCAAATGAATAACACACAAACACAGGTGCAAAAGTTGCCCCAGGGCCCCCAAGTTGACCATGCAACATGCCCCACAGTGTTAACTTTGCACAAAAAAAGCTTGTGAGTCCCACCTTTGCCCTAAACAGCTTATAAGTGCCATCCTAACCCCTGCACACGCTGCCTGTGCCATCTTTCCCCCTAGCTTATCAGTGCCCCCAAACAGCTTGTCTGTGCCATCCTAGCCCCCTCCAACATACACTCTGTCATACATATCTAAACACTCTTACATACATTTACACATGCTAACACACGCTCATACTCACTAAGAAAAATGTACCCATTCATTACAACACATACACATCCATGCTCACACACACCTATACACATACACATTCATCCTCACACACACTTATACATCCACATTCATGGTTACATACACTTATACATAGACGTCCATGATCTCTCGTGATACTGCCAGTGAATAATGCTGAGCAGCAGCGAGGTCAGGTGCACCACCAGTTAGAGGTTATGTTATTTCCAACCGGCCCTGCTCGTCCAGTGGCAGGCAGTCCAGGATGCCGCAAAGGAGGCCACCCCAGCTCTTCTGCGCCCTAGGTCGGCGCCTACCTTGCCTATATGTAGCGCTGGCCCTGACTGCCAGCCCTGTTGATTCTAAACATCAATTAAATAGAATCTGTCTTGCAAAGTAAAGAAGGCTTAAATGTCTCAAAAAGAAGCACATGATGCCATGAGTGAAATAAATTCAAGAACAGATGACATCTATCAGTCCAGAAAGAGTTACAAAGCCATTTCTAAGGATCTGGGGCTCAAGCAAACTACAGTGAGAGCCATTATTTACAAATGGAGAAAACCTGAAAAACAGTGCTGAACTTTCCCATGAGTGGCCAGCCTACCAAAATTATTTGAAGGGTACATCAGCGCTAACATGTAGGCCTCACTTGCCTCAGTTAAGATCAGTGTTCACGATTGCACAATAAGACTATACAAAAATAACACGCATAGAATAGTTGCAAGGTGAAAACCAATGCTGACCAAACAGCCTGTCTGACACAAAGACCTGTCTGACATTTGCCAAAAAAATATATAAATGAGCCCAAAGACATTTGGGATAATATTCTGTGGACTGATGAGTTGAAAGAGGTACTTTTTGGATGACATGAGACCTGTTGCAGCTAGCGCAGCATTCCACGATAAGGACATTGTAAAAACAGTCAAACACGGTGGTGGTAGTGTAATAGTATGGAACTGCTTCAGGAATTGTCATAATTTATGGAACCATAAAATCTGCTCTCTACCAGAAAATCTGGAAGGAGAACGTCCAGCCATCAATTTGTGTTTGTGAGCTATAGCTCAAGTGCAGTTGAGTTATGCATCCGGACAATGATTTCAAAGCACACAAGCAAGCCCATCTCTGCATAGCTGAAAAGAAACTGAAAGTTTCAAAAGAAACTAAAGGTTGACTCAAAAGAAATTAAGGAGTGGCCTACTCAAAGTCCTGACTTGAATCTGATTGAGGCATGACCTTAAAAAGGCAGTTTACGATCAAAATCCCTCCAATGTGGCTGAATTAAAACAATTCTGCCAAGAAAAGTTGGCCAAGATTCCCCTACAGCGATGTAAAAGATTAATTGCCAGTTATCACAAAGTTTGATAGCAGTTGTTGCCACCGAGGGAGGCACAACCAGTAATTCGGTTAAGGGGGCAATTACTTTTTCAAATATATGATTTAATTAACTATTTACCTACAATAGATAAAATGATAATTTAAAAGCTGCATTTTTGTGTTTAATTACATTGTCTTTGTCTTATATTAACCCCTTAACGATCAGTGACATGCCTGGCACCGAATGGAATTAAATAGGCTTAGAAAGCGATCTAAGATTGCTTTGTTCACTTAAACGGTGTTGCTGTAATACCTCGATGCCGAGGTATTCAGCAACATGACATCGGCAGCAGGGGCCCATACACTGTATGGCCCCATTTATAAGCGACACCAGAAACCCACCCCAGGGCCCATTGCAAGAGATTTTACCTCTCACAAAATGGTGGCATCCTTTAAAAACATAAACAAGTTTCGAGAAGGGTCTCTCCAGACCCTCCTGAGAACTCTGGGCTTCCCCTACAGGTTGAATTCAGGTACTGCATTTAACCATGCAAGTCAATGCAGCCCAGCTTTCTAATCACACTGTGATTAGTAAAATATAAATAAAAAAAAATAGAAAGTTTATTTTTATGAGCAAGTGCTAAAATTAGTGCTGTATGCGTAAAAAAACAACCCCACACATACAGCACCAAAGGCTGGTGGTAGAATTAGTTCATGTAAGTAGTTAAAATTCCAGCAATTAAAATTCCTTTGAGGTGTCTAATTTTCAAAAACGTATGGTTTTTGCTGGGGCTGGATTCAAAGACCTCACAAATAGCACATGGGGAAGACCAGACCAGATTTGCAAAAACATGGTTTTGAAATAGCAGAACGCTACTTGTATGTATTGCCCTATAACTTGCAAAAAAAACTCAATAAAAACATTGGTTATTTGTATACTCAGGACAAATAGTATTTAGCAGGTTTTTTCATTCGCTTTTGTAGTTGAGTAAAAGATTTTTCAAATAAAAGTGATTTTTATTTCATTTTTTCACCATATGTTATTATTTTTTTTATAGTAAATTAGATGATATGATCAAAAAATATATCTGGAAAGAAACAAAATATAACTTGTGTGGGTACACTAAATAAGAGAGAGGAAAAGTACAGCTAAACAAGAGCACAACCTTGTTAAACAACCTTGGTCACCAAGAGTTGAAAAATAGTTGGATGATCTGAAACATTTAAATGTGACAAATAAGCAAAAATAGAAGAAATCATGAAGGGGCATATACTTTTTTTTCAGCACTGTACTCTATCTGTAGGAAATTTAGACACTAGATTTTGGGCAAAATATTTAAAACATGCTTTTATTTTGCTTTTGTGATGAATTGTGCAAAAGCAAAAGGGACACTAGGATCAGCTGCATTACGATGTCCCAAGTTGTAACCTGATATATACCTCACAATTCTCATAAAATATATGTTGGAGGAAATTTAATATGTTAGAGGTTTTTTTTCTAAATGAGATGAGATGAGCTGTATTATTCACTCAAATGTAATGTTAAAATATCTAGTAAGCTTTTGTGAAATGTTAAAATCTACCTTCTTGTAAAAATAAAATATTACAATTTAGTATTATGTTATCTTATGTTATCTGTTTTTGAAGAACATGCTATTTCTTGTAATTGATCAGAAATGCTTACAATATACATTAATAAAAAAAAAATAACACATGTGTTATATTACTCCACCAGCAACAAGCCATGTATTATTAAAGCAATGACACTAAAAGCTAGAAGTTCCCTGAAGTAAAGTTGCTCGATTTTGAACATTCTGGGCTGCTATCAAAAGTCTTTTCTGCATGCTTTATTTGTCATACAGTGTCTGGATTAAAAGGGATTTTTGTTCTGTCTGTATGCCATGTCTGGATCCTTTCTGCGCACCTATTATGGGATTCTTACTCTATACAGCATTTTATGGTGATTTATGGTGATGGTGATTTTATGTTGTTTCCCAAATGGTATGTTGTTGGCTGGGTTTCCCCTGGCTAAATGATGCCATCCCTCCCTTGGGCAAGCCCATGTCATAGTTTACACAAGTGATTATGAAAGTGCATAATGGGTATTTGGTGTATTTAGTATCATCATAATGCCAACAAGTATGTTGATTGAATCTAGCAATAAAGCAATTATCAGAAAAAATAACACCATTAACTAAATAAAAACTTCTACCACAAAAATGGTTTCCAATTGCATTCAAAGGTAATAGTGTTAAGTAAGAAAAGCTAAATTTTAACACAGGTAACTGAATCCAGGATTGGATGTTTATAGAGTAGCATGCAATAACCAAAAACTAGAACTGATAGCCTAAGACAAACGGATACATTAGGTTAGAAGAGACCTGCTCGCAAGTTTACAATCTAGAGAAAAGGCTAGTATTACGTGGAAGACACATTATCACCTGGAAGATCTATATATGAGCCTATAGGAGGTAGAGACAAGGACAGCACTATAGGATAAAAAAAATGGCTGCCCTACCAGGATCTCCAGGTATGATCACTAACCACTTACCAAACGACACACGTTGCAGAACGTTTGGTAACCTCATTCTGAGATGATTTCCAGTCCATTAACAAAATAAACATAATAGCGCAGCGTATAATTTGCTATAATTCATGAAAACATGTAACCACTGGATTTGGTTGGGTCTAATGTATGGAGTGCTAGTTCATCCAGGTCTGTACTAGAACAGTGAATTATTTACTGGCACTAAGTAAATAGTGTATCTTATAAAGACTGAAGAAGAAGCACCTGCTTGCTACTTAGCAAACGCGCAATCCGAGCGTCAGCCGTAAATCATATTAATTTTTAATTTAACATTGGATGGCCTATATACTATAGTAGATGTATGCAACATATCTATTATTCATAGCATATTTAAATGTGTCTAAGTAGTGTTTTCATAGGTAGTAGCTCAATAAAGTTAAAGTATATTTACTGTGAAACAAGTCTAATGTTTTAAACATTATCTTTTAATATTTTTTTTATCCTCAAATCCGTGTTAATGTTTCATACATAGGAAGTAATCTACAAGGGTGCCATCTCGTGGATAAAAGTGGTACTGCTGATTCTCTATTAATGTGTAAATTAAATTACTTCTCATAACACACAATATTTGTTGAATATAGTAGTAGCTTAATAAAAGGTTACAGTATACTTAATGTCTCCCCATTTTTTATATTTAAATATGATAATACACTAATCCACAGAGATGTGAGAATGTTTTTATACAATCTACCCTATACAGAGCAATCAGCTTTACAACATGGTGCCGTCTTTTGGCAATAACCCTTTATTGATAATCAATCCTTTATTGATTTGAAGATTAAATGGTACATCTCTTGGTCGAGATTGTCCCATTTATACCAGGACAATTGGTAGAAAAAAATAGGGCATAAAATAATATTCATGCACGTGCCATCATGAAAAAAGTGATTGCACGGAACATCTTGAAGAAAGTAGTGGTGTGTTCTCCGGAGGTTCCCAATGCAGGGGACTGCCTTGCACCTGAGGCAGTCCTCGGGAACAGCCATGCACCTTTTCTATGCCGGAATTTGCATGCAGTTGCGCAAGAAGTCCATTATGAATTGATGCATTGTGTTCTGAATGCATGTGATGCTAGATTCATGTAAACTAACCAATCCGAAGCCTCAGTAAACTGAAAAGAAAAAAACATTTAAAAGTTAAAAAAATTAAAAAAGAGGCAAATAAAGTTATTCAGTAGGAGGCTTGATTGCCATGGATAGAAGTTCCCAGTGAAGGGAACCGCCATTTAACCCTCCTACTGCTGGAAGTCTCTTGCAATCCTGCCATTGTGCAAGGCCTCCATTATGAATAGATAGATGCCTCGCATTCTCGAAGTTTGAACCTTAAGTCTTTATCAAGGGTGTGTCATTTTATGCCTATAAACTGTAAAGCAGTATTATGTTAATACATTTGAATTTTTTTTGGCATTGGTGCACCTCCGTGTGATGGGCACAGCTTGGAGTGTCTACACATGTGAGAAAAAATGTATTATACTTTATAATATTTCTTCCTATTATATAAGGAAACTTATTGTAAATATGCTGAAAAAGTCTCACGTTTTTCTCCACAAAACTCCCTCAGTAAAGAAGGGCCTAATCCAGAGCTCCCAGGCAGCACAGTTTATGACAGCAGTGTAGCACCTCAGACTACAACAAATCAAGTAACTCTACTCCAGGATAGAGGCTCATGACTTTGGAGCCATTGCCTCATATGTCACTGATTATTTCCCTTGGGGCTGTCTCTGAAAACTGACATTGGTTTTGTCCTTATGCCAAATTTTAAATTGGATGCCTCTTGGCTCTAAAATATAAAATGCTTATCTTAAATATAACATGTAATACATCACCCCACATTTGCACGGAACCAGTGCTGCTCGGCCGGCCCCAGGACCAGGGAAATCTGCAGGTGAGAAAAGGGGGTGCAGGGGGTGAATGGCTGAATGAGTAGGTATGTGAGTGAATGTATAAGTGTTTAGGGGCAGAGGAAGCACAGGCAGGCTGCTTCAGGGCCAGAGATGGCACAGGCAGGTTGTTTCAGGGCCAGAGATGGCACAGGCAGGTTGTTTCAGGGCCAGAGATGGCACAGGCAGGTTGTTTCAGGGCCAGAGATGGCACAGGCAGGTTGTTTCAGGGGCAGAGATGGCACAGGCAGGTTGTTTCAGGGGCAGAGGCCTACCATGTAATGTTTGGTTTAATATATAGTGTTGGGGGTTATGCTGCACTGCTGTCGGTGTCTGGCTCAGTATCTAGTGATAGGAGTTTTGCTGTATCACATTTTCTCTGTAAATGTTATTTATTTAAACTCATTTCATTTATTTATAAATTAATTTATGTTTTCAGATTTCTATTTTTTCCAGTTGACATAAAGTTTACAAATTTGTGAAATAAATATTCTTGGCAACATTATTTTTTTGTGGGTGTCTTTCCATATTAAAGTGTGGGGCATCCCACATACAGGATATGCCCCAGGTGCAAAATACTCTTGGTAGAGAGGATAGGTAGGGGGAGACATGAAATACAACTGCCCTTCTAATTAAAAACAAATATTCTATGTATGGCTTTAATCAGTTACATCTACTATTCAGTATAAAGTAAGTGTATTATTTTATATAAAAAATAAACAAATCTATATGATCCGCTTCATGACAATGGCTGATTTTATTCTTTTTTATAAACTTTCTGACAATTGCTGTTTTAACATTTCTGCGGTGCTTGTGTTTAGTTGTAATTTTCTTTTTTCCCCCATTTACTAAACCCGCATAAGTTATATATTGTGTTTTTCACAAGAGAGAGGCTTTCTTTAGGTGTCATTGTTTTGATTGTATCATATAATTTACTATATAAAAACGTCTAAAATATTGTGAAAAACTAAGAAAAAATTACTTTTTTGACTTTTACTTTAAAACAATTTTACTCATCTATAAAAGCTAATAAAAAACATGTTAAATAGATTCTACTATTTGTTCTGAGTTTAGAAATACCCAATGTTTTAATGGTTGGTTTTTTTTGCAAGTTATAAGTACAAGTAGCGTTTTGCTATTTCAAAACCAATTTTTCCAAATCAGGTCATTCTACCCCATGTGCTATTTGGAACATCTTTTTCAGATGCTAGTTTTTAAACTCTTTCTGTGCAGTAATTCTACCACCAGTCTTTGTCAAACTTGAGGTAGTAATTTTTTGCATTTTATTTTTAACACACATTCTACTTCAGGTGTCATACAACATCCCAATATGTGTTCAAAAACATCTCCTGAGTACAGTGATATCACTCATTCCTGGGTTTGCTCTGGCTTTTTGGGGGCAAAAGGGCCACATCTGGGGCATCCACATTTTTTACATTTGGTAATCCTGTGCCCATGCCCTATTTGGGATATCTTTGAGCATGGCCAATTCAATGAACCCAATAAAACCATATATATTTGAAAACTTGACATCCCGTGTCTCCATCTCCTTTTTCACCGTTCTGTTTCTTGTCTTGCCTCTTCAGAATAATGCAGACAAAGAAAGAGAGGTGCAGAAATGCACCATAGTACATCTTATGGCAAACTGAAACCGAGATATGTTTGTCTCATGTTACATGTGGTCCTGCCTTCCCATAGTCGGAATCCTGTTGCTTTGCTTTCTGCAGGTATACATCAGCGGATTCCACAGGGTGCTACTGCCTTCTGCTTCTCAAGGAGTTCGAATAAGCATGTTCTGTTCCTGTACCTAGAATGGTAACAGATCATGCACAAGGGAGAAGGCTGCTAGTGAAAAGTTTCATGAGCACACTTAACTGTTACTAGATGCATCCGTTCCTTAGTCAGAGATGTATTATATGGCATTCAAGAGAAATCTAGGAATACTATGTGTTAGAGATGGCAGGCTATGTCGCGGTTTACCTCAGACATTGCTAGAGAGATATGAAGTGCTATTGTTTCCCTTGTACGCCTTACAAGCACTTTATCTCTGGGTAGTAGGGCAAAAAATATACAATGAATATAGTGGCAAGTGTTTATGGTAATTGAATTAAAGGGTGAGTGGCATAAAAAATTGCAAGCTAGAATGAATGGGGCTTTGACACTTTCTATGGTTTTACATATCTGCTCATTTGCTGGTCTCCTATGTCCGTGACATATTACACCTTGTCATAATTTATTCAACAAAAAAAAGCCAAAATGGAGAAGCCACGTGTGAAAAATGTGCAAACGGACCAAAAACGATTCGGACAAATTTTTTGGTTCGTTTTTGAACCATTCGTTTTCATGCGACGAATTACGTTCCCTGGCCACTCGTTTCGGCCGAAAATTTGGGAAGAAAATTAATTGCCGAGTGCCCACATTCCCTCTCTCAGACTCTCAGGTGGACTGAGGCAATATGGCAGCGCTTGCGATGATGTCATTTCCCTCATCCTGTAATCGGCGGAAAAGACATCACAACAATCGCCGTGATTTATCTGTTATGTAAATTGAGGGCAATATGATGTCTTCTACCTGATCCTCTAATCAAAGGAGAGGATGTCACAGCAGTCACTGTCATTTTTCTCTCACATGAATTGAGGGCAATATGGCTGCGCTTGCGGTGACGCCATCCCCGGATCTTCCAATTCACCTTCGATTGGCCATCTGTCCAACAGCTAAAGCTTGGCTGAAATTGGGTCATGCAACAGAACCTATGCAAAAGAATAGAATCAAGGTTTTACAATGACCCAGTCAAAGTCTAGACCTCAACATGATTAAAATGCTATGGGAGGACTTTAAGAGAGCTGTGCATAAACAAATGCCCACAAACCTCATTGAACGGAAGCAACATTGTATAGAATACCGGGCCAAAATTCCTCCACAATTTTGTGACAGATTGATAAAGTCATACAGAAAACAATTACTTCAAGTTATTGCTGCTAAAGGTGGTTCTACAAGCTATTGAATCATAAGGTGTACATATAGCTTCTCTATTTTGACTTTTGTTGAATAAATCATGACACGGTGTAATATATTATGTGTTGTTCATCTGAGGTTGTAGTTATCTAATTTTTAGCCCTACAGGTGTTATGTGCTGATTTCTTCACACAACCGTAAGTCCATCAAGTTCAACCCTTCTACCTATCCTTCCTGTGTTTCATCTGAAAGAAGGCAACCCCCCCCCCCCCCAGTTAAGCAATTGTTCAAATGTTGCCACTGGAAAAACATTCCTTCTTGACTCCAAAAGGCAATCTGATTTCTCCTTGGATCAAGAAGCTCTAAAATATTAATTCTATTTATAGCCCTGTATGTCATGTCTTTCTAAAAAAAAAATATTTAGCCCCCTTTTGAAGGCATCTATTGTATTTGATACCACCATGGAGTGAATTCCATACCTTTATTGTCTTTATTGTAAAGAATCCCTTCCTTTGTTGTCTATGAAATTTGAATCTTGCATAAATTCTGGCCCTATAAAATCACTGCCTTTACACAACCTATATTAAATATATAGATACAAATATTAGACTTGTGCTTTCGGATTTGTATGCATTACAAATGTACCAAATTTTGGCAAATTTGATGATTCGCATGAAGCCATAAAAACGGGGTCAGACTCCCCACGAAGCGGACGAAAACAACGCAAAAAGTCACGTTTGTCCAATCCCCAATTCCGCCAAAATGGTGTTTCCATGTTTTGCCCTAAGGTGAACTTCTGCCAGAATCGCAGCACTTTTGGTGATATCCTCCCACCTGACTAGAGGATCAGGCAAGAGAGGTCAGCGAAAGTGGCGCCATTTTGACGGAAGTTCACATTACGTTATGCACTAGGATCTGCGGACAAAGGTAGAAGATAAAATATAAAAAGAGAAGATGAAAGGGAGAAGATTAAGAACAAGAAGATGTGGAAGCGGAAGTGGTTGACAGAAGCGGTAGTGATCAACAGAGAACGTGAGAGAGAGAGTGAACGAGAATGAGAGAATGAGACAGTGAATTAAAAATGCCCCCGTCCGAAGCGAATGGGCAGGAAATCTAATTTGTTGCCCCAAAAAACAGGCCAGAAACAAACAAATAAATATGCTAATCATATTTAAAGTCTATAAAAATAAAATCTTTACAAATTATTTTGTTAAAAGGTCAGTAGGTGGCGCTGAGGCACATAGTCAGTGGTATTGGGAAGCTTGACAGTATATATGACACTTTCGGAGTTTTATACTTTAAGTTGCAGTGCCTATTGAATTAAGTCCAGTTCAGACTTCATTCAATAGGCACTGCAACTTAAAGTATAAAACTCTGAAAGGTTAGTAAAAAAACAAAAACTAAAAACACAGTAATCTGCGTACAATGTTGAAAAATCTCAGGACTCGCTTCAATCACCTGTCTAAAAAGTAGACATTTTAAAGGCAAATTTCAGCAATCATATGTATTGGACACTGGAGTGTCTCTTTAATAAACTAAGAAGTGAAAAATATACTTACAAGTAAACAACTGAAACCTCAAGACAATAATCCAAAAATTGATTCCTATTTCCTCAAACCCATGCACACATTTAGCGCATGCATCTCATAATCATGGTACATCACACTTCCATGTCCTAACTCTGTGTGTCTAATAGGATAATGTAAAAATTAATTGATGCTAGCCTATAACATGGCAGAACAGAATGCATTGCCACGGCAGAAGCTCATTACATCCAATGTGGTACAGCCAATAGAGCGACTACATTTATCTTTGCTGATGTTTGTTTAATGCATGTTTATCTATGTGTTAATTGAATATATGGAATATACTTGTATTGCTTTTGCAGATGATAATATAAATGACCTAATATCGTTCTGTATAATAAAACAATTACATTTATGTTTCAAATGGAAATATCTCTGCATAAGAAGCTATCCCTGGAGAACTGACCATAAATACGGTAATACTTTTTTTTATTCACACTGTAAGGTAATTTATATGGCACCATCATATTCTGCAGTGCTGTATAATGTGCAAACATGACAAAATAGTACATTGCCTTTTTTATGATATTTTAAGTTGTTTTTGTGATTTGATTTATTTCTTTTCATTTTTAGAGCTAAGCAGATTGATTTTTAGGGTCTGAAAATTAAATTGACTAGCAATCTCTCCACTAGCAGTTTACTTAGGGTTGTGGCAGGATAGTCAAATTAACAAATTCACAAATTTGATATATTTGCAACTGCTAAATAACACAAACCCTAACCATTCTGGTTCTTCAGATGTTACGACTGATTCAGCAGTTATAGAACCTGGCCAACACAATGTCATACTTCCCAACATTTCAAAATATGAAAGAGGGGCACCTTTATTTTTTATTGTTTTAATCGCTCTTGCGGAACTCACCAACACAAGCAATTGCACTTTACAATGTCGTGCTCACATCGCCACTTAAAACACGCTTCATTTTTGTCAGCACAGTCATGCATATTAAAAATAACCAACACATTGAATTCAACCAAACCAATTTATTAAAAAAAATAAAAATATATTTAAATTAATCTAATACAACAGCAAAGACAGATCAGCCTTACCACTGGTACTAATCCAGGCTACTTACACTGAAAATATTTCTCAGCAACATGCATTTTCCATATCAGAGCCCCAGCCAGATAATATCACACAGTAACATGCATTATCTATATCAGAGCCCCAGCCAGGTAATATCGCACAGTAACATGCATTAACTATATCAGAGGCCTAGCCGCGTAATATCGTGCAGTAACATGCATTATCTATATCAGAGCCGTAGCCAGGTAATATAGCACAGTAACATGCATTATCTATATCAAAGCCCTTCACTTGATTTCTCCTGCCCTCCTTACATTATTGTCCCCACATCCCTTACACCCACAGTACCTGATTGCAACAACAAAACTTTCCAAAGCACCACTTTGCACCCACAGGTCTTGCCAGAGCACCAAGGTTGCACACACAAGCCTTCCA
This sequence comes from Spea hammondii, assembly GCA_029215755.1. Lineage (NCBI taxonomy): Eukaryota > Metazoa > Chordata > Amphibia > Anura > Pelobatidae > Spea > Spea hammondii. The sequence goes on from JARDYJ010000006.1 coordinate 27,041,351, forward strand.
AAGATCCAGATTGCCCATCCAGGCAATGCCCCAGCCTGACAGTGGCGTCGCTACAGGGGGGCAAGGGGGGGGCAATTGCCCCCCCTAGGTTAATCTTTGCCCCCCCTGTTGCCCCCCTGCTAAATTTGGATCCCGTCTTTCTTTCTTTTTTTTTTATTTATTTTTAAACGCCGAGGAGAGAGAGGGTGCGGCCCGAGTAAGATCAGCAGCCAAGGCAACCGATCTTACGCGGGCCGCACCTCGAGCCCGGCTACTTACCTGTGGGAGGGTCTTCTGTACTGCAAAGAGGAAGCGGAACCTAGCAGAGTTCACGTGACATCACATGACTCTGCTCCAGTCCCGTTTCCTCTGTGCTTTACCAGAGAACGCAGAGGGAGGCCGCGCCCTCTGCTGAAGTCTGTGAGCGGCATCAAGGAGCTGCAGTGCAGGTAAGGGGGTGGGGAGGGAGTTTGAATGAGAATGTATGATTGAGGGAATGAATCTGTGAATGAAGTGTGTGATAGCATGGATGTGTAAGTGCTGGAACCTAGGCATGATGGGACTGTGATTGCTGTTAGCAATCACACTCCTATCATGCCAAGTCAGCCAGTACATGCTGAAACCTAGCTAGCTGCCCCCCTTGTCTATGGATGCTGCCAGCAGTATGGGGTCTGCACATCACTTACATCCATCCTGTACCAGCATGTACTGGCTGACTTGGCATGATAGGAGTGTGATTGCTAACAGCAATCACAGTCCCATCATGCCCAGGTTTCAGCATTTACTGGTTGGATGTGTAAGTGCTGGAACCTAGGCATGATGGGACTTTGATTGCTGTTAGCAATCACACTCCTATCATGCCAAGTCAGCCAGTACATGCTAAAACCTAGCTAGCTGCCCCCCTTGTGTATTGATGCTGCCAGCAGTATGGGGTCTGCACAACACTTACAGCCACCCTGTACCAGCATGTACTGGCTGACCTGGCATGATAGGAGTGTGATTGCTAACAGCAAGCACAGTCCCATCATGCCTAGGTACCAGCATTTAGTAACATAGTAACATAGTTCATAAGGTTGAAAAAAGACCAAAGTCCATCAAGTTCAACCTATATACATATTGTGTCCCTACTGTGTTGATCCAGAGGAAGGCAAAAAACCCTTATGAAGCAGATGCCAATTGCCCCATACCAGGGGGAAAATTCCTTCCCGACTCCAAATATGGCAATCAGAATAAATCCCTGGATCAACGTTCTGTCCCTATTAATCTAATATCCATAACTTGTAATATTATTGCTTTCAAGAAACACGTCCAGGCTCCTTTTGAACTCTTTTATTGAGTTTACCATCACCACTTCCTCTGGCAGAGAGTTCCATAATCTCACCGCTCTTACTGTAAAGAACCCCCGTCTGTGCTGGTGTAGAAACCTTCTTTCCTCCAGCCGTAGAGGATGTCCCCTTGTTATAGATACAGTCCTGGGTATAAATAGGTCCTGGGAGTGATCTCTGTACTGCCCCCTTATATATTTATACATAGTTATTAAGTCCCCCCTAAGCCGTCTTTTTTCCAAACTAAATAACCCCAATTCTGATAATCTTTCTGGGTACTGTAATCCTCCCATTCCCCTTATTACTCTGGTTGCCCGTCTTTGAACCCTCTCCAGCTCCACTATATCTTTCTTGTACACTGGTGCCCAGTACTGTACACAGTATTCCATGTGTGGTCTGACTAGTGACTTGTACAGTGGTAGAATTATTTCCTTGTCGTGGGCATCTATGCCCCTTTTGATGCACCCCATGATTTTATTTGCCTTAGCAGCAGCTGCCTGACACTGGTCGCTACAGGTAAATTTACTGTTAACTAAAACTCCTAAGTCCTTTTCCATGTCAGTCGTCCCCAGTGTTTTCCCGTTTAATACATATTCCCAGCCTGGATTTTTCTTCCCCATGTGCATAACCTTACATTTATCTGTGTTGAACCTCATCTGCCACATCCCAGCCCAAGCCTCCAACCTATGCAGATCCATTTGTAATCGTGCGCTGTCCTCTATTGTGTTAACCACGTTACAGAGCTTAGTATCGTCTGCAAAGATTGATACTTTACTATGCAATCCCTCTACAAGGTCATTAATAAATATATTAAAAAGAATAGGACCCAAAACTGACCCCTGTGGTACCCCACTAGCAACAGTCACCCACTCAGAGTATGTACCATTAATAACCACCCTCTGTTTCCTATCACTGAGCCAGTTACTCACCCACATACACACATTCTCCCCCAGCCCAAGCATTCTCATTTTATGTACCAGCCTTTTATGTGGCACCGTATCAAATGCTTTGGAAAAATCAAGATATACGACATCCAGCGATTCACCCCGATCCAGTCTTGAGCTCACCTCCTCATAAAAGCTGATCAGGTTAGTTTGACAGGACCGATCCCTTGTAAACCCATGCTGATATGGAGTCATACATTTATTTTCATTGAGATACTCCAAAATAGCATCTCTTAGGAAACCCTCAAACAGTTTACACACAACAGAAGTTAAACTAACAGGCCTATAATTCCCCGGGTCACTTTTTGTCCCCTTTTTGAATATTGGCACAACATTTGCTATGCGCCAGTCCTGGGGAACAGACCCTGTCACTACAGAGTCCTTGAATATTAGAAATAGGGGTCTGTCTATTACATTACTTAACTCCCTTAGAACGCGGGGGTGAATGCCATCTGGACCTGGTGATTTGTCTATTTTGATTTTTTTTAGGCGGCACTGCACTTCTTCCTGCGTTAGACAGGCGACATGTACTGAGGCATTTATCTCATCCTGCTGTATATTACCTGGCATTTCATTTTCCTCTGTGAATACAGCAGAGAAGAATATATTTAATAGATTAGCTTTTTCCTGATCCCCATCTATAACTTCTCCCTCATTACTTTTTAAGGGGCCAACGCTTTCATTTTTAACCTTTTTACTATTTATATAGTTAAAGAACATTTTGGGGTTTGATTTACTCTCTTTGGCAATGAGTCTTTCTGTCTCCAATTTTGCTGCTTTTATCTGATTTTTACATATTTTATTTTTTTCCCGATAGCTTTTTAGTGCTTCCTCACTGCCTTCCTGTTTTAGTAGCTTAAATGCCTTTTTTTTGCCATTTATTGCCCCCTTTACATTTTTATTTATCCACATTGGTTTTCTCTTGTTCCTGATTTACTGGTTGCCTGGGTATGATAGGAGTGTGATTGCTGTGTGGGCAGTGTGGACGGCAGGGCCGGCTTTGGGGTGCGCAACCTGTGATCTATGCATGTAATTTAGGGGGTTTAAATATACCTTTTAGTGCCGTGTTTTTATGTGAATTCCAATTGATCTTTACCTGCAAAGCTGGGTTTTTGCATTATTCTGTAGATCCATATCTATATATTTCCATACATTATTTATGTATACCTGCAAATACAGTGTTTGTATGTCTTATTCAGTTGATTAATACCTGCAATGCTGTTTCCATGTATTTATTTGATCTATACCTGCAATGCTACGTTTTATATACTACTGTATACCTGCAAATACAGGATTTGTATGTCTGATTCTGTTTATTTGATATATATCTTCAGTGCTGAGATCACAGGTAAATTTCATTTGATCTATCCATGCAAAGCTTGGTTTGTGTGTTAATGTGTTGATCTATACCTGCTATCGGCAACTGGGGCTAATATTAATATATATGGGCAGCAGGGGCAAAAACACTAAGGGGGGTATAAACGACAATGCAGTGTGAAAAATCCATCCTGATGCAGACGTCTGTGACGTGGATTGTGTCCTGCTGTTTGTGTGTTTTTGGTTATCAGTGTAGCAGAGCCTGTCCTCGGGTGTGTGTGTATAGGTGTTGGTGTGGCAGAGCCTGTCCTGGTGTGTGTTTAGTTGTCAGTGTGGCAGAGCCTGTCCTAGGGTGTGTGTTTGGGTGTCAGTGTGTCAGAGCCTGTCTGTGTGTGTGTGTTTGGATGTGGGTGTGGAAGAGCCTGCCCTGATGTGTGTGTTCAGTTGTCAGTGTGGCAGAGCCTGTCCTGGTGTGTGTGGGTGTCTGTGTGGCAGAGCCTGTCCTGGTGTGTGTGTGTGTGTTTGGATGTGGCAAAGCCTGTCCTGATGTGTGTGGGTGTCTGTGTGGCAGAGCCTGTCCTGGTGTGTGTGTGTTTTTGGATGTGGGTGTGGCAGAGCCTGTCCTGATGTGTGTGGGTGTCTGTGTGGCAGAGCCTGTCCTGGTGTGTGTGTGTATGTTTGGTTGTCGGTGTCGCAGAGCCTGTCCTGGTATGTGTGTGTCTGGGTGTCAGTGTGTCAGAGCCTGTCCTAGTGTGTTTGGATGTGGGTGTGGCAGAGCCTGTCCTGATGTGTGTGTGTGTGTGTTTTTGGTTGTCGGTGTGGCAGAGCCTGTCCTGGTGTGTGTGTCTGGGTGTCGGTGTGGCAGAGCCTGTCCTGGTGTGTGTCTGGGTGTTGGTGTGACAGAGCCTGTCCTGGTGTGTGTGTCTGGGTGTTGGTGTGACAGAGCCTGTGTTGGTGTGTGTGTTTGGTCATCTGTTCCTGGCACTTAACTTACAGTAGGAATTATTTAATTTATATTTATCCAGAGATAAAATGCCCTCCTGAAGTTGTAGTGACTTCAGGGGACAAAACGTTCAAGGCCCTGAAATCATTTAGTTGAAAAGTTATTTATTGTGTTATAATATTTATTTCAAGGATTAGTTGCACTCAATTGTGGCTTCAGGCTTCCCATGTTGAATGATCAAGTATTATTTTAGCCCAATAACAAAAGTATAATTCCATAGCACATTATTTTTGGAAATTATGAATGCCCCCCCAGTTTGACTGTGATATCTTGTGTGCCCCCCCTATATATTGTTTCTAGAGTCGCCACTGCAGCCTGAGCATCATGGGAAATGCAGTTAACAGTTCATAAAGCTGCAGATGTTAGCTGTGAATAACAATTCCCATGATGCTCAGCCAGCCAGGTGTCCACCATGATGCTGGCTAAGCATCACTGAAAGAGTAGTCCACAGCAGAAGAGATTTTTTAGAATTACAAATTACAATTTATTCCTACAGTAAGTAACATGCCAGAAAACAGATGTTCAAACACACACGCCAGGACGGACTCTGCCCCACCGACACCCATAACACACACACACCAGGACAGGCTCTGCCGCACCAAAACCCAAACACACACCAGGACAGGCTCTGCCACACAGACACCCAAACACACACACCAGGACAGGCTCTGCCACACTAAAACCCAAACACACACCAGGACAGGCTCTGCCACACTGAAACCCAAACACACGCCAGGACAGGTCCTGCCACACAGACACCCAAACACACAGACCAGGACAGGCTCTGCCAAACTGACACCCAAACACACACACCAGGACAGGCTCTGCCACACCGACGCCCAAACACACACCAGGACAGGCTCTGCCACACCGACACCTAAACACACACACCAGGACAGGCTCTGCGACACTGACACCCAAACACACATCAGGACAGGCTCTGCCATACCGACACCCACACACACACACCAGGACAGGCTCTGCCACACCGACACCCAAACACACACCAGGACAGGCTCTGCCATACCGACACCCACACACACACACCAGGACAGGCTCTGCGACACTGACACCCAAACACACATCAGGACAGGCTCTGCCATACCGACACCCACACACACACACACCAGGACAGGCTCTGCCACACCGACACCCAAACACACACCAGGACAGGCTCTGACACACAAACACACACACCAGGACAGGCTCTGCCACACTAAAACCCAAACACACACCAGGACAGGCTCTGCCACGCTGAAACCCAAACACACGCCAGGACAGGTCCTGCCACACAGACACCCAAACACACAGACCAGGACAGGCTCTGCCAGACTGACACCCAAACACACACACCAGGACAGGCTCTGCCACACCGACGCCCAAACACACACCAGGACAGGCTCTGCCACACCGACACCCAAACACACACACCAGGACAGGCTCTGCCACACTGACACTCAAACACACAGCAGGACAGACTCTGTCACACTGACACACAAACACACACACCAGGACAGGCTCTGCGACACTGACACCCAAACACACATCAGGACAGGCTCTTCCATACCCACACCCAAACACACACACCAGGACAGGCTCTGACACACATACACACACACCAGGACAGGCTCTGCCACATCGACACCCAAACACCCACACCAGGACAGGCTCTGCCACACTGACACACAACCACACACCAGGACAGGCTCTGCCACACCAACACCCAAACACACACTCACCAGGACAGGCTCTGCCACACCGACACCCAAACACACACCAGGGCAGGCTCTGCCATACCAATACCCAAACACACACACACCTGGACAGGCTCTGCTACACAGATACCCACATCTGGACAGGCTAAGCTACAACAAATAAAAATGCATTTGCCACACTGCTTAGTCATTAACACCCCTTTTGTGTCACATGGAAAATACATACCTGCACAGTTTGTTCTGCTGATCCCTAAAAAAAATATATGGATGCCACAGCGCTTTAAAAACCTCAATAGTGATATATATTTTCTACACAGGCCTTGTTTTATGGTTGTTTTTCAGTAAATATTTTACCTTCCAGGCACGAGATGTATTCTCTACTACATTAGTTTGTATTTTATCACTGATTATACTATCTACAGAGAGGTGAGCTTTATACATATTATGGCTCCAACGGGAACCTCTATGGCTACTGGTGATCTCTGTGGCTACCGATATCAAATGGCTCACAGCATCCATGTACTGGTATCTATGGAGGCCGTGGATTATGTATTTGTTCTGGCACAACTAAATCATAGACAGAAATAACACCAGGACAGGCTCTGCCACACCGACACCCAAACACACACACCAGGACAGGCTCTGCTACACTGACACACAAACACACAGCAGGACAGACTCTGTCACACTGACACACAAACACACACACCAGGACAGGCTCTGCGACACTGACACCCAAACACACATCAGGACAGGCTCCTCCATACCGACACCCACACACACACACCAGGACAGGCTCTGCCACACCGACACCCAAACACACACCAGGACAGGCTCTGACACACAAACACACACACCAGGACAGGCTCTGCCACATCGACACACAAACACACACACCAGGTCAGGCTCTGCCACACTGACACACAAACACACACCAGAACAGGCTCTGCCACACCGAAACCCAAACACACACCAGGACAGGCTCTGCCACACTGAAACCCAAACACACGCCAGGACAAGTCCTGCCACACCAACACCCAAACACACACACACCTGGACAGGCTCTGCTACACAGATACCCACATCTGGACAGGCTAAGCTACAACAAATAAAAATGCATTTGCCACACTGCTTAGTCATTAACACCCCTTTTGTGTCACATGGAAAATACATACCTACACAGTTTGTTCTGCTGATCCCTAAAAAAAATATATGGATGCCACAGCGCTTTAAAAACCTAAATAGTGATGTATATTTTCTACACAGGCCTTGTTTTATGGTTGTTTTTCAGTAAATATTTTACCTTCCAGGCACGAGATGTATTCTCTACTACATTAGTTTGTATTTCATCACTGATTATACTATCTACAGAGAGGTGAGCTTTATACATATTATGGCTCCAACGGGAACCTCTATGGCTACTGGTGATCTCTGTGGCTACCGATATCAAATGGCTCACAGCATCCATGCACCGGTATCTATGGAGGCTGTGGATTATGTATTTGTTCTGGCACAACTAAATCACAGACAGAAATAACTATGAAATAAATTTAATAATACATTAAAATGTTTAAAATATATATTTAGCCCTCAAAAAAATCACCTTTTCTAATACATTTTCATAGTAGCTCTTGAATCTGTTCATTACTCATAAGCAGCTCATAAGCAGCTCTGAAAGGTTCGAGACCCCTGCTTATGTTCCATTACATTCCCAGACCAATGTGGTAGCCATTATTCAGCTTTTACACTAAAGGAGAAATGTACTATCAGTTAAACAATGGCCCACCATTATGAGACTTTTTGTCTAAAAACGGCGAAGGGTCCCTGTACACAGACATGGGTTTAAGGGTCAAAAATGACATTTGTGTCCACTTAGTCAAAGCCCCGATTGTGGTTACTGTACTTTCTTGACAAGCAAAAGCTGCTTCGGCACAAATTTGATTAAGTCAGTTTAACAAAATCAGCCATTGTACAGGCAGCCACAGCTGCTTTACCATATCAAGACAAACTGTGACTTTCATTTCTCAAGGGTGATTGCTTCAGCGATACATGCACTCTAATATTGCCACATTGGCCTATTTTTTTTTGTAAATTCTCCGTTTATTGACAGATTTATGGTAGAAGACAACAGATTGTAACACAGTGCTGCAGGGAGGTACATAATGAATACAGTCAATATAAGGCATACAGTAAGACCGTGGAAAACAAAGCATTCATAGGGCAGTAAAAATCCAATGCAAAGATGATAACTTTAAAATGTAACATACTTGTACCAATGAGGTCACAGGTACATTGGCCTATTTTTAAGAACACATCTAATTTTATAAGTTGCAGACCTCCACATTTAGTGCAACCCCTGCAGTGTATGGAACGTAGAAAGGAAATCAAAGCTGAATTAAACCTATGCATAGACATATGCAGGGACGTACTTTATAGTGGTCAGCAACATGTAAAAAGGAAATATGTGCTAAAAAAAATAGCACCCAGAATACACTTAGATATTTCAAGATGCAATGAATAAGTGGTGCTATATTTCACCCATATCATTTAAAAGTTATTATCACCATCATCTAATTAGTTAGGGAGAATGGCGCCAGAATATTAACCCCTTAAGGACAGAGCTGTTTTTTTTAATTTTTTTGTATCCTTCGTGACAATGGCTGTTTTAATATTTTTTCCGTGCTCATGTTTAGCTGTAATTTTCTTCTCTCTCATTTAGTGGACCCTCACAAGTTTTTTTTTCGTAACAATATACCATTAGTTTGATCATATCATCTAATTTACAAAAAATATATAAAATATGATGAAAAATTTAAAAACAATACATTTTTCTGACCAATTCATTTTACCCCCATCAAACCACATATGTTTGAAAACTACCCCAGGGTATTTCAAGTGCTGGTATTTTAACTCATTCAAAGCACTAGCTTTATTACCAACCTTTGTCAAACATTGTGGTAGTAATTTGTGTTTTTTTCACACACATTATACTGCAGGTTTTAATTTACAGCTCCTGGTATATGTCACTGTCAAACAACACCCCAATATGTGTTCAGCAACATCTCCTGAGTACAGCGCCACCACCTATGCATGGGTTTATTGACTTTTTGGGGGGCAATAAGCCACATTTGAAAGGTGCACATTTTTTTGAGAATTTTGACATCTGGTCAGTCTGTGCCCATATCCTATTTGGGGCATCTTTGAAATTAGATTAACTCTATCAAACCATACATTTTCCATTTTTGAAAACTAGACACCTCATGGGTATTTCAAATGCCAGTATTTTGACTCTACCCAGGAAGATATAGTGCTAATTTGGGGAATATATATATATATATAAATATATATATATATATATATATATATATATATATATATATATATGCACTTTTTTAAAAAACTTTTTGTTGGTACACCAAATGGGTTCCCTGATCGTGACATCACTGGGGAATTATTTTTCCATATTACCACATTTTTAATTTATCCAACTATTTTTGTTATTTTACTAATCATCAGCTGGGCTCCATTGACTTGCATGGTTGAATGCAAAACCTGTATTAAACCTGCAGGGGAGACCCTCTTGGGAACTTGAGCAGTCACAGTGTGCCCTGGAGTAGGTTTTCTGTGATGATGAATGCTGATCCTAACTTCAGTGTTGCTGAATGCCTCAACATCTAGGCATTAAATCAACACCGTTTGGGAGAAGAAAGCAATTAGTTTCTACACCCGCTTAAACTAACTTTTTTGTGTGACGTGCCTGGCTTGTCACTTGTCATCCAGGTGGATGAGGCAAGGAGGTATTGGGGTGAGAGGGGGGAAAGGTGGGAAAGGATATTTTGTAGACAACACCTGCTACAAGGGGACCAGTCAGAATAAAAGTGTCAAATGGGGTTACGGTGAGGGCTCTGAGCAGACCACTCTATTTCCTCCACCCTAAACTAATCAAACAACATTAGGTAAAACAATGGAACATTGATCCTCCTTCTGGGAGCTCAGGGTGCAAAATCCTCTTCAGATCTTGCTTGGCAGAAATTTCACGAACATCCTGACAGTGCCACGTTTAAAGTCATTGAGCTCTTTATGACCCATTCAAATGTTTCTCTATGAAGAAGGCTGCCTATGTGCTTGATTTTATACACTTGTTAACAATGGGTAAGGCTGAAATATCTCAACTCATTTTATAATAATATTTTATAAAATATAATAATTAGGATGGTTTTTGGTCATATATTGTATATATATTCACATACACAAAGTGTATTAGCAAGCCATTGGCTGTTTAATATGATACTACATTGCACTGCCAGGAAAACTAAACGCTTCACCTATAATCCCCCCCCCCCGCACCCCAACATTTCAAATGGCCTGTGGTTTCAGGGCTGTGTTAAGACAGGACAGGAGTTTACCAAGACTTTTTATGTGAACTACTGATTTTTCAACACCACGGTATTAACAATGTTTCAGATTGACATGATCCAAGTTTTTTTTCTAAATCCTTTCTACTGCAAAGAGAAGCAAAAAAAAAGCACATTAACCATTCTTTCACTGGAGAAAGGCAATTGGCGGGTCCATTTGTCTTCCTAATGTCACACCCTTGCTCAGTGCTCAATGGTGATGAGCTTACAATAAGGAGATCTGACAACTGTGTTCCCTCTTTGCAGCCTGGGAATCTGATTCTACAGAACAAAAGAAACTGCTTCACATAATATAAGATCTTATAACTATTACAGTGTAGTGGCAAACCATCTTTTCAACCACAAAAGGGAAAAAGTTATTCCTACTATATCATACAAATGAACAGCTAGAGAAAATCATAATACTAGCCACTGGGTATAGGTAGAGCATGTCATTTGTGAAGTTTAAATTGAGATTCCAGAATTTTGTGGTTCTTAAGACAGTAGAAAAGTAGAAATGCAAAGCCACAATACTGGTAAAGTCAGAGATGGGGAAGGTAACTATATTTAAGTTAATTTACCTTGAGTTTTTATTTTTTAAGCAAATATGCCTTCACAGTGTATATATTTCTGAGCAAAACATAATTTGAGGGACACATGCCATTAAGTATATATTTATTTTGTAAAGGTAATATTACCTTTGTTGAGAAGCAGCTTTTATGTAAAGTACCCAATATCCAATGGGATTCTGCTTTAATCTTTGACCCTTCATGTCTTTGATGTTTCATTTAACTCTTTTAACATTTTAAGTGCGAAAGGAAGTAGAAACAAGAATGCTATGTGTGGGGCAATATAGAATGGACTTTATTATTGGCTTAGTTAATGCTCTGAGTTCTTTTGGAATGAGCTGGCACTGTGGGATCAGCCGAGGGTCACAGACCATAATCCTTTTGTTATGTAAAGGAAAGCTTATTGAAGCATTGACAGTCCATTTCCAAGAAAATTCTCATGCTGGAAAGGTGGGCTGTCGTCTTTAAGACATGGTATTTACTTTTACCTTAATCCATTTCAAATTCTTAGTGTTGATCTGTAAATGTTGTCATACTGAACAGACTATACAAAGTATTAAAAAAAAAACCTTGACTCAAAGAGACAAGTCCAGGCACAGATGTGACCTCATTTTTGGAATAAGTACTGTCTACACATGGGCCTCTCCCCTCCAGGTATATTCCAAGTATGGAAAGTTTAAACTTCTAAGTTTTTTGTATGATTTTTTTTAGATCATGAGCATCTGGATAAAGCCTCAGGCTTCTCATCAGCTTAAAGTAAAGTCACACCCAAAGTAACAAAACTGGCTTCCTCTTTAAAGATGTACAAACTTAAGGTACAAAGGTAGGCAATAAATTAGATGTCCTGCTGATTGCAAGGAACCCCTATTTCTTTTGTAAGAAGATATTCTTTGGATCAACATAGCAAAGAGTGTAGTTAATGATCAAACATTCTACATGGTGGTACATGATGAAAAGTCTGCAAGGGCAGGTCGCTTCTGTAATCATACAAAAGCAGTGCCCTGTCACATTTGTGAAGCTTAAACTTAGACACAACAAGAAAGAATTATCCACATCCTTTAATGTTGAGTTTAACAAAAAGACGGGCAAAGATAAAATGTTATAAACTTACATTTCAATTTTTTGAATTAGAGGACACTTTTCCAAAATACAACCCAGAAGCCTTAGCAAATAATATACATGTCAATTTACTCTAGCCAGACATATTTATTAATCAACTTACAAAAGCACATTTGAAATGTTCATTCATAGAATAAAAGTTGCTAGCTTGATTTCAATGGAGGCACTTTCCTGCCAGTCCTGGAGGCACTTTCCTGCCAGTGATTGGCTGTTTCAAGCAGCATAGACTGGAGCAAAAAGTCAGATTTTGAAGAAGGTGGTGTGCTGCAGCATTTTAGATTCTCTTTGTAAGGTACATACTTTATTTTTTCTTTCCCACTGGTCTAACAAATACACATTCAAGTACTTTAATATGCAGGGGTGTAACTAGAAACCACAGGACCCTTGTGTGAAAATTGCCCAGAGCCCCCAAACTTCACAAAGCAAAATGTCCCACATACAGCCTTTGCCCTAAACAGCGTGGGAGTGCCACATTTGCCCCAAACAGCTTGTATACACATCTATAGTCACAGACACACACTTATACATATGGATAAGTGTGTGTCTGTGACTATAGATGTGTATACAAGCTATACACATCTATTGTAAACTATCCATATGACTACTTTATTTTAGAGCTAAAACCATAAAACACATTTATAAAAAAATTTATACAATATCTTGCATCCAGGCAAGTGCAATGAAGCCATTAAACACTTGTACTGTCAATTAGATAATGACTAAACAAATTCATTATTAACTCAAAAAAAAATTGGGCAGTATATAAACCAAAATGACTGAATAATTTGGTTAGTTACCTTTATAAAACCACATTAGTTATATATAGTTAGTTTAGTATAGTTAGTTACTTACGCTATAATCTTACCTTCGATATGATATTCAATCAACATTCCTTCTTTTGTCATAAAAGGACCAAATCCTATAGCACCTTCTTAGCAACACACCAGGGCCGTAAATTGCATGGAGCCAGAGGGGCACCTGCCCAGGTGTAGCAAGGTGAGGGGGTGCATCCAAGAGACCTGGAAGCAATACACCTGCTGTGCCTTCTTGTGCCTCCCACAATTCATTAAGTGGATGTGACATCAGCATTGGGCATGAACTCTGACCCCACTCCAGGTACCAAACATCCCTAGTTACAGCACTGCAACACACACCAGGATGACGTTATTATACAGATATGAGACCATACATTCTCAACTGCCATCACCTATACTGAGCTAAAGGTAATGCCCATACATGCAGAACATAAGACTTTATTACACTGTGGAACAATGCGGCACACCTCAACTGCTCCACCTCAAGGAAAAGCTCAAATATTGGCATGCACTTGAGACCCTGTATTATAGACTTGACTGGACTTCATGGGCATTACAGTGGTGTCATAAGGGGAGGGCTGGCCAGGGGCCAGGAAAGCTGAGTCCCCCCGCCTCTTGAACCCCCCAGTAACTAACATACACACTAACACACACTCATTTACTCAAACTAACACAAACATACACACTAACACACACATACACTCATATTCACACACATACACTCAAAAAACATACGTACACATACTCATGGTAAAACACACACATATATATATATATATATATATACATATATATATATACTAACATTAACACATACTCACTCTTACACACACTCATTTTTTTGCACTAATCAGACCATCATCAAACCCTTACCTTGCCTGGACCCTTTTTTTACCAGCTGCTCACACACTATCTAACGGCAGGGTCACATAACATTTTGTTACATGATTGCGTGTGGACTGGTCCAAATTAGATTTGCCCCGTTTGATGAATTCTAGACCCCCTGAGAGTATTTTGGTTTGGGTGATGCGTCAGGCCTGACACAGGACAGCTGTCCCCCTCAACTCACCTCTGTGGCTCCCCACCTTTCTTCTGAGGGATATGATGTCCATAGTGCAACTGGCTAGCTAAAAAGGTTTACACTTTTCTACAGCCCGTTAAGTCACAATCATTTGCATAGAAATGGCAGAAAATTTGTTTATAACATAAATTGTATAACACATATATTATTCTTCTATTAAGTGTCCCTAGATACTCAGTAATCAACTGGAAACTGAGTATAGGGATATGAAGTCATGTGCCGGAGATCCACCTACTTAGTACGCTGGGTGACTGGGAGTAGTGTGGAGACTGTGCCACTCCGGCATAGTCCTTTAAAGTGTAAATGGGCCAGTTGGGGAGATCAGAAATCATCCTTACAACTTGCCTATTAAGCACAGATGCATCAGGCGGCCTGGTCATCCAATAGGTCAATTTACCCCACGTTTGGTGGCAGAGGGGCTGCTGCCACCACAGACCTGCTGCTCTAGGCTGAGGCCAGTATATTTTGCTAGATGACAGAAAGTGTGTTATATTTTTGTGGATGCCTTGTTAAATATATTTTCTAAAAGGTATCAATAGGATTACCAGTATGCACCTGACCTCCCTATCAGCTCCTCGGCCTTACACACTCCCCAAGAAACGAAAGGATTGTAAGAGGGCGTTTGCCCAAAATTTAACTACCGTAAAGTATTTCAGGACAGCTCTAGTTAAATGTTTTCTTAGAATAGTCATAAACATCAATGAACCATTTCAAAAATATTATCACAAATAACAGAACTGTTTTAATATCTCATCTAGAACTTGAAGCATTATTAAGCTAAAACTAGCACAGGGCAATACTGTATAGATTAGACGATCATTTTCAATATAAACACTAAAAAAAAATATTTTGCATACTGAGACATGAGATAAAATAACTTACCCAGCATTTGAGGTATGTGATACCGGTATCTGGATCAGACCACCCTGTACTTTCTTGGCACAACCACTGCCTTCTCAAGATCTCTATGGTCAAGTTTGAAATTGTTAACCACATGCTTTTGACCTTATGTACTTTTGGTTTTTCTGTTTTAGGATCCAAGGTCTCCCTGATTTTTGGTGTCCTGGTGTCTAATTTTGATCCAAATGGCAAAGAGTCACGTCTTCCCTTTTGACAGGCATTCCGATGAGAAAGGACACACTGGATGCACTTATTATTATTTCACACTCTTTTAGCAGATGTACAGGACCTGCTGCCAATGGAAGGCTTTTGCTTAAAAGTCACTTTATAGTATTATAGGTTGGATTTATTGTATAGTAAAGTGAGGGATTTGAAACCATAGCTCTCCTAAAAATAATCTCCTTAGGCTCAGGAATGTATGCATATGTCTTGTGTCTATGTATGTTAAGATGTCTATGAATGTATGTGTGGTTGTGTCCCTTTAAGTGTTTGCATAGCTGTGTATGTATGCGTGTATGAATGTATAAGCTTCAATATTTGTGTGTCCTGTATATTAATAGTTACAAGTTATGTGTTGATATTTTTTGTACTTTTGTGTTTTATCTATATATTTTTTTATATATATATATATATTCATAATAAAATAATTATTTAAATATTTATATGTTTTAGCCCTTTTTTTTTTTTTTTTGTTTAACTTTTGTCCTGTATATTAGCTTAACAGCATAATGAAGTGCGAAGTGGCTTTTTTCCTACTATGACATGTAAAAAAATGTCCTTTTATAATATGTTGATAACTAATTGGTTATGTGTGGACATTAAGTTAAAATTAACTTTCATGCAGCTTTGTGGGAACAGAAACGTGCCTAGCATGACAGTCCTCCTGGTTTTGTCTTTTTAAATGATTCCTGGGATGTACTGGGGAATTGTGCTGTGACTGTCTATTGTGTGAATGGTAAAAATGTTTGAGTATTTTACTAAAGAAACTAAAAGCTTGCAAATGCGTTCCCATTGTGGGGCACACATACACATACACTCTCTCACATATAGTATCTCACAAAAGTGTGTACACCCCTCTTACATTTATGTAAATATTTTATTATATATTTTCATGAGACAACACTGAAGAAATGACACTCTGCTACAATGTAAAGTAGTGAGTGTACGGCCTGTATAACACTATAAATTTGCTGTCCCCTCAAAATAACTCAACACACAGCCATTAATGTGTAAACCTTGGCAATGTCATGTGATTCGTTGGTGTTAAAAGGTCTCAGGTGTGAATGGGGAGCAGGTGTGTTGAATTTGGTGTTATGGTGTTTATATATATATATATATATATATATATATATATTTACACACATATACACATAATTCAATTTAAAAAGCTCCTTGCAACAGTGTTGCCACCTAATCTCATCTTCCTTTAGAGTTTCAGCTCAGGAAAAGATCCAGCCAAGTGGCCCAATAATAAAGCAACCTTAAGCACACTTCAGCAAGACATACTACTTCCATGAAGCTGGCTGAGCATCATGGGTAGTGCAGTTAACAGTAGATGTTAGCTGTGAATTACAATTTCCATGATGCTCAGCCAGCCAAGTGTCCACATGACTAGGCATCGTGGGAGTTTAAATTCACAACTAACACCTGTCATATCATCTGCTGTTAACTACAGTTCACATGAGGCTCAGCCAGACATACTGCTTCCATGATACTGGCTGAGCATCATGGTTAGTGCAGTCAACCGTAAATCTGCAGATGCTAGCTGTAAACTACAATTCCTATGATTCTCAGTCAGCCAGGTGTCCATCATAATGCTGACTGAGTATCATTGGAAGAGTAGTCTTTTATTAAAAAAAAGGCCAATGTTAGCCTCCCTCCCAGGACCCTTACACACTGCTTTAACACACACCTGCCACATATACACATACACTTATTAATATCCCTAACATTACAAACCTGTCCATACAAACACATATACACATACATTGCCCTTACACACGCCTCTCCATCCATACTGCCTTTACACACACCTGCCCATAAACACACATGTACACATACACTGTCCTTACACACACATATACATACGCTGCCCTTACACACACATATACACATACACTGCCCTTACACACACCTGCTCATAAACACATATATACACATACACTGCCTTTACACACACATATACACATGTACTGCCCTTACACACACATACACATACACTGTCCTTACACACACACATATAAATATATACTGTCCTTACACACAACTACCTTTACACTAGGGCTGAAACAACTAATCGATAAAATCGATAATAATCGATAATGAAAATCGTTGTCAACGATTTTCATTTTCGATTAATCAAATCGATTTTTATCGATTATAAAAATTATAATCCGACCTCAAACAGAGATCGGATTATAACACTAGAATCCAGATCCCCCTCAACGCTGCAGGGGACCTGGATTCCCATCACTGTCGGCCGGTCTCTCACTTCCGTCTCTCTCCCCCTCCCATACACCCCTCTGACTCCTCCCCCCTCCCATACATCACTCTGCCTCTCTACCCGGCTCCGTTACTGACTTCATAGAAGCCTCAGCGTAAGTGAAGGGCAGTAACGGAGGCTGTCTGTGCACATCGTTTAGACCCCCACCGGCTGACAGAGAATCATCCTCTCTGTCAGCCAGTGGGGGTCTGCATCGCACAGACAGCCTCCGTTACTGCACTTCACTTACGCTGAGGCTTCTATGAAGCTGCAGTGAAAGTTCCTGTCAGTAACGGAGCCGGGTAGAGAGGCAGAGCGGTGTATGGAAGGGGGGAGGAGTCAGAGGGGTGTATGGGAGCCACCCTCCCATACACCACTCTGGCTCCTCCCCCTCCCATACGGCACTCTGCCTCTCCACCCGGCTCCCTGGTGTCCTGTGAACCTCCGTGGCTGACAGGAGGCAGAGTGGAGCATGGGAGGGGGGAGTATGGGAGGGGGGAGGAGGCAGAGTGGAGTATGGGAGGGGGGAGGAGGCAAAGTGATGTATGGGAGGGGGAGGAGCCAAAGTGATGTATGGGAGGGGGAGGAGGCAGAGTGGTTATGGGAGGGGAAGGAGCCAGAGTGGTGTATGGGAGGGGGAGGAGCCAGAGTTATAGTGGTGTATGGGGGGTATTATGAATTTCAGGGCATATAGGGGGTATAAGGCATATCGATATTAGGCATATCAGGGGGGCATAAAACATATCTGGGGGTAAAAGGTATATCAGGGGGCTCAGTGGCATATAGAGGGTATAAGGCATATCGATATTAGGCATATCAGGGGGGCATAAAACATATCTGGGGGTAAAAGGTATATAAGGGGGCTCAGTTGCATATAAGAGGTATAAGGCATATATGGGGGCAGAGTGGCAAGCTGGGGGTCAGATGTGCATAACCGGGGGCAGTTTGGTAAATAAAAAAAATTTAAACAAGGCTTTTTTCTCATAGTTTTTATTAAATATGAAAAATAGTTAACATATGAATTAATATTTACTAATAACTTTGTATTAAAACCTAGTTTGAGAAACACTGTGTTTGGGTTCTTGTAGCTCTTATTATTATGTCAGTAAAATAAGAAGGTGAATAGAGAGGCCATTGTGATAAAGAGATGAAAGTGTAAATTGTACGTTTTTTATAACATTATTTTAAATTGAAAAAAAAATAATTTTTTTTATCCGATTAATCGATTAATCGAAAAAATAATCGGCCAACTAATCGATTATTAAAATAATCGTTAGTTGCAGCCCTACTTTACACACACATATACACATACACTGCCCTTGCACACAGATTACAGATACCTATACTGCTCTTACACACACCTGTCCATACACACACAAGCTTACAAACACATACATTCATATACACTGCCATTACACCCCTTTATGCCCATCTCTTACCTCTTCCACCATCCTTCTTCCTTTATTCTTCATCCTCCATCCTGTCTTGGGAGTGCGAGGCCTGTCACTTCAGACCTCGCTTTACTGCTCCCTCATCACTACACCCAGGCTATTGCTGATGTCAGTGTGCAGGCCTGGCCGCAGACCGCAAGGGAAGCCCAGAAGCTCCCAGGTATGTCGATTGGATTGAGGTCTGGGGAATTTGGAGGCCAAGTCAACACCTTGAACTCGTTGTTGTGTTCCTCAAACCATTCCTGAACCATTTTTGCTTTGTGGCAGGGCGCATTATCCTGCTGAATGAGGCCAATGCCCAAGGGAATACCGTGTCTATGAAGAGGTTGTACAGGGTCTGCAACAATGCTTAGATAACTTTTTCAGCAATTTGAGCTACAGTTGCCCCCCAGCATGCATCAATGAGCCTTGGCTTCCTTTGACCCTGTTGCTGGTTCACCGCTTTTTCTTCCTTGGACCAGTTTTGATAGGTAGTGACCACTGCAGACAGGGATACTTACGCTTGCCCAATTTTCTTGCTTATAACACATGAACTTTGAGGACTAAATGTTTACATGCTGCCTAATATATCCCACCCATTGACAGGTGCCATGATAACAAGATTATCAGTGTTATTCACTTCACCTGTCAGTGGTCAAAATGTTATGGCTAATCGGTGTATATGTTAGAGGCTATGGCAATGGCCGTATTTGTGGGCGGAGTCTGGGTTACTACTTAACCCCCTACCGCTCACCCTCAGGTGCTATGCGTTGAGTCAGGGTCACGCATTTCCCCCACCCACCCTCTCCTTTAATTCTCATTACTTGGGTATGCCCTCTTTTTTGGCGCCATCAAGATCATGGCACACCTCAGATCTTGTAGGTAGGCATTTCGTCAGTCTCACTATTCTCGTTCATCACACTAATGTCCCAGACTCCATATGCAAATAAATATATATATATATATACCGTATTTACTCGATTATAAGACGAGGTTTTTTTCAGAGCAAAAAAAAAAATACCCCTCGTCTTATAATCGGGGTCGTCTTATAATCAGACCTCAAATAGAGGTCTGACTGTGAGACTAAGATCCAGATCTCCTGCAGCTCTGCAGGGGACCTGGATCCTCCTGTCTGATAACCTCAGCTGCTGCCAGCACTTCCACCAGCGTTTATCACCAAGCGCCGGCGAAAGTGCGGACAGCAGCGGAGGTTGCATATGTGCATACCTTCTCACTGCCGAGATAGCCCGCCCACTGCCGGGGAAGCAGAGCCGGTCGGAGAGATCAGAAGAAACACCGGGACCCCGGCGGCACTGTGCCGTCCCAAAGTCATCGGCGGATCCGGTAATTTTCTGGAAGAGGTGGGGCCATGCGGGGTCACACAGCGTCATTGTGTGTGATCCCGGGGGAGCTGCAGTAAGCGCCTGCTGAGGCATCACAGTGAGTGAAGTGCCTTAGTTGCTTGAGTGTATATTAGGGTCTGGGTATCTAAGTGTCAGAGTGGGTAGGTAAGTGTCAGAGTGGGTATGTAAGTGGGTATATTAGTCGTGGTGTGTAAGTGTCCCCCTATATGCCACTCTGCCCCATGTTATGCCTTTTAACCCCCTATATGCCACTCTGTCCCATGATATGCCTTTTAACCCCCTATATGCCAGAGTGGCATATAGGGGTATAAGGCATTTCTGGAGGCAGAGTGGCATATAGGGGGTTAAAAAGCATTACATGGGCAGAGTGGCATATAGGAGGATAAAAGGCATATCAGAGGGGGAAAGTGGCACATAGGGGGTATAAGGCATTTCTGGGGGCAGGTTGGCAAATAAAAGGAAATAAAAACAAACCAAAAAAAAAAGTTGACATGAATTAAACTTTTTTCCTTTAGGGTGGTCTTATAATCAGGCTTTTTCTTTTTTTTTAAATTAATATTCAGATTTTGGGGGGTTGTCTTATAATTGAGCAAATATGGTATATATATATATATATATATATAGTTGGTTAAAACAAGAGCGGGTCTGAAATGTGCCTAGACCCCGAAACCCCCCCTTTGGGGCCTTCCTCTTGGAAAGTAGAAGGAAGAGGGATAGGAAGGAGAGAACTTAGAGAATAGAGACTGTGGGGATGGGTGGGGGGCATAAGATCTAAAGAAAAGCCCTGAAGGAGAGGGTCCTGAAGGGGTAAATACCATTCCCACAAATACAGGCAGAAAACAGCCTTTACATATATATACTCCTGACCTAGGAAAATCAACTTATTTTAACATAAGAGTTATTATAAGAAAAACAGAGGTTTTCTTGGCCTGGGCCTAGGCCTGCTTCTTGATGGCACATTAGCCTTTTGAGCACGGGAAGGTGCCCAAAGGGTTCAAGGCATTGGCAGGTCCTGTGGGTGTGCAATGACACACTAAATTTTATTTATAAAAAAATATTTTAGTAAGTAACCCTTTTTTCTATCAAAGAGCTACACATACATTCCTTCTTAATCTGTGTCTTCTGGTACGCTTATTGAAAAAGAAGTTATAACGGTAAATTATTATTTATATTTTTTGTATTGTTTAATATATATCAAAGTACATGTCGTATATATCTATGTTAGCACAACCCTTTAATCTCATTCGTTGTCATGTTGTAAAGCAGGAGTTAATATTTTGTTAAATATTAAAAGACTTAGACTTTCTGTGCTGTCAGTGGGGGGTCTGCGCTGTAAAAGATTAAGTGATGTGTCTGTTTCATTTTTTACTCCCACAATAAATCCTTTTAGAACATACATTTTCTCATGCCTTACTGCACTCTCTATTTACCCTTAAATGACCCTCTGCTTTGCCCTACTGGGTCCACATACCCAAACATCTTCAAGCGGTTTGGGTATAACAGAAACCACCTTGAAAGGATAGTTGGAATACTTGGGAATTTTGAAATGCTAGATCCTAGCAATGGCACAGCTACTCTGATTATTATACCGTAATATACTATTGACATATAGAAGAAACCCTTGCTTCCACAAATACACACAGCAATAGGCATTGTAAGAACTGCCTAGGAGCACTTGCTTATGGGAATGCATTACATGGATCTATCACTGCTACATAATGGATAATTAACTACGTTTATTCTTTACATTTAGGTATTTAACCAATATAAAAGTGTGCCAGAAATGAGTGAACTGAGGTGGGCATGGGCTATGCACAGACAGAGCAGGGATACAAGGTTCTGTGGACAGAGTACCCAGTGATCATGGCCACCACCAGAAATCTTGGGGCCCAGTAAATGCTTACGCCCCCATTCCGTTCCCATCAGCCTGTCCCATGCCCATACCTGGGAACTTCTGGGCTGTGGCTACCCGGAGCCTTCCCTCGCGGGACGCTGCCAGGATTGCACACTGACGTCGACGGCGGTCCCGCTGACGTCGGGGGGGAAACACCCCCATGTAAAAGAAAAAATGGGCGATGAGTGGGGCATTAGAGTGTGTTTGTGTGTTAGTCTATAGTGTTTGAGTGTCACACAAATGCTTCAAGGAGTTTCCCCAAATTCAAATGAAAATGCAATTTATAAAGACTTCTCCAGTCTCAAAATTATTCAACCCCTTCATGGCAAGCATCTTTAGTTCTTAGTAGAGCACCCTTTTGCTTTTATGACCTGCTGCAATCGAGATACATAGCCAGCCTCTGGCAGCATTCATGAGAAGTGGCAACTCTAGGAACAATATAAAGGGGGGGGGCACATAAGATACCTGGTTGTTAAAAGCAGAGCCATAGCTGGCTCTTTTTGCGCCTGAGGCAAGAATGGAATATTGTGCCCCCACACCTATTTTTTTTTTAACAGAGGTTATTTTATTGACACTTAACTTACACACACCTGGCCTTAAACACACATATACACATACACTGGCCTCACACACACTGCCTTTACACACACCTGCCCATAAACACGTGTATACACATACACACCCCTTTCACACAATTGCCCATTCACACTGCCTTTACACAAACCTGCCCATAAACACACATATACACATACACTGCCTTACACAATTGCCCATACACACACATATACACATATACTGCCCTTACACACACCTGTCCATAAACAAACATATACACATACACTTCCCTTACACACGCCTGTCCATACACACACATGTACACATACATATATACACATACACTTCCCTTGAACCCCTTTCTCGCCATCTCTTACTTTTATCATCTTCCATCCAGTTGTGGGAGCACAAGGTCTCATTTCAGACCTCTGCTTTAGTGCTCCCTCATCATTATGCACCGACTACTGATGCAGAGCATGGGGGTGTGACGTCAGCATCAACTGCTGGCGCGTAGTGATTTGGGAGCACGGAACCCGAGACTAGCCCAGACGAGGTAGTTTCTCCGCTCTCCCCCTCTCCTATAGATACACTACTGTTTTATGGGTTACGCAGTGAGTGATATTGCTTGCCGCAAACATGGGGCTTTTGGGCAACTGCCCAATGTGCCCATATGTTTAGATGGCACTGTGCCATTTGGTCCTGCAGCTGGGGGGGTTCCAAATTTGATGGGGGGGACAAAAGGGGGAGCAAGGAATAATTTAGGGCCCCTGAGGAATCTTAGCCCATTCCTCATGCAGTTGTCCAGTGCCAGAGGATGCAAAGCAGCCCCAGAGCATTGCCAAGCCACCACCATGCTTAACTGAGTGTTCTTTTCAGCGTATGCATCTTTCTCCCTCCAGACATACCGCTGATCCATTGGGCTGAAAAGTTCCTGTTTCATTGCTCCACAGAACAGAATCCCAAAACTTATGTGGCTGATTTATATGATTTTGAGCATATTAAAGCCAACATTTCAACTTTTGGGTTAGTAGCGGTGCATGTCTTGGAGTTCTTGCATGGAAACCTTCTGCGTTTAGTATGCACCTTAGAATGCTCACTGAAACCTCAGTACCTGTTACCACCAAGTCTTGCTGCAGGTCTTTTGCAGTCACTCCCAACCTCCCTTCTCTGGCATCTGGTTGCTTCATTTCGTCCATTTTTGTCCAGGTAGTATAACCAGTGTTCCTTTAACTCTAGCCTTTAGCTTGCAAACCATGCTTCCAACTGTGTCTCTAGGAACATTTAGTGCCTTCGCTATCTTTTTCTGTCCTGCTCCTTGTTTGTTAAAGGTGATGGTCTCTTCTCTTAACTTTTTGGACCATTCTTTTGATTTCTAATATGCAGTCCAACGTGTCACTCAACAAACCCCTAGGCAGTTCAGGTATTTCATGTGTTCCAGCTCAAGCACACCTGGCGCAACTAATGAAGCCCTTGATTAGTTGCATCGGGTGTGCATGAGACATCTGTTTTTACATATTTGTGGGTGATTGTATACAGGGAGTTGAGTCATTTTGAGACTGGAGAAGTCATTATAACTTGTATTTTAAGTTGAATTTGTGGAAACCACTTGAAGCATTTGTTCTGTTGAGATATTTCAATTGTGTTTGTTTGATTTGTTCATTGCAAACAACTGAAAGTCTGTAAATTTGGACAATAAATCTTATTTGCAATGGGGGTTGAATAATTTGTCAAACCCGGAGAGTTCCCAGGTATGAGTATGACCCATCAGGATGGCATGCCTATATGCTTGATTTTCTACACCTGTTAGCAATGAGTGTGGCTGAAACACCTAAACAATAATCAGGAGTGGTGTTCACATACTTTTGGTCATATAGTGTACCTCCCTCCCCAGATTGTATCTGTATGTGCTCCCACTCCCTACTGCTATTTAGACTATAAGCTCTAAGCATTGTGTTGCAATGCGTTACTTTGGCTATTCTGAATGTAGAAATGCAGGAATTAGTATAGGGTCTATATAAATTCAAAAAAATACAAAATATACTGCTTGAGCATTGGAGCAAAACCTTGGTAGGGTGAAGTTTAAGGCAGATACTTGCCTTCCCACTGCTGTGCTGTCATAACACAACGGGTTTGTTTGTAGATTGTGTGCCACTATCACATGTAGAAACCAACAAGTCTGGGTGATAAAGACAGATTTGACCCTGTTTCTTCTCCTGTTGTGGTCTTCTATGAAGTCCTTTTGAATGGATGTTGGGAAGGAAATGCTTATTAAACATGCTGTCTGCAAAAAAAAAAAAGGCTTTAGGCTGAAGGTGGACTGCCAACAATGGCGAAGTGGAAGCATGAGGATTTGTCATCATCTTCTAGCGTCTCCAACATTAGGCCCTTAACAGCCCTCCGGAGGACTGAGCAGGATTACTATGTAGCTATGTATTGAGGGGAAACACAACCATGTTTTCGTCATGATAAATAGAAACGTATGCTGTCTACAGGGTCTTTTTTAAATGTTCTACCTCTTAAAACACAAGTTACATAGTATATATATTTGATTGTTTGTTTTTAAACAATACGTTAATGATGTTTGTTTTTATATGTTGTCATCTATTAAAAAAATATTGAACAGCACTTTGCTGGGGCATTTTTTGCATGATGTTACTTTTGCTTATGCTTGTGTTTGTTCTGGCTGTTCATGTGTGCAATGAACCACATCATTCCTCTTCCTCCTCCCACCTTCCTCACTCTTTTCTTTCCTTTTTTTCTTCTCTAACCCCCTAACCTCCCTATCCCCCACCCCTCTGCATCAGCTTTTTATCAGTGCCGCAAAATAACTAAACTACCAAAGCTGTACAAGGCGTAAACAGGACATAACAAATTATGTATAACATAACAATTTTCACAGAAGGTAAAGAGGGCCCTTTTAACCCATTGTACAACACTGTGGACTATGATGACACTATACAAACCAATAAACATCATTATCTTAAGAATGGTGGATATGCTTTTTATGTTTCTGTATATTTTTTGCTGTGCATATTTGCAGGTTCTGACCAAACTTTAGGGTTGAGGTGCATTATTAATGGTGTCCAGAGAAGGTTTTAAAATGCACTGCAGTCCCACTGATTCATCTCTTTGGCAAGCAATATAGTGATGAAAAATTAGATAGGACTCACCAGACTCAGGGTACTTTGACATAGTAGCGGGCTAAGCAATATACGGCCATTTAGCGTGAGTCCCCAATATTTTTTTACGGCTTAGGTGTTTTTTGAGTGGTATGTGAATTCATGCTGTGTTGTGTGTGTATATATATATATTCCTTTAGCATTTCTGGCAGAGGATGACTGGTACTATTCAGCCCTGGGATGCTATTCCAGCCATGTGGTCTGGTAGTAAGGTCAATATGTCTAGCAGATATCACACTCAGTGAGCGCTGTCCAGTCCATTTACAGAAAGGGAAGGTATAGAAAGCCTATTAATGGAACACAGACAGGATCCAGTCAGGTTGTAAGTAATTTGTTACTGTAGACACTATAGAGACTGTATCAAAACACAAAAAGTTTCTGTAGTGGCACAACAGCTTTAGATCCGGCAGCCCAGAGGGCAATTGTCCCCTCCTTCACCCCCAACACCCTTTGACAGCCATCTTTTGTCACACATTACCAGCAGCCAAGAAAACACCCCAAGCTTTCCTTCTCATACCCCCTTCATCTACTAATAGATTGTAGACTTGCAGAACCCTCTGCCCCTTCTGTATCGGTTAGAAGTGTGTCCCTGTTAATTTTATACTTAATGTTCTTGTACATTTTCTGATGGTTCATAATAGTGCTAAACGATCTGCAGGCTCTATATAAGATCATGTAATGCTAACAATATTATAAATAAGTCTTGCGCCGATTATTTAGTGCAGATTATGCTTAACCAATAAAGATATATAAAAGCGCCTCCTAGCAACAGATTCAAAGAAACGTTTTCTTTGGGAAAATCAAAGGCTTGAATGAGAGATAAGAGCGGAGACGCGAAGGTTAACAATCACTCCCTATGCAGATGAGGGGGGGAGCGGCGCTAGGACCTTGCAGTCATTCTCTCCCTGTGCCCTGCACCCTCCAGTCTTATCACAAAGCAGCGAACAGCCGGGTGTGAGGAGTGAGTGCGCTGCAAGCAGTGTGTGAGTGTATGAGTGCGCTGCAAGCAGTGTGTGAGTGTATGAGTGCGCTGCAAGCAGTGTGTGAGTGTTTCTGTGCGCTGCAAGCAGTGTTTCTGTGCGCTGCAAGCAGTGTGTCTGGGTTCACCTCGACTCCCCTGATCACCCCCGGCCACCAGACACGAGATGATTCTCAGGTAAGAAGCACAAAGTCCAGTGGGGGTGCGGGTAGTAACTTTGAAGCATTCTGTTGAGTAAACTTTCCTAAGTGTACATAGTACATTTCTTGGAGATTTAATAAGATTTGGTTCTGTAATATCTCATTCACTTCTTAAGTTGTGATTTTTCGGACCCTACCTTTCTAGATGTGTGCCAGGACTTGCCCCTCTGTTACCTTGTGCATAGCTTCTTACATTGCCTTGAACCATTGTGCTATGTCTATTCCATGTTCCTATGTGCATGTATTTGCGTCATCAGGCATGTACAAATTTTTGCGTCACTATACTAATTGGCAGTATTTGTTTTAGTTAGTGTTTTTCCTCCTCCTGGATGTCTGCATGCATCTAATTCATGTTACTGATTCTGCAACCTGTTGTGTGTTCCTTATTGTGTGTAATGTGTGTGAGTCAAATTGTTAAGCTATATATTACTTATGTCCTGTCAATGTGTTGTACAGCACAATGGAATATGATGGTGCCATATACAACAATAAATAACAATAATGTACTGTTCATGCAGGTGTACTGGGGTCCTGCTGGTTTATGCTTCATATCTTGCTGTTCTGGTTTCTTCACAAGACAAAGGTAAGAAGAATCGGTGATCTGAGTCCTTTTTCTGTACTTTTTGGTGTTGTAGTCATTGTCACTCTGCTCATTAGCTGCACTTTCATTTCAA
This sequence comes from Spea hammondii, assembly GCA_029215755.1. Taxonomy (NCBI): domain Eukaryota; kingdom Metazoa; phylum Chordata; class Amphibia; order Anura; family Pelobatidae; genus Spea; species Spea hammondii. The sequence continues at coordinate 27,069,269 of JARDYJ010000006.1, forward strand.
TTTTGTCCAGATCCTGAATCAATTGTAGACTGTAGTGCATTGAGCTTTCAAAGAGTTATGTAGGGATTAGGAGAAGTAATGGTTTGGGACACAGAAAAATGGGGGTGGGGTGATATTCATGTGATGCCCCCATGCTGTGCCTTGCTGTTAGGGTTGCCAAGTGTCTGCCTTTGAATTGGACAGTTTAGTATTTGGGCATTTAGTTCATGGGTATAAAGGCAGCCATACATAGACTTGAGTTGACCTGTCCAGTATTTGGCAGGAAAAAAAATAATAGCTTATTTGGTCTAACAATCGTTGCCTTTGCTTGTATAAGAATGACATTGGTGTCTAGTTGTCCAGCACTTCTCTAAAAGCAAACGTAATGCCGTGAAGATTTAGATGTTCACCTGTTGAGCTGGGACCAGGAATGTATTAAATCCAGGTAAACAAGTTCAACCCATGTTAAAATTTAAACCTAAGTACTATATTTTTACATCTGCATTCATCCTAAGAAGATGAACGGTTTTCTGTGTCCTTACAGGGTTACAGGGGGAGCGATGCCTAGTTTCTTTTTCAAGGATCAGTTGTCCTTGTCTACATGATAAGGTTTCAGTGTAAAACATTACTTGATTAATTACTCCTGGAGGATGAGCCTGGCAGACACTGGGATACATGCGCAGCCATACGCTCTATAGTGACTACCATCGGTCCCAATGCATAACCCCATGTGTGACAGAGTTCCCAACTATACCCAGCATTACCCCTCCATGCCATCATCAGACAAACCAAGCTGTGATGTAAGCAAACAGGGGGGTTAGCAACTCAAGTGTTTCTAACCACAATACAGGGCACTGTGATAGTGGGATGAATTCCATTGTTATGCAACTAAATTTAATGAGTTAAAACAAGTTTTGAATCATATCCATGTCCAAACGGAATTTTTAGTGCTTCGTCCACATCTTTGTATTGTCTAATGCGCATAAAAGATGCAATGGTATATCTTTTGGATCATCTGTCATGTCTAGGTTGTAAATTCCACAGTGTAATAGTCCCAAGGGCTGATATCCTTTCACAGCTATTTTGTGATCCACATTCCCTGTTGCATTGAAACATAATCACATCTATACGTAATGACCTAACTGCCCTGAATTATTGTGACTGGATATTTACACACAGTATTAATACATGACTGAGACATACAATAGTTTTTTATTGAATCTCATAGATTTTGAGTGTTTCTCCCTATTATGTGTAATTCCAAGAATAGTAATAAAATGTCAGTATGAATAATGGTAATATGGACTATAATATATTTAATAATGGTCTTGGAATCTGCTGTTTTACACATGCCAATATCAATGAGGCATTTGAGCTTCCTCCTGACACTGAGCACTATTATTAAGCCTACTGTCTACAGAGCAAAGAATGATCCATAAATACTTACATAATTTTTCCATCTGCTTGGTTGAAACATGCTTACTCTTGCTTTCAGAATGTATGAATTTCTTTTTGTCTGTACTGAAACTGGTAATCGCTTTCCACATGAATTATTCAAGTTTTATATTAGTTCTCTTTTGAAAACTTTACATATTTTTGTGGACTTTATAACATTAATTCTACACTTTTTTAAATGCCTTTAGGTTATATATAAAAAAAAATGCCTGAATAGGTGTTGTGCTTCAAGAAGAAAAATTGTAAACATTGCAACTTTTTATCTTCTTTGCAAATTTGTTCTCATCATATTGGGACTTTTTGTACACAGTATTGAGAATGCCGGAGTTTGAGTGTTTGAATAGTTAACTTGTTTGATATAGCCGAAAAATATCCTACCTTTTGCTATTATTTACATATGCCAATCATAAGCCAAAAATTAGGTTTAGATTTTTGTGTTTTGGTTCAATTGTCACAAATTGGCCTTTTCAGGTTAATCATTTCAAACATATGTTAAGACACTAATTGTGTCTTTCCTCAGTTTTATAGGCCCTTGCTTTTTATTTATTACTTACATTATGATGGCATTTCAGGTGTTAATAACATTCTGGAGCACCCGTATCTGTTATTTCTCTAAGGAAAACTTCGAATTAAATGCTTTCACAGACATTCTTTCATCGAGATGCCTTTGGCAAACATAGTTTTTTAGAGGCTAATGTCAAGTTTTAGAAGTCATCACAAATAAACCTGGAATAGAGTTCTGAAACAAGTTATTCTGCGTATGCCACCTTTTCCTGAATTTCTACTTTTTTTTTTAATTTGGTGAATTTTGGATTAAAATAATTATCAATGCATGTTGGCAGTTATTCACAAAATAAAAAAAAAAATACACATTTTCTGAAAATGTACATATGGTTTTTAATTAGTGATCACAATTACCAGCATGCTGGAACTTCAGTAGGTTCCATGTAATGTGCTATCCTATAAAGCTGGCCAAGTTGCACTCTCTCAGTACCCGTGCTAGAAATAGGAATTTGTTACAATTGCCAATAAATGATTATATGCAGCCCAGTTAAATAATACGATAATGCATAGAATCTGCCAGTGTTCTATTAATTAAATGTAAAAAGTTCACTGGTGGGGGATGTTTTTAGTTTGGGGAGTTCATTTAAGCTTTACTAATAATCAAATAATTACACTACACAGCTAGGAGTGTTTTTTTGTAGGTAATCCAAAACATCCAAAACGGGGGATATTCTGGCAGGTAGCAAGGGATTTTTGTATCCCAGCTCTGCCAAAGATAAGGGTGAGATATTTTGCTTGGCAGAATCAAGTATGAATGGGTCATGAAGCCAAGGAGCTTTGCATGACCAAAGATTAAGCAATACCTATGGTATATTGGAGAGGCCTTAAATATTGCAAACATAGTGATACTGATTAGTGACATAAAGTGTGCAGGCGGATAACATACCTCACAACATATGAAAATGCAAAGCCAGAATGCAGAGCTTTACCAAGAAAGTTTATGTGACTTTCTGACCCATTGATGCCCATTTGTGTATGGGCATCAATGGGTGTATGTTAATTTTACACTTTACATGATAAACCTATTTTCCGCTATTTCAATACACATCAATGTGACAGGGCTGTAGATGACTGTGTTAGGCTCACAACCATTAACCATTCTGAGCTCGTAGAACAAAAGGACATCAGAATAGGAAAGAGGGACATTTAAGTCCCAAAAGGGTAGCTGCCCCCTACTTTTTCTAGAAAACAAAAAAAAATCCCCTGCTTTTGCAGACTTTTACACGTCTACCAATTCAGCTTTTGAAAACAGGTTTTCTGACTCATTGCTGGAGGGCAGTCGCCCTGCCTGGGTTTTGGAACTTGTTATCAAACAATTGTCTGTATGCCCTTTGGCTATACATAGAGTCAGAATTGTGCAAGCCAGACCTAGGGGCCATAATCCTGCTGCAGCTTTATGATTAGGTGAGTCATATTATAATTATACAAATTAATTAGTATAACTAGAAGACAAAATAAAGTATAAAGTGTAATTCTATTGCATACAAAAATGTAAAACAAATGCTTTAAATGGATGCTGATGTCGGGATTATCATACACTAGCTCAAATTAACTGATGGGGTGTGTATGATGATGTGACACTCTTGCCAACTACATAGCGGTCTAATAAAAACAAACATATGAAAGCATATGACACCTATCAGTTGAACGTCCCTGTTGAACGCTGTGCCATGCATGGTGCAGTTACTCATTTATTTGCCACCTAGGTTGTATCGATGGAAGAAAGTAAAGGGTTTCGGAAGTCTTTCAAATGACAAACAAATATGCCCACTTGAGAACCTCTTTTCTTTTGATGTGGTCTTTCCTTTTGTTAATCTGCAATTATAAGAGCCAGATTCCTGAGTAAGCATTCCTGGAGTTGTGCAAGCCGTGACAAGGCTGCTATAGAGAAGAATGCTAAGAATTGTCAATCTGTCTCCTTGATCCTGGAGGGATAGGTTTGGAAAACAGATAGCATCGTGATCTTCAAAAATTATTGTAGAATAAATACTTTTGATAAAACTAAAAGACTTGGTTTAAATACATAAAATAAACAAACATAGTAGTCTTGAGTAAGTTGTCAACCTGCCTAGAAAGATGCAAACTTAAAGAAGTCAATTTACATTTCCAGTGTATGGTGAATAAGTGATAACCAAGTATTAATATAAACTATTCTATTGAATGAATAGAGCAGTTCAATGGAAAAAAACAAGATTTATAATATTTTTTTTTTTTAAAAAAACTACATAAAAACACAAAAATAGAAAATGCTGTTTCGCAAATACCTTTCCTAATTTTTCATGCATGTGTTCCAATCTAACCTAAAAGGATGCCATCCATAATAATGATAGAGAAAACAAGAAAAAAAAACGGTGCTTATGGCCTGGGAATTTTCACAGTCGCAGTTGATCTGTTGGGAATGTACTTACTCACGTTATGGAGCAGTAGAGTTCTTAACCTTTCCTTATTAGACATGTCAGAGATATGGGAGGAAGGATGGATGCAGACATGACAATAAAGTCTCTTACTTTGTTACTGGATTTTGTATTTTTAGTCATATTTACTTTATGATATCTATCTATCTATTTATATATCTATATACAATTTTGAAAAAGCCAATAATCATAATAGCAATAATAGTTTTAATAATAGTTCTCATCTTATCTATCAAATAGTGACATTCAACTACAGCTCCCTTGGGCACATAAATGTTAAGTACGCCTACACATTATAACCCTTCATTCCTTTAGTATAGTTTCCCATTGCTCTGGACAGAAAGCACTGGACTAGTCATGCTACGTGTATTTTTAGACACATTTTTTTGTAATTTCTTGTTCCCAGGGATTTTGACTGGTTTATTTGTTTTTTTTTACACTAACATTTTTGATGTTCTAAATGTCAGCTAGAAATAATTGTATTTGTAATAAAAAAAAAATCATGATCTGAGCGGAAACCATATATACTAATGACTAATATACTAATGACTTTACCATGAAAAGTAGTTTTAATATGGCTAATTATATGTGTGTAAATTAAACTGGCTGTATAAACAACAAGTGTCAATGAACAGTGGACTGTAAATAATGTATGAAATGAAGTGTTATATATCTATTTGTTAATACTTACTAACTTAATGTTTCATGATAATTTGCAGTCCATTTTCTGACACGAGAAGCTAAGTTTGTGATTTACAATTATACCTGTTGTCAATGTTCTTTTTCTGTTGTAAAAAATAAACAATCACATAGGTCTTTTTACTATTTCTTGCAGATTGAAGTAAAAATATTGAGTAGTTTAAAAATATATATACCCTTGATTGACCTCAAGTCACAGATATGTTTAGTTGTTATTTCAGTGAAAACCAAGGTTTTTGGTTCACACACAGAGCTTTGCCCAGCATACACGCTCAGTACACTAAGCTGTTCTTGCATTGCCTAAAGAGTCCTTGCTTTTGTGGCCTTAGGACACAAGAAGGACCACACACACAATGGCAAGCTTTTGTCTTCAGTTACAGCATAATTGAGCTCCAATGGAGATGCGTAAAGCTTTCAGGAAACCACTACCCCCATTTTTATACCAATCTCCTGAAGTGTATCCTTAAGGACAGCAACCTGAATTTAATGCAGAGAAATGAAGACATCAATATCAATAGCATCAATACCAATAGATAAAGCTATTACTATTTTAATATTTTCTTTCACCACTTTTTTTTTAAATAAAACAAGTCCTTTGATGTGTGATGACCATCAGCCGAGTCTGCTGTGTAGGAGCCACATTGGTTTAAGGTGCTATTCAGCTTAGACAAAACATTAATATTCCTTACTTTTAGGTTAAGCAGCTTTAGCAGGCTTTCATTTTATTTTTTTCCTCTGAAGGTTTAATCATTTTTATGGCAACAACCTATCTGGGCCTGCACTTGTGTCACATGACACAATGAAATAAGATTTTATTTGGTTGAACGTTATAGCTCAGGGTGAGATTGCCCTTTCAACAGAGTTCTTCCGCAGAGTAGCTGGAAGAGCATTTTTGAGGTTCATAGATATAAATACAACTGGCTTAAATTGACCCATATAGACTTTCAGTGAGTCTCATGTTATTGCTAAATACTGAAAACATATAGAAAAGGACTGGCAGCGTCTCACGAAACCAAAATCAAATCCCATAATTCAAAATGTAACAGTCGCAGAACAAGAAGCACCTTTGGTGTGTGAAAGTTGCGTTTTTCACTGAAGCTGCCTTTTCCGTAACTGTTTAACCTTGTGACCTCTATTAGCATGTGTAAGTCTTCAGTGTTTAAGATAATAATAGGTTCTGTGATATAATAATGATGAATGTCTGAGTAGTTTCATTTTTTTACTTGTGTGATGTGCAATTCAGACCACATGCCTACTCCTCTTTACTGCCACGGTGAGAGGAAGGGCTCCTTCTAAGGGTGACCATTGCAGCCATTATCCTAAACCCCTGACATAATCTTGTCACAAGATGCTGATGGTGTTTCTAGCAAAGCCTGTGATTCAACTTCTTCTGATGATAGGCTTCTACATGTCCAGTGTTTGTCTGACAGAGCTCAAAGGTCACTTTCTGATAAGGTTCCCAAAATAGGTAAAATCAACTTTCGTTTATGATTACTCCTTTCAAACTGTGTATAAAATGTGATTCTGGTGCAAAGTTTTAAACATGGTTTTATCACCATAGCAACCAATAGGACCTTCTTGCTGCTTGGTTGCTGTGGTGATAAGACCATTTTTCAAACTCTGCACCAGAATGATATATTTTATACACACACACACACACAGACAACATGTAAAGGATATAACCAGAATGATATCTTTTTAATATAGCGTCTAGGCCAGGGGCGTCCAAGTTTTTTCTGCAGTGGGCCACTTCATCAGAATTGTATACGTGCGCGGGCCGCACTCATTTTTCACTGTGAGAAAATATGGCCTTTAATAAGATATGCAGATTAAAATAAATTAAATGACACAAAACCTTTACTTTTCCTCTCACTGATTTCTGGAATTTCTAGAAAGTTTTGTGACTACAAATTCAGGATTCTGGAAAAGTAAAAATGAAATAGTTCTATTTATTTTAGCGATGCACAAAAATGAAAATTCTGGACCAAAACCGAAAATTCAGGGTTCACTTAGCCGAAACTGAAAATGACCCCCCACACACTTTTAATAAAAGTAAGTTACACACCAAAATTGTACAAAAAATTATATATTATGATTGTTAACAGCAATCTCAGGCAAACCCAGATTCCAGCATGTACTGGTTGGCTGGGCACTGTATTTTTTGTCCAATTTTAGTGTGTAATTTTTATTAAAAGTAACACACCACAATTGGACAAAAAAATCAACAATATGACTTGGCATGATAGGAGTCTGATTGCTTACAGCAAACACACTCTTTTTATACCCAGGCAACCAGTAAATGCTGGAACCTAGGCATGATGGGACTGTGATTGCTGTTAGCAGATTGCTGTTAGCAATCACACTCCTATCATCCCAAGTCAGCCAGTACATGCTGGAACAGGGTGGCTGTAAGTTTGGACCCCATACTGCTGGCAGCATCAATACACAAGGGGGACAAGCTAGCCAGGTTTCAGCATGTACTGGCTGACTTGGCATGATAGGAGTGTGATTGCTAACAGCAAACACACTCTTTTTATACCCAGCCAACCAGTAAATGCTGGAACCTAGGCATGATGGGACTGTGATTGCTGTTAGCAGATTGCTGTTAGCAATCACACTCCTATCATCCCAAGTCAGCCAGTACATGCTGGTACAAGGTGGCTGTAAGTGCAGACCCCATACTGCTGGCAGCATCAATACACAAGGGGGCATCTAGCCAGGTTTCAGCATATACTGGCTGACTTGGCATGATAGGAGTGGGATTGTTAACAGCAATCACAGTCCCATCATCCCTAGGTTCCAGCACTTACACATCCATGCTATCACACACACATAAATTCATTCATTCACAGATTCATTCCCTCAATCAGGCATACTCATTCAAACACACTCCCCCACCCCCTTACCTGCACTACAGCTCTCTCAATGCCGCTCACAGACTTCAGCAGGGGGCGCGGCCTCCCTCGTTCTCCCCACAGAGGAGGCAGGACTGGAGCAGAGAATAGACCCTCCCACAAGTAAGCAGCAGGGCTCTTGTGATCCTGGCTGACGATCTCACGCGGGCCGCACCTCGAGGTCCCGCGGGCCGCATGTTGGACGCCCCTGGTCTAGGCTATAGTTAACACACATTTGACTTAGTGTAAGCTAAGATATACAATATACAGTTGTATAATATAGTGAGTGTTACAAGAGTTATGAAGAAGGTATCCTGCATATTTCTCAACATTCCTCAACAGTAATCTCAACAGATAAAAGTAATACATAAGCCTTGAAGAATGTATGGTGAATGCTGGGAAGATTACCCTGTCATATACATTATTTTCACATTTCACCTTACAAAAAGAAAAATGAAGACAGTACTTTCATCCTGAAAGTGTTTAGAGCAGGTCGATATTTTAGAAAAATTATGTATATCGATACAGTGCTAATAAGAATACTAGCTGATATGTACTGTTGTTCCAAAATCAGTTTTTAACACATGGATAATTATGGAGCCAATACAAAATAAATCCTCCTCACCTGTTGTCTATGTAAGTCGAATTGTGATGTTATATACTACTTTTTATGTTCTGTCCACCCATTGTACAGTGCTACAGAATTTGATGGCGCTATATAAAATAATAAATAATAATTATATTCATAAACTAGATAAAAGATTAGTGGCCTCAGCCAGGTGGCTATGCTAGGCCAGATACCGTCTGAACTGTGTAGACGCACTGTAGACCAGGAGTTTCCAACTCATTATATAATGAGAGCTCCTACTGACTAATGGACAATTTCAACACTTAATATGAAAATATACTGAAAAATAAAAGTAGCATTTTAAGGAATAAGTATATATATTGAGTTTTTTTTTCCAAATTATTGGTGTATTTTTATTTTATTTTTTTCAGAGGATTTATTTTGTAGAATAATATCTCGCTTCTCTTCTAGACATGCAGTCCAGATGAGCTTGGGAGCTAATGAGCAATGTCATAGCTCACAATCTACCTTTTTAGACATATTCTTATGCCCACAGCAAGAAGCATTCCATAAAATTGCTAATATAATAATAATAAAAAAATATAATGTAAACAGCTGTTCCCCACAATAAAAGCTCATCACATTTCAGGTTTTTTTTATATTTTCATTAGTATCCTGTAAGGCACTATTTAAAAAGCTATTTAGAAGGAAAATAAAATAAAATGTGACAAAGTATTTATTTTTCTTGTAAAACAAATCTTCAACTTGACTTTTGTCTTATATAAACTACTCTGCATTTGACAGGAATTTTCCTAAGAGCCCAGGCCAGCTATATGTATGTTCCATCTAGTTGACCAGTGCATTTTAATTATAAGTGACACCTCCTATATGTGAATGTTTTACTTTAGAGGATTTGATTTCTTTAACATTGCTCCCTGGTTGACTTCAATGGCAAGTCAGAAAGGTTTGAAGGGCTCCTTACTCCATCCTCCTCCCACCTCCCTCATTATCTTTATTACCTCCCTGATAATGTCAGGGTGGGATAAAGTAAGGGAAGCTCATTGACTGACGAGCATTCCAATCTGGAGGCCTCCACAGAATGTATCTTGCAATTCATTTCCAAAGTAATAACAACTAATTAAGCCGTTACTTTTAGCAGTAATGTTTATGTTATAAATGAAATGACACCTTCTTTTTTATTTGCGAAAGTATGCATTCCTTTGAAAGTTTCCTGGTATTTAAAGGGTTACATTTACTGCAAAGGGTGAATGAGACAGAAGGTAACCCTTCCATCTTCTGTGTCCTATCACTCTTCCATCTTTCAGTTTAATTGACTGATTAAAAAGTTTAAAATTAAAAGACTTGGTATTTCTTTTATAGAAATTGGACTAACTCGCTTCATCCCTTCATTATGAATATTCCAATATAATATCAAATTTAGTTGAAATTGTGAAGAACATCTTGATAACTGAATCAATGAAATAGAAGGTAGTCAATCAAACCGTCTATCACATGCCCTTCAGAGGTCCCTAAAGTGAAGCTTATTTTAAACAAACTGGGTAGTATCTTTAGAACAAATCACAAATGTGGTGTGTACTTAGCAGATTTATCACTTTTCCATAAAGCTATGCAATGTTAAAAAAAAATGATATGACTGTTAGAAAACAACCTTGTGTCTGTATCATGGGAGCAGTTATCTTAATTTCCTGCCCTCGAGGAATCTGCTTGCCTTTACCATTAAGATACTGCTTCCCTGATTGTTGGCTCAGGCAGTCTTTTAAAGAGTGGTTGAGGAGAACAGAGAACAGAAAAGGGATTAGATATGCCATTTTCATACCTTTTGAAACAGGACTTAACAATTACAATGATCACACAACAAACCCAAGTTGTGGTTAGTTTTAGTGATTATGTTTATGCTCATAGCTGTGAAGGTGACAGTCACTGTTCCATAAGATCTGGTGAGATAAGGTTTAAAAACTAAACTACACAAGGAATCAGTATGGAAAGTGACTCCCTGTAAAAGAGATTGTTGTATTTTGGTTGTTAATAGATAAAGACTATACAACATTTTGAATGTTACATTTTTGGCTAGTTTTTTTTGGGGGGGGGGCATTTTTCCAGACAGCGGTCTATTCCATTAAAGGCAGAAAATTGAATAAACAGTTTGACAGTCTTCCCAGACACACCATGTTGCAACCCAACTTAAATACCAGTATTTTTCCTTTTTAAGTCATGAAGAATTGTGCATAAACTGGATCCGGTAGTAGCACTGTGGCAGTCTGTATGCGGTATATTTGCACCAAACGCATTCTTAGTCACTGCTAAGAGTTAAATGGATTTCTAAGAGTTCAAAAACAATGTGGCTAATATTCTTCATTCGGTTCTCTCTGCATGATGAAAAAAGCTGACATTGTCCTTGCGATGAATGGTCTCTTTGTTTATCTGGTTGCTGGGTAAATCCCAAGTCTGTCTGGTCTTTCATACAATCTTTTATTAAAGCAGGTGAAATGACCCCATATGAGTCACATGGAATTCAATTACCACAAACTCCCATTTCTTATGTTTGGGGGCCGGAAAGGTACCTAAATTAAGGCATTAATTATAACAGAGAAGTCCATTATATCTAATAAAATATGTAGAATACTTGATTTGTCGGAGGACTAAATCTTGGGAAAATATCCCAAATAAATATATTTATTAATAAAAGATGCCTTTTGTACCCACTTTGAGAAATGCATTATTTGTTTAAATTGTAATGCATTTAATAGTTTTGAACCACTATAGTTACTATTGTAAATGCAGGGCTATAAAATTATCATCTTGGAATGTAGGTCTTTTGTTGATGGACCGAAACTAAAAAACCTAAAAAAAGAGGGTTAAGAGGTTAGGTATGAAAAATGTATTTTGGTTCAAAGTTCTAAAGTGGTCAAAGCAACGAACAAGATGGACCAATCAACATGACTATTCAATTTGTTGCTATGGTGATATGAAAACTTTTCAAAGTTTGGATCTTGAATAACTAACCCATAGTGAATTAAACAATGTTTACAATCATTAAAAGGTGTCTACACCAAGAGGAAAAGCTGAAGAAGTCAATACTTTGAAGTCAATGCTAGTATAATATTTAACAAAGTAATGAGATATTTGTTCCCCTGTGTTGCAATCCATAGCAACGTTTAAAACATATTGTTTTATGATTGTGGTTGTAATTGGTGGAGATTGTTAATTGCAGTATTCACACATTGGCTTTATCTAAATATATGGAGATTACTAAAACATAAAATTAAGACTATATACATTGTTTTCATGTGAGCAGTTGCCAGGACTCCAAAACAATGCTACAAGGAGCTGTCTTTCATCCCTCATGGGCCTTGCTAAAGGTAGTTTAACCTTGGTGAGGCCAAAATGTAATTAGACACGGATTTTAGCCCATTACGTAACTATAGGACCAGCTTCTGGTGATGTGCCTGGCTGGTCACTAGTCACAAAGGAGTTAAACGATTATCTTTGTTAGGTGATTAAACAATGTCTTTTTATTTTTAAATGTGTTATATAAGCAGGGGTAGGCTAGCACTTTCTGGCCCAGGTTTAGGTAACACAGTGGCCTCCTTGCCCAGTAACTAACATATCCACCGGCACTCACACACTCACACTATAACATTCTAATCTATTCCTGTCTCACCTCACTCTCACCTCAAGCCTAAAATAATAATTAACTGAAGGTCCAAAATATTGTTGGATGAATTTAAAGTAAATTAAGTATAAAAAATATAAATACATTGCATAATGAGAGATATGATTTATTAAAGGTAATAAATATTGCTTGGTGGTACTAACACCATAACCTTCTGTTATACAAGTGAACTAAATAGCAGGCTTTGTGAAGCCCATTGGACTAAGTACCCCATTAAGACCAAGAATGTCAACAAGTCTTGCCATGTTCTCGTACCTTGTCTTTCCCTCGTATAATACAGCTTTAGTACACACACACTAACTGTCTTATTGCATATGCTTTAACATTCTGCTTCCTTTTCATGTAACCTTGATTATTCATTTAAAAACAGCATTCGTTTATCTTCTGGAATCAATTTGTTTCCCTTTGTCTTTATCATTAGGTCATATCAAAGTTATGGAGATAATGGGAAGCAATGACTGTGCAAAAACATTTCTTTTGCACTATGAGACACAATGAGATAATATTAAGTCACATACCAAGAAGACAATTCAAATGTATGTTAAAAAATTCTAGTAAGGTAGTCATGGTGTGAATGCTTTATGGGACCTAAACTACCGGTAAAAGCTCAATTGTGAAGCCTTTTTCAGTTTAGATTTGCCTTCTTTTACCATTTCTTTCTCCAACCTGTTTACAATATATATATATATATATATATATATATATATATATATATATATACAAACACATTAATTTCTTCTAAAACTAAAAGTATTTGCTTAAGTAAAGTATAAAGCTGTCTTTTATACTAATAAAGGATTTCAAGTTCTCGTACTCACTGTCCCAAAATGATTTGTTTAATTGGGTTAATCTGTATTATAAAGTCTATCCTCAAACTGATGTAATATGGGTTGTAAATGTACTGCAGCTTAGTAAATGGTTATCCCCACGAAGCCCGGAACATGTCTATTTATGATAATATTACTAGAGAAAACACTTTAAAAGATGGGTAGTGCATAATGTGTTTGTGTTTGTTTTCTGCAAATCAGGCTAATACATGTTATTAGTTCTTTTACATTACAGTAAATAAAAAATATTGTGTTTTACACAATTATATAGATGTAGTAGAAATCTATGGTATTTATATGAAAGGGCACTGGCCCGTAGCAGCCAAGACCCACTTCTAGTAGTTACGCCCTTCTTCACTATGAACTTCATAACTTTCTGAAGATCGTTATTAGGCAGGCGAATATAGACAGGATTTGTGACTGTTCAATGTTAATATGTGACGTTTCTGAAAAATGAAACAAGACATATCTGACTTGGCAATAGCAGGGTAAGATAACAAATGGCATTTCTTCTCTTGATTAACTTGGTGTGGGAGAGGAGAAGGAATTCTAGTTAACTTTGTGCTGAACTAAGCATTTCCTTAGTTGTGTGTGTGTGTACTGTGCGGTATACAACTTTAAATGCTCACTTGTTAAAAGTTGGCCCCTCAGCAGTAAAAAGAAAAAAAAGAATGTATAGTATATTTAGAATCATGTACAGTATTTCTCAAACAAAGAAACATTATGAATCTTATTAAATAGATTTAATCTACGGAATTAGGAAACATTTTAGTTTGGATCCCCGTCTGAAACTATACTTCAAACTTTAATCAAGTTAGCTTAAGATACTGCCTTCATAGTTTACTTGGTTTACAGATATTTTAACAAATAGAAAATACTGCATGTATCATGTATGATACTTTGGAGTGAGTCATGCAATGGAAGAAAAGGTCAAAGTTTTCAAAGCAAGACTGGAGCAATTGAGAAAGACGTAGAATAAGAAGTAATTACTTTACTTACAAAATGTTTCATTAAGCGCCTGAATCGCTCCAGGATTTTATTAGCGGTCTTAGTTCTATCGTTCTATACACAGTGTATGAGAACTTAGTTAAAATGTGTTCTACTTGCAAAGCACGGTACAGTCTTGTACATGTTTTTTTATATTAAATATGAAATATATACAGTATTAACACAAAAGGAGATATAATACCCCCCCCTTTAAAACATTCCTTTATCCCCCCACATTCAAGGCAACCCACACGAACAAACATATAATGCCCATTATGAAAATATCTTTGAAACAATACAAATATAGGGGCTTGCCATTAGACTTACTAGTTTTTTTAGATACCATTCCTCATTATATAGAAATACAGAGATATATTTAAATTCCCTTTCTTAGAAATTACTTATATTTGACCATTTTATCTAGGGGTAGAATCTTTAGGCAGCCTCTGTATATAAGAGGTTTTTTTTATGTAGTGAAGGATAAAAGAAAAAAGCATTAAAGTAACTGCCTCTTAGAGATGTTTACAATATATATATATATATATATGCAATTTTTTGCTGAAATGATGACACTAGCATGCTGTGTTGTGACTGGATTGGGTCATTTTCAGTGTTTATTCTTTACTAGACACAACAGACTACTGATACCCGACACTTCATGCCATTCTCCAAGAAGCAAACTAACTTGTTAGAAACTGAATGACATGCAGTGACCCACACATTATCTCTCCTATCACTTCACACACTCATAATATATCCAGTCAACTTGTTGAATGTATATTTACACATCTATTACTCCCAAGGGTCCCTATTTAGGATGGAGGGACCTTCTTTTGTTCTCACATCTATCTGTCCCTCTTCCCTCCCCTGATGTACCTTGTCTTAGGACTCAGAAGGTTTTGTGGTTGCAAGTGTATGATGTTTTTTTACAGCCCTAAAAGTTGTAGACAGAGGATTTGGTAGAGACCCCGGTCTGAGTCTGGGGCTCATGTCTCTGGCACACATGGTGTTAACATATATCTTTTAACTGATTCATTAAATCTAATAATGGGTAGAAGATTAATGACTTTTTAAGTGGTTGACTCAAGATAAGGAAAAGCGCATTAAACAGAGTGATGGAGAAGATCTTACAATGAAGAGATGGTATTGAATTGTATTGATACAGAGAGCAATAGTAAATATTTTAGAGTTTGCTATTTTATTAAGAATATTTTTCTTTTTTTATATTTTTTGCAAAGAAAATGCATATTTCTTAACTCCGCATTTCAGTTATGACACTTTAAAAAAATATACTTGCAAATGTTGATTAATTAATCATTTTACCAGCATCTGCTTTCATGAAATACAAAAAAAATTTGAAATCTAGATAATAGAATTAAATTGACGCAGGCAGGTGCTGGCAAAAAATTTGATCCAAGGCAAACTTTTTTGGGCAGCCTTGACCTAGACCAATGAGGAACGGAGACTGTCACATTCCAGGGTATATTTGCTGCATGTGAGGTTGTAAGTTAGTTAAAAATAGGTCACAATGATAGTGTACCATGTTTATTTGGTTAAAGACAGCTGTAAGACATTGCCAAGTATAATAATTCACCAAGCTCTTTGGAACACTGCCTCACTGGGTCTTTAGACTCTTTATAGATTCAACTAGGGAGTCACCTGCAGATGAACGAGGGCAACCTAGCCACAACTGATTTTGTGGCTAGCTTCTTGTAAATGCGGTTGCTGTTAAACACTTCAAGATCCCATGGGCCACAGCTGGAAAGGAGGATGAGACCCAGGTTATAATATATACATGAAGTATTATCAAATGTCTAATACACTTGGGCCGACCCAGACCCTGCATACGTACCAACTGTCCTCTTTGGGACCCTAATCCCTCTGCACCTCAATTGTTCCCTGACGTTCCTTGGAATGTTTGCAGGGAATGAGTATCACAGAGTTCTACGGCCTTAAAATTAGTAACAGCATGAATATGTTTGTTTATAGATTACGTTATTTAAAATGCCTTATTCATTCACAAGGACAGCTTTTATTAATGACAATAGTCAAATAAAAAGCCTTGGTATACTTAGGCGAGTCAGACTAATGAGAGGTAGATCAAACACTCTCAATTGTTTGTCCCCTTGGAATGGAATATTTGATGACACAGAAAGAAACTGTGGTCCTAAC
The DNA here is from genome assembly GCA_029215755.1 of Spea hammondii. Lineage (NCBI taxonomy): Eukaryota > Metazoa > Chordata > Amphibia > Anura > Pelobatidae > Spea > Spea hammondii. The sequence goes on from JARDYJ010000006.1 coordinate 27,085,522, forward strand.
CCTACTATTTCATAATAGTCAATGCAGAAATGTTGATTTCAGTAATCTACACAAAAAGCAATTGACTAAACTTTTAGTTAATTTAAATAGGAGCACAAGCATCAGACAAAGCTGATTTTGCATTGTCCAGTGGGTGTTCTGGTCTTGGTTAAAGTGCATATTGTCACACCTGGTTCCTTTCATATGACTTGTGTATCTTAAACAAAGACATTTATTTTGCCAAAAAATGCTGTAATGTGTTTGCACATGTCAGTTAAACAATGCTGCCTGCTGGTCAGTAACTGCTAGCTTTACTACAATCAGAAGTGGCTTCAAAGAGTCAGACAATTACCGCCCAACCCCCAGACCCAGCTATGAGCTTTGTAATTGTCCCTTTTATTCAGACACTACTCAGTTACTACATTTTTCAGATTTCTCTAATTAAAATGTAATGAAACTTACACCATGTGACACCGAGCATTATCCTAAGCATGGTCCTGAGAACATAGATGACTGGGGTTTGCACCACCTACCATGGTGGCTCACTTAGTGTTGTGTTAACAGATGACTGTTCTATTTGACATTGTCTGATATATATATGATTGGGCAGGCCAGTGTTTGCTCAGGTGAAGTGGACTCTACCTCTCCAGTAGATGGTGCACCCTTCCAGTCAAGTGTGGTGACCATTGCCTGCTGAGAGGTGCTGGTTCTATTACCTGGGTCTGGCTTGGCTCAAGCTCAGTTGTTTCTTTTGGTTCCCCCAACTATCCTGGCTTAATTTAAGAGTAAGTTACTTACCTTAGGTCAGTGATCCATAAGCTTTCAGGCATGTATTTGAGAATATATCATAGAATGATGGGCATCAAGCAAACAAGGAACTTATTTTATTTCTTAGACCAAAACTGCATGGGATATAAGAGAATATAACCTAGACATCATTTTTTTTAAAACTATGATCATTACTTATCATTATTATCAGTAGGAGAAATATGTTATATGTTGCTTTGTCATGGTGTTCTCCATGATACCGGTGGCCACCACACGGTAGGTTGTTGCCCTATATGGCCACCTTGCCAGGGTCTGGTTGGGCCAGTCAATAACCACTAATTACAATGTAAACTTTTTCTCTTTTTGAATAGTTTTATATTGTACAAATTTTAAATACCTGAGCAAGATTAATGATGTATCATAAGCAAATGGAGCTGTGGGAAAAAGGGCAAAGGAAACTACACCTAGTGGTGCCTGCGTTGATGTATATTTTATTTATATAACACCAGTTGTTCTTTACAGGATAATTACTAAACAAAATCCTAACTTTAATATGAAAACGTTAGAGAAAGTAATTGAATTAAGACACAGTAGAAGAGAGGTTATATATTGTACTTTGCTTACGCAGTTTACCTGTCTGGTCCTGTTATTTGGAAATTCCCTTTTGTTGCCCACCATGCAATCCAAAAATATGCCAGTCACGCCTTACTGAAGATTACCTGCTTTTAAACTGTAACACTAGTAATCTCTGTTACAGAGGAATGCACAGCTAAATTGATCGTTTTTGTCTTGTAAATAATAATATGATCAGGATGAAACATATCAACTAGTGCTGCATAAACAAATGGTTTCATTTTCCTGGAAACATATGACATTTAAAACCATATAATTAGATGTACATGGTGCGTACAACAATTTCTTCTCCATATATCTCCTTTAAAGGATATACAATATATATATATATATATATATATATATATATATATGCTTTCTGCATATAAATAGCTTTTAGCATATTTAGCACCACAAATGCCTTCCTCTGAGCCACCAAGTTAAATCCTACTCTGTTCTCAAGTAGTCTGAATATCTTAAGTATTTGAGAACTAAATATATATGTGTTTCCGGAGCAGTATGCAGTGTATGGGGTTACAAAGGGCCGGAAATTCTCAGAAAGAAAGATAATACATTTGGGAGAAGGTATCAGTGGGAAATGAAAATGCATGCCATTTTAATCAATGCACAATGTCTAGTGATCTTTGTCTTTATGCACTCTAAAAGTTTTATTAAGAGAGTGAATAGTTAAAGCAGAGGTTATTTACCTGTGCAGTTTATACTTAGCTCACTTTATATACATTTAGGATTATCATTAACAGATATATTGGTACAAAATGATATGGTGGCACATTTCAGTTTTGCTGTTATTGGAAGATGTTATGAAAATGGAAGGGATACTTAGCTTAAAAATAGTTTAGATGTTCTTGGAGGCTTAGTGAAATTGGGAGAAAACATCACATGCTTTTTCTTTGATCTCTGTTATACATGATAAGCTTGTTGTAGGAGGGCCCTCCTCACCTTTTGGTTTTGAACGTCCAAATTGTTATGTCATGGTCTACTTGTGTTTTTCCATTGTACGTCGCTGCAGAGTACGATGGCACTATGATCATCAAAAATAACAATGCCACACCTTACATGATCCAGCAAAGCTAAGATGCCCAGGTCGGTTGCAGGAATCAGGAGAAGTGTGAATGAATGAAGTTTTTGGAGTGATTTGGTGCAGGTTGATACAATAGGGAAACCTTAAAGAATTTATAGCCTGGATCCTTATCTTTCCCTTGGGGTTTGAAGTCTTCTAAGGTATCAGATAACATGCGGAGAGCAGGTAGGGTGGCCCAAGGCTCTGTCTTTCTAGCAATGCGTAAACATTCCTTTTGAAAAGGTTTGCATTCAGGAATATTCTTTGCAACCACACCCAGTACACAGAATCATTGCAAACCAGTTTTTTCTTCTTCTGTTAATAAGTCACCACTTTATCATGAATATTCCTTTTAACCTTTACTGTGATTGCTAAGTCTGTTCTAGAGTGGTTCAGCATTGGCAAACAATTTGAGGAAATTTGATATAGATGTGTGTGTGTATATATATATATATATATATATATATATATATATATATATATATATATATATATATATATATATAATATAAATACACACACATCGATCAGCCAACATTATGACCACTGACAGGTGAAGTGAATAACACTAATAATCTTGTTACCACGGCACCTGTCAGTGGGTGGGATATATTAGGCAGCAAGTGAACCTTTCATCTTCAAAATCAATGTGTTAGACGCAGGAAAAATGAGCAAGACTTCGATAAGGGCCAAATTGTGATGGCTAGACGACTGGGTCAGAGCATCTCCAAAACTGCAGCTCTTGTGGAGTGTTCTCGGACTGCAGTGGTCAGTTCCTATGAAAAGTGGTCCAAAGAAGGAAAAGCGGTGAACCGGCGAGAGGGTCATGGGCGGCCAAAGCTCTTGATGCCCATGTAGTCAAATCCAACAGACAAGCTACTGTAGTTCAATTTGCTGAAAAAGTTAATGCTTGTTCTGTTAGAAAGGTGTCAGAACACACAGTGCATCGCAGCTTGATGCCTACGGGGCTGCGTAACCGCAGACCAGTCAGAGTGCCCATGATGAATCATGTCCACTGCCGAAAGCGCCTACAATGGGAAGTGAGCATAAGAACTAGACCACTGGAAGAAGGTGGCCTGGTCTGATGAATCACATTTTCTTTTACTTCACGTGGATGGCTGGGTGTTCAGGAGGCTGCCTTAATATAACCGATTTGCAGTACTAAAAACATTTTGGCAGTTGCATTGATAGAGGCAAATGAGCCTTTCTGATATTACACAAGTCAAACTAGAGTTGTGCATTAGCCAAATCAAACTCACTTACTAAATACAAGAAGGCCTTCACACACATGGATACCAGCGTAGGGCAAAATATCTAAGGGAATTAAATAATTCAGCCAACTGGGTTCTGGCTGGTTCTCCTCCTCTTTTGACGAGCTGGATGAGTCTGGAGTCTGGCTCAAGTTCCACGTATCCGTGCAGCAATATTCATCAGACTCTGGTCTAGTAGAGTATTAGACATTGTTTAACTCACTTTGAGCATTCAGGAACGTCGAAGGGGAAATAAAAAAATCTAATATACTATATTGGATGACCAAAAAGTGTCTTATGGAATAATCCTTACATTTCCTTAACAAACTCTGATGTTATAACCAGGTAAACTTATAAAAAGAAAATGAATTGTGCCTTAGTGTAGTTTATTAACCCCATAATAACCAATGGAAAAAAATGTGTTACATGGGTATCTTGAGCAATGCTCAAAGTTAAACCTTGTATTATCTCCATAAATCCAGGATCTTAAAATATGGCATTGATAAAACATTACCGAAAAATAAAATTCAGAAATATAAGCATTGAAAATACTAAATGGCCTTTCAGATTATACAAAAATGGGAACATGAGATAAAAATATATAGCTGGATTTAAGGCAGCCACATCTTGTCGTAATAAACCCCACCTGTCATTCGGGGTTGAAACAAGCAGTATGTTATCTTGCTGATCAGGACTGGATTGATTCCAGAGAGATACATACCAACAATATTGATCTGTACAACAAAGTAATTGGTTAATGACATGCTAATTGGCTAACTAAGATCCCTAAACTAAAACAGATTAGCGTCTGATACCGATCTGTATTCAGAATATGCGCACATAACTCCAGTGGCCTGTGGGCCTGGCTCCAACTGTTTTGGCATCATTGGAAGTGTTTGTTCTTTGCAACAGCTTCTGTTTTACAAATTTGTGTAAGAAAAGTGGGATTCTTGTCAACATTCAAAGGAAATTCCTAGACCGCTTTACTGCTGGGCAGTCCCTTGTTAGCATGTCATTAAGGCATCTCTGGCATTGTGTGTGTTGGAGCCAGCAGGAACTAATACAAGTGTCAGCGAGCAAACGGTGTTGCAACAAAAATGTTGAAGAAACTTTAAATCACTACATACAATGACTAGCCGCTGACTTCCAATATAAAAGTTAGATAGAAGATAGCATTAAACCATAAAATGCTTGAGTCACTTACAACTCTTATAAGGGTTAAACACACCATGAAAAGTTTAGTAACAAGGTTTAAAGCCTAGCATCTATCCCTGTAGAATGCTGAAAAGGGGGCAAAAATCTGGGACCCCCACATCAAATCTGTGGCAGTTGACAAAAATTATCTTGTCTTCTCTTGGACCAAACATAGAATGTGTAAGTTGCTTACTGCTAAATACCAGATGTTTGTGCCATGTATCTGAATGAAGAATAGTTGCTGACAGTTGATAATCTCAAATGAGAATAAAAAAAACACGACTCCACAAACCAAATATTATAAGTGCGGCGTGGGAGTGAGATTGAAAAGCACATGTGCTGCAGCATCTGTGTTTGTCATCATAAATTTAAAAGCAATTGAAATATTGGAGACAAAACTGTATTCATTCAGGATGTTGGTAAATTGTATTAATTATGAACAGATTGAGTGATGGCAACGGAAAGCCACCAGCTGGACATCTGCCTTTTCTCTATGTAAATTTGCCCAGCTGAATTGGCACATTCCAACCTGACAACATTCACATTTCCAGCACTCAAGACTGATGAGAAACACAGTTTTATTAAAATATATATCTATAAAAAACATACTTGACTATATTCCAAGATGCACTGGTCTACGTGTTGACTGTATGCTTTCATAGGCAGATTATTCTGCCCAAACAGCCTCTACCTTCTTGAAAAACCAACGTGTTCATCAGGGACAGAGGACTACGCATTTTTACTGAATGTGAACAATACAATACACTATGGGCAAGAAACGTTGGCTTGAAACACTGCTGTTTTATTGGTTTTATGTTATGTCACATTTTGTCAATTTTGAAATGCTTTGTAACATTTGGTGGACCTGCCCGGTCGTAACTATATGGAGATCCATATTGCATGTCGGATGGTCCGTCTTTGGTTCATTCAAAGATAACTGCAAAATACTAAACGTACTTGGATGTTTACTACTTTCCTTGGATCGCTACAGTATTGGGGGAATATAAATGGGGAAAATTAGGGTTTATGTGATGCATTTATCAATGGAAATTCAGAGATTTACTGGGAAGGAGACTTTTCCTACCAGATATCGTAGTTTTGTATCATATTTGGGATATTTGTCTTGTGCTTTGTGTTATGATGATGGTGTACAACAATAAAAGTGTAACAAAAATAAACCCCAATGTGTTGACCACAGTTTGCACAGAAAGGGTTAATCTCAATAGCTGAATCCCATTATAACTTCCTGTAATGCTGCCTTTTAATGCGCCTGTAAAGTACACACACACTGGGCTAACATTTGTCAACTGTGAGCTAATAGTTTGAAGAATTGATTCATAGGTAGAACCTTGGAGATTAATTAATCACAGACTTACCACTAGTGATTTGCTTTAAATTAGTGCGAATGTGTGAATTCTGTAGAGTGCATGGCAGCGTGAAATAATAGGAGTTAATTTTTAATGGCCTATCTGACAACAAAGGTAGCTGGGGGGCAAGGGTTGCACTTTAATATATTTGTTCCAGGAATGTATGTGTTCCAGGAATATATTTATTCTTTAATATACCTATGTTACAGCTCTTTAAAAAGAACAATAAGGCACTGTGGTCTGTTCTCATGCCTTTCTTATTGTGCAGGATTTCAGACTCTCCGGATATCCCTGGAGGAGTACACATGGTTCTTTCATGATTAATGCACAGCCTGATCTACCTGCGCTCAGGTGGGGGCATTCTGAAAATCTTTATCCGGCGGTGGTGGTGGTATGGGGCTGGCATAGATAATAAAGATGTCGTAACTATAGAACATTTTTGTTCCACATTTTACTTTATTTTTATTTATCGGGACCTAAATGATGTGTCTTTCACAATGTTCTCCCAACATTGGCCATCACACATACAAAATTAAAAATAGTGGTTGTTATTTTGGCTGAGCATGGAATTCTTCTCCTTTTGTACGAGTATGTTATTGTGTGTGATTTTAAACTATTTTACTGACTCTATGGTAACAGAGCTACAGAATCTGCTGGCGCTATATAAATTAAGGTAATGTAAATATAATGTGGAATGATGGGCTAAAAGTGACTCGGGAAATATTTAGTATGCGAATGACTCTAAAGGGTGACCTCTAGTGGTTAAATGAGCCATCAACAACAAACCTGAATAATGCATTAACACGTGTGTTCAGTACTTAAATCAAGAGGAGAATTTAATCTCTCCCTCCCTTCTCAAGCGACTCGAATTTTGGAGCATAAGGGATTATATTGCTGCTGTCAGACAGAGGAAAATCTAGCACAGGAACCAGAGTTACGTTTGGCTTCTGTTATTAGTACCTTTGCTCCGAAAATGCTGTCCATTCAATTCTTTTCAGCTATTAATGTTAGTCCCTTTTTGTACATACCTATAATATTATATATTTTTTTAACAACTAAATACTTTTTTGTTCAGCTCTGCACTCTTATGTTAATGTGTTTTATAAGGGTTCATCCAAGAAGGAATTGCGTAATTTTGGTGCAAAAGCATTGATACAAGTTTTTATATTTTAAATTTATTATTTTACTTACTGTCCCTCATTGTAAAATATGAATATTATGGGTCCACATGTTATATTTCAAGTCCTTGTAAATAGCTTGTGAATACATATGTTTCACCATCTAATCAATCTGTCTTCTATTCTTAAAATACAATAGTGTTAAGAAGCAGCTGAACATACAAAATGTGAATGAAGTGCATAGTCTTTAATACAAATAATACTATTGGTTTCCATCTATTCTTTTCCCTGTTATTTTTAAACCTTTTCGACAATTATTTGTCCTTCCTGGGATATGGATCGTATTACTGTGCGGATGTTTCTGCTGCCTACACAAGCCTTTACTCGCAGGTTTGGAAGCCCTTCAATGGGATTGTTCCTCATCTGACAAAGCAATCAGACATTTCTGTGTAATAGACTCATTGTTCTGTGGGGTGGGTATGAGCCTTGCGCCTTAAATAATTGCAAGGGGAAGTTGTGCAAAGAATGCTTTCTTAAACTTTGACATAATAAATTGTTTTTTGTTTTTTTTAAAAAGACCTCTCTGTAGATTATCTCATGGAATTTCCAAGAAACAAGAAGTTTTCTGAAGGATCACCTTTTAGCTTTATTTATTTCATTCTTTTACTGCACAGAGTTGACATTTCTGTACTAAACCGTGGAAAATAAAATATAGCAAAATAAAATGTGGAGGTCAATATTTAGTGCTAATAGAGGCTTTAAACTTTTTTGTTTTAGATTTTTAAGCACTTTCAGAAATAGTTTGAGCAGTGAAATCCATTTTAGCTTTGTTGAAATGCTGACATTTCAGTTGCCATAAGGCACACAGGGTGAATGTCAGGTGGTCCTACATATTAATTGCAGAAAACGGGTAACCACAACTTCGGTCTGTATAAAGTAAGCTGTTTAAAAGGGTTTACATGCTTGTCTCAGTTTGTTAGGACAGTCACATAAACATGGTGGTGGATACCATGGCATCACAACTCAACCAGGTAGGACAGAAGGGAACATACTGTCTTAGGTATGGTTTTGATAACTGAACTGTGAGTTTCTAGGCGAGTTGTAGGTAATTTAAACATTTCATTTTTCTTAATTATGCATAACTCTAAAATGTCACTTTCGTAGAGGGATAGCCCATCTTTGAGACCTAAATCCATGTGTCCATCTTTCCTCCACTGAAGTCCTGAATGTAATATGTTTAGTGTGTATTAGTATATCAAAGTGTTCTACAGCCCTAAATCTCACTGTAATGTGTAAAACAGCAGAAATTTATAAATTAAAATTGAATTGAGAATAAAAGAAATCATTTTTCTCAAATTCCAAAACAGACATCATAAGGTCAAACTCGGTAGCCAAATGCTCTCTAACAAAAGAGTGACCATGTGAAATGTTGGGATGGTACGAGTGTGTATTATGAAGAGCTCATCCAGGCATGCTTCTGTTGTGTTATTAAATATATCTGATATCATGAATGTCATCTCACTGGTTCATGCTGCCTTATACAGGTCATACTCAGTCGTTTATAATGCAGATCAGCACATAAGAACATCTGACAAATCTATGACATAGTCCAGCAACATGGAATGAAACGCGTCAGTAACCACTACTCTATTGAGGTTTATTTATTTAGTTTTTTGTCCTGTGTCATGGAAGAATTTACTACTATTTTTTATATTGGAATAAGCAATAAGGGGTTAACCATTTTTTAATTGTATACATAGTCTCTCTCAATGTCCTTATGAGTAAGGATATTTCTCTAGCCTTTTTTTTTTCCTCTTGTTTGTTTGATCTAATAAACGGCCTGAGGCACCGTACCCAGAAGGCAACAACTACTATTGTAGTGAGGTTGCTATACTTCATTATATTCATATGACAATTCTAGCCTGCCTATTTTTCCAGTTTCTGTAAGTGACCAAACCAAATTGTATCCTTATTTTTTTTTCAGATTAGCCAAATGCCTGTCCCGTGCATAATTCAGTTTCAACATATGTTTATCCATTCAGAACTACAAGTAATTAGTATGACACCCACAGTAATTGAGGGAATCTGACATAGGAGAGCGAGGCTTCCAATCCCAGAGCAACTGCCTCATTTGGCTTCGTAATTTTTTCTGTAGGATTATCAAGACTTTGAATTGAAGAGCCATTACACAACAGATGTGTGCACTTCTCCGCCATATACTAAAAAGGATATCATCCCGTTAGTCATATATAACTTTCGTTAAGGGAACAATTAATAATAAAGCTAAATGAGCAGAGATTTATCCATACAGGGACCTCTAACAGGTACCTCTGAGAAGCTTGCAGTGCTCCATCTATTCAATGACATTGTAACATCCCCTTGTCTTGGGTAGGTGTCTGTGTATAAATCCCAAGGCTGCTAACTCTCAAAATGAAAATAATTTTTAAAAGTACTTTCACAACATGCATTAATAGCTGTTAAAATGCATAAAATATATTCATTATCAATATAAATTGCATGTTTTTAATAATATCAGTATCGTAGCAGGTCTCAAAGTGTTTCTTTAATCTTCAGTAGTCCTCATTAATGAAAAGGTTTGATACCCCTGGTATATATATAGTGCTAAAAAGTGTTTATGCATTATGATACATAGCTGTACATGCTCGTCTTAAAACACTTCATTTGGAGCCACGAATTTCCAATGATACGCTTCCAGTTCCAGTGACATTGGTGATGAGAAGAAGAACCTGCGAATGTAATACGTTCAGAAATATTTCTCGTTATATTATGTTGGGAAACTCTAATTATAACTAATAATGTCCACACACGCTCAGTGAAGTTTATTGCAGACCCAAAACAGAAGCCAGGCCCTGGCACTTCCCAGGTACCTAGCAGTGCTGATTGTTCCCATGCAAAAGGTGTCAGTGAGTGAATTCCAAACTGTATTTATGGCTAAGGACTGAAAGGTTACATTCCAGACCTATCTCATGTCTCTTATCTCAGAGCCTGACAATTGCATACTGTTTCTACTAGCCTGGAGCAAACTGGGAATAGTGGGCTTCCCAATTATGTTCTCAGGATGGTGTATTTTCCCACAGACTAAAGCATATTTCCTAGCATATTAGTTTAATTGAGGGTGAGCGAGATTGCAGTCCAAAAACATATTAGTATTTCATATATATATATATATATATATATATATATATATATATATATATATATATGTATATATTACAAAGTAATGGAGTTTACATTCAGCAATGTGCATTGCAACACTTCTTGGAAACAGCTGAACATTAACTTAAAAGTAAGATATATAAGGATCCAGAGATGAATAGTGAGCAGTTTGGATGAAGAATTAGGAGCCATACTTTACAGTCCATGCAGAGGTGAGGGATTGTTTGAACAGCTTGGATTCCCCTGTCGGTTATTCTTCATACTATGAGTCATCTGCACTTAGCACAGCTGTCTTGCCCACTGGGGGTTTATACTAAATTGTGTGAAGTTGGTAGAGCAGAGGAGCGCATGAATCATTAAAGTAGACCAGAACATACAAAAATTCACTTTTTTTTTAGAAAACAAATGTCCTTCAATGCTGTTTAATGCACATATGCAGGGATATTATTTTTTCCTGTGATAATCAGTGGACTTCTATTTCTGTTGCTGAATACCACGCAATTGTACCATAGTTTTCGTTTGTGTCCAGCAGGTGGTGATAGAGTGACAAAAATTGGACCATACCCATTGTGGTTTTACATTACATAGACATTTTATTGGTAATATCTTGTTAAAAACCTACAATAGTACAGTGTTGGACAAAGGATTGGTTAACTAAAACAATAGAAAAAAAACGACCTATTATGGTATTTTGGATGGTTTTTGATTTAACTACAGTATTTTGTGCTGGATCGTTGGTTATAGGGGCTCGTGAACTAAACTACAAGAAGTTTCCTCATTTTGACATTTCTAAAAGAAAAAAACATTGACTTATAGACTTATAGATGACAAGTATGTCAGGAAAGATGGAAAATGTGACATTATAAAACCCTCTACAAAGTGTATAGAATGTAAAAATAACCTCAACAGTTGTACTTATGACATGGGAAGACCAACCTCAACTGTTCAGTTAACACTTGTATGAAATACTGGTTTTGTACTTACACAGAAATAGGTTAAACTGGAAGAAAATTAATTTTAATTTATACAATTAAACCTTCCCAATATTATACTGCTTTCAGACCTGGAGCCTTCCAGGGACTCGAGATTACACAACATTTAAGTTTCTGCAGACACTGGTATGTAATAGAAATGACAAAACATGAATTATCGTGTACACATCTGGGAATGTAAAACTCTTTCCTATCCAACATTTAACACAATACACATAGTTGTCTAGGGAAGCTGGCAAAATGCAAAAAAATGTTGCTCTTAACCGCTTTACAAGGTACAACAAGCTCTTGTTCACTCAGGGCCATTGCTTGCAGAGACATGAATAACCTTAAAGAATTGGGGCCGCTTCCTATCTGACTCTGTAACTGTTGAGCTGTAGCTGGCATTGGATTCGGTGCCCACACCCAAGACTAGTGCACTGTTTGAAATAAGTTTAGTGCAGGGTGATAGAAAAAGCTTTTGAGACCCCAGAGTTCTCTTCTTTAGATTTGTGCAAAGTTTAATAAACCGAGGCTATAACCATAGCAACCAGTAGAATGGTCCATTTAGCATAAGCAGTCCATTGGCTGCTGTGGTTATAAGACCACCTTTCACTTTGCACCAGAATCATGCTTTTATTCATAACTCCATAGCACAGTGATGAGAAGTTTGCATTGTACTTTAGGAAAGTTGAGAACCCACTTCTCGTTGCTTTGGCCATAAAAAGGCCATTTTTCTATACTAAGTGTGTACCCTAAAATATTATGGCATGTGATGATTGGAAGAAAGTGCGTCCCCCAGCTTACAATATATAACAGTAACTTCAAGTGAACTGATTACTATTGCGCACGCCCTGGGAATTCTGGCTATGTTCCAATGTTATACATGTAAATGACTAAATAGTTCATTGCGGCTCATATTTGGCTACAATTTTCTGCATGTGATACATAGTTTCTGGAATGGCATTCTGTTGATGCTTAGGCTACTGTTGACTTACGACACCACCCAACAAAGAGACACGGAAAAAATAATATTTTGTGGAATATGGACCAAATTCAACATTTCTGTGGATTGGCTCATTGTGACATGCACAGCTGTGGATTGTTTATGACCTTTTGTTTTCACCTATAACCACACAGTTAATTTTCTTTCATAATGAACGCTCAAACATTTGTTCTAAAATGGATGCAGAGGAGGAAATGGACATTGGGGTTTATGCACTAATAACCATATTAGCTGAAAAAGTAAGTTTAATGTTCTTTAGAGATAGAGTTGTATACAGGCATCTTTTGCAACTACTGTTCTCTACAAAAAATAATTTCACTCTCAAATGAGCGGTACAGTACTATTTTCTAGTTAAATGCATGGACTCTAGTGTATTTTACTGCATGTAAATATGGGCAGACGTTCTTAAATTATTGGAAAAAGAAAATGAGACATTTGCCTCATTTAGCTCCTCCCACACTGCCTCTAAAGAAAGCTGGCAGCATACTACAATATATTTCTTGCACATGCTCAGTCACTGAGAGTAGCAGCAGCCAATCACTTGTGTTCTATGTGAACACTGATGTTTTGCTAGCATTTACGTGATTGGCTCCAGCTCCAGTGACTCTAGTGGCAGGTATACTGAGCATGTCCAAGGAATTTACATACTAATTCATCCTGGTTTCAGTAGAGGCAGCCATGGGAGGAGGAATATGAGACTGAATAAAGAACACAATGCTCCAGTTTGTGTAAACTTAAATCCATTGGATCCTTCCAAAATGGACTCCAACATGCATTAAAAATATTAATGTATTTTTGGGGACTAGATTGTTGTTTCAGCACCAAACTTCATTCTGTCCACACTTTGTAAACATGTACAAATAAACGTATACAAAACAGAATGTGTGGCTTGGAGGCTTCCTATGATTAAATAAACAAGACTGTTTAGCAATCAAGGTTAAAATCCTGCCCTTCCTAAATCTTTGGTTGCATTCATGTTGTTTAGTGACATCACTGCCTTGCTCTAAAATATATAACTTTTTATTGTTGAAAAGGATATAGGCATTTCTAAAGCATGGGGCATTTTCAATCAATGTAGTTAGGATAAACAAGAGTGTATGCAAGGATATGGATCCAATGTCCCAGTGAGTGTATGTGTGGATATATATAACCAGCCCTTCTCTTCTCTTGTGTGACTACGGCCTCACACGTTGTTAAACCTAATGTAAATTGGCACTTTATAAAAAGAAGGAAACACTCTGCAGTGTACATTGAACCTAATAAAGGTACATGGTACCGGAGCAGTATATATTTTTTTCATTCATGGCTGTTAAAATTAATCCACGGGGTTATTTTATTATTGGTTTTGGTTAAAATTCTTGGAACGAGGCAGTTTAGAGATGGGAATTCTTAGTCAGCCGCACCATTTGGCTTCCTAACTGGATTTTGTACAATGGTATATCCATAACGCCTGCCAAGCAAAGGGATATATTTCAGTAGGCTGTTCCAGTGGACACTCTTTCCTTTATTTGGACACTGGGGGGGGGGAAGTCGCCCACAACCTTTTCTTTTCTGTACTGCTTTTGCCAAATATTTCTAAAATGCAAAATGCAATAAAATATTACAGTGCTTGGCGTTGTGCAGTAAAGACTCGCCTAATGTGTGGTATCTGATTCTTCCCTCTGTCCCGTGGTATGGAATGTGCCCATTCTGATGCCGTTTAAAGTGTTGCTAAATGTACTTAAGTGATGGCACGTACCCATACAAGGAGGACTATCTATGAGAGCATTATCTTTGTACACAACTGGCACTCTGTCCTCGCGTCCTGGTCTATTCTTAACTTTCTTGTGCTATTAACAAGGTATTTGTACTTGGATGTGTATACCAGGCATTGTGTGTTTAATCACTTTGAATATCTTTTTATTTAGTGCACTTTCCACAGTCACTTACATTTATATGCTTTCTGGTATCATCCAGAGCATAAAACATTACAAAAAGCAGTAAACTCCTGCAATGCGGTAAATTTTGAGGCAACAAATGTAAAATATATATACCGTATTTGCTCGATTATAAGACGAGGTTTTTTTCAGAGCAAACGCTCTGAAAAATACCCCTCGTCTTCTAATCAGACCTCAAATAGAGGTCTGATTATGAGACTAAGATCCAGATCCCCCGCACCGCTGCAGGGGACCTGGATCCTCCTGTCCCCCCCCCCCACACACTTACCGGTGCTTCCTGCTGTATTGCCGGGGCAGCGGGTTGACGTCTGCGTGATCCGCGTAGACAACGTCCGCTGCAGCTGGAAGGAGGTGTGGCTAGCAGCGGGGGTTGTCTGCGTCCATCGCGGATACCTTCCCCGACTGTCAGAGATCAGAGTTCCCCGCACCGGTGCCGCACCGGTATAAGGGAGGTATAAGGCATTTCAGGAGGCAGAGTGGCGTTAAGGGGGCATTTAATAGAGCACTCTGCCTCCTGAAATGCCTTATACCTCCCTATATGCCACTCTGCCCCATAATATGCCTTTTAACCCCCTATATGCCAGAATGGCATATAGGGGTATAAGGCATTTCTGTAGGCAGAGTGCTCTATACAATGCCTTTTAACTCCCTTAATGCCACTCTGCCTCCTGGAATGCCTTATACCTCCCTATATGCCACTCTGCCCCATAATATGCATTTTAACCCCCTAAATGCCAGAATGGGATATAGGGGTATAAGGCATTTCTGGAGGCAGAGTGGCACATAGGGGGTCAAAAGGCATACCATGGGGCACAGTGGCATATAGAGGGTTAAAAGGCATATCATGGGCCACAGTGCCATATTGGTGTGGCAAGCCTGGGGGCAGATGTGTGTAACTGGGGGACAGGTTGGAAAGTAAAAGGAAATAAAAACAAAAAAAATATTTTTCTCAATCATAGCTTTTATTTAAAAAAATAGTTTACATGAATTAACATTTACTGGTAAAACTTTTTTCCTTTAGGGTCGTCTTATATTCAGGCTTTTTCTTTTTTTCCAAAGTTAATATTCAGATTTTGGGGGTCGTCTTATAATCAGGGTCGTCTTATAATCGAGCAAATACGGTATATAATATTTTTTATTGTGTGGATTAAAGAAAAGGCCTAGCATCGTTCAGTAGGATTGTATATTCACTTATGTCATACCAGGTAATGCTAACAGGGCCGGCCCAAGACATAATGCCGCCTGGGGCGAAGTTTAAAATGCCGCACCCCCCCCCCGCTGACGCCAGGGGTCATTATCTACCCTTCCTCTCCCTCCCTCCCTCCCTATTATCTACCCTATCCCCCCCCCCCCTTTGTGCTTCACTTACCTTCCAGCAGTCCTGCGGCGAGTCTCCCTGCTCTGCCACAGTGCGTGCTGCTTTACTGCTGAGCACCGGAAATGACGTCATATTCCAGCGCTCAGCATTACAAGCCGGCACCGAGACCGAGCTAGAGGGCTAGCAGAGGAGAGAGAGGGGCGCTGAGCACCTCACTCTGCTCCATGGTAGGGCAGGCCCTGAATGCTAAGATTACAAAAAATGTGATACAATAGAAGGACATTTTATACAGAGAAATGGGCTCCCTGTTATGATTAGAGTAGGGGCAGTGGAATGGGTGGCAAAAGTCCCTTTGAAGTCACGTTTAGTATGGAGTTTATATCTGCTGTAAGCATTCATCGAAGCCATATTTTTTTACAGCCCTGTATACTGGGATGCTATGTAAAGTTGTACGGCCCATAATGTACGAAACATAGCATAGTCTGAATTCTTAAGAAAGGTTAAAGACACGCACATTTGAAGGATGTATGGAACGGCAAGGAGTGGGGGTTGTATCCTCAAGTTTTACAGCTCTTTACTCAGGAAATGTCAGCAGAGAACTTGCTGAAAACCTGATAAATTTTAAAAAATCGACAATGGGACAATCTATGTATGTCCTGTTGGGACTTGCTAAAGCATCTGGAAGCTTTTCCTTACTGTTTTTCCCAACAAACATAAGGCTCCCAGTACCCCAGAGGGATTGTTCTTTTTTTTAAATGGATGTTGTGCTGTCATTTTAAAAGTTTGATTTGTTCCTCAACATATATTTATAGTTTGAGCTCCTTAAATATTGTGGGAATAGGTATATCGTCAGCAATGGGGCTGTAAATCTAATGGCAATCTTACATAAATCAGGTTTCCTAGGGAGTAACTGAACCCAAATGAAATATCAAATGAAATAGATCAAATCAGAATACTTCTCTATATGCCCCTTCTGGGATAGGTCACAGTTTCATAGAATGATCGAAGGTTCTATGTATTCTATATGGTAAAATAACTCATACGCTTTTCATTTTATCTATCTTTCCAAATTAAAGTATATATTCTTAATTCTGTCAGGGCTTAGCAGTGGTTGTGTGAATTTTTGTAATGGCCAGCTAAAAACATCCTGTTGGATAATCCATTGTGTAAAATTAATTGTGTGAAATTAACCATAGAGGACCCAACCTATTGTTCTGTCAGTGCTTACAATGTCATGATGATCTAAGTAGGGGCAGTTGGAAATATTACTAGGATAGGGTAATTTAAAAAAAAGTTTTGTCATAATTGAGCATGGCTAGCTAAGACAGGGAAGGTTTAAGAAGATAACTTTCCAGTTCCGTACTGTGGGCCTGTGTCCCATGGCCCAACCAGAGCTTGCAGGGCAAATCTAGAGCGTTACTATGTACACTAACAGCTGTATCAGGAAATCCTGGCGTCGTACGTGGTTCTAGACTGCAGAAGTGTAAAAGACTTCCTCGAAGGTGCCCAAACTCAAGGAAGCAAATGCTTCCTGGAGTGTCTCTAAAGGGTTGTGTACTATTGAATTGCTATCATAACATACTTCATAAACAGCACTTTTCCTTTTCCGTGTAATTATAGTATATAGTACAGCAAAGCAGGTCTATGACTAACCATTGTTCCAGGGATTCGGAAGTAGAATTTAGCTGTTATTATTGTTTATCTCTTGAACTAAAGTTAGATAAAACATAGACTCTATCTTTCCAAGTCCCCATCTAGCGTATATTCCTTCATAATGAATCATTATTAATGGAGACAGAAAAGTAAAGACAGAAGGAGAACAAGGGGCTGTGAATAGAGACATTGCATGCTAAATAAACATAACTATTAAAATGATTACATTATAATTCTGAAAGATTCAGTGCTGAATCAAAATATGTTTTTTTAACAATAAACATATTTTCTAACATTTTCACCGTTAAACTATGAAATTATTCAAAGTATCTATCATTTTCATCTAGCTCTGAGTACTGTTTGAAGTAGTAATTATTTCTGTATTCTCTCATTTGAAGATGTGTCGTGTGATCTGTCTGTTAACTCGGGTGTACAGAAATGCCTTTCATTATGTATATTAAGTGGCCATATAACTTCTGTATGAATAGGATCTATTAATGCCACTTGTCATAATTACATGATTGAAAGACAGGATTCATGACTGCTGTGGATCTCAAATGGTTTTTGTGAAGAAAGTAGGAGAATCTGCAAAAAAATGCATAGGGAATGTAGTATGTATGTGTAGTATGATTCATAGATTACTACTAAACCACCTTATTATTATTATTATTATCCTTTATTTATATAGCGCCAACAGTTTACGCAGCGCTTAATACAATACATAAATTCAAGGGATATGACAAGACAAGAATTGACAGACTAAGACAAACCGATACATTTGGTGGAGAGAGCCCTGCTCGCAAGCTTACAATCTAGAGGGAAATGGGGTGACAAACATAAGGCATAGAGAAAGGGTGAGAGGTATTGTGGGGGTTGTATCGATGACAAGGAAGTTCTAGCAGCTAAGATGGTATGCTTCTCTGAAGAAGTGGGTTTTTAGATGTTTCTTGAAAGTTGGGAGGGAGGGACAATGCTGAAGGTTCCTTGGGAGTAGATTCCAGAGATATGGGGCAGCTCGAGTGAAATCTTGTAGACGGGAAAAGGAAGAGGTGATGAGTGAGGAGGAGAGCCTTAGCCCATGGGAGGAACGTAGGGATCGAGTAGGAGAGTATTTGCTAATGAGGTCAGAAATGTACGGAGGAGCAGTATTATGGATGGCTTTATATGTCAGTACCAGGATCTTAAATTTAATTCTAAAGGTAATTGGGAGCCAGTGGAGGGTTTCACAGAGGGGGGAAGCAGAAGAGGAGCGACGTGCAAGGAAGATGAGCCTAGCAGCGGCATTTAGGATAGGTGCCAACCAGAAGAGTGTTGCAGTAGTCAAGACGGGAAATGATAAGGGAATGAACGAGTGTTTTTGTGGATTCTTGGGTGAGGAATGGGCGGATACGAGAGATGTTTTTTAGGTGCAAGCGGCAGGATTTGGCGAGGGACTGAATGTGAGGGATGAAGGAGAGGTTTGAGTCAAGGATGACCCCAAGGCATCGGGCCTGGTTAGTAGGAGAGATAGTCGTGTTGTTAATGGTGATAGAGAATTCAGGTAGTGGAGTGGAGATGGAGGGAGGGAAGATAATGAGTTCAGTTTTAGAAAGATTAAGTTTCAGGTAGTGTTGTGACATCCATGAAGAAATAGCAGACAAGCAATTGGTAATACGGGACAGGAGAGATGGAGAGAGATCAGGAGAAGACAGGTAGATTTGGGTATCATCTGCATATAGGTGATACTGGAGGCCAAATGAGTTGATTAGTGTGCCAAGAGAGGAAGTATAAAGAGAGAACAGCAGAGGGCCAAGGACTGAACCTTGGGGGACACCAACCGAAAGTGGAAGGGGTGATGATGTCTTGCCAGAGAAGTTGACAGAGAAGGAACGGTTAGACAGATATGAGGAGATCCAGGAGAGAGCTGTATCTCGAATGCCTATAGAAGTAAGTAAGAACAATTACTTGTAAACTCCTTAGAACTTGGAATATAACAAACTGAAAAACACTGAAAAGGGTGTTCAAAGATGTGACTGAGCAGGTAATTAATTTAGTAGTCATGTACAGTGACATCATAGCCCATGTGTGACCACCCTTACCTTCATTTATCTCACGCTTATTCACAGCAAGACATGCAAGTGTAAGGTACATTTGAATCATGCTGCCCATGGCCATTAATGACCTTCATGCATGATTTCATCTACTTTCTCCAGTTGAGCAGGACCAAAGGAACAACCTGAAATAGGATCATGTTTTCACTCATCTAAGTACATTGGCTCCTATGTGCAAGAGGTGGGTTTTTTACCTCTTGCTAGTAAAGTAGGCTATAGGTAGCTTTACTAAAGAAAAGCTGTGACGACATTTCCCAACTACACAAAGAAATAAAGAAAAGTTGCAACTCCTTTTTTGAGCATGCTTCATTTCATTTCAAATTGGTATTTTGGTGGGGGTTAACCAAAATCCGTAAAGAATGAACGATTGTGTGTAGATATTTCACTGTAATTGTGAGATGTTTCTAGAGCGATTCATACTTCTCTGCTGCATGCGTTTGTTACATGCCAATTTATCCCGGTATTCTTTGTTTCACTTGATTGGCTTTTTGTCAAGCCTGAAAATGAGCACAAACATTGGGAATTCCTGGCACGGCTATGAATCTTGTTTAGGCAAGTTTTCCAAAAACACAATGTTCATGATATGTGTTCATGGATGGACCTGTGTTTGTATGAATATATACTGTATATGAACAATAATACATTATATATATATATATATACATATATATACACACACACAAATAGCTTGTAATTCTTGCTTTTAGAGCCGAAACACATCCAGTCCTCTCTCTTCATGTCACTATCCCACTCATCAGGAGAGGTCAACAATCAATAGAGCGTGAGAGCACTTTGACCTGAAACTAGCTCACTTGTTTCAGATTTACTTTATTTCAGGCGTGATTATCCCTCAGTACAGACCATAGTTTAAGATTCAATGGCTCCTAATTAAGACCTTGTTTGTGTTCAGATAACTCTGCTAGTCATTATAGACTGCAATTTGTTAATAAGCCTACTAACTTTAGTGCCTTGAGATGGCTGGGCAAATATATGCTCTAGTTCAGACTAGGATCCAGTCATACAAATTATGGAGTTAACTTGATTTTTTTGAGGAGCCGAGGATACACCAATAGAATTTAGTATGAAATGGTGAAAAAAAAGCCAGTATTTGTCCTGCCTTGCCCTAGCGCTACATACACATGAATGCTAATACACATAAACTGAACATTAAGCATTATCTGCCCTTGTTTTATTTAACTCTCAATGTGATTTGAGCAAGTACCATAATTGTGTTTATATTATGATTTATTAATTTTTATAGTGCCATCATATTCTGCAATAATGGGTAAACACGACATAACAAGTAGTTAACAACATAACAAGTCGACTTACAGAAACAAGAGCTAAGTAGAACCATGCGCAAACAGCTTACAGTCTAGAAGGAGTTAAGAGTATATTATTACACAAGTGGTAAAAGTGCCACATTTAGGGATGGACCAGCCACTCTAGTTAAAAAATAACTAGGAAAAAACCTAAAGTAAAAGTGCTCTTAGATTCACAACGGTATGCCTTTTGTAAATTCATATAAGGTATATATATATACATATATATATATATATACTGTGTATATTCTATATACATACGGCAATGTATGTAGGATAGTGTGCCTCGTAGGAGATATATGTTGGCTGCAGAGTTCAAGCCCATGCTACCTCATTGTAACCTGTGTGCATTCTGAGAGTTTCTGTTATCTGTAGCAAAATATTTCTTTCAATTTATGTCGTCTGTCAAGAGTGAGGTCAATTGTAAAGTGCACTGCAGTTGTTTCAGCTTTTCCTCACTCGTGCGGGGCTGGCTTCTGATAAGGAGGTTTGGTTTAGTATTTTTATGGCCCCACCTCCTGTAGTTTTAGCTGTTTGAAGGGTAATGTGTAGTTTGCTTGCTTTAGAGGACAAATCAACGTGAACAGTCATCCGTAGAGTTTCCGAGCCACACCGATGGCTCTTACATGGATTTATCCTGTGCTAGCTATCCTGGTTGTCACGCTACCTGCATTGTCAAGTGCACAGATTTTGAACTGGTTGTGGGGTGGAAACCAGAAACAAGTTACAACATCAGCTACTACACAGAAGCCGACAGAAGAAGCTGCAACTTTTGTTACGGATACAGAGCATCACCTGCATGATGTATTAAAGCATGCCGAACACCTTTCCTCTGCTACGTTACTACCTGCAAGTCATCAGCCACCATCCACTGTGCCGCCAGATGCAAGTAGCTTAAACTGGATTAGGGAAAATAACCAGAATCAAGTCACGACATCTGTTCCTGCACAGAAGCCCGCAGATGAAACGGTTAGTTTGGGTCCCCATTCAGAGCGTCCTGTGCCTGATGCATTAACAACTGTGCAGCATCCCCCGCCTGCAGAGCTTCATTCATCAAACGCAGGTAATGCAACTCCAGCAGCATCTCCCTCTGAATCTAGTGCATCTCAACCTGCAGCAACAGTCAAACAGCTTGATGACACTGTAGCCACACAGAAGGGTGATCCAACTTCAAGCAACCAACAAACTGCATTTCCCCCAGGTGTACCAAAACATCAGGAAAAAGCAATATTTAGTATTTTCCAGTTACAGAATACAGAGGAGAATGTTTATGTGGCCACAACTGCTACACCTGTAGTAGCAGATGAAACCAATGATTTGGCTGTGTCACAGGGACCAATAACCCCACAAAATACACATCAGAACAATCTTGCTGGAGTGGGGGCTGAGATTTTAAATGTTGCAGAAGGAATAAGGAACTTTGTGCATGGCTGGGAAGATAAAGTTGAGCAGACCACGATGACACCTGCTGATCATGTACCTGCTCATGGACTGGAAGAGGCGACTCCTAGGACTGTTCAGAGCTTTCGGATAAATATGCCTGATAATTTAACTCAAAAAGGTCTTAGACAGAATGACACAACTACAGAAAATAATACAAATAGTTATTTTCCCGACTCAGATAATGTGACCTTATGGAAGAACGTGTCTTCAAGGGATCACAGGACTCATCAGTCAGGTATTTCTTCTTTTCCTGTGAATCCAACAGTGGATGTTTTGACCACAGAACCTGTAAGCAGATCTTTTTCAGGAGATGACCTTGAAGGAGCTGAGAATGTACCACCTTTTTCTGAAAGCAGAAACCTGGAATTAGGAGGACTACACTTAGATACCACCTCTTTGAGTTTGAACTCACAGACCATGCATGCAGATCACACAGACAGTATGCACCATGCTTCTTCAATGAAAGTTACAGGGTCTCCTGTCAGTGGCCTATCCCATGATGTGATAAATTCATCCCAGTCATTATTACATAGGGAAAATATACAAAATCATTTTGTTAACTCCAATCGGTCTGATCAGAATATTGAGCTTCCTAAACATTCTGGGATAGCTGCCACTGCAGATGGGGCTTTGGCTCCTAATACACATGCATCTAGTCTAGTAAGGCATTTTGCTGCAAGTACACCTGAACCAAATTTACTAACCAGTACTAAAGCTTCTACACCAGCTTTTAGAAATAATTACACAAAGACTGCTTTTTCTTTGCCAAAATTGACTGCACCAAATTCTCGCTGCTTGCCTTTCCCCAGCAATCTCCTCTTCTGCCACAAATTGGGAATTGACAATTTTATGCTACCAAATTATCTGAATCATAGCAATGTGCTGGAAATTAAGGCTGTTTTGCATGATTGGGAGGGGCTTCTTAAATCTCAGTGCCACCGCTTCCTGGAATGGTTTCTCTGTTTACTGCTGGTGCCAAGGTGTAATACTTCATCCCTAGTGTCACCTCCAGTACCATGCCGGGGGTTCTGTAAGGCCATACAGGACGCCTGCTGGAATCTTCTGGGGGAGAGACATCTCCCAGTGTCTTGTGACTCTCTTCCTGAGGAGGATTCTGGGGTTTCATGTGCATATATTCATTATTTCATAGGTTCAGAGACAGGTGAGGTCTCTGCTTCCTCAATAGGTAAGTGATTTTTCAACTGCCAATTATCTGCAGAACATAATTGTGAAAGGTAATGTGCTTATTACAATTTTCATTGTAGGCAACAATAGGAAATGTGTTGTCTCCAACAAAGATGGTGGATATGTGGAACTGTCTTTAGGCAGAAGTGCTATTTGATAATGTAAAGGCATTTTGCATGCAAGCTGCCCTGACAAATAACCAAACAGTGTAAGCCTGAATTCTTAAAATAGTTCAAGTAGCAGACTACATGTACCAGCTGGTTCTTATCTGCCATCATATTTTGGGTCACAATATGAAGAAAATTGCATTTAGTGGACACTTAGCACATTAAGTGATATATTTCTACACATTGTATACAATGGACACTTGGATTATCTTTTATAAACCCTAGAAGACTGCTTCAGACCCTTTGACTTGTTGGGTTCCACTTATAGGTTGTTTGAGGACATGTCAGGATATGACATCATTTTCGAGCATCTGTCAGGCTGGGCACGGAAGTGCAAGGCAGTGCCTGTAGAGTCCTTATTCTTACTAGACCCACAGGGCTGAGGGAAGCTGAATAGGGGCTTTAGAAATTCAGGGCCCTACATTATTCCTCGTGGAGAGTTGACCCCCATGACGCTTTTAGGATGCGATTAAGTACTCCAAATGACCATGGCATTAATTTTTTGTCTGTAAACAGCACTACATTTTCTTTAAGTCATGAACTGTAAATGCCTCTATGGCTAGCACAGAACAAGATCATTATAAATGTATTTTTAAGCCTAACAAAAATTCCAGGTATTGAATATTCTATGAACGCTAGTGTTTTGTGTCTTACTGTGCTTTTTTAGCTGGCAGTGGATGAAAGGGCTGTGTACTCAGGATCAATAACCGGCCTTGCAGCTGGATGAGTGCTTTAGCAAGTATAGTACAGGATCTGCCAATTACACTGTTTTTTTATTCCAGATAACAGATCTTTTCATGGATTTTTGTTTTCTTTTTTTTGTGTCTCTGTTCAGGGGCAAGTTGAAATCTGTAAGTGTCAGGTCAGGATTAACCAAATGAGCATGTAAAGCAGATTTATCCACATTCTGATGTCTCATGACAGGACACTGGTGTTTGCGTGATGTCACTTGCAGCTTCCTGGTGGTGTGATGTCATACTATGCCAATTTTGTTTGGGGGGGGGGTTGTGATGGGTTAGCCACTCACTGAGTAATATCTTTTCCAGCACTCTCAATGACCGATTCAAGTTAGTCCAAGTTAATTCTGGATTGGTGCAAAGCTATAATGCTTCTTCCCTAGTGTCACCTTCAGTACCATGCTGTGGGTTCTGCAAGACTGTACAGGGTGCCTGCTGGAATCTTTTAGGGGAGATAAATCTTCCTGTGTCATATGTCTCCATTCCTGAGAAGGATTTCCTGTGCAGCTATGATAATTTGTAGAAGAGGTTCTTAACATTGGTCATGGGTAGGCTTTCCGTATCTCCTCAGGGGACCATAGGTAGAGTAATGATTACAGAAAAAAATACTCTTCTCCTTGAGCATAAAGTTGTAGCACGTATTATTAAACACTCCACTACATACACCATACAAGCCAGAAGACTTGTATTTCCCACAGAAATCTCTCCTTGAGCATAACGTACAGGACTGTTTACTGTAATGTAGGTCGGCATTGACAAAAACCTGGTCAATCTCTCATTTTGTTATCTGCAGAGCTGGAGGCTGCCATTGCTAGTTCCCTGCTCGTACAAAGGCTGAGCCTAGGGTCACTGACTCCTGGGTGCAAAATTCTTTGGTACCACCCAGGTTGGTGAGGCAATATTGAAAACTCCTTCCCTGACAATGCAGGAAACATTCCCATTTAAATGGAAGCAGGGTATGTCAAGACCTAGCTCCTGCGACCCGGAGGATTCGGGTGTTGACCTGGAGAACCGGTGCTTCTCTCTGAGTTCTCTGGGCCAAACCTGGAGAGTTCCAGGGTATGCTAGTAGGTTAGGCTAATAAACAGAATTAAAACATATAAAAATGTTCAGCTACCTGAAAATATTATAGTAAGTGAAAACTGTCTTAAAAAGAAAATGACGCAGTAGTTTTGAAAACCTTTTTAATCTGATACCAGTCATATTAACATATATGGGGGAATTTTCCTTTAAGACCTGTGATAATTGTAGAGTCGTCTTTACAAAATGAAAAGGTTAACTCGGACCATACAGCTGAAATCTCAGGCAAGGTACTACTGTGGCAAACTTCAAGGGCTGCATAATTTAAGGTAATTCCTAACAGAAACGTCAACCAATGGCTGTTTTTTTTGTATTGTCCATTCTGTACATTAGTAGTGGTATAGCACCATCAGATTATGCAGCGCAGTACAAAGGGTAGACAGGACATAACAATTATTCAAAGCCTCAAAAATATAATCCAGAAAAAGTATGCAAGTAGTTCCATTCAATGAAACAAACATGTCAGAATAAATAGACCCAGTTTGATTACCTCCAATAAAATGTGCAATAAAGCCTGGCATATACATAGACATGCTGCTTAACGTTCACAAGGAACCTGATATTGGCATTGGATTTCTTCTAAATGTGTTAGGGAAACCTTTATTGCCCATTCTCGTTTATTACAATATGGGTCCAGCAAATCATTTTCTATATATTAGGTTTCCTGTTAGATAACATCAAATTAACCCTTTTTTAAATCATCATTTGTATGCATAAAACTTAACTTGTTTTTCCTTAAGAAAACATCAGTGTCTCTGTACAAAATAATTGTGAAGCCAGACATGTGTTAGTGATTATTAATATTATAAGACTGAATCTGTACACAACAAAATAATAGCAAGACACACCAACATGTTTTTCAATATCTGCTGGAGGTCGTTTTTGTATAAAGTATGTGCCAGAACCCATTAACTATTGCCCCCACCGGTTTGATGGGACAACACCCAGTAAGAGTACAGAATGATAGACGCTTCCTGCTCAGTTCACCAACCCAAGTGTGGACCCTCTTAACATCCATAACCTATATTAGTCTCATTCTCATGTGACATACCCATTTCTCATTTAATCATTTCACTTGCATCCAGTCTCCATCACATATTCAAGTTTTCCTTACTTCCCATCCCACATGCCATCCATCATCCCACTTATTCTTATTGCAGCATATTGCTTTCTGCCACCATCAAACTCCACCTTAGACGTGTAGAAGTGCATCGATGCGTTAGAAAGCAGGACATTTACTCATTGTGACTGCAGACTTGGCTTCTGTGCATGAATGGATGGACTGAGTAGACGCTTGGCTGGGTTATCTGGTTGACCTGGCATTAGACTGGCAAATTCTTGGTACAAGCTGTGATCTGGTTATGTGTACAATTGATCTTCATACTTCCATCATTAAAGACAATCCAGCTGCAAACATTTGCTCCCACAGAGATGAGCATTGTGTTCTCAGCCAGGGCAGCTGTTGGTTCTTCTCAGCAGCAATTAGTTCAGTTGCTGAAACTTTTCGTTATGCACAGGCTGTTCTCCTCATGGGGTGCACATTTTCTGATAACATTGGCATCTGTAAATCACCACGTAACTAAATTCGGACAAAAAAATCATTGTAGCTGTTTTTCAGATCCTGCAGTTCTTCTTTCATTGCCTTATGAATGGATATCATAAGCTTTTGTGTTTAGAATGGTTGTATCATGAAACAGTGATATCTTGCTGCGTAGTACTTACTAGATACAAATACATTTTTAGATTATAAAGGGGTAGGGTTACTATAACAGCCATATTTTCCACTTACGTAAGTTTCATGTACAGTATGTGTGTCCTGGCAAATACCACATTTGGGAAAATCTCTTACATTTATCTTCAGGTAGGGATCAGCGAGGTTCCGATGATCCACTGAATTTGATTTTAGGGTGGCATTAACTATTACAATGTATCACAATTATTAGAACTTGAATCATATTCAAGAATGAGCAGCTCTGATTTCTTTGGATGTTAATATCTAAAAAATAGAAGGTTTAAGAGGTTTTCTTAGAAATGTCATTATCTAGTAACTGACACTGCGCTAGAATTCCTCAACAGTGGTTTTGGGACATAGACAACATATGTCTACGCAATTATAAAAGAAAACAACTGTGATTATGGATGCCCCCTATGCATTACTGGGAATAATATGTTTAGGCTACAGTTTCAGCTTCAACAGTGTGCTGATTGCAGATATTTTCATAGGACTCAATTAAAGTGTTTTTGCCATGTTCATTTTATATTTATTCTTTAGTTTTGCTGCGTATTCTTTAGGAATATAATTTAAACTTTGCCCAGCTCGGCATTTATGCATCTTACACCCAGATCATATTCTGCGTAGGAGACCCATGCACCCATTGTGATATATCTGTTTCTACTCTTGATAAGAAAAAGCAAAGCCCTTCTAAAACTTAAAAAAATAGCAAACTTAGTGAAAATTAAAATTGTTTTAGTGCTTCTTGCTACTTAGTACATCAGTATAGGTTGGTGAGAATTGCATTTTTAATTGCCCGGTTAACCTGGTTTAAAAATTCCCAGGTATATGTGATTCTTTTGCCAAAAAAGGCTGAAAAATCATTAGCAAGACTAGCAGTGTGCTATGGCAGGGAAAGGGGTTACACACTGGCCAGTTATGTTAACTGTAGGACATTAATCTAAAACGCCAGTACTTGCATTGCTTATCTCATGCGTGGCTTGCATTCCATCCAACCATTCAAAAAGCCAGTACATTTGATTAGAGAAGTCGGATTTGCTTTTTTCCACCTGCTTGTCTCGTTTTCCATGATAGCAGCGTAAGTGGAAAATAACATTGGTATAGTTTACAAAGAATGCCACAGAGTCAAATATATTTTATTTTGACCTTTTGTTATTGTTTTCTTCAATAGGCTAAGAAATGTATTGCATTTTTCTGGGCAGGTACCAGTTAAAAACCAATGTTAATGATTAGAGAAGTCCATGATGGCCAAGAGATAAAGCTCCGTGTTTTTCTAGCGTGCATATTCTAGGTTTGCAGTCTAAATCTAAAATAGATGATACACCATTTTTCATATCAGTCTCTAGAAAATTTACATTGGTCATGTATGTTCTTGGAATTCTACGAGACCTTGCTGTGCTGTTAATAATTTTTCATGAAGCATCTCTGAAAACAGATGTTTAACCATGCAAATGGACATATTTTCAGATTTTCACAGATTTTTGCTCTTGTAGACTCCTATGTGATCATGAACCCTTTTCCTGCAAGTATTCATATGGGTTTTGAAACCATTGGGATGGAAACTAATGGGATCGGGCTGTGAACTTTTCAATATACCTTGGCAACATTTCTGATAAAACAACAGAGATAACAAAGTAGACAATATTCAGTAGGGAGTTTTGATAAATTCATTTTAGTACATTTTTCAATTTAGTCAATTTTCCAATTGATATTTCCATTCCAATTTAGCATTTCCTTGGCAATAGTTTTTTTGATTGTTTGTGTAATAAACATGGGCCAGTTAAAAAAAGCGAAGTATCATGCAATCACAAAATAGCTAAAATAGACAAGTCAATATAAGGTATTCTAGAAATGCCAAAAATGAATGTTAGTGATAAAGTTAATTTGAGGGTCATATACCGAGATGTAAATGTGTTGCCAATTCCAGAAGTGCCCATCTGCATAAATGAAAGAGCCTTTGTATATGGCTTAAGTCTGATTTTCAATTTTAGGGTCATTAAAACTTCAGCTGCTCTAAATGTAAGAATTTTCCCATGAAGATTCTGTAAGTAGCGTGTCTCCTGGGACTAATGCACAAAAAGGCAAGATTTCACTCGGGAAAGCTGTAACTGTCTTTTTTTATGCTAAAGTAGAAATAGAGGAGGTGCACACCAAATCTCGAAGCAAAGAAAACTATCAAGTGGAGGCACATCTTGTCAGTGGCTTTGTAGACTATACAATTTCAATGGTAACACAAAAAATAAGAAGATAGCTACACTCCAATAAGTGGAATAAACTGATAGCATATGCCAAGATTTTGACCTTAATGAGGCCTTCTTCAGAATAATACTAAAATGTCCTCACACGTTCAAAACATTA
Organism: Spea hammondii; assembly: GCA_029215755.1. Classification (NCBI taxonomy): domain Eukaryota; kingdom Metazoa; phylum Chordata; class Amphibia; order Anura; family Pelobatidae; genus Spea; species Spea hammondii. Next base: position 27,115,067 of record JARDYJ010000006.1, read on the forward strand.
AGTTTACTACAAAGTGTAAGACTTATGGTTGTACATAAGATCAATAGCAGGTAATGTCAATTTCCAAGAATTCACTTTGAGTAAGGAAAGTGTTGTGTAACTGATCACGTAATTGTAACTTGTACTTTCTGATGAAAAATCAGTTCAATATTTGTAACATTCTTGTTTAGACAGGAGAAACACCAAATCATACCAAGATCTTTTCAAGTTATTGGATGGACACAGACATGTTTCCTTATGGTGTATTCTCTTTTTTATTTTTCCAGGGAGAGCAAATGTAGAAGTTGGCCTTTTGCAGTTGATTGGAGATCCTCCACCAGAACAAATCACCAAAATCTTTGGGCCTGACAAGAATCCAGGCTATGTATTTGGAGAGGATGCCAACACAGGACAGGTGGCTCAGTACCACCTACCAAATCCAATGTTTAGGGACTTTTCTCTTATTTTCCATATACAGCCAAGCACTAACAAAGCAGGAATGTTGTTTTCCATCACTGATGCCTCTCAGTCCATTGTGTACATTGGGGTGAAGCTATCTGAGGTCAAAGGTAATAAGCAGCAAATCATATTTTACTACACCGAGCCTGGCTCACAGGTTTCATATGCTGCTGCCACTTTTAATATCCCATCCCTGGTGAATCGCTGGACGCGTTTTGCAATCAGTGTCGAGGATGAGGAAGTTGTGCTGTTTCTGGATTGCGATGAACTGGAGAGAGTTCGGTTCGAGAGGTCACCTGATGAGATGGAACTTGAAGATGGATCTGGGCTATTTGTAGCCCAGGCAGGAGGTGCTGATCCTGACCGTTATCAGGTAACAAAAACGCCAACATTTGGTCTTATTGTGATTGGGCCTTTTCAACTTTTCTCTAATTTTGTTTTCTTTCTTTCTAAACTCTGGTCAAAATATGTGAGGTCCTAAAAATAATTTCATGCACCCTAGGTCCAAAATACTGTATCTCCTTTACAAAATTGCTTAATTATTTATTTTTTTCATTGGTGACCTGATGTGACGAGTAAAAGAAACAACACTGAAACATCTTTAAAGCCTTCATTGCGTATTTAAAAAAATAGTTCTGGTTAAAAAGTGGTCAAGTGATCACTGTTTCAGCTTACAAGGAGACCATTAATATATTCTCTGTCTGTGATAATAGCCCTTTTGTAGGCTGCGCTAATTTTTTTTCAATGGCCTTGAACATGTTGGATGCACATAAACATATATATGTCAACATTTCTTTGTATTTCTTTATCTTCCTTGTCTATTTCTTTCTCTCTCCTTATGCTGCATCTTTGTGTCTGGTTTATGGTTTTTTGGGTTGGTATCCTAGGGGGTGCGAGTAGAAGAATTCTGAGTAATGTGCTTGGAATCTGCTTTATGCAGTATGTGAACAAAGCATTTGTTTCTTCTCTGGGAATTAAGAAGCCATCCAGACAAAGGAGAAATTGAGTGCTGAGAATGGATGGATATGTGTGTGATAATTACTGGGGAGAGGGATTTGTATGGGATGTTGAACAGCTGACGAAATGACAAGTCAGATGGTTTTATTTGACTTCAAATAGAGATGTGTCTTTGCCAACAGGATAAGAGGGTCAGGCAGGCTGCCCCTACAAGCTGCACAGTATGCAGTGAGTGTTCATGTATATATAAAACTTGTGTATTTAAAGGTTGGGGTTTGGATTATTTTTAAAGCTTTAGGAAATAGATTATTCCAGTACAATATATTCAGATTAACTTTGGATAAATATTGGGCTTTATGGATCCATTTAAAAAGCTTTTAAGGAAGGTTCATTTTACATAATTGCAAAGATCTAATCTTCTCTGTCAGACACTAGGAAGTGCTTCTGTCCCTAATCATTAAAGATGAGAAAACTCATTGTAATACAATACAAATGGTTACACAACGTAGATGATTTGGAACATACCTCAAACATTTTCTTTGCTGTATCCGACGCAAAAAGTGCAACTACATGTAAAAAGATAATTATACAAGAAAGCCTCTGTGACAGAGGCCACTTGAAAAAGTAATATTAAAAAAGTAATAAAAATGTCCTTGTTTATCCTTGCCTTGCTATTTTAACCCCTTAAGGACAATGGGCGGTCCCTAAACCCATTGAAAACAATGCATTTTGAGCCCATACATGTACGGGCTTTGTCATTAAGGGGTTAAAATCTTTTTGACTGCATTGATATTTTCAGGAGCTCTGAAAGCTTGCCGAGTATCAGTGGATCAAAGTGCTCTACAGCCCTAAAAGTCACAATAATGGTTTATATGCATCTAATAATGTAATACATTAAAAATATTATGCCCAGTAAGGCTCCATCTTTACACAACTTGGAGCTTGGTATTCGGTGAGAATAGAAGCCTGGTTCAAAACCTGAAGGAGATACCAATGGTGCTGGCAAGTTGGCAATGTTTAGGTATTTAATGTTTTTAAAGAGAGTTCTAATAAATAGATTTTATAAATATAAAGTGAATTACTTTGAAGACTAGTAAAGGAACATAATTAGGATTCCACAAGAGCCTAATTATGCATTCTAGTTAGAATAACTATGATGGTTCTATATGAATTAATACATATTAATAACAGTTTAAAAATAGGAAATATTTAAAAAAGTTATTTTAAAATTTAGCAATTACTTTCATGTACCTGCATTCTTTGACCTATTGCAGTTGGTTTGCTATTGGTACTCATTTAAAGCACCATAAAACAACATACAGAATAGAATGAAGTGTTAATGGGTTTATGTATTAACCACAGTCAAACATTAAAAATAACATTGACTCATTTTGTCTGTGCCTCAATTAAACCACAACATTTAGAAAATACTTATTATGTGCCACCAAATAGAAATGCTATTATAAATAGTCAGTTTTAGGGGTAAAAAAAGTATTTTATTTATTTTGTCAGTAAATACAATGAGAAAAATTTATGGTATGGAGTATAAGGTGCACTGCCCTCTTGTGGGGATTCTTTGCATGGGGATTCTTTGCATTGCAACAATGCATTCCTTGCCCATCTTAAGGAAGAACATTTTAAGTAAGCCCACAAACATAAATTATGGGCATTTTTGGGGCTGGAGTATGTATAGGATGTCATGTAATATCAATATCTTGGAATACTAGTGTTATTCCGAATATCAGTGGGAATATTGGTGATAATTAGTTTTAATAACAAGGAATACTGGAGATATGCAATGCACATCTAGGAATGTTATTGCTATCAGATAGTAGACATATCTATAGGAATGCTAGTCATGTCACACATTAGAATATCTAGGAATACTGGTGCTGCCGTCCACTAGTGAATATTTGTAGGAATGCTGGTGATTTCATATTTTATGATTACATAGGCATACTGATGATGTCGCATGGTAATATATGTATGCATATTAGTGGCAATAAGACACTAAGAAAAGCAACTCATGGTATCCCAGGGAAAGTTTGACAAAGACACATTTCTACACTGAACATTGTAAAGGCGCTACCAGACATAGAAAAAAACATTAATCTTATGTTTTTCAAGGGAAATCTCATGGAATTGGATATATTTTGCATTCATAGGTTACAAAGCACATAGAAAAAAAGCTGATTCTAAATACAGTATGAAACTGTATTAAACAAAAGTTTTCAAAAAGTGTGGTTTATAAGGTCGAAATGTTTAAGCAAATAAATCTTTATCAATTGTTAACATGTACGTGTCTGCTTTGTGAAAATTTTGGCTGTGTTCCTTATTAGCATTTGTAATGTTATCCGTGATACATGATGAGCACACTCAGCTCTGTTTCCTCTCTGATTACCTGCATAATCTTCATTTTAGGGTGTAATCGCAGAACTGAAAATCAAAAATGACCCCAGGGCTGCAGAACACCAGTGCGAAGAGGAAGGGGATGACTCCGATATTGTAAGTCAAATGTATAATAGATAAATTAAATACCGAATAAATGAAATCATTGTACATCACCACCAAAGACAAAGATTGCAAAACCAATTGGATATCCAACTTCTGTCTCATTTGTTACAGGACGTGTTTATATATTAAAGGATATGTGTCAAAGTGTACTGACTGCACAACTGGGAAAAGCATATGCAGCATTTAACAAAAGAGATTTTCCACAGGATGCAAGTGGGATACCTAATTTGATGCAGATGGTTTTCTTTATTTTCCCAAGCATTTTTCCGACAATTTAAGGAAGTACAAATATAATTTAGGGCAGAGTGTGAGATCCATTGACAGCTTCTCATATGCAGCCATATGTCATTTTTCTATGTCTTGAGTATTCTTAAATTAGAAGGAACTAAATTTAACCCCTTAAGGACAGTGGGTGGTCCCTAAACCCATTGAAAACAATGCATTTTGAGCCCGTACATGTACGGGCTTTGTCATTAAGGGGTTAATCCTGAATAAAAATGTTTGCATATTACATTTGTTTTAGTTTTAGATGTCCAATCCCGGTCAGAGATAAAGTTTTGCACCTGCACTGTTTTTTTGTGGGTCATATAAACTCCAGCCTTGGCCATGTCACGCTAGAGAGGGAACACACCCTGGTTCCAAAGATCTGTTACTATTACAACAGACAAAAAAACCACTGTGATATAAAGCGTTATAAAGTATTCTTCATATTTTGCATAGCGTTAAGTAAAGAGTTATGTATTTTTTAAATACATATCTTGTTGAAGTCCTATAAGCCTCCACAAGTCCTTGTATTCGGATTCGGCTCACGCTACAGAGACAGTAGTCCTCTTCTCTTTGCATCTTTTTAAAGGTTAGGGTTTCTAACGTGTGAGCATTTTCACTACACTGAAAGAAACTCTGATGTTCTACAGAATCAAATCAATGAAGACGTTTAACCTGGATACATCATTATATTAACTCTAAAACGGAAAGATTTGGGTTGGAGAGCAGACATTTGACTTTTGTTTTATGCATGTGCTTTTTAATGCAGATTTCTGGAGACTTTGGCAGTGGAATTGCGGAAACTGAAGTGGTAAGACATTAACCTGATAATATATTAGCTTTATTAACCCCTTAAGGGCAACAGGTTATCCATAAACCCATTAATGCATTGTGAGCCAGTACATGTATGGGCTTTGTCGTGAAAGTGTGAAGATAATGATCTGTTTAGAGGCAAGGTGGTATAAGGAATGTCATAAATAGGTGTGGGTAGGGAAACCATCAAGGGTGTGAAATGTATGCCGCATGCTCTCCATGCCCCGGGGAAACATGTCTGTAAGGGAAGGTGAATGTCTGCTTGCCTGGGTGTGCCACATGGTGTCATGCCTGGAAGAAGGCTCTCAAACTTAGTTCTGAACAATGAAACACTACATCACCAGGAGATTTCTTAGAAGCATGCATAACTATCCCAGGATGGAAAAAACAGGCACTACATAGTATGGTTGATTTAGTAGTTACAGTAACTTGAATCCATTAAGTAAGCAAAATACTTGGGGTTTTATCTTTTTAACTGTTGCCCCTTATGAATTGTGTACGTTTCTCTGAATGCGCCCAGGTTTCTGCAAGGTGTCCTGAGTTAAGATCCATCGTTTTAAATAAGGGCCTACACTTATTAAAAAAAACATGGAAGCCATGATCCTATCAAGTCAACCTAAGTTTAGCAATTGTGGGAAGTTGCCAGTTCCATTTGTAGTGAACTCACTGGGGACTCAAATGTATTTACAGAGAGTAAATGAAGAATCCCTAGTTTATAGTAGTTATCGTAATCCATGTCCAGTTATTAACACTTGATCTACTTATATTTAGAGTATTCCATTTTGTATTAAATCAGATTAGGTTTAAAGAATCTGCTGACTTTAACTTATCCCTTTTATTATTGCTTTACGTAAGACTACATGGTTTATATGGAGTGACATAAAATCCTTAGTTGATTAGTGTTTCTTTGTGCTACTTTCTATATGTCACAGGTGACACAACCTCCTGTGCGCCTCAGGGAACAGGCACCCATCACGGTTCCACCTATTGAGAGACCTTCAATCATAAAAGAGACTGTGAGCATCCAAAGCGGAGTCTTAGAGGCTGAATCTACAGCAACAGGTCAGTTTTTTTCTTAATGTTTGTATACACCTGTCTTATGTTCCATATAGAACAATATAAAATTAATATAATTATGGATATATATATAATAGCTAATCATAATAATATAATTTATGCAGTATTAGGGTTCAACATACATCTTGGCCCAATAGAATATTAAAAACATGATGTGAAAAGAATAGATGTGTTTCCTAGCACTGAAAAGAAAGATCAGCCTTGCTCCTTTGCCACATGCACATCCTGCTCAGTAGACTTAATAGACCTTTGAAATGGTGCTTACTTTTTAAAGAACCAACCTTAAGTGTATACAATGGAACCAGCTGTTTAACCTCATGTTCTCGGGATCAGCATGATTACAGTGCAAGATATTGGTAAAATGAATTCATTTTATATTGCTTCAAGATGTGCTCTTCAAGAATCCACTTTAAAAGGCGTGAAACTCACGCACAGCAGGTCACAGTTTGCATATTTTGTACCTTCGATTACAGGCCAAGAAGGGCATAAGGGACAAAAAGGAGATCGGGGAGAAAAAGGTGACCAAGGATCTGCTGGACCAAAGGGGGATATGGGCACAAGTGTGAGCTCAGGCGCTGCCATGAAAGGAGAAAAAGTAAGGAAATAATTATAAAGTTTAACTGCCAGATTACAAGTGTGATACAATATAAAAACATTTGATTATGTTATGCTTCCTGCAGTAAAATTCCCCTTTATAAACAATTTACTATGTAAATATTTTATCTAACTTTACTTTTTATTAATCCAATTTTGAATAGCAAATAGCGTAACAATTGTTATACAGGGTACAGAGAGGACGAAAAGTCTTTAGGTCCCGTAACAAATGATCATGTGAGTTAGTCCATAAATACTAACTCCACATTATGTTCTTAAGATATTTTATATTTACTCATAAAATAAGATCCTTATTTACATCCAATCCATACCCATCACAGATGAGAAATACATAGTTATAAAACTAAACCAAAATAATACAAATACAACTAATTAGTTACATGATTTACTTTAGGCTCTGGGGATTGAGAATGTGTACTTGGTGCTATAGATATAGCATTGAAAACTAAATAAATGGGGAAAATTCAGCTTCTGCCGGGGAACTTCGCTGGAAGGAACATGTAAATAGTCGTTTCTGAAACTTAGCGGCAATGTTGTCTCTATACACACTTAATAAAGTTGAATCTGACATACCAGGATGGATATTTCTATGAATATACTTATTTAAACAGATGTTCTAATCTGTCCCTAGTCTATGAGGTCTTGGACATCATAAGGTATAACTAGTTAAACTTAATGGATTATATCCATGAATATCTTGTAGACTTTAGGCAGGATGACACAAAATGTACCTGGTTTTAGTAAATATGAAAAATGTTAATATCAAATCAGCTAAGTATTGTTTTGTGAATCCTTCTGATATCAACAATACATTGTTGCTTGATATAAAACACAAACATTAAATTTGTTTTTTTACAGGGTGCAAAAGGAGAATTTGGAGTAAAGGTTGGTGCATTTTATTGACTTTATTTCTTTGTCCGGTTTGTACTGGTTGTTTAGGTCTGTCTGGAATGGATTATCATGTTCCCTTACATCTTTTAGGGTGACCCAGGCTTTGGATATCCTGGATCTAAGGGTCAGAAGGGAGACCCTGGAGTTCAGGGCCCTCCAGGACCACCAGGACCATTGCTAGTCCAGGATAATGATGGAAGTACACTGCAACAAGTCAAGGGACCTCCTGGTCCTCCAGGTCCACCAGGGTCTCCTGGAAATGATGGAGAACCAGTAAGATATATATTAAAATAATTACAAATGAGTAACATTATAAATGTTTAAGCTATGATCTAACAAACTGCAAAATTTTGAGAACTGTTTGAATAAAAAAGCAACTTTGGTAATTGTCATCTCTGTTGTTATCAGGGTGATCCAGGAGAGGATGGAAAAGCTGTAAGTCTGTTTTATTTTATTTGTCTTTATCAAGGTTCACAGTCTACTACCACCAAAATAATTCATGCCATCTTTACTTCCTTTCTTACCTATTCCTCCTTCAATCTACATTTTACCTACATTTTACCTACAATCTGCATTCTAGCCTCCCAGCATGCAATGAAGGGTACGTGTAAGGCGCCAATCTAGTGCAAACTGGTGAAAGTGGGGAAATTAACAGGAATATTTTTGGTGCCCAATCCCAGCTCCCCAAAAGTGAAAGTGTATGAGCCAGGGCCAAGTCGGCTTCAAATCCTTGCCTTGGGCCCTGGGCCCTGGCTCAGTTTGTGCTGTGCACCTGCAAGTTCACCCATCTCTGTTGACTAGTAGAATAATCTCAATAATATGTATGCAAAGCATAGAACAGGGTACATCTCCTTAACGTAATTTAATATGTTTGAATAAAAGTGATTTTAAAATTCAATTAAGTAAAACACTAATATCTTTTTAATGTTAGATGTGATGTTTTTTTTGTCCAGTGTAGGATTTAGAAGTGCTCACCTTTTCCTATCAACACATAGATAATTCCTAATGCATTCACTAAATATTACTTGTGAGGACAATATATCTTTGTTTAATCTTTTATTATTAATCTACAGGGTGAAGTTGGACCTCAGGGCTTTCCAGGGACCCCAGGAGACCCTGGGCAGAAGGGAGAGAAAGTAAGTAGTTATTCTATCTATATTAAAGGTACATATGCTATATCCTGTCTTAAGCCCAGCCTAAACAGTAATCATGTTAATTGATTTTAGGATAAAAAATGTAGTTTTTAAATGGTGTTGTCTTTAGAAACAGTAAGTCTGGCTTCTTTCAGGAATATCTCTGTAGTTTGTAGCCTCTACGGCGATATTCCTGTGCATTAATTATCTTTTGTGCAAACATCAGAAGGAGCAAAGCCGTAAACTGAGGTTTAGATTTAGTCTTAGTAGAAAGGATGTTAACAGAACAACTGACATCCCTGGCAAGTGGAAAATATTATTATTAGTAGTATTATTATTATTATTGTTTGATAGAAATGTTCATTTTCAGGGCGATGCTGGTATTGGAATGAGAGGACCTCCAGGGCTACCTGGACCCCCAGGACCCCCATCTTCCAAAATGGACAAACTGGTAGGTTTCTTGATTTAACGTGAGGAATAATTCCAAAGTGAGAATAACTTCTAAATAAATACATTATTTTTAATTTGTATATCACATAGCATATATTCTGCACTGGATCTGATGACGTCCTGTAATTCACATGATCTTAAACTATTTAATGTCCAAAGGATTTTGCAAACACACGCAATAACTATATAGAATTTAGAATATTACCCTTTAGCTGTTGCTAAAAGTCTTAGAATGTAGTCTTGATTAATCTTAGTATATTAGAATATTGGCTGTATTTAGCAACTCTGAAATACTTTTTATAATGATCAACCTGTGCAGGATTACAATGTCTCTAATATTATTGGTTTTGCCTTGGCAGCAATTTACCAACTATATTTTGCTTTGGTTTTTCAGACATTCATTGACATGGAGGGTTCTGGATACAGTGGGGACTTGGAGAACTTGAAGGTGAGCGTAAATAGAACATTCAACAGCGATGTATCCAAGATAACAGCAATGATACCACTTGCACTACTCAATCCTATTTACTTTTAGTAACTTTAACATTGGGAAGTGCAGAAACATAATCTATTTTACTATTCTTATTACGATTATTTGCTGACATAACCAATAACATCTAAAGGTTATGTTTCACTGTACAGAATATGTAAAGATAATGTATCAGTGTCCACTGTTCAGGAATGCTGGTAGCCATTAACCTTGTGTTTTGTTTGCTCTACCATATAGCATTATGCAGGTCCAGCTGATATCAGCATCTATTAAAAAACACATACCTGTATCATATATTGGAATGAAAAAAAATACACAAGCTTTACATATTTCACAAATGTTATGGAAAAGAAACAGCAGCAATGTTATACTTAGCTGTAATGTATGGGCAGTCATAGTTAAGGTGTTTTGCTGTTGAAGACTTGACATTCTATTACAACCATTTGGAAATAACTTTATTTTAGCCTCTTGGTGAATACGTTCTAACAAATAGATGGAGACAAAATGCCATTTTATTTGCACAAACTGCATATTTGATACATGTGTTTATATTATTAAGACATTTCATAAGTAGATAGGATCCCTTATTTGTTACTGCGCATTATATACATTAATTCCATCTGTAAGTTCATTTTTCTGAGAGAAACATAAACATCGACGTCAGATAAGAACAATTTGCCTACCATTTTTTCCTTGGTCCAGTCCCATAGTCAGGATAGCTTTATGTCTATCCCATGCATGTTGAAATTCCCTTTAAATTAGCCTCCACTACTTGAGCTGGGAGACTGTTCTATTTATCTAGCACTTTCTCAGTAAAGTAGAACTTCCTTACATTAGATCGAAGCCCCTGACTCTCGAGTTTAGACTATGATCTCATGTTCTGTTTCCCGCCTGTATTTTGTTAAATCCCATAAGTATTTCAATGTTTCTATTACATATCCCCTCTCGCTTCTTCCCTCCAAGCTACACATGTTAAGATCCCAAAGTAGTAGTTTTCCTCTGAGCTGTATTGAATGTGTCAATATGGGGTCTCCAGAGCTGCACACAATACTCTAGGCGAGGCCTTACCAGAGATCTATAAAGTGGCAGGACCGCTTCCCGCTACTAATGCCGTTTGCTATACAACCGAGCACAGAGCTATTATCTTTACTCATTCAGTGGTGTATGTGACTTGTCACAGGCTAGTGGGCTAGTGGAATGTTTCAAAACATGATTGTGAGGAAATTCACAGGCCGTAGAACCTTGGATAGCCATTAGCTATAGTGTCACGAGTGCACATTCACATGCTCTATGGCGAGAAGTTCAACACATAAATAAATTCACTACTAACTTATTAACTTTAGAAGGACAGGGCGTGAACAATGAGCTGCAAGCAGACCATTACATCTTTATAAATAAGGCTTTCCTTGCTGTGGCAATCCGATGTAACAGTGTGTACCCCCAATATTAGTATCCACAGTCAAAGTGGGTGTGTGATACACAGGATTAACAATCCAGTTACCAAAGTACGACAACAAATCACAGAATCACAGAAATAGTTTAAACTGTCGCCGATAAAAGGCAACAAAGCTTGATAAAGCCTTTTAGTTGTAATACGTCTATATGTTTTTTCACATTGAATCAGCATATCTGAAATTAGTAGAGTAACTCTCACACGGTCACTCCAGTTTGCAGATCCAGTGACATATCCCAGACCCCGGAACCACTGACATCTTGCTTCTGCATTATCTTTGAAGTTGATGCTCAGTCCTCTATGTGTAAAAATAGCATTAAAGACTGTCTCATGCGCAGTGTACTAAAAGAATACAATCAGACCTAGGGAAACATTTCAAAACTTTAATATAAGCTTTGTCAAGTTTGTGAGCAAATATTTCCAAACCCATAAGAAAAGGTTTCTTAAATTATATTTATTACCAGGCTAGCCCTATAATAATTTTAAACTGGATCTGCAAAACCTAATTTGCTGAAATAGGGCCAGTATTCAAGATGTGGTAGAGTGATGTGGAAAATTAAAACCGTTCGTTATCATAGGACCAGACATGAGGAGCGGAAGAAAGATTAATCCCATTATCACCGACAAGCACAATGACTCACACTGTTTGATATTTGTACTTAGAGATCCCTGACAAGTGCCTGGTTCCACTCCACTCACGGGGGAGCTGCTTAAAGCAGAAAAATAGATGTCTGCAGAAAAATATACACAACAGCTTTGCACAAGTATCAGAGAAAGGGCAAGTGAATTTAATCATTAAAGTGAAAAAGGGCTTAGACCAGGTGTACTGACTGTTACAGACTGTGTACAGGTGTACAGGCTGTTATGCAGGGATGTGTTCATAGGCCAATTTAGGGATCCATGTAGATTGGACTGATGCATGCAGATAGGTATTCAGGCTACTTTCTCTCTTTCTGAATATGTGGCCTTCTTATGTCTATTCCTGCATCACTGACCTCTGCACTTTTACAGGGACCACCAGGTTTGCCTGGCCCCCCTGGGCCACCTGGCGTACCTGGATTACCAGGAGTGCCCGGAACATTTGGTGGAAATACTACAGGATTGCCTGGACCCCCTGGGCTGCCTGGTAATCCAGGAAATGATGGACTCCCAGGACCCCCTGGACCACCGGTAATGTGTTGGACGATCCTTTGTGTGTGATTGCTGAAAAGTTTTAAATGTACAGCATTAGACCTTTTCTCTCAGGCTGTTTACAACAATGTCAGGTTATCATTATTTAACTAGCCACTAGATTTTTTAACTAGCCATGTCTTAAGTGAAATCCCTGCTTGAACACATGTAACAAAGGTAATATTTCAGTTTAGTATGACCATGAGAACAGGTTTCAAAAAATACATTATATATTATATTTAAAGCGACAGTAGATTTACTCAAAGTGTTATTACAATGAAGGTAAGGATAACATGAACAGATGGGTACTCACCTAGTGTATTATCTCATCAGAGTTGGACCTTTTTATAGCCATTTATAACCTTTCAACAAACAGACAGATTCTTAGATCCACATGACCATCCCTTGGTGTCCTTTGTAAAAGTGGCAGCTCCCAATTGGTACTGATAATCGGGCAGCCAACGGATGAAGCGCAGCTCAGACTTCGTGCCCCGTGCCACTGGAGCCTTGTCATCTCTCGGCGTGCAAAGCAATGGCAGAAGAATGTGGCTTGCCAGTACTTCAATAGTTTACATACAATTCTGCATGAAACTGTTAATGTAGTAGACATTAAATATTATTGGTCAAAACAGACATATTTGTTTTTATAAAGCCTTGGGTAGCTTAAGCAATATCCAGACAGTCGGTTGCTTGGCAATAGCCAGCTGCTGTAGCATACATGTCTATGTGGCGCCAAGATAATACGCTAGGGGATGAGGATGGTACGAATTTTATATTGTTGTGTAATTGTCATGCAATTGGTATTTTGAATAACTTATACACATATTTACTGATTAGGGTATACCTGGAAAAGATGGAGCTGTGGGTCCACCTGGCCTTGCTGGACAGAGGGTGAGGCATCATATTTGTGTTTTATATTTCTTTGATAAAAGCAGTATTATTAGTTATCATTCATAATATTTCTATTTGTGGAAAACAAAATATGTGTGAAGCTGGTTTTAAGTAGAAAAGGTTTGTAGTCGTTAAAAGGATGAGGATAGAGGGTTTGCCCCCATTTATCTCCCATCATTTTCTCACAGTAGGATCTAAAAAAATAATCTTCTCAGCTTCAGCTGTAATGTAATAGTGTTTGTATCTAAAATAAAGTACATCCTCACGTTGTATTACGTTGATGACCTAATATCTCAAAGTGGATACATTTCAAGGTAATTCAGCAAAAAAAGACATATAATATTAGGTCAACATTTTAAATCCCTGATTTCAACTATCCTGCCATTGCTCTGGAAAGATTAAGTGTTCCTCCACACCCCTTAGCCCACTCTTTTTATGTAATTTTGGCATACAACCAATATTTTAATTATTATTTGTTCTCGCCAAGGGTGAAGATGGAGAGATTGGTCTACCAGGAGTACCTGGAACGAAGGTATGTAGTCTGTCCCTCAGCTACATTTGTATTATTTGAGCCTGAGACTAGCTTAGCGCATCAAAATTTTTTCTTTTCCCTGTCCTTCAGTTATGTCTAAGCTTTCTATGGATTATTTTAGTTTTTCTCGGCTTTATCTTACTGTCTCTTAGAGTTCGTTGCCTCTCTTTCCTTCCAATCTGCGGGAGGTTCTCTCTCATGATGCAGGCTTTCTGTCCCAGGTAACAGGCAGAAGACAGCACGTGATGTGTGGTGCTGCTGTGTATATTTCCCAGCATGCATTACAGGAAGACTGTTGTGTGTGGACTACTTCCTGTATCTTATGTTACTATAATAAAATAAGTATTTGTTGAGTTGTGTATACATACTTACATACACAGGGAAGATATAAACAGCTATAATGAGTTTATTGACTTGCTAGATGTATGCTTTCAAATTGTGGGATAGTGATAAAGGTTTGAAAGTAAGAAATTATCATTTTCTATATAAAATTGTTTACATGCAGCAGTTAAGTGCCTTTTATAAGCATACCTGGGAGCCTTCCCTTGCGGGACGCGGCCAGGACTGCACACTGACGTTGGCGGGCGGTCCCGCTGACAGCAGCGGGAAACACCCCAGTGTAAAGGAAAAATGGGCGGGGAGCGGGGCATCCAAGACCCCGCTCCCGCGACCCGGAGGATTCGGGTCTTGACCCGGAGAACCGGAGGAGCAGCGCTCACCCGACAATCTCCGGGTCAAACCCGGAGAGTTCCCAGGTATGTTCATAAGCCAGCTCAAAAAATCCCTTTGTCATTTTGCCTGCATGCATGGACGACAGACTAATGAGATTTATTTTGTGCCTATTTTATATTGTTTTGCTCTACACCTAGGATGCACTATAAATGTATAATTTTGCATGGTGTATGCATTTATCGTGTTTTAGATTAGCAGCATACACTTTTTTTTCGTGTGTTTGTAATGTCGTCCCTTTGGGTCGGTTTCTTTCTTGTCCTTAAATGTAGGTTTGTTCTTAATTGTTCAAATGACAATGCTGCTCCAAGCACAGGCACTCTTGCTATCATCTGGGTTTGGTGACAATCCAGAGCCGCAGGATCAAAATGTCATGCATTAATCCAAACAACTAATTTTACCCCAAATTCTATATTGTTGACATCCCCCCACATTTTTACACTCGCTTCCATTCCAGCTACATTTATTTTCCTGAATATTTTTTTTTTTAATTTATTCTGAATTAGGGTAGCACTGGGGAACCTGGACTCCTGGGACCGCCTGGCGAACCTGGCTTAGCTGGACTCCCAGGACCTATGGGACCACGTGGGTTACCAGGTCCTCCGGGTCCACCTGGCCCTGCAGGGACAGGAATTCCTGTTGGATTTGTAAGTAGTCGTTACATGATCAAGAACCTTCCAGTTGCCTCTGGGAAATGCTAGTGAGATGGAGACAAAAAGAATAAGGAGGGGTTGGATTTATTTAATAAAGTGTTAAAAAGCAAATGGTGTTAGACACACTGGGAGGCTTCAGCTATCCTTTTCCTTTACTGTTATTTATTGAAATAAATTAAAGCCAATGGATACATTGGTACATTACACAATGGTCATTTTTGCAATACCATTAGAAAAAAACTAAATAATTTCTAAATGGCCTTTATGAAATCGATCACATTTCAGAATCCACAGAGGCAGATATGAAATATTATAATGCTGTGATATTCCACTGTTTTAGTAAGGTCTATTCAAGAAGCCTAGGATTCTGAAATGTCTACAAAATGTTGTAGACTAAAATTGGACAGCTTTGATTGTCGAAAGTAAAGAGGTAACTGGGAAGGATGAAATACATAGAGTAAAAACCTTTAAACCTTGAAAGGTAACGTAAGGAGGGATTTATGAAGAAGAATGATTCACATGAGGAAAGGATTCTGATAATGTGGCTGGTGACATTTTGGAGTAGTAAATCAATTGTAAAGTTAGAATTGTATTCTGTTAGTGACAAATCACTTTTGCTTTTCAGGATGACATGGAAGGCTCTGGAATTGGTTTCATTACCAGAGGTGACGGGTTACCGGTAGGTACTTGTGGATCAGCAGGCATATTTAAAATTACCAGTTAGAGGGTGCACTTAACCATATATATATGACATGAGTCATGTTTTCTGGAGTTACAGTTTTTCTTTTAAACCATATTGGCTCAGAATTGTCCGGAAAAAATATAAGCTGATTTTGTGTTAAATACTCTCGATCAAATGTTTTATATGGTTCTCTGTATTCCATTATAACCTTTATATAACCGTAAACCATTTTTCTTAAAACTTTATTTTTTTCTTCTACTTACAGGGGCTTCCTGGACCTAAGGTCAGAATACTAACTTTTTTGTTTTGTTGGGGGGCTCTATGCGATATTTTGTGTATCATGTGGATTGTGTTGTGCATTGAGTGCACAAATCGTGTGTTTTGCATCATTATGTTTGTTTTGTTTGTTTTTTGTGTAACTGTGCAGTTTTTTGTGTGTTTTATATTGTTGCTCTCTGTACAGGGAGAAGAGGGGAATCCAGGTTTGCCAGGGCTTCCAGGGCAAAAGGTATGTGAGTTTATAACACAGAATCTTACAGCTTAAGGGAAAAACATATTTGTGCTTGTGTATAATGATCAGTTTAAGAACAGAATCTTACAATGAAGAAAACAAATATTATTTAAGTTTTTGGACTTGTAACAATGTCCAATGTTCCGTACACACAGGGGGCTTTTTATTATTAAAGAAATTCTCTTCCTTAGTTTGAATATTGATCCAAATGCCGTTTAGATATATAACCTTTCCCCTATCAATATACATATGTATTTTAACAGCAC
The DNA here is from genome assembly GCA_029215755.1 of Spea hammondii. Taxonomy (NCBI): domain Eukaryota; kingdom Metazoa; phylum Chordata; class Amphibia; order Anura; family Pelobatidae; genus Spea; species Spea hammondii. The sequence goes on from JARDYJ010000006.1 coordinate 27,131,596, forward strand.
TTCAGGTAGACTTAGTGAAAATGATTGAAAAAAAAAAATTGTGGGAAGCCATATTGCTGACATACACCGACCGGCATTAGAATTTTGGTTCAAGTGGCACACATATTCTTCAATAAACACATATTTCATTTTATTCAAATAAACTTTTATTTGTTGTTTACCTGTTATCTGGATCCTTAACTTCCTGTTTTGTAGGGTGATCGGGGGATAGCAGGTTTGGATGGAAGACCAGGGTTGGATGGATTCCCAGGTCCTGAGGTCAGTGATTTAAGCAGTCTTACATTTTGGTAAACCGTGATAATAGTGGTATTTTACAGTTATGATCCTACACCAACATGCCACAAGAATATCGATCCTTTATTCTAAATTACAATAAAAACTATTTTTTCTATTTTAAGACAGAATGGATGTATATTAACCACATTTAATAACATCTGTTTAAACTGTTTAACAACATATTTGTTTTACATAAAGCTTATGTAATGTATATATGATGGATCATTATATTAATTATTTTACCAAAAATTCTGTATGCATCGCCATACCATAATGCTACTAATGCAAGTATGGCCCTAGCGTTGTTTTGTCAACTGTACATTTTTGTACTATTAATTTTAATGCACATTAACCCGCTCAGAAATACTGGAAGAAGTGACATTATTACATGATCTTACATCTTCTATGTATTCTTTCCTTGCAGGGCATGAAGGGTGACAAAGGAGAGTCGGGTGAACAGGTAAGTGTGTTCTTTAATGAGAGATTTCCAATTTCAACTGGTCTTTCTACTTCTTAATATGTAGGATTTAGTTATCATTACTGTGTACAATGTATGTCCATGAATATATATTTTAAGATAGCATAACCCAATGTGGACGTGTTATTTAATGTACTAAGATTCACCTCTTTTGGGAAAGCCTTTTATCAGCTTGCAATTAAACACACGTTTGGTGGAACCTTCTTGTAGTTTCCATTTAAAGCATATTGTTTGTACATTTTCAGATTATTTTGGGATTATGTATAAAAAGTGTACATTATAGTGTACATTTTGAAATAGGGCTTCACTGGATCGTTTCATAGGTAAAACATAAACCTTTTATACAAGTGAATCCTTTACTAAATCAGTTTAGCCAAAGCATACTCTAAGTGAAAACTAAGAATGAAAGGTACTGGATGTGTTCTATGCATTATATTACATTTGTTTTTATATTTTGGTTACAGGGACGACCTGGGCGTGATGGAGTGGGACTTCCAGGCCCACCCGGACCTCCTGGTCAAATTGTTTATGTATCATCAGACCAGAAGGTAAGCACATCCTTACATGTGTAATTCATTTTTTTTGTATCCAGCATTGTGTTTGAACCGTCGCATTGATCCTTTGCAGTATTTGCTTAACATTATTTATTTTTTTAGGAGGGAATTTCAGCTGTTTCTGGATCAGATGTAAGTTACTTGATGCATTTTATCCTATAGAGTCTTAGGTTTTGACTTTACATAACGGTTCAATATTTGTGCTAACAGTTGCATTAGGGGACGGTGAAATGTAATTTGCTAATTCAACCACTAGAGGCATTGATTCTACAATTATTTTATTAAAAGTAGAAACATAATATGCTGTATGTTTTTATCTAAAGCTATTTAAAACATGCAGTGGGTTCATATAATAACAACAGTAATTGTGTCAGAGGCTAGTAAAGATACAATGATTTTTGTGTGATAAAAAAAAACATGCATTCTAGAAAGGAATAAACAAAATGTCCTACTTTTTCCTTTTAACATGTGCATTTTGTTGTGTAATTTGTCGTTGCGCCTTTCAGGGCACCCTGAATATGAGATTCAGGGTGCCCTGAAAGGCGCAACGACAAATTACACAACAAAATGCACATGTTCAAAGGAAAAAGTAGGACATTTTGTTTATTCCTTTCTAGAATGCATGTTTTTTTTTATCACACAAAAATCATTGTATCTTTACAATCTTATGATTATTACCCTGGAAAGATATATAACATTTGCTTTTATTTGTGGAAACCAAATGCATGAGGCATTTGGTTTCCACAAATAAAAGCAAATGTTATATATCTTTCCAGGGTAATAATCATAAGATCGGGTTTATTAGCAGTGAACTATCTATGTAGTTTATGAAGTATGACCACTAGGCGGAAGCAGTATATAGCATGTTTATGAAATACCTATAATACCTGGACAAGGGGACTCAAATGTACGCTTCAAAGCATGGAGTGAAGCAGGTCAAAGAAAATGTATGTCAAAGCTTTTTTTATGCACGATGCTAATGACCGTCCTGCTGAAGTAGTATTTTATACCATTAGGTTTTATCCACTTAGGAAATAGGTTAGGAACAGAGCCGTATCTATATAAACAGGTATACAGGAAAGATAATGCTAGATGGACATACCATGCAACTGATTGTGGGAGATTTTAGAATTAAAAATGTATTTATTTATTCACTTTGCAGGGCCGAGAAGGTAAAGCTGGCTTCCCGGTAAGAAAATAAATTCTGGAATCTAATTGCTTTTGTCTGTACTAATCCTAATATACAGACACAAAGCAGGGATTATTTGATTTCCTCACGTTTATGTTGTCTTCTAGGGCCCAATAGGACCCAAAGGAGAGACAGGACCTCAAGGTTTTCCTGGAATTCCAGGGATAAAGGTGAGATGTAGGAGATGTGCCTTAAAGCTGATCTGCCTTGTTTCAAGAAAAAATAAATATAAATCCTTTAACAATTGTGTACCAAATAAATGGCAGAGAAATAACAAATGGAGGTCTTGCAAAGTAGTAGAAGCATTATCAACCAAAATCCTTCAAGAAGATCTCCAATTTAATTCTATGTTTTCGGGAGAAACCCCATGAACAACAATGCATTCCAAAACCCATACCATATGGCTTTATACGGAACCTTTATACTGTACTTGCATGCCCCTGTGTGGCTCTCATGAGTAATCAACATGAAAATAGAAGCAGAACCAGGCAAAATATTGAAAGATGATTTTTAACCTGTTATTATAACGTCACACACAATGCCCTGTGAATGTGGAGTGTGACAAACATCGCCAGCGGTCATGTACAGTATACATCACGGGCAAATGTAGATGTAGGAAAAAGGTGGGGGCAATTTGTTTTGGCCAGCATTAATCAGTAGGGCTCTAAGGATAAGTACTACAAAGAGTGTTTTGCATTCAAAGGTAATATAAGATCTAAACATCAGGAAACAAAGCATATCTGAACTAATTTGATTTGGTTTTATACTAATTGTATATTTAGCTTAACTTTAAATCAGATATGCCAAAATGAAAATGTTTTTATACATATTTTAAAGATTGGTTAATTTGTGTTTATGCATCTTACTTACATTGTGTGTTTTCTTTAAAGGGAGATAAGGGAGAATCTGGAATGCTTTTGGGACCTGATGGTACTCCTCTTGCTGAACTTCCAAAAGGGGAAAAGGTAGGTTATAGTGGGACAAAATTACCTTTTAAATTGTGAAACTGTCATGATTTAGCTGGAGGCTTGAAAGTAGAAGCAAATTTTACTGCTAATGGTCAAAATTGGCAATAGAGGTTTCTGTTTGCCCTTATCTGATCATTGAGAAGTTTTGAGGAGATACAATGTATTCCTGGTGGTCAGAGAAACTGCCAAATCTGCCCTTTGTAGTTCAGAGAATAAAGTCACAACTACCATGTTCTAAGCCAAGGCGAGCATATAACCAACATTTCCCATGTTCCTACTGCTGTTCCTATAGCGTGAAACACGAGTAATTTCAGAGCCAACATTTGCTTCGGATACACAGTGGAGTTCTCGACAAATTAATTGGCTTTTTGGGCCAGGAGACACATTTCCTAAAAAAGAGAAATCGGCAACAGGCTTTGTGGCAGATTATTCAGTAAATGCCCTTTAGGATCCAATGACTTTCACAAAGACACAGATGTCCTTTTGAGACATGGTGAAGACAGTGTTTGCTGTAGTTAGGTAATCTGCCAGATACCTGGTGTGGTTCAAACAGAGGGTTTCTTTTTTTGCTGTGATTGGATATTAAATCTGGCAGGAGGTTGTGAATGTCAGAATTTCTTTAAATGACCAATGTGTTGTATTCTGGACGGCAGTGCCTTAGTTCTACCCACTTCATCTTAAAGAAAGGCCATTGTTTATATATATATATATATATATATATATATATATATATATATATGTAAATATAATAGTCTGTATTTTCTTCAAAGGGCGACATAGGACCAAGAGGCCCTATGGGACCTGAGGTGAGTACTGTAACACAACCTAATTGAATACATATTAATATGACGTAAGGGGTGTGCCACAAGAATGGTTTATTGGGCTTAATCAATTCTAAAAAGAAAATATTCCCTCTGACAGGGTCCACGTGGACAAAAAGGAGAGATTGGTTTCCCTGGGAGATCTGTGAGTATAATATCTTTAATACCTGCTCCGTTGTCTTGGATATATGTTGCAAAATGTTTTATCCCTATGTATATTCTTTCATTGATCGATTTCCTCTCTGGTGCTTTCCATATGTAACTATCTTCTCCTGTGTCATGTTCTTTCTCAAGGGTCGCCCTGGTATGAACGGACTAAAAGGAGAGAAGGGTGATCCTGCTGACCCTAGCAGTATGTTTGGACTCATGGTAAGTTCACAATGAAAAATGTATTTAAAAAAAAACAAAAAACTTTTCTATAACAGCAGAAGAACAGTAATGGCAAACCAATGTGTTTCTTATCGTGCAATTATGTATTATGTAAGGATAGCTATGTGTACAAGTGTTTTCCTTATATAATATTTTTTCAGAGCCATCAGGCTATATGTCACTTTGGTGAAAGTTGTAGATTCTGAGATCATAACAAGAAGGTGCATTGTTTTTGTAGCCAACGACATCACAATATAATTATGTAAGGTTTATTTTATTTATTTATGTTGGTAAAATGTGGACTGGTATATAATTTCAAACGGAGCTATTAAATGTTTATGTACATAACATGCAGTTCAGTATGTTTCTTTTTTTGGCTATGTAGGGTCCTCCAGGCCCACCTGGCCCACCTGGTCCTCCTGGGAATACTGTAAGTATTAAATACATGTGTATGTATATATATATATATTTATATATATATATATATATATATATATATATATACATATATATACATATACATATTTTATAGCCATGTCTTGCACAGTCCTCTGGCTTTTTAAAGTGATGCTGCATGCAACGTTACCACAGTGAAATCACCAGAAAATATGTTTAGTTAGGAGAATATGCAATACCATTTATCGCTAAAGCAGAATTGTTTTCGTATTTAGGTTAATTTAAACATCAATTTAGTTATTATAGTTCTTATGTTAATACTATACTGTATTATCATATACAACACTGAATGTAGTGCTTGCGAGCAGGGCTCAATGTACCTAATGTATTGGTTTGTTTTGTCTTACCCTTTGAACCTATATACTGTAAGAAGCACTGCCTAAATTCAATGCACTATATAAATAATATACAATATTTATTTATTTTTGTCAGACTCTTTAAGGTAAACCCACGAGTAAGTGCCATGAAAGTATATTTAGTCCGTGGACCCTAAGTGCCTTTGCATTCATTGCCAGGCTTTTGCTCTATTAAGAAATCTTGGTTATTAGGTTATTGCAGGCAGGCATGTGATATGTATACACAGCCGGAGAATCTCAACACAACCACCTAGTATGCCTTCAGCCAGGGACTGACACATTTAGTGTGGATCTAGAAGCCGAATGTAGGCGCCAGTCTTGATTTTCATAATCTCCCCTCTCCCACCTGTCTTCTAAAGTCTTCCTATGCCCCCTTAATAATATTTTTATATGTGTGTGTGTGTATGTAAATAATACCCAAAAATAATAAATATGTCCCATTCTAAAGCTAATTTATAAAGATAAGGGTTTATAAAAAAATATACATTCATTTTCTGGCCGCTATATATTAATGATAATCCATCTATTTAAAAAAAGGTCATTAGTGAAAACTTTATCCATTTAGTAAACTTAACGTATTGGTAATCAAGTTAATAATTAATTGATACATATTATATTGCTAAATAAATTGATAAATACATGAAATTAGTTTTATCTTACCCTTCATGTGAGCACCAAAACTTTTAAATTCATATAAACAGACAGATATGGCCCATATATGCACATGAAGTATGGATGAGAATGTGTACAGGTGTATGTAATATATATGTGCTCGTATAATAAGCAAAAGCAATGTGCATCATATATGTAAATACAGGTATCTGCGATAGTTTCTCATACATCGTCTGCATTTTAGGTTTATGGAGAGGGAAATGTCCAAGGTCCTCAAGGATATCCAGGTAAATGTTGACAGAGGGGTCAATACACTGCCCTCATCATTTACCTTCAATGTACAATCCCTACTTCCTTGCACCTACTCTTAACCTTAATGGCTTTCCTTGTTTTATTTTTCCAACACCTCATTTTTCCTTTCACTCTCATTTTTCACACAAGCTCTCTCCATTTCTCTTCACACTTTGTTTAATCTGAAACTTTTATTTTTAACTCTATTAGGTCAAAAGGGAGAGAGAGGATTTCCTGGAACAAAAGGTGACCAAGGTGACCCCGGCCCAGCTGGCCCACCAGGTAAATGCCTAAAAGCCCAATATTGTCACTATGAATGGGTCATAATGTTTGTTATTTGTTAAAAATGTTTGTTTGTGGTATCTTATCACAGTAGGCAAGTAGCATGGGAACTCTCCCAGGTGAATAGTTTGTTGAGTGGATGTTAAAATAGCTGAATGGGTAAGACAATGGTTGATTGACAGGAAGGTTGTAGTTAACGATGTATATTCAGAGGAAGGTCTTGTTACTGGTGGTGTACCTCAGGGATCATTACTGGGACCCATACTTTTCAACATTTTTATTACCAATATTACAAAAAGTTTCAAAGGTAAGGTATGTATTTTTGCAAAATAATACAAGTCTGCAACAGGGTAGACATTGCTTGCGGAACACGTCAAATTAAAAGAATGATTGAGAGTGTTGCAGTGTGATGTTGATGAATTTAAAATAATGCCAAATTCCAAAGGCAAAATATAGCGTTGGGGGCACTTTTATGTCAACGACAAAAGGAAAGAGAAACTTGGCAGTAATTATTAGTTAAAGGTAAGCAGGTAATGCAGTAAAGCGTCTGGAGGAAAACAAGCAGGTTGCTGGGTTGTATAGCGAGAGGCATTCCTAGCAGGAGGAGAGAGGTGGTTCTGCCACTTTACAAATCTCTGGTCAGAGTATTGTGGACCGTTCTTATATGGACAGAGTTCAGAAGAGGGAAACATAAATGGTGAATGGTTTGGTGGATAAAAATCCTCAATAAAGCTATACCAATGTATATAGAAGGGTGGGAGATAAGTGGAACACTTTTCCCAGCAGAAGTAGTATAGGCTATTACAGTGAATGGGACAGGCATGAAGCTATATTGAGTCTAAGACAAGACCAAGAATTGATTAAGGTCTGAGCCTTTACATCAGGGAAAAATGGGCAGACATGGTGGATTGTATGGTTCTTCTCTGCCATCAATGACACATGACTTTTTACCGTGCTTTGTACTGTTATTTGTTAGGTTTGGGATTTTTTTACCCTTTATGTGTTGGATAGGAAACAATTGACTGGCTTTATTTTTCAAATATAAGCATCATTTGCATATTGTATAATACAAATGTTCATTTACTACAGGTGTCTTCCCTTATGATCTGAGTACATTTGCATCCAGATTGAGGGTAAGTGTTCCATGTAGGCATTTTACGGCAAAATTACTGCACACTCTTTATGTCTAGTTGCGTTAACCTCAATTGTTAAAGCTGGTGTTCCACTTTGATTTAGTTGAACTCTAGTAATATTAAGCAAGTAAACTTTTCATTTCCCTGAATCTTTGCAAAAAAGCACCATAGATCAGTTTTGTTTGGGAATAACCTACTAGTGCCTCATTCTGTGTCACATGACATTTAAGTCTCCCCGGCCAAAACATTTGAACGAGGCATAATTTTAATAAAAACTATTTCTGGCAAATATTTGGGCATTCAGCTACACTTGGGATGATGTTTCTAATGATGAAGTTTGTTGTAAAAGTGTTACATTTAGCAGAGTAGATTGAACAGCACTTTTAAATATTGTAAAGGTATTGGGCATTTTCCACAAGGGTTATGATGGCTTATTGTATAACATAATATTTTGTTTAATCATAGGAAGAAGCTTTACTTAAAGGCGAAAAGGGTGAGCCTGGAGGTGATCCCTATGGTCAGGGACGACCAGGGCCTCCTGGAAACCCTGGATATCCAGGTTTGCCGGTAAGAGTACCAAATGTACCTTAGATAAATATAACAGACATTAACAGAATGTCTCCATCTAGACATCTACCTCTCCCAAACATAATGTACCATATTTTAGGGTGCCAAAGGAGAAAGCATTCAAGGCCCTCCAGGGCCACCCGGCCCTCAGGGACCTCCTGGAATTGGATACGAAGGAAGACAAGGTCAACAGGGACCACCAGGCCCTCCTGGTCCTCCTGGGCTCCCATCATTCCCTGGCCCCCACAGACAAAGTAAGTATGGCAGGAGGGCACACGAAGCACTCAGTAGCACCATATAGAGGCATGGCATATCATTGTAAATTATGTAAAATAATTGATGTATTATGTTTTTCTCAGTGTATCAAGCAGTTTATTTTTTTAACAGTAATGTTTTAGTAGGACACTTATGCACATTTATAATATTACATGGCAAAAGGCAACTGTGTTTTTTTTTGCATTTTACAGATATTAATATTCCCGGACCTCCTGGGCCACCAGGCCCACCGGGGCCTCCAGGAACATCAGGAGGATCATCTGGGGTAAGAAAGATGAAATGACTGTAGAGTATGATGATCATGATGACCAGGGCCAGCCCTAGGTCTTCTACTGCCCCATCTATAATGTGAAGGGGGTGACTTACAATACTAGCACTTAATAGTATTTAATAGTACTTGCGGCATATACAGTTTTGTATTTTTGATTATTCATTTGTGTGTGACATACGTTTTTAAACTTTTTAAAATATAGACCTTGACAAGGTTGTGCATAGACCTACCTTCTACTAGATGGAAAGCGTGCTTTTTAGTGTGTTCTGTACCCCTTCCCTAAAGGTGTGAATGTCTGTACCTTGGTTAGGTTACTGTCCTGCAAACGTATCAAACAATGCTGAACATGGCCCAAAGGATGCAGGAAGGGACCATTGTGCTTGTACTTGAGCGTACAGAGCTATATGTGAGAGTGAGAGACGGATTTAGAAGAATTATTGTGAGTATTGAAGAACTCTACTTTAAAACTAATGGGGTAAATCTAAGATAATTTGTTAGCTCCATGTATATGGGTCATTATTTTATACTATAAGGATCTGCTTTTGTCAAATTATAACTATTGTTGTATTTTCTATCCTGGGATAGTAAGGGGAGAGTGGTAAACTGTATAGTCCAGACCTGGTGAGCTAAAGTTCTCAAGACACTTTTAAGACCACAGTTCTCCTGAGTATCATTGGAGTTGTAGTAACAACCTTTGGAAGATCTCTGTTGCCCAGTACTGATTAAACCTGAGCATGCATCCTAGTACTCAAATCAGTGAATCAAAATAACATGCCTGACATTTACTATGATCTCTTACCAGCTCCCCCGTCTGCAAAGGTGATGTTATCAGTTTTAATTAAACAGTTTCTATCACTTCACTTGATGGTCATTTCCATTCTTTTTTATTTATATTACCCTTAATCAGTTAGGTCTAATAGTTAATTCTGTCACCCAAAATGTACCCCCCGTGTTATAAAGAGAACTACAGAATGCTGATAATGTTGCCTTGTTAGTATAGAAGTAAACAAACCAACCCAGCACTGGCTTTATACAGAAGTGAAACTGTTTTGTCAGGATTGTTAAGGCATGTTTTTAAAAAATGCTACAATAAACGTGGTCAGGGGAACTTTTTTATCCGACCAACATGCATTATAACAGCATCTGTATAAAAAATATTACTGGAGAGAGGTCAATCACCAAAAAGCTGTTAACATACTTCTGTTGGCAAAGTAATATTTTGATATACAGAACTTTTTGGGGATATGTGACACTGTTTTCTAATTTTGCAGCTTGAAGCGAAGGACCGATTTGCATCACCAGGGCTTGTAAGTTGACTATGTTTATTCTTCTGTCTGTTTTCAAAATAACCCGTGATTGTAAAATAACAGTAATATGTCTTCTTCAGGGAAATGAAGTTGCTGTGGAACAGCCACCTGTTATTCAGTATCCACCCAGCAGGGAATCTGGGTACTATCAGAATCCACAAAGTAATGCAGAACCAAATATCCCACCCCCTGAGAGATCTTGGAACGAGCCACAATACCCAGAACCACCAAGAGTGGAACCACAATACCCAGAACCACCAAGAGTGGAACCACAATACCCAGAACCACCAAGAGTGGAACCACAGTATCCAGAGCCACCACCTCAGATTCCCCAAAGACAACCAGAGCAAGAGAGAAATCATCCCTCTCATGTCCACACACACCAGGAATACCAGGCTGCGGTGAGCTAAAATATAAAGATGTAATTAAAAAAAAAGAGGTATTTTCTTAGACTATGCGTGACATATTTTTTTCCTGGCGGTTTAGCTGCACCTAGTGGCTCTCAATGCTCCTTTGAGTGGCAGCATGCGATCCATCCGAGGTGTGGACTTCCAGTGTTTTGAGCAAGCACGCAAAGCTGGTCTTCACGGAACATACAGAGCATTCCTCTCCTCACGTCTTCAAGACCTGTACAGCATTGTACGCAGAGCTGATCGAGCATCTGTGCCAATTGTCAATCTCAGGGTGAGTGTGGCATGTGACTTATTCAGGCCTGCTTTAATAATATCTAAATTGCTGACAGAGTTATTGAGTAACTGATAAATGGGTCTACTTTTTGCACAGGATGAGAAATTGTTTGACAACTGGGAGGTCTTGTTTTCTGGCTCTGAGGCGCAGATGAATCCAGGTTCTCGTATACTGTCGTTTGATGGAAGGGATGTTGCTCTGGACTCTACTTGGTAGGCTCATCTTAGTAAATATTAAGGAAATAGATGCCTTGAAATGTTGTTCCATATCAATGGTATTTACAGGGTGCTTGTGCAGTACCCCAGTTATTCTGAATTATTAGGTTTTTTGAACTAATCATGTCTGTGCGATACCAAGAGGTAACTGTAGCATTATTTCACATTGAAACACTGCTTTTGACAATACACGACGGAATTCCTTAAAAATAAGGCATGAGTGGGCACCAAAGGTACACATCCAAGGCCCAAAGGAACTAAAGCAATCCTCTATTCTATTTGATGGCACTTCGCTATAGATTATGTCAGTATAACATTTATCAGGCTTCAGCAACAGGCAGCTTGTGAGTTATTGTGAGTGCTTTGGTTACCATTGTACAATCACAGAATTTGGGAAAACATAGAATGGTAAGTAAATAAAATGTTTAAAGCATATCGTTAATCCCCAGTGTGAACCTCTTCAAATTGATTTGCATTTTCCAGTAGGTCTTGGAGTAGTGCTATATTTCATAAGTAGCTCTTACGTGAGAGTCCCTGACCTTTGCTTTTCCCACTCTGTTTGAAACCAACATTGCAGGTGTAAACAACAGATTAAGTGTTAAATATTTTCTTGAAAGTGTGTAAGAATAAAAATTTTTCTATTCTATTCTATTTACAAACCCTACTTAATTACTGATTAACTTATTCCTTTAAGGCATACATACGTTCCAGAGCAATCATTCTTAAACTTAGTATAATGTATAATGACCAGAACGTTCTCTTCTAGGCCACAGAAGATGATATGGCATGGGTCTGATGCCAAGGGTCGTCGTTTGACTGAGAGTTACTGTGAAACCTGGCGCACAGATGTAAATGCAGTGACTGGCCAGGCTTCGTCTCTACGCAGCGGGAAGCTCCTAGAACAGCGTCCACAAAGCTGTGACAAGAACTTCATTGTCTTGTGTATCGAAAACAGCTTCATGTCTTCCGTCCAGAAATAAGAGCACGATAACCAGCTTGAAGGATGCTCATTTTGACAGAGACTGCACACAGACTTTACAAGATTCCCTCTTTTGTCCAGAGACCAAAGAGTGTCTGAAGCTGCTCACAACTGAACTCTTTAGTGCAGTTTACTGTCCTAGTTTTCCTGAGGGGTTATATCACGTTGATACACTGTGTGAGCTATTCCCTGCCTTGTCTCAAAACTATTGTGGCATCGTCGCAGAGGCTGCAACTCCAAAAAAATGCATTGAGAATCCGGCACAGATCCCCATCATTCTAGTTGTGCTGTCTTCTACTGAAAGCCCAGTCACTGCTAGAATGTTTAGGTTGCAGAACCCAAATGCCCTCAGAATAAATAAGCTCATGAATGCCCTTCGGGGCAGCTTTACGATAGGTGCAAGTGTCATGTTACTGATGCCTACAGTCCATTTGCATTCTATTAGTGGAATAGCCTCTTTTTTTTTAATTTGTAATATTTAACCACTCTTAGTTACACAGACACACATTATCTGAGCATTTATCTCTCTTGTAAACATCTGTTTCCTTGTTTTCTCTATGACTAAACACCTGGCAACCACACCAAAATATTTATTAGATTATAGCTAAAAAGCGCAAGCTTGCTATTCCAATGGCCTTTTGTTGAACCCAACATTACATTATACTGAATAACATACCCTAGATTTATTTTAAATGATAGCTTAGTAACTACAGTTTCAAGTATGATGAGGCTGTTTTCTATTCAATTCAATTGTCAGGATGTATGTTGTAGGCCATTGAACTACTGTATACTTTAAAGGTTCTTGTTAACCAACATTCCCAGCTCTAAAATGCCTTTCACATAATACATAATGTTCCTTCCTCCTAATTTCAATAATCTCTAAGTGCCTGGGGGGGAAATAATACTTGATTATTAATAGACATAAACATTACCCCATTTTTATATATATATGCAATGCACACCTGTGCTAGCACATTCTACGCCTATTAAAGTAAGATGTTGCATTTCTGCACTTTGGAACGGTGTGGCCTCTTCTCTTTTTTTTCCATACAATTTCTAGGCTGGTGCTCCGGATAAGGCATTGGTATCCTTACTTTTCTAGTTGTTACATGCAAACCATATGCAGCTGGGAATGCATTCATGTTTACAGTAAAGAAAAGTCACCAGTGAGCATATAATCCATCACATTTCACATGGTGCTAAAAAAATCTATTTTTTTAAATGCTTTTAGACATTTTTTTTTTAAAAAAAGGAAACAGATAAATCTGACTACCGTAATCTTTGTATTTTGTAAAACAAATCAAACCTGTGGATATGTTATGTTCATTGCTATAAATACTTCCTAGGACTAATTTTTGTATTTGTGTTTTCATTGTATTTGGAGGGGGTGAGTATAAATAACATTTTATATATAATATTAACATTTTAGTGATATGAATTAAGTGGTTTGGTTAAAAATGTACCACAACTGGTTATGATGAGTGCATTTTAAAACAGTTTGTTCTAACACCAGTTCATTATTATCACGGGTTCAGGTTAATGACAAGTTAATATCCACTTGTTTTATTGTAGTTTGCATAAAATTGAGTACATTTTAACTGTGCTATAAGCAATATTTGCAAAAAAATATCAAATCTAAAATAGAAACTTGGTAATTGGTATTCTAAACAACTGGTATAAAGTGTCAACACTCACTTTGTTTTTCAAGCAGCTAGTTTTATTAACATTGTGATAAATTAAAAGAAATTTCCCTATATCAAGATCTAGTAAAGTAAGGCACCTCAGAGAGTCACTTTGTCCTTCAAATATTCTATACTAACAACCGGTTTCCTGGGCAGCTGATCAACAAGATGCATTTAATCTTAAAATAGGTTCTTATGAGCATTCCCACGTGACACTCAACACCTCCAATAATTAAAACTACCATTTTTACTAGTATAACTTTAAATAGCATATTTGTAATTGCAATCCCCAAAATGAAACCCAAATGGAAATGGCTTAATTACTAATAATTAGACTTGTGCATTTTGTTTTTGGCTCATTTACCGTATTTGCTCGATTATAAGACGAGTTTTTTTCAGATGCAAATGCTCTGAAAAATACCCCTCGTCTTATAATCAGGGTCGTCTTCTAATCAGACCTCAAATAGAGGTCTGATTATGAGACTAAGATCCAGATCCCCCGCACCGTTGCAGGGGACCTGGATCCTCCTGTCTCTTTCCCCCCCCCACACACACTTACCGGTGCTTCCTGCTGTATTGCCGGGGCAGCGGGTTGACGCCTACGCGATCCGCGTAGACAACGTCCGCTGCAGCCGGAAGGAGGTGTGGCTAGCAGCGGGGGTTGTCTGCGTCCGTCGCGGATACCTTCCCCGACTGTCAGAGATCAGAGTTCCCCGCTGCCAACTCCACCTCCTTCCGGCTGCAGCGGAAGGAGACTTCAACCCGCTGCCCCGGCAATACAGCAGGAAATTGGAAGCACCGGTAAGTGTGTGTGTGCGTGTGTGTGTTAAATGGGGGCATAGGGCATTTCTGGAATGCCTTATACCCCTATATGCCACTCTGGCACTTACGGGGTTAAAAGGCATATTATGGGGCAGAGTGGTATATAGGGAGGTATAAGGCATTTCAGGAGGCAGAGTGGCGTTAAAGGGGCATTTAATAGAGCACTCTGCCTCCTGAAATGCCTTATACCTCCCTATATGCCACTCTGCCCCATAATATGCCTTTTAACCCCCTAAATGCCAGAGTGGCATATAGGGGTATAAGGCATTTCTGGAGGCAGAGTGCTCTATACAATGCCTTTTAACTCCCTTAATGCCACTCTGCCTCCTGGAATGCCTTATACCTCCCTATATGCCACTCTGCCCCATAATATGCATTTTAACCCCCTAAATGCCAGAATGGGATATAGGGGTATAAGGCATTTCTGGAGGCAGAGTGGCACATAGGGGGTCAAAAGGCATACCATGTGGCACAGTGGCATATAGAGGGTTAAAAGGCATATCATGGGCCACAGTGCCATATTGGTGTGGCAAGCCTGGGGGCAGATGTGTGTAACTGGGGGACAGGTTGGAAAATACAAGGAAATAAAAACAAAAAAAATATTTTTCTCAATCATAGCTTTTATTTAAAAAAAATAGTTTACATGAATTAACATTTACTGGTAAAACTTTTTTCCTTTAGGGTCGTCTTATATTCAGGCTTTTTCTTTTTTTCCTAAGTTAATATTCAGATTTTGGGGGGTCGTCTTATAATCAGGGTCGTCTTATAACCGAGCAAATACGGTATTTTTTGACAACATTTAGGAATGTTTGTTTTCTGCAGTAAAGGTTCGGGCAAAATTTGTTAACAAAATCTGTTGCACAAAAACACATTTCTCTCTCTCTGCCCCCTGCCCTCTCCCCAAGTCATGTCAGTGCCCCCTGCTTTCTCCCCCTAGGTCTCACTGTGCCACCTCCCACTGCCTTGTATTTGCCCCAACTCCCACGAACCTCCTCCAGCTGCTGTCTGGTCTCCTGTGATCTCAGTGTGAAGCTACAGAGAACACAATCACCTGAAAAAGGAATCCTTGCTTGTCTACAGCAGATAAAATAGAATGATTGTATCAAATTCCAGGGACATCTTTTTAATTATACTGGCCAGTGGAGCTAAACATTAGACTTGTGCACGGCAAGCTAAATCATTATGGACAAAATTGTAATTTTGTTTTCTGCCATATTTGTTTTTGCACAAGAAAAACAAAATGGACCATGAATTGATGCCTCATTGTAAAGGGCAGATAAAGCAGCAGCAGCAGTAGCAGATTACACAGTTACATAGTTAGGTTGAAAAAAAGACATGCGTCCATCAAGTTCAGTTTTTCCCATATCTGTTTACTTCTTGCTGTTGATCCAAAAAAAGGCAAAAAAAACCCAGTTGTGGCTCTTTCAAATTTTGCACAAACTAGGGGAAAAATAATTCCTTCTTGACCCCAGAATGGCAGTCTGATCTCATCTTGGATCAAGAAGCTGTTTCCCCATTATTTAAAAATTATATACCTGAATATTATGTTTTTGCAAGTATTCATCCATTTGTTTTTTAAACGTCTGTACAGACTCTGATAAAACTACCTGTGCAGGCAGAGAATTCCTCATCCTTATTGTCCTAACTGCAAAAAAACCTCTGCTTTAGACTAAATCTCCTTTCTTCCAGTCTAAATGCATGACCACGTATCCTATGCATAGTCCTGTTTATGAACAGATTTCCACACAATGGTTTGTATTTGCCCTGAATATATTTATATAATGCTATCATATCCCCTCTGAGGCTAAACAGATTTAAATTAATTAACCTTTTTTCATAACTAAAGTGTTCCATTCCTTTTATTAATTTTGTAGAATAGGTGCCCAAAATTGGACAGCATATTCAAGGTGTGGTCTTGCCATTGATTTAAAAAATCAAAATTAAATTTTTATCCCGCGAATTTATGCCCCTTTTTATACATGACAATACCTTACTGGCCTTAGCAACTGCTGACTGACATTGCACATTGTTTCCTAGTTTGTTGTCTATACCAATTCCCAAATCATTCTCATTTGTCGTTATCCCTAATTTGGGGTGTAAGTTTCTTGTGCATAACTTTGCATTTATCTACATTACATTTCATCTGCCATTTGCGTGCCCAGTCCCCCAGTCTATCTAAATCACTCTGCAGCAAAGTAATATCCCGCTCGCCCTGTATTACCTTAAAGAGTTTAGTGTCTGCAAACATGGAAACATGACTTTCAACGCCTATTGCGAGGTCATTTATAAATATGTTGAATAAAATTGGTCCCAGAACAGAATCCTGAGGAACACCACTTACCACTTTTGTCCAGCTTGAAGATTTACCATTTATAACAACTCTCTGTACTTTATCAGTAAGCCAAGGTTCAACCCAAGAACAATTTGCATCTAGACCAATTTCTTTCAGTTTGAATACTAACCCAGATCACTTGGTAGACACTGGCAGACAGACACATAACCCCCCTTGGTACAGCACATTACATTTTCCCTCAAATTAAAAGCATATTTAAATAAGTGGTCCCTCAGAGTAAGGACTACATTTCTCTCAACATTTTCAATATTAGAAGAAAGTATTGACCGCTCAGAGTAAGAAAGGTAGGGCACGGGGTAGGCAGTGACAGACACACTCTGCCACAAGACTGACTCCCCCCCTCCCCAATATTAGGAAAAAGTACAAGAACTGATCCCCAGAGTAAGGAGTAAGATTTAGCCGCACAGGCAGGGCACGCTCTGGCAGACATACACATCCAGCCATATGGTAGAGGACTGAACCTGCCCCAATATTAGAAAAAAAAGAACAAGAATTGTTCCTCCAGAGGAAGGAGATTGAGCCCCAGAGCCGGGGCAGGATGCAGGACAGGCACTGGCAGAAAGGCACATCCAGCCATATGGTTGCACTAGACTGAATTTCCCCAATATTAGAAAAAACAAGAATTGCACTGCAGATTAAGGAGGGAGCTTGAGGAGCAGCAGCAGTAGTAAGGCATGTGCTCTGGGCAGGCACTGGCAGATAGGTACATGCAGACCATTGATGCAGGACTGAAAATGTTTAATAATTGATAGCCCAGAGTAAGAAAGGAGACAGGAGCAGCAGTTGGACACTGGGCTTGAGCAGGCACTGGCAGATTCAGCCACTTGGTATAGGACTGAATTCACCCAATATTCAAATTATTAAAATATCTCAGACCCCAGAGTAAGGAAGGAGACAGAGGCGCAGCAGTAGGGCACTAATCCTAGGCAGGCCCTGGCAAACAGACACATACAGTGACTTGGTACAAGACCTAAAAAAAATTCAAAGAACCGATCCTGTGAGTAAGTAAGTAAGTATAGCAGCAGCACTAAAACCTCATTCACTGAATATTGAATGCTGAATAACCTAATTCGGGAGCCATCTGCCTCACCAGTTGCGGAGAGTGCTGTGTTTTCTGGGGTTTGAGTATGTTGTCGGTTACAGACAGGACCATTAAGAAGAGGCCTGGCCAGTCAACAGCTTTCTGATCCCAATAACTTAGATGGTCAGTAGTAGGAGACAGTGGCTGTTCTTCGAGCTAGGCTTTGACCATGTCAGGTGCTAGTCTCACTTTAGGGAGATTGAGTCGTACCCACCAAAGTATCAGGGGCCTCTGCCTAAATTGCTACTACTCTGGTGGATCTGGTGCTGCTGCTCTACATGTGCAAGGAATTAGGAATTGGACATGTGGCTGAGTCTACTGCCACTGCTGCTGGGAATTTCCATTTTCAACTCCTGCATTACTCCTTCACTTAGCATGCCCCCTTTTCTGTCTGTATCTCATGCGCTGTATGGACAAGCATGTCACTCCAAGACTTACCCTTAACCCTGGGGTCACAGAGTCTGGCCAGCATGTATTCTCCTATATGCATGATGGCTTGAATGCGACCTGTCAGCTCTTTATGATCCTTCTGCTCACCTAATGGACGTGGATGGAAGAGCACACCACTGCTCTAGGATCTGCTCCATCATGTCCAGGGTGGACCTCTAGCAGGTGACTAGGTCCTGATGTAGACGGTGCTGGGGTAGACCTGCCTTCTGCTCTTCCTTCTGCTGCTGGTTTGCCTTCATGCTGCAGTGAAAGTGCCTGCAATCTTTTCGACAAGCTGCGCTTACCATCACATGTTGTACATGTGCCTCTGCAATGCAAATCCAGAAAGTCTACATCTCTAACTGCCTTCACCATGTTTGTTGCCCCATCGGTCACCACCAATCCCATTTCTTCTGCCTTTGGTCAAATCCTCTGCACCAGCAATTTGTATGAACTTTATTCTTAAGAACTAATTTGTGCACTTGTACGAATCTCCAACGTGGAAGGACTCAACACAACAAACGAAATGTAAAATCTAGTCTGGATCTCTTCCTAAGCCTAGTCTGTTTTAGGAAATATATAGTTTTAGGGGGTGAAAATGAAATATGGGACATCTACCATGTATCACATGAGACCTGGACCCAACAAACTGATCTGTCAAAATTCCAAGTTTGAAAACTGAAATGTGCATGTTCCAATTTTGAACCCGCAGTGTCAAAGAGACATGGCCTACCCATGTATATGGGGTATACCTGTACTCGGGGGTGTTTCTAAATACAAATCACAAATTGTTTGTGTCATTTTATGTACCCAAGAAAAAAAAATACTGAAATACCGTGTTCGGATAGAATGGGTTTATTAAAAATGAAAAAAATTACATTTTACTGCAATGTTTAAGACGGACTGGCACTAAAACGGTCAAATAAAAAGTGTTAAAATGCCCCAAGTAAAATACTTTGGGATGTCATCTTTCAAAAAATATATACTTTTGTTGGGTGTTTTTTCTTTTTGCGTTGCGCCCCAATAGCAGCCAGAAAAAGAAAAAACACCCAACAAAAGTATATATTTTTTGAAAGATGACATCCCAAAGTATTTTACTTGGGGCATTTCCCAGGTTACCACATTTTTAAAAAATCTTGTTTAGAAACAGCGATGCACGTCATTCAGATTTAACCCTGTAAGTGCCAAAATAAATAAAAATACCAGGCATATGAGGTGTTTCCAAAAAAAGGACAAATACCCAAATACACTTTTGGAGTTGTTTTTCTATTTGCACTGGTTATATTAAGTTTTTTTCCTAATTTTCCCCACATTTTTAGATATTTTTCATACTTAATGATGGTTTATATTTATAATTATTATTTCAAAAGAAAGCTCTACTTGTTCTGAAAAAAAACAACAATATATGATTTGTGTGGGTGCACTAATTAAGAAGAGAGAATTTACTGTTGAAGAAAGACATAGCAAAAACACAAAAACTGCTCTGGTCTTTAAGCGCAAATGTAGTAACAAAAACCCGGTCCTGAAGGGGTTAAACCAGATGTACCAAGAGAGTAAGAAACAAATAAAGCATGCATTAAGCAAAGATAAAGTAGTAAACAAAAAGTGCTGAAATGAAACATCCCATTGCTCGATGCCTCCATGACCATACTATTATGTTCTCTGCATTACTGCTTTCCAGGCCTTTGGCCCACAGACCTTTATTAGTAAATCAGTCCTCCTGACCCCGCACTATGTTGTTTACACCAATGCAGAATGTTTTTTGTGTATACTTAAAGAAACAGACATTTGGTTTTAATTATTTTATTAAAAACTAAATCGAAAAACCCTGTCCAGGCAATGGAACTTCGAAAACATTGCTAAGCCTCTTAACACATAAAAAAATAAACGGTGCTACTTTTTAAATTAAATAGTATTTTCAATTTAAGAAGATCACATTTGGTTAAAAAGCAAGCCGCACGATGAATTGCAGCCCTCTGCCCCTAAGAGTTAAGTAGAGTTTGGACACAATGTTCCTGCCTTTATGTTTTTGCTGTTAATAAGCAGTGGGCATGGTGATTCAGAATTGACTGTTATTGTCAAGCTGTGCCCTAAAAACACTCTGACTTGGGACAAATAAGAACAGCTTTCTCCTGCTATTCATGATTGCTACCGTTCCTACAAAACAATCTGTAGGGGATAAATGATACCCATGTTCGAAGCATTATACAGTATTATATTTCTTCAACCTATGAAAAAAAACATGATGTGAACAACGTCTTCACTGTAAGAAGAGAGATACAGCATTATCTTAAAACGGTTATTTTTGTGGGTCAGACAGCAGATCATACCGAAGAGCCTAATTTAAATAAAAAGCAATAACTGATCAGTACAGCCATACCCTGCTTCATGGGCACTTGTAAGTGAGGACATGGTTACAGTGCAACCATTCCCGCTTATGTATGCTCGCTGTGTGAGAACACACATAACAGCATGACATCAGTACTTGTTCATCTTTTAAGTGTTTTGTGGTGGCATTGACCTGCTTATTGCAGTGCAGTACATGCACTGATGAATGGAAAAAGGTAGTGCTCCGCTTTAAGTACATTTTCAGACATACTCTGGACTCGTGTACATTAATGTGGGGTATGCCTGTAATATGATTTATACAGTGCTGGAAACTCTAGTGGGACCCGTTCTGCCTGCTGGCTTTAAGCCCTACCATAAGCTGCAGCTTTATTTACTCTTCCAGCATAAGGTTTTCCAGCTGAGAAGTGATCTTTTCCCTAAATAATGTGTAATAAACTAGCTTACTTTATAATTCCCTAATTACATTTTTAAAATTATATTCAGGTAAGGCAACAGTCCTCGGGGACTGGATTTGAACAGTCCTAATATAGCTTACAGTAAAAATCAGCGCTGAACAATTAAGTTTCCTTTTTCACAGCCTTTCTTTGTCACAGTTTTCAGAATTAGTCTTCCATATGGGCATGCAGTATACAAAAACGTTCAGAACGTTGTTGAAATTATGAACTTCTGATGTTCAATGTATTATCAAAATGTCTAGATTTCACCTTCCAGGGTATAATGATGTCATATGCAGTGACAATTGCTGTAAAAGTATTTGTATATTACAATGGCATCCATGAAGGGCTAGGCAAGCGCTTAAAAATGTACCAATATCAAAAGCGTATTTTGTTTGCAGCTCCATATCCCTGAGATTTTTGCCATTGAATCTCTTCATATTATATTTAGCCAGTGTCTATATAAGAACTTGTAGACTTGTGGGAGTTTTAGCATAACCTGGTCCCACTATCCCTAAAGTTATTTCCTGAACTACAGCCATCCTGCTTCATTTTACCGACCGGTTTTGTCTACATGCTGAGGTTGGAAATGCCACTTTCCAGGTCAGCTGCAGGATTCACGCACACGAGTCACTAGTGGCGCCTTTGTCATTTTCTTTTGTAGTCATTTCTGGCAGCATCTGGGGCTTCTCTTTAGTACGCTCCTCTCGTTTGTATTTCACAATAGTAAAACCAGCAGTCCCGAGATACACCACAGCCAGCAGTGTAAAGTAGGCAAAGTAGACATAAAACTGTAAAAAAAAAAATGTGTTAAGTTGAGAACATACATTAATAATATATTTTTTTTTTTTCTGCTTGAATTTTTGCCACTTTTTTTTTTGCACCACTTTTGCCATGGAGAGCATACGCCCAACATGACTGGCGTGGGAACAAGCTGGCAGTAACCAGATTTGAACTCATGAGCAACAGGTCGGAAGGCCAACACCTTAACCACAACTCCAAGGCAGAGATACTAGCTGAGAACATACAATGCAGACATCTGTCTGTTCTGTACACGTTATAAAAACATACCACACTTTTTTTCTGCAACAGTACAACCAAAGTATATTCTTGCATTCCTTTCCATTTTTTTTTTTTTTTTACCTGCGGGTGAACAGAAAGAGCCAAGCCTCTCTTGTCTGCAATGATGACCGTAATTATGGTTTTCAGGATGGTTGCAAAGAAAGTGTTAACTCCAAACACAAGAGCACAGAGCTCCTTTGACAGTGAACTTGCAATCTGAAAGCTGGAAAACAAACATGATATTTTTGAGTACTTGAGTCATGCTTGACAGAACTATCATTAAATAGCCATGCTCTTAAATCAGTAACTAAAGATGATACAGCCACCTCTATGCATGCGAGTATCATAATGATCTCTGTTAAAGAGACAAATATAAGTGGCATAAAGAACCACAATTCTGGATACTTTGAGTGCATAGGATTCTAAATGCTGATTACTTAACACCGTGGGCTACTTACATGGCAATAGGGACCAGAAATTGGTGTGAGCTTCTGAAGAGGATGTAAGCCACATAGCAAATCCAGATATTTGTAGTGGTGTTCATGAGAATCAGAAGACCTGCCTGTGAAGCAGTGACAAGTCCGATTACCAACTCTGACCACAATCTCCAGCGAATCTTTATATATCCAGCTGCAAACGACGTGATGGCACCTGTTGATAAAGTAGAAACATCCATCAACTTCTATCACTACGTGTAACTTACTAAAAGGAAGTCCACCTACATTGCGCAAAACTCTGGATTCCATACTGAGGACATCAGCTGAAATTCTCACCTATACATGACGTGTCTCAAACATCAAAGCTTGCTCAACTAAGTCTGTCTTCTCCTAAGTACACAACATGTCAGCCAACCATCTATCAGAACATATTAATGTAGCAGGTCAATGGCGCTGTATTCAGTAAAATATTAGTCAAAAACGCTCATTATTGGTATATTTACTTTAATTACTATCCAATACTCAATTGATGCTTCATACTCAACATAAGTTTTTTTTCAACATATTAAAAAAAGCCTAGAATTACTAAACTATTAGCTAATGAAGGAACAGTATTCCTAAAAATAAGATATAGATTTACATACATACCTGGGAACTCCCAGTGAAGCACCACTTCTCCGGGGTCTCCAGTGAGACACCTCCCCACTCCCCGCATCCCAAAAATGGAGAGCTCCAGGTAGCGGGAGCATGAAAGTTCCCAGGTATCTTTACATATGAATAGTAATATTAAAAACACAAAACAGCTGAAGAGTGAATGTGATCCATCTTCACGATGGCAACTCATTAACTCACTTGGAGAGCTTCTATAGTGCTGGAATGACTGTTACAACACTTTTCATGTTACCCTCTTCAAATTTGGACCCAACTTAAACCTGGCTGGTAAATGGTAACATTATTGCTGGTAACACTTACATCTGAATCACTACCTCACATTTACAAGGGTTCAGTCATTATTTACTTTGAATGCTATTTTACTTAAGGCTACTTCCCTCTTAAGAAAGCAATGATGACTCTCACCAAGGAGGGTAGAAGCTGCATCAACAGCCCCATTATATATTTTTCGGTTGTCTGTAGTAGGATAGACCTCATTCCACAGAATCTGCACGTAGTACAACATTAAGTAGTACCCAGCTGAATTAAAAATCCACCACAAGGACCAGAGACGCAGTTGAGGGTGATGGAAGGTTTCCTTCACTTCCAGTAGCATGCGAGAAAATACGGAATCCTTCCATCCAGGGAGCAGACCTCCCTTCCTGGTTTCAGGGTTCATTTTTTGTAACTCCGACTGGTGACCTCCATTACTCTGGGATGAATAGTTTTTATTAAAGAAGAGACTTCGTTTGGGGCGTTGTAGGAACAATGTGAGAATAAGCCCAAATATCATAAAGCTTAAAGAGATATAATTGAGGGTCTGAAAAGGAACATCTGCAAAGGTGATGAGAAGTTGGCCCAGTATTGAGCTGGTGAAAACTCCCATTAGTATAGAAGAACGGGAGTACCCTGCAGCTAGCTGGTACGTGGCAGGAGAAACCAGTGAAAATATGTATGAAGAATACGCAACACGAGCTGCCATAGTGATGCCATAAAAAAACTCCATGAATTGCATGGCTATGACATCTGAACCAAAAATGAGGAGCAGCCACACGGATATGTGACTTAAACTCTGCAGAATCAGCACAGGCTTGTAACGTAGGAAATCCGTCAGCAGAAATACTGGCACCAACACAGCCATATACGAATAGCTTAGCACTGGCGTGATCTCATTGGTAACCTGAAAGAACCATAAAGAAAGGTAAAAGAAAAACAAATGATGTATACCCTTCTAGACCTTCTAAGACTACATGAAATCAGAAAAAAAAACTGTCAAGCAGAATATAAAAGGAGGTTTATAATTACATTACGGAAGTGATTAAAGGTGCTGGTTCCAACTTCTGCTGAATTTAACAATTTTACAGCTAAATGCAGCACTAAAAAACATAATTCCTAGTACTGTAAAGGTTTGTCTCATTCATCATTTGTAATGGGAGCAGTTATCTCTCATCAAAATCAGGCACTGATTAACTACAGGTGAGACTAGTTACTTTTGTAAGGAAAAAAAAAGTGTTGTTAGAATGATACATTTAACAGCTAACAGAGTAGATAAAAGCATTTCGGACACTGAGGTCCCTTCTTCAGGCATTTGCTTAATGCTATTTTATGGGCGAACACATTACCATCCTTTCTGTCCTTGTCATAGAAACTAAAAGTTTCTTAAAAAGTGATAAAAATGGCAGCTGGCGAAGGTTAATTTAACACACTAGAGACAGGATGCACTTGATGTTTTCTTTAAAGGGGAATAGCACCTTTAAGACATTTTTAGAGACAAAAATATAAATCTATTTCACACAATAATCGGGCATTGAGTTAACAAAGCAAGTGGAGGGCTGGCGAGGAAAAGTATAAGAAGAAAATGCTATAGATGAAAGACTACCAGACAAGGAGGTAAAGGACAAAAGCTAAAACTTCAGTGAGCAGAATTAGTAGCTGTTCCATTCACGCTGTCACACAACTGGAAATGGTTAATGCCACTGTATTAACATGAATAGGGAGATTAAACTGGGAGTCTTAAACTCTGCTGCAAGCCTTGTTAAGGTGGCTGATGTCTGGTTATAAGGAGTGGACAGGGGCCAAGGTCAGAGATCACATGCCTTCTCAGCAGTCGCCTGCTTAGTACATTCCTCAATAAATGCAGCATGCAGAGAAATATTCAGCCAAGACTGTAAGAGGTTCGTAATAGGTGGAATGGTAAAGGATTAATCCTTATCCCTCAAGTCACTATGCAACAGGTGGAACACACATTGGTGGGACAAATCCTCCCTTACCTATCACACTGTAAGGAGGGGAGTCATAGCTGTCTTCCACCAAAATTATAAACATTCACTATGATAGGATTCATTTGCTTGCTCAAACCCATATCTGTGACCAAAGGTTTGTTTTCTTTGAAGATTTCACTAGAAAGTGCTGACAATAACAGAAAAAGCAGAATGATTATGCCTTGGTGAAAGAAAAGCAGCATGCAGGGTATAAGCACATTCCACATAGGTAGATATGTGGAACAGGTATTTAGCTTTTAACTGGTCCCAGTAGCCAGAGATGGTTACATAAAAAGGAAACCAGCAATGATTTTAATGTGATCTTGCACTGTACATTTATAGGTGGCCCTAATTAAATAAGAAGGTGTTGTTTCCATCCTCTAAGTACACTGGTCCGCATGTTGCATGCCATGAAGCATCACAGTTACTGGAGTCCTAGGAGAACTACAGATATTTAATTTGTTATTGTGTATACAAATACAGTCTTATATATTTATGTTCTATTTTATGTAGTAAACTCAGATGATGTGTTATACCCTCTTGATTTAGTTTGACGGTTTGGAACAGTACAGATAAGGACCTCTTGAAAAGAAGCAGATAAAGACCTCTTAACTATTTCTTGCTTTGGAAAGAAAGAAGATACGTGGAATAAAGGTCCTCACCTGTTCCCTGGTAAAATTCCTTTGGGGGCTCAGAAGGAATGGGGTTATGAAGCTTTCTCCAGGACGCAGCTGGGTCATGAAGCCATAGAAACAGAGGTAAAAGAGCAGAAATTTCCATTGCTTGTGCTCCTCAGGTGAAACCTGAGGGTCCTTTACGGGAGACGGTTGCTCCTCAAGTGGAGTCTCATGCAACTCTACAGACTGGGCTTCCTGCTTCTCATCCTTGTCACGATCAGTATCCATTGCAATTCTGTCTCCACAAGTGGCAGAATATTTATCAGTGTTACTGTAACAAAGCATGACAGCACAAATTTACAAGCAGTTTTTTAAAAAAATCTAAGTGAAAATAGCCATCCTCACTTAACTTTGTTCATCCTAGAACTGAAATAGACAACAACTGGACAGTGCAGTATTTTCATGCTGTGACATAAAAAAATATTTTTGTAAATATGTCCTTGGAAGCAAAACTTTATTCTTGTTTTTTAGCAATCTAGTCGATATGACAGACAGTGGCTTGAGGTAAGACCTCACCTTCTCTCATCCTTACCCTACCTACTACCCCATTGACCTTAGTCATCTCCTTGTCATACTATCCCCAACTAGCTCAATTTAAACACCATTGCAGCAGTCATCCAACCCTCTGATTTATCATCTCTAACCATCCACACCACACTCCCCACCCCTTCTTTCTCACTCACATCTTTCACATGTCTGTGCATTGGAAGCCAGACTGTCATTCTCTCAATGTATGGACCTAAAGCTGTCTCTGACTGTTGATCGCCCTGCGTTTCCTAGACACTTTTGGTAAAAGCAGCAACACTGTCAAACTGTCACTCATCTTATCTCACTAGCATTGCGATAATCACAACGTCTCTAGAAGAAGGCTGTCACATGTCACACATTGTTTAACCTCGGCAGTATCAATACTTCTAATGTTTCAACCAGTCGGTTACTGTAACATTCCTGTTGCTGCCTTCTTTTCTAACACTACCAGCCTGGTTGTTGTGTATTATGTGGCAATTGTACGTACTCACTTTCGCTGAGACTCCTCTCTGTCACATAAACACGAGTCACTGTACTTCTGCACTCTGGGAGAATGCCGCACATTACATCGGAACTACATCTCCCGACGTTCTCTGCGAAACGACGTTTCCCGGCATGCCATTTCCTTTACAACTTTATTGACTTGTTCTCAGTGGGTGTGTCTCTAGGTTTGGCGGGGGATCTGCATGGATTGAGTGATTCGTTTTGATAGCAACCTTTCTCTATTCGAGTTATATCACTTATTTAACTAACCATGAACCTTAAGTAAAAAGGAGGACTTGTGTGGGACAGGAAAAAATGTATTAATGTTTGTTTGCATTAAGACCAATTCAGCTTGCAAACTCAAAATTTATACTTGTAAATACCGTATTGGCCCGAATATAGGCTTCACTTCCCCCCCACTTTAGGTCTTTAAAGTGGAGGCGCGGACTTTATTCGGGGTGTAACGCAGGGATGCGCAGTTTGTACTGCCCGACGCCTGGGACATGCAGTTTTGGGCGCCGGGAAGGTGTTTTTTTTTCCTTTTTCATCTAGCCCTGCTGCGGGTAAGCAGCAGGGCTAGGATCCAGATGCCACCAGCACTGCAGGGCACCTGGATCCTCCTCTCCGGCAACTGTGGACGTCTGCGCGATGCGAGCAGACAACCTCCGCTGCCGGCACTTCCGTTGGAGCTTCTGTGGTGGAGCACCGGCGTGACATAACCTTCCAGTGCTCCACCGGTATCGCGCAGACGTTCACCGGCTGTGGTGATGCGTGTAGACGACCTCCGGTGCCGGCACTTCCACCAGTGCTTCTCCGTCATAGAAGCCCAGGCGGACGTACCGGCAGCTGAGGTTGTCTGCGCGCATCGCACAGACTTCCACCGGCTGGCCCCGCTAGACACCAGGGAGTCTGGAGGTGCATTGGTAAGTCGGAGGGGGTGGCACTTCTAGGAAGCAGAGTGACATATCAGCATACCTGGGAACTCTCCGGGTTTGCCCGAATCTTCCAGAGAGTGGGGTCTTGCCACGCCCTGCCCATTTTCCCTTTAAATGGGGGTTTTTCCCGCTGACATCAGCAGGAACACCGCCAACGTCCTCCCACTGACGCCACAAGACCACCTGCTGATGTCAGTGGGACCTCCCACTGGTGTCACAGGACAGCCCACTGATGTCAGTGGGCAGTCCTGGCCTGGTCCCACAAGGGAAGGCTCCGGGTAGCACCATAACATCCTCTAGATTGTAAACTTATATACACATTGTTATGTCCTGTCTACTCATTGTACAGCGCTGCAGAATATAATGACACTATATAAAACAATAAATAACAATATGTGTCAATTGTGTAAAATATATTTTCCTTCCAAATGGTGGAGGTGTTGTACCCGTTGCAGGGAGCCCCCTTCACTAAACAACTCCAGTGGTCCTCCTTAGAAGGGGGCCAAGAAGATCTGACTGTTCTCTAGGCCAATGGGAAAGAGAAGTGAAAGGACTGGGTCATAAAGTGGATATAAAAACTACACACCCCTGTTAAAATGCCAGGTTCTTGTGATGTTAAAGAATGAGACAAAGATAAATCATGTCAGAACTTTTCCCACCTTTAATGTGACCTATAATGTTCAATAATAATAACTGTATATCATTTCTGTGAGAGTGACTTCAAAATATGAAGCATGGAGCCCTGGGGCTTCAATAATAATAACAAATCTTTCAGTAAATAGCATATAAACTCCCAAAACAAACTTCCCTCCCCTCAGGAAAAACGAAGGGAGCGCAATATATATAGCTTGGAGGAAAGAAGAGGGCATGTGTTTAAATACATAAAGGGATTTAACAAAACATGGGAGGCAAGTTTTTTTCAAAGGAGCAGCAATGTTAGAAACAAGACATAATCTATAATCTAAAAGTAATAATTTAAGTAATCTTAAAGTGGGCTGCAGATCAGTGGAACTGCCCCCCGCCCCCCAAAAAAAAGAATTGGTAGAGGTTAATATAGAAAGGGAATTTTAAAATACATTGCAAATTTCCTACATTTAAGATGAGACCAAGGACTGATTAAGGTTTGGGTGATGACATGATGACTAGATGGACCGAATAGTTCTGGACAGCAGTGTATTTTTGCAGGATAGTCCCGCTTTCCTGGAAGCAGAGATCATGGGCCAGCTGGGGAGCTGTAAAATCGATGCATTTGCAATAAAATAAACTTCCATCGGCTATCACATGACCATCACATGACTTTGAAATAGGATGTTGTGAGGTGGCTTATCAGATAAGAAAGACTGAAAGCCCTGCCTCCCAGTTTTGGCCACACCCCCAATAAAGGTATCCCGGTCGTGACGAACTTGAAACCACAGTTCTGCAAACTGTTCTAGCAACTCTATCTTCAGTGAATAAACCCAAATGGCCAAATGCCCTGATTGCTCCCTGGCAAACATGCAAGTCAACTACATAGATGTTCGCTCAACCACAAATTCAACCTAAACAAACAGAATCTTCTGACTCACAGTGAGAAGTCATAACCAGGGCAAGACTTTCTGTTTTTACTCATTTGGAAGTCCACATTGTAAACAATTCTATAAAATTAATCTTATTCATTTGGACTGCAGTGTCCTATTTAATCTCACCGATAGAGCGTATGATGGCTGGAGTGTCCTTTTAAAGAGGACAGAAATACTGAACGCACCAAAGCTTTTTATACATATACATACCATTGCACCCACAGAATGTTCTATTGCACCCATATTGCAAAATGATGGACTTGCCACTGTACCCACTTGCACCTCCATAAATTGCACCTGCATCCATGTTGCAGGTATTGTTTTATTCTCCAGTTCAAGACCCGAATCCTCCGGGTTGCAGGAGCTGGGTATGACACGCCCTGCACCCCACCCATTTTCCATTTGACTGGGGGTGTTTCCCGCCGACGTCAGCAGAAACACCCCCGACGTCAGCGGGACCTCCCACCGCTTGGTGAACTCCCACCGATGTCAGCGGGACCTCCCACCGACGTCAGTGGGCAGTCCTGGCCGCGTCCCGCAAGGGAAGGCTCCGGGTAGCCGGAACCCAGAAGTACCCAGGTATGATTATAAATATGTACAACATACATATTCCCCGGCTGCTGCTTTATGCTAATGATGTGAAAGTTACTTTATTACATGTGAATGGCTGAGCGGATGAGTTTTACAGCAGCTCTGGTGTTATTAGAGTTTAAAGGATAAAGAAAAATGTTTCCTCACTACAGTTGTTTTTTAAAATGGCGAGATTCTCCTCCGCTTAGTGTAGTTAAAATGGCATCTGTTTTCTTTCATCCAATGTTGCATTCATTATTCAGATAAATGGACAAAACTGTAAATTTCGTCACCAAAACGCATTTGGAATTTGACAAATGCTGGTGGTAGAATTAGTGCATGGAAAGTGCTAAAATTTCAGCATTTGAAATACTCTGAGGTATCTAGTTTTCAAAAATATTGCTTTGATATTGGTTGTCACGCTCCCAGCAGTTGTGTCCAAATTTGAACACCTGAAATGTTTGGGCACATGGTAAAGTAATAGTGAAATAGAGACCAGGCTTAGGAAAAGTAGGAAACGACTGGCTGCAAATGGAGAAGATCAAGGATAGGAATAGCTAGAATTGGACACCATTCTCCCTAACCACAGACTGCCCCAAAGGCCTATCAGTCTAAGAATTAGGCATGCTAGCAAAAAAAAAAAAAATCACACTAACTACCATAAGTTTGTTGCACGTTCGCCTACATATATGAATGTGGGGCCAAATTGGATTAGTAAATGGCACAGCAAAGTATTTTGACCACTAGGTGGCACTGCTGCAGATGTATAACACTTAAGCACCTGCAATGGAATTAAACACAAAGCTTTATTTTCATTATATTTCAGCCTTACTAACAGTAAGTGTAATATAATGTTTAGTAGACTATTTTAAATGAAACATGTCAGTTATTTTAATAAGATTGAAAGAATGTACACAGGAACATGAAAAAAAATGTGATTTGCTTAATTTTACAGTTTTGTCTTTTGAAAACCCTGCAAAGTTCTAGTCTTCCAGGACCTGGGGAGGGAGTGACATTTGCACCCTGGGCCGCTTGATGGTCAGATGGTCTGCGGAAGGGGAATGTGTGGTAGTCTGAGTGTGTGTGTCAGGCTCATCATATTGCATCCCTTAACTGGATATTGCGCAGGAGTGTAAGAACGCAGTGATCGAAACAAACTTCACAAATGACACAAGCAGAATGTTTGGTTATAGGTTATATTACAAAAGCAAAGCAAGGCATCTCACCAGAAGCAGCAGAATAGGAGGCATATCATGCATACAGACTGCTGGGGAGTATGAGAGTAGAAAAGTCCAGGTAAGTATTCAAAAGGGTCTGGGACAGGTAGCAAGCAAAAAAGGGGAAATCCAGTAGGCAGTCAGGGTGAAAGAGGTAACAGGTAGGTAGGTAGGTAGGTAAATCCAACAGGCAGATCCAGCGTCTGGCATGAACTATGACTCCAAAGAACTTAATAAACTCACACCTCTGTTACTGGGAGGAAGGGATATAAAGCCTGTTCATCAGATCAGGTGTGAGTTGTCTAGGCTTCAGGTGAGGGAGGCAGGGTAATGGTATAACAAAACACAGCTGAACATAAATACACAGCACATTAATTATATACATAGCAAGACATGCATACATGGTACAGGATGCCACAAAAGACAGGCAACAAGGCAAAGAACACAGGGGATGGAGTGAGCTGAGATGTATAAGGGAAAGAGGGCAAAGGTCAGGGGCGTAACTAGACGCCTCAGGGCCCGGGTGCGAGAATCTGTTAAGGGCCCCCTCACCCCCCCCCCCCCCAAAAAAAACATGATTTTTACCCAACAATTTTTTTTCAACTAATTCAACAAATTCAATTTACATATTGAATCATAATCAAAGAAAAAGGGGCGCATGTACAAAGGGCATAATCCAGGGGTGTCCAAGTTTTTTCTGCAGTGGGCCACTTCATCAGAATTGTATACGTGCGCGGGCCGCACTCATTTTTCACTGTGACAAAAAATATGGCCTTTAATAAAATATGCAGATTAAAATAAAGTAAATGACACAAAACCTTTACTCTTCCTCTCACTGATTTCTGGGCCTTGAAAGTTTTGCGACTACAAATTCAGGATTCCCTAGATTTATTCTAGGGATGAACTAAAATGAAAATTCTGGACCAAAACATTCAGGGTTCACTTAGCCAAAACCGAAAATGACCCCCACCTTTAAAAATACTAATAAAAACTCACATGTTTAATAAAAGTAGGTAACACACAATTGGACAAAATTAGCAATATGACTTGGCATGATAGGAGTGTGATTGCTAACAGCAATCACACTCCTATCATACCCAGGCAACCAGTAAATGCTGGTACCTAGGCATGATGGGACTGTGCTCGCTGTGATTGCTGTTAGCAATCACACTCCTATCATGCCAAGTCAGCCAGTACATGCTGGTACAGGGTGGCTGTAAGTGATGTGCAGACCCCATACTGCTGGCAGCATCACTACACAAGGGGGGCAGCTAGCTAGGTTTCAGCATGTACTGGCTGACTTGGCATGATAGGAGTGTGATTGCTAACAGTAGTCACAGTCCCATCATGCCTAGGTTCCAGCACTTACACATCCATCCAGTAAATGCTGGAACCTAGACATTATGGGACTGTGATTGCTGTTAGCAATCACACTCCTATCATGCCAAGTCAGCCAGTACATGCTGGTACAGGGTGGCTGTAAGTGCAGACCCCATACTGCTGGCATTATCACTACACAAGGGGGGCAGCTGGCCAGGTTTCAGCATGTACTGGCTGACTTGGCATGATAGGAGTGTGATTGCTAACAGCAATCACAGTCCCATCATGCCTAGGTTCCAGCACTTACACATCCATGCTAACACACACACACACACACACACTCATTTATTCATATAATCATTAATTCACAGATTCATTCCCTCAATCACACACACTCATTCAAACACCCTCCCCACCCCCTTACCTGTACTGCAGCTCCCTCGATGCCGCTCACAGACTTCAGCAGGGGGCGCGGCTTCCCTCTGCCTTCTCTGCTAAAGCACAGAGGAAGTAGGAAGTCACGTGAACTCCGCTTCCTCTGTGCTGTCCAGAAGACCCTCCCACAAGTAAGTAGCAGGGCTTGAGGTGCGGCTCGTGTAAGATCGGTTGCCCTGGCTGCCGATCTTACGCGGGCCGCACCTCGAGGTCTCGCGGGCCGCATTTGGCCCGCGGGCCGCATGTTGGACGCCCCTGCCTTATTTAAAAAAAAACGTAAAAAAGATTTCGGGCGGCCCCTTGGCTTGGGCCCCCCTGCCGCCGGGGCCCGGTCGCAGTCGCGACCCCTGCGACCCCGGTAGATCCGCCACTGGCAAAGGTACATAAAATACGGACAGAAATAAACAGGACAGCAAGGAGTTTAACTCCAGGCAGACCACTTAAAGGGGCGGCCACGCCTGGCAGTTTGCAGGGCTGGGGCTGAACCCTGACAGTACCCCTTCCTCAAAGACGCCCTCTGGGCGTATACAGAATAATCCGGTGTGATATAATCCTCCAAGTCAGATTCACTACCAGTTAGGGAGTCCCATTCATCATAGGAATCCACAGCATCAACCTCTGGCACAGCTGGAGGGTGCTCATCACCATTAACAATAACCGCTATCCCCCCAGCAGTTCCCTCTTTTGCCTTAGGGAGGTCTACAGGTGTGGTATTCCTGGCACTCAGTGCCTTTTCAAATACCTCTAGATCGTGCTTGCGCACTACGGTGCCATTGGTTCTTTGGAGCCATAGTTCATGCCAGACGTTGGATCCGTCTGTTGGATTTACCTGCCTGCCTGTTACCTTTTTGACCCGGACTGCCTTTTGGATTTACCCTTTTGCCAGCCTGTTACCTGTTTGACCCGGACTGCTGGATTTCCCCTTTTTGCTTGCTACCTGTCCCACACCCTTTTGAATACTTACCTGGACTTTTCTACCCTCATACTCCCCAGCAGTCTGTATGCATGATATACATCCTACTCTGCTGCTTATGGTGAGATGTCTGCTTTGCTTTGTGTATTATAACCTATAACCAAACATTCTGCTTGTGTCATTTGTGAAGTTTGCCAGGCCACCCTAAATCTGGGCCGGGGCGGCCGGCAGACGAACATTTAAAGCAGCCGCCGTGCGGCTACAAAGTTCAAAATTAAGCGGCTGCGAGTGGGATTGAAAGCGGCCGTCGTGCCAGTAGCGTACCTAGCGGGGGGCGTGGTCCGGGCCGGGTGCTGCACATCTGAGGGGTGCCACCACACTGGCACGCCTCCAGAGCCGATGCCAAATCCAGCCGCACAACACTGAAGCCACACCCACCAATCACTGCACCGAAAAGGACAGGACACAGAAGAAGAGGAAGAACGAAGAGGAGGAGGACTGTGACAGAGGAAAGGTAGGGAAATATTCAGGGAGAGTGGATTAGTAAGTGTGTGAGAGTGATGGGTGTTATGCTGTAGTTTATGCTGAATGTTTGAGATAGCATGGATGTGCAAGTGTGGGGGGGTAGCATGGCATAGGGAGGCTGTAATCACATTCCTATCATGCCCAGGTTCCAGCATGTACTGGCTGCCTGGGCATGATAGGAGTGTAATTGCTGTTATCAATTATAAAAAAAAATTCTCCAACTTTGGTGTGTTAACAACACTTTTATTAAAAGTAAGTAACACACCAAAATTGGACAAAAAAATCAATAACAGTATTAAAATATATATATATATATATATATTTTAATACTGTTATTGATATATATATATATATATATGATTGCTAACAGCAATCACACACACTCCTATCATGCCCAGGTAACCAGTACATGCTAGAACCTGGGCATGATAGGATTGTGATTGCTTTTAACAATTATATATACCGTATTTATCGGCGTATAACGTATTTTAACAAAAATATGAAGCTGAAACTCTACCTGCGTGTTATACGCTGATAAATCCTATAGCTGCACGGTGTTAATAAGCCCCTAGAAGCTGCAGAATCTTCCCCTGCACAGCTCTCTTGCGCGCCCTCTCTGATGCCGGGTGATGACGTCACTCCGGCGCCACCATCAGCACAAAAAGTAAAACGCTAGAAGATAAAGAGGACCCATACCAGATCTCCCAAAAGGTAGGGAGTCTGGATGGGCCTCTCAAATACTGGCAATATTGGCAATATATAAAATTAATGTGTGTGTGTGTCTCTGAGTGTGTGTGTGTGTCTGAGTGAGTGTGTGTGTCTGAGTGAGTGTCTGAGTGAGTGTGTCTCAGTGTGTGCATGTCTGTCAGTGTGTGTCTGTCAGCTTTGCTGATTCACTGAGCTTCTTCTTTTTGCATCACTATTATAATAAATGTTATAATGTAATAAATATTATTCCAACATTAAGTTCAGAGTTTCCAAGTCATTTATTTTAAATTGATTTTTTTTAATAAAATTAATGAGGGTGCATGTTATACACCAGTGCGTGTTATACGCCGAAAAATACGGTATGTACTAATATATATATATATTAATATTGTTATTGATTTTTTTGTCTAATTTTGGTGCGTTACTTTTAATAAAGTATTTGAAAGTTTTCTTTTTTTGTTTTTTTCGGTTTTGGCCAAGTGAATGCTGAATTTTCAGTTTCGGTTCAGAATTTTCATTTCGGTGCATCCCTACTACTAAGCCAGTCACTGAAGTGGTAGGCCTACACCACATCGATGTTTGGCTTAGTATATAGTGATAGGGGTTGTACTGCAGTATAGTCAGTGTCTGGCTCAATGTATAGTGATTACGCTGTGCCACCGTCAATGTGTGTCTAAGTATATAATGATAACAGTTATGCTGTACCACCGTCAATGTGTGCCTCAGTATATAGTGATAGGTGTTATGCTGTACCACCGTCAATGTTTGCCTCAGTGTATAATGATAGGTGTTATGCTGTACCACAGTCAATGTGTGCCTAGTATATAATGATAACAGTTATGCTGTACCCCCGTCAATGTGCACACCAGCCACTTTAATTTCATTAGGTGCCGGCGGAGTGACTGCCAGTGTCCAGTATCCTACTAACGTGACAGGTTCAGTGAGTAAACATTTCTGGGAAGCTGGGCTAGTGTGCATGCTAGTATACACAAATATTTATGCTAAGGTGTTCATTACTACTTCCAGTGCTTTCTACATCGCTCCTTTATTCTCTTCGGCACCGGCGGGGGTTAAGTCACCCAAATGCTTTAGTGTGAAGGAGGGGTGAATCGATATGGCGGTGTGCTTTGGAAGAGAAAGAAGATAAAGGCAAGGGTGGGGAGGAAGAGCGAGGAAAAATAGTATTTTTTTCTTCTTTTATGAAATAAGTCCGTAACTTTCTATTGTGTTCGGCTTTTGACGATGCTTTCAAAGTCTAAACATTATATTTAACGATACCTGCTCTAACTACTCATGTTAAGGCCTTGTTCAACTATTGACCTTACCTCTGGAGATTATATATACATATTTTTTTCTGTTAGTATGGCTTCCAAAAGAAACTTGAATAAGGAACTCTGTAAAGAGCAATCTAAAAGAGATAAAAAAGAACCATAATCTGAAAGAAGGTCCATATCAAATATACCAAAATCTGTCTTATCAGACCTAGAGCTGGAGAAGAGGATTTGCATCATCTTTACTTTAAGACAAAATAATACCAAATACAGATGGACTACCTCGTCTAACTTGAGAGTCTGGTGGGATGGTCAGATAAGAACTTTTGACCTACAGCTAAAGTTAGAAGAATGGTGCAAGTCCTTAAATATAGCGCCGAAGATATAATACAACTTAATTTAAGGCTCCATTTTTTGGTTGGCGTTCTGAAGAAGAGCCATATATACCGTACTTAAATGTTTTTTTTTTCTTCTTTTTTTTTAACATTCTGAATATATTATTTGTAACTGTAATTCTGCAATAATGGAGCACTAGGAGCACTTTATGGATGGAGAATTAGCCTTGCTCCCAGGGGCGGGCTGGACCGGGGGGCAATTACCCCCAGGCTGGCCGAAATCTAATCTAAACAGCCGCTGGGTGCTGATGCTGCCGGCCGGCGCTACCTTAATACTTTTTTTTTTTAAAATGTAATATGGCAAGCCGGATCGGCTATTAAATAAAAAAAAAAAAGTATTAAAGTAGCTCCGGCGGCATCAGCACCCAGCGGCTGTTTAGATCAGTTTTCCAGCAATCTGATGGCCGCATAGTGATGGGAGCAGCGTGAGGGGTGAAAGCTCCGCCCCCTCGCACTAAGACTGCTGGAGCACCGGATGTCGTGTCACTGGCATCCTGTTCACGTAGAAAACAGTCTGTTGCTACCAGGGGATGGAGGTCTATACGAAACCCCCCAAAAGTGGAAGTAGAAGGTTAGTAAACCAATTTATTTTTGTACAAGCTATATAATATTTTTTTTGTATTCGTTAAAAACAAAAAAATAGGTATGTGTGTGTATATGTGTGTCCCCAGTGTCGCTTCTGTCCCCAATCAGCCCCCCCATGTCATTGCTGTCCCCATTCAGCTCCCCAGTGTCGCCTCTGTCCCCAATCAGCCCATCCCAGTGTCACCTCTGTCCCTTTTCGACCCCCCATGTCATTGCTCTCCCCATTCAGCTCTACAGTGCCACCTCTGTCCCCAATCAGCTCCTCCCAGTGTTACCTCTGTCCCCAATCAGCCCCCGTGTCATTGCTGTCCCCATTCAGCTCTTCAGTGTCAGCTCTGTCCCCAATCAGCCCACTTTAAGGTATGATCCTGGTAGGGTACTCATATTAGCCTTTACAATTTTCCTGCTGCTGTGTACTATACTTCCCATAATCCTCAGCCAGTATCATGGGGGGCATTTAACAGGCTGAGCATCAGGGGGACATTAGGTTTTGCTTTTTTTTTTACCATCCTTTGTTGCTATTAAATTTACTTATATTGAACCACATTTGAATCATATTTGTCTTTTTATAATGAATATGCGTTCAGGAAAAGATGGGCATGTATGGGGGGCTGATTTGTGGCACAACGGGCCACTTTACTTGACTTGCCCCCCAACTTGCTGCCAGCCCTCCCCTACTTGCTCGTGTCTGTTTGTCTCATAAGGGTCTCTTTTTTTATATAACCCAGGGAGCATCACTGTCCGGAAACCTTAATACTTCCTCAACAGCAGCAAAAAATTGGACTGGAGCGTCTGCTTGGACGCTGGCTTTGTTAAGTCCAAACAATACCTCTGCCTTGAGAATTTTAATGCCAAATTAATTAACAATTAACAGTGTATATAAAACAGTCTTTATAGACAGTCCTAATTGAATTAGCCGGCTTAAAAAATGTCCCAATTAGGATATGGGGACCGTAGGATTAAATGTCAAAACATCCAAGTTGAAAAATGCGCACTTCCCAATTGTGGCATTTTACCTCCCAAACAACCTGACAAATGGTTGGCATGGTTGGTATCACTGTACCCAGGAGATGTTGCTGAACACACATTGGGTTGTGTTGTGTGACAGTGACATATACCAGGAGCTGTAAATTTATACCTGAAGTACAATTTGTGGGATAAAAAACACAAAATAAATTACTACCACAAAATTTGACAAAGGTCTTGTAGAAGAGTTAGTGCATGGAATTGGTTAAAATACAAGCATTTGAAATACCCTGGGGTGTCTAGTTTTCAAAAATATATGGTTTGATAGGGGTAAATTGCATTGGCCGGCTTCACATAACTCCATAAATAGCACATGGGGCAGAATGACCAGATTTGGAAAAAATGGTTTTGAAATAGCAAAACTCTACTTGTACTTATTGCCCTATAACTTGCAAAAAAACCATTAAAACATTTGGTATTTCTAAATTCTAAATTCAGGACAAATAGAATCTATTTAGCAAGTTTTTTCATTAGCTTTTGTAGATGAGTAAAATATTTTTCAAATAAAGGTGAGAAAAGGTGTAGATATGATTTTCTCTAAATAGGAGAAAAGAAAATTACAGCTAAACACGAGCACCGTAAAAGTGTTAAAACAGCCTTGGTCACAAAGGGTACAAAAAAAAAACAGCCTGGTCCTTAAGGGGTTAACAGAGAAGCAGACAAGGAAAGAAGACACAGGGAGAAACAGACAAAAGAAGACAGAAGAGATAGGGAGAGTATAAGATAGAGTATGAGAGAATGTGAGAGAGAGCGTGAGTAAGTGTGAGAATAACAAAAACAACGAAATGCAAACAAAAATTCAGAGCTCTCTGCTTCGTTTTTGTTGCGTTGGGGTCTCTCCTTATTTTCAGACATTCGTAAAGTTCCCAATTTAAAACTTTTTCCACACAAATCTTGTGGAATTCCCTACATTTTCTGCTTGTTTCCCTGTATTTATATGTACATTTCTGATTGCATCTCTTTGTGATTACGAATGTTTCTTGTATGGTAATACAAGTGTTTTGTGTTCGGTCATTAGAGGATCATGACGGTTCCGCAGTTATAGTTGTTGCTAGCTTTGTACTTGACACGTTATAAATCAGCTGTTGAATGTTCGTTAGCAGCTGAAGGTTAATTGGAAGGTACAGCATTGATTTGGGATAGAGAAAACATTATTTCCTGCCCGCAGGATGTCCATTTCAGAACATGTGCTTGGATTCCCACTCTTGGATGTTCGCTCCCCTTCACGCCCTTCTGAAAGGATTAGTGAGATGACCACACACACCACCTCCCTCTCACAGAATTGACCTTGCTGGAAGGCATGTCAGAGGTTACTTAAATGGTGAGAATGAGGTATGGAGCCTTGGATGCCACTGGTCTGCTCACAGACTCAAGTGTGGATGGTGAGTCCTTGATTCTGCTTATTATATGGCTGGACTGTTAACTCAAAGCATCTCTCATTAAGCCTGTAAATTGTGTCTAACCAACCTAACCCTGTAACAAATTCCTGAAATGCAGCAGTTTGCAGTGACTGATAGAGGTCCGTCTCAAATGTATCTTGGTCAAGTAACCTCTAGTGACTGGTAGAAGCTACCACTTATATACCAAAAATCTTAGGAGCAATATGAACTCATGTAAAATATAAAAGCTTAATTTAGAAATATTGTGTACAGAGGCCATGGTATTTTGTACTTGCGTCGTATATGTAAGTATATAGTACTTATAGCATGTAAAGTTTTACAATGAATGAAATGCAGTGTTCTATTTGTCATATTGTTCAACTATAATACTTAATACTTTGTGAATTGTTTTTGCAGGACATCACTACAGGGCTGGAATCTGCCACTAGTCCACCAATAAAATTCCTTACACATGAAATGTGTTGCATATATATTTATAATTATGCCTAAAAGAGCCAATATGTAGAATGATTATGATAAAAAATAGCAATATTGGTATGTTATTTTGGGATATTCATTAATCTCTAAATGTATACATCCATAAATTGTAGAATGCAACTGTTTTAAATGTTTTATATATTTACACACATGCTATGTGCGCATTCTGTTCTAGTACTTTTTTCTAGTTTCAGCTGCCCTTCTGTATGTATAACACTGGGTAGACAACAACATTTCTTACCTATTTACCTTGCCCATTTCTTTCTTTCCCATCTGGTAAAATTCTTTACTATTTTTCCAACCCAGTGTTTACTGTGAGATACTGAACTGATTTTTAATAGATGCTGATGAAAGAGATTTTCTCAACAGCTGAGTGGGTTTAAGCTGGAACTTCTAATCCAGATTTCTCTCCATCGCTAAAAGAGCACATTTGATATAAAAGCTGGCCTGGCAGTTAACCCACTCAACACCAAGCATTAATGAGGAATTAGATCATTTGTATCTGCCCCTTAAAACTGTTGTAAAATTGGCCAGTTGAAACCACCAGCCTTGTTTTATAGCTCAAGCCCATATTCACACTGTTATAATGTCAAGTAACAGCAGCTATGCGTACTGGACTGGCTTTATTAATAGGCAGCGGGCGCAGGGTATTTGTTCTACTACTATCGTCACTGAATATAGCATACGCGGTCTGGATTATCAGTAGATCAGATGTTTAAGAGGCATTTGACAACCCCCTCACCCTTTCCTAGCATAGCTGCAATTCACTGTTATCTTTTATTTTACATAGGCTTGTTAGTCTCTCTAGTGTAGGTTTGGAGTTGAACAATGTGTTGGTTTGAGTGTGTCTTGGTATAACGTTGTGTTAGATGAATTTGGGTGTTTTAAATAGTGATTGAAACCACATTTCTTGACTTGGGCACATTGCACAATTTATTTTGGTTGCTGATTGGGAATGAAAATGGTTTCTGCCGCTTGCCCTGAATAAGCATGCCCTTGCAGACAGGCATTGTGTTAGATGTAGACTCCACTGCCAGGGGCCATTGCCCCATTTATGCCTCAGTGGAGTCCAGTCACAGTAATGAGAGGCAGCTGTAGGAGATATTGTGTGAGCACCTACAGCAGTGAATCCCATTTTCAGAAAACAAGGGATTTTGGAGGAAAATAGGTCACATGGGCAATGCCCCTTTACACGTGATGGCATCTTTTGGCCAATAAGGTTTTTCATCCTTTGAGCTCACAAAAAAACCTCAATTGGAATTTACTTATTTTTTTCCTTCAGCATTTCACGTCTACTCCCAGCGGTGAAAGAGAGACTTCACCACTGCATACTTCACCAAAGGAAGCCATAAGAGATTTCCGATAGGGTCTACCACCACACAATTTAACGGTAAGGCATGGGGATGGATCCAGCTTTTGGAAGTGTCTATATTGAACTACAAGGCAGAAAATCAAAGCTAGTAAACATAAATGCACTCTTTTACAGTTAGGGATTCACTGAAAAATTGGGGGACATGAAAATGACATATGTAAAGAATAAACCTTGTACATGTGTGTTTAGTGTTAGTGATCTTTATTTATAAAGGATGGTCGTAGAACAATGGAACGGGAAGGAGAAAAATTGAGACGCACAAACAGCATTTTAGTGATTTGAAACAATATGTAATGATAAACAGATGTTTTTCACCATTTCAGTACCTCCAAATAAAGAGAATCTAGTAACAGTAATATAGATAGATAGATAGATATTATTTCTGTGTGTGTATGTGTATTTTTTTTTTAAAAAAGCCATATATATATAGTATATATACATATTATATATATATATATATCCGTTAATCAGGTATCAGTTATATATTTATTTCACAGAAGTGCATTCTTTTTATGTGAAAATATAGTCTTTCATCTGGCCTGATTTTTTTTTATATGGAAACCCCTATAACATAATCTCTTCTACCCTCAAGGTACATTAACACATAGATTATTGTATTACAATATATATATATATATTGAGCTATATATGTATCAGATCATATTACTGATAAGCCAAGTGAACGTTTGTGTGTTCACCATAAGAAGGCACCTTTCTATATGAAATGTTACTGAAATAACCCTATCTTTATGAACACAATGGCGGAATCTCCATTTTCACTGGTCACATTTGTGGACTGATCCAAGTAGCTTTCCTTTGGTAATTTACTTGTTTTGTCTGCTTTACTATCAAAATATATGTTCCAATCTGTTGCATTAATAAATAAGCAGATATCATTAAACTTATAATATACATTATTATGTTACTTATATGTCTCCTTTCTTCGTTCAGCCATGCTTTTTTGTAACCATGTTTCCTGCTGTGATTCATCATTTTTAAGTTAGAAATGTCCGTCTTTATCTATCAGTAGTTAAAATGGCTTCGTTCAAGAGGCAGAGAGTAAGAAAAGCATTAATTTCCTCTGAGGATAAATAAAACAAACGATTTTGTTATTTTTCATTATGTATATCCAGTGTCTGTATTAGGGTAGGAGATGCTGGCGGTGTTAAAGATGTGTATTTGATGTCTGTGCATTTGAGAGCAGGATGAGAGGCATTAGCATTGGTATTTTGATGGATAAGGGGTATGTTGCTGAATTTTGTACATTGGAGGGGATAGTATTGTTACCTGACGCATATAATGTCCTGGATACATGATAATAGGATATGTGGCATGCATCTGAACAAGGAGTGAAAGATAAATATCTTACTTTTCCCTGAAACCACCAAATAAATTATAAGATCGCAATAGCAGGGCCCTTTCCTTCTCCTGTACCAGAATGTTTTAATGTGTCTTATGTCATTTTATATTGTCACTTATTTCCACTATCCCTCTTTGGAACAGCGTTACGAAATAGAACTAAATGTAATGTTATATAGATAGCTGTTATCTGAACAAGTGATACATTTTCAAGTTGAATAAACTAAACAAACCCTTGATATCCTTTATACCATTTGAAGTTAAATTTAAGGGTTAAAACTTTTTTGAGTCCATATGATGGCAAAAAAGACAACAAAAAATTAAAGCCTGCTACAGTTCATATTTTTTGT
Source organism: Spea hammondii (assembly GCA_029215755.1). Taxonomy (NCBI): domain Eukaryota; kingdom Metazoa; phylum Chordata; class Amphibia; order Anura; family Pelobatidae; genus Spea; species Spea hammondii. Next base: position 27,175,349 of record JARDYJ010000006.1, read on the forward strand.
GTGTTTGTCTTGTACAAGTCGACATAAAAAACTAGGCTAATTAATTGTACAGAAGAACTTGGGCTGGTATGATGCTCTAATGACATTTTCAGACCACAATATCTTTAAGCCTAGGAGCACATAATAATTAGATCTGTCCTTGTGTGTATGTTATCAAAATATGTCACTATTCAGTGTTCCTCATGTCTGGGTTTTCTAAAATGGACATGTTTAGAGTCAAATAGACAACGACTGTAGCAAATGAATCATGTTAAATAGCAACGCATACTACCAAGGGGATTTATATAATATATATGTAATGTGTGTTTGTGTTTTATGACGTAAAAAAGGTGCACATGATTAAAGATCCCCCCCAAGGGCAGCTCTCACTAACACAACACTTAATATAATAATTACCTACATTTTGTGTGTGCGGGGGGGGGGTTGTTATTAAAGTTGCAAACAGTGGCAAATAGTGGCAAATGCACCATCAATTAATTTTCCGTCCTTATGTGCTATACCCTTCTGCCCCACCTATATAACAGTAACCAGAACAAATTAGCTGTCCCAAAAAGGGGCAATAAATTAACAGAGATAAAAAAAAACAGATGTGATCATACCTGGCTTTCTAAATTATATTTATATATCTTAAAAACACCACTACATAGGTTAACTTAATGTACTGGTTGCCTATATGTAAAAATGGGAATCCTTATTTGCTACCAAAATTTTCTTTGGTAGAGTTAAATGATTCAAACTCCTCCCATTAACTATAAAAGTATTTTAAATGCGGTTATTTATCATGGTTTTTGTTTTTCAGTGTATTTGTTTAGAGTTATGGTATAGCAAGTTAAGGAGTGTTTTTCCTCAGAAGACCAGAGTCTAATAGTTTATGGTGAAAAGCTGCACAACTTTTAAATAGTGTATGTGCAATACATCATACCACCAAAATGTTGATATTATTTCTCATGTAGACCGTAGCTTTAGTTTAAGGTTAAAAAACAATGTTTGAATGAGATGCAATATACATTTCAAGTGTGGTGTCTGGCTAGTTTTTGCAAGAAATGTAGATACAGTAAATAGGGCTTATGCATAGAACGTGATTTGCTCAAGCAATCCTGACCTCTTCATTCCAAATTGAACAATGGACTTGAAAGGTAAAGGTCTTTAGTGCCTTCATTGATCTAAGTGCCATACTTTCCAACAGCCCTGGTTTCTGCTACACAGTCCCTATTTCAGGCATAGTCCCAGGAAGTTGCCCCACTGTCCCGGTTTTGCAGGTAGAGGAGAGTATAGGCCAATTAAAGAGATCCTCTGAGGGAGGAAGTGAAAAAGCAATGCAGCACAGACCTCCTTTGAGGTTCACACATTGCCTCCTCATGACACTAGCATTGCTACGTGGCGTATCGAGTCAGGCGGGTGGGTGGCCATCTCTCCTGCCCGACCGCATTTTTGGAGGCTGGTCCAACCCCTCTCCACCTCTTAACACCCCCCTACACAGTTGTCCCACTTTGGAGATCTGAAATGTTGGGTGTATGAATACACTGTAGTAGTTATATGATTTTAGGTCTTGAGGTGGGCTTTCTAAGGTTTGTGCACCTGGTAGTTTGGTGGATCTGTGCCCAAAGAAAAAATAGCCTTCATGGAAGGATTCTTTTAGATCTCATCCACAGAAAACATACATCTGTCATTGAATGTTATTTTTAGTGTTCTACTTATTGAAGTTACAACGAACCTAAATCAACTGTTTCAATTGTTCATTTTGGGAATGTACTATGAGCAAAAAAGTCCAGCCCAAGTAATGGTTATAGTTTGTCGCAACAATAACGTGACATGGTTTTCTTGCTCTATATAACAGTTACAAGACAAAGCAGGTGAGATATTTGAACCATGCTATACTAATACTACCAATAATCAATGGATATTCTTATTAACTGTAAATGTGTTAAAATTGAACACACTTTTGCACTGTAATGATTCTAACAGGCATTATTCACTCAAATACAATGGATACTTGTTGCACCCATATGAATCTTGTACCTAGTTCCAGCCAAAACCAGTGTTCTCAGAAAATAGTGTGGGCATGTACTTTTAGGAGAACAAGATATGGGATAGAGTTCATCCTGTATTCTTTCACAACTTGAAGCCCAAAGAAGGACTGACTAGGGTGCTGCTCTAAGTTAGGGTTTTGTGTGCATTTTACTTGCAATTCCACTTGTAGCCTCATGGCATCAGGAATGAATAAGGAACATGGGCAACATCTAAGCACTGACTGGATCCTTCCTATGGCCACTTTATGGGTTTTCCATACCTTACATGAGTACCTTGTCTACTAAATGTGCTTAAGGCTGCCCTGCTTGGCACTTCATTTGGCATTTGGCTAGATCAGCTTGTGTTACAATTGGTTTTGTCCCACCTGAAGATTGTAAACTCATTTGAGCAGGGCCCTCCTGACCTGTTGTTTCTGTAAGTCTAATTGTTATTTTATATACTACTTGTCATGTCCTGTTTACCCATTGTACAGCGCTGCGGAATATGATGGCACTATATAAAACAAAAATAATGTTCAACTGACCATTCCTAAACTCTCTGTTTCTAGTTTCCAAGTGGTTGTGCTAATTTCTGCTGTTGTATTTTGGAGAGCCATATTAATGTTTCAACATTCACTGGTAAATCCGAAAATATTTAAACATATATTGGTAATTCTTATATGAAATGGCTATACAAAAGTAGGGAGGTATGGTGGGGATTTTAATATTTTGATTCAAAATGATGACATTCTATAACAACATAATTTTGTTAAAAGACAGTATTCAATTTGTTCATAGCTTTTATAACGTTGAGTGATAAGTTTGGATAACAAATATGGAGTTTATATCGTCAGTTCAAGTAAAATTATAATAGGTAAAAACATGCTTTCTATGTAGCTTAAAACAATATGTTTCCATGAGATCATAAGATATGGATGTAAATATGATCTGTGATAACATGCTGAGTGGTTACATTTTAGCACTTGACAGTAAATAAAAATCTAGAAAAAATTCACAATGTTAATTTCGATGGCTATGGCTAATATCCAATTAGTTTATTGACATTTTTTCAAAATAGTAACACAGTGTATTCCTGCTAGGTATCTAAGAACATATAGTCATATAGTATTTTCAAGTTTTAACACTGCTATACATAGTATAGTAAATTTTTTACGAATGCTCACATGTGTTTTAATCATTTAGCAATAAACCCCATATTACCACTAAAATTGGAGTCAAGTTGAGATATGCATAATATTCCTGTGCACCTTGTTCATATACAAACCTAACAATAACATTACTATTTTTCATTCAACTAAATAGAATGACTTAGAAGACCTAGCTGGGCACAAAAACTTGAACTTTGGTTATTTACCACTATACATAATGCAATTACAAAAGGCTTGAACTGGCCAAGATCAGACAACCCCTCATCTGAGACTTGTTTAAGATCGACATGTGGTGTCCAACACAACGGTTGCCTGAAACCATGTTCTCATTAAAAATGAAAACTATTGACAGGTCCAATGAATTTGGATGCCAACTAATTGGTATCAGGACCACTGCTCATCTCAGTGGAAAATAAATCATTTTAATGCATACTGAGGAGTACAGATGCGCATCTACATGAGTTTTTGGGAACACAACATGCCCTGCGACTGAAACCTGTCGCAACTTGCCCATAAAAAGTAACAGGAAGGCAGCCTTCCCTTTATACTATTATAAGGCCTTGCTGTTTTCACCATGATCTTATAAAAAATACTTGACTGCTGTCATATTTTACAATTAAATTTACCATCTAAACATCCCACATATATCTTCCAATATGTTCTATTTTCTATATATTATATATTTGTTTATTGCAGATTACATACTGCTCATAGGATATATTTATGTAGTTCCAGTGTCTATTACAAGCCATAAAATATTCTGTATTGCAATTAATTAGTATTATTCAGTACTGTCAGTTTAATTGTATATTTACAACATGTCTTAATCTCTTTTATATTCATGGATAAGAAAAAAATCTGAATTTTAGATAGAGGACATTTGTCAGAATACACAAAGGACTAGGAGCAAGCAGAACCAGACATTTATTACTACAGACAGCAAGAGGACAAAGAAGACAAGCAAACAATAGGAAGTGAACCGGCAGGGGTATCACATAAATGGATAATAGAAAACAATCAGACAGCCCAAGCACAGTGCAGAACACGCACAAGCAGGGCAAATTTAGGCAAGACAATTATTATAATAATACTAAAGAAATCTTGCATAAGGTTGCAGCAGATCTAGCTTTTCCAATTGAGTGTAATGTGTAATTAGCAATGTGTATAAAATATAAAACACATTATGTAAACACCACTGGTAATCTTAACTTCCTCTTCTTTGGCACTGTCGCCTCCAAATAAAGTTGGCGCTTCCCTTTTGCTAAATTTGATTGGTTCAGGATAGCGCTGCGTAAATTGTTGGCACTATATACATAAAAGATAATAATAATATTAGTGTTAGAAGCAAAGTGAGGAAAAGCAAGGTGAGTTCTTGCCTGGTAAATGATATATTTGCAGTTCTTGCCAGCAGTTGCATCTGAACTCAGCTTTACTGTAAAATAGCCCCTTAAACCCATTGTATAGCAACAATAAATAATAATAATAATAATAAACCATATAAAATAACCACACTGTTATATTAATGATGCTATAAACTGTGTGGTTGGGGACAGCTACTACCTTTCCCCCCAAACATATTTCTGTAAATAATCTGCCTAGTGATTCTCTCTTCTGCCATATATTGATGATGTATCCTGCGGGGTATAAACTGTATCATTTGTGGGCCTCTCACATAATGTCTGCTAAGTGACTCGTTCCTCACAAAGAACTAAAGGAATTATGGGTAAGGAGGACAGATTCCAAAAAAAGGTTTGATCACAAATAATAAAGAGATACTTGCCCACTGAGGGATAACATAATGTACATTGTGATGTCCGTCTAAAAGCCTGAGGGACCATTTTGTTAAATTTTCAATTCTCATAACTGTGATTTGTCAGTTTGGCATGGGAAAGATGCATTTTCAAAATAAAATAATGTATATTAGAGCTTGACAACACTATATATACATAGTGTTATTATTAATAATGATAAACTGCCAATTTCATATTTTGTACACAAACCAGACTAACATTACCACCACTAAATTCAGTAGACTGATAATGATGTAATATTTATTACATCATAATACAGTTCAAAAATCATCCTCCCACTATTTCTAAATAATACAACCATCAGTTTCAACATCCATCTTTGCAACCTTACCAACTGGTTAAGTTCACAGTATTTTTATATAAATGCAAAACTGGGCATATGAGACATAATAAATACATAATTAATATAAGGACTCCCTAAGAGACACCCGCAATTTGACTTCTTTATGGGCAGGCTGTCAAGTTTAAGCCTATGACTAACCTAACGTGTTTGGCATACATTTGTCGTCATCATTGGTTATAAAGACATCATCAGACAAAGGAAATCTGCCATAACACAACCAAAGCATTTTATTTTGATACATTTTGTTACATCATTTGTATGACATCTTCAATGCCATCAATTAAATATTTCAAGGTAGCCTGCCATAGTATATATTAAGTATCTTGTTTTGATTGTTCTTTGTTAAACCATTATGACTTATTTAGTGACATAATTGGTAACATATTGGCATCATCAAAGGAAACCTGGTGTACATGTAAAGCATCTTGATTTGATCATTCCTTGCTTTATTGTTATTATAGGATTAATGACATCATCAATGGAAACCTGCCTTACCACTTGTTAAGCGACTTGTTTGATAATTCCTTGTTATACCATTATACGATTATTGATGACATAATCAAACACAGCTCATTAGCTGTAGCACAAGGGAACCCGTTTGTTGTTTTTTGCTTGTGACATCTTCATGATATAATTAAGTTATGTTCACAGAAAAGGAACATCTCATTTGATCATTCCTTGCCACACCAGGATAACATCAACGATAACATCAACACATAGTACATGGAGTATGTATGTATATAATATTATATACACACATGTATAAGATATACGTTATTTATTTCTTGAACTTCCAGAATTCAATATTTAATGTGGATCTGGGATCCTTTTTATTCTTATTTACATTATTCTATAAAGCACATATATTTGAAAACCTTTCAATGGTTCCTTGAAACATTTACGGGAGGAAATCAGCTGCATCATGTTGGGATGTCTTTTGTTATTAAAGAGAATATTATAATGGTTGCTGTTCTTCTAGAATTTGTCACACTAGAACTGTTTTTAGAAGTGGACCTGACCGCACACATAATCTATCCTGTTATACCCTTCATAGCCAAATTGCCTAAAAGAGAACTTTGTCAGAAATTATGAAGGTCAGACTGGCCATTTGAATAATTTTGGACTGGCACAGTGTCAGGACCCAGGTAAGCAAGTCGGGTAGGAGCCCAGTAGCAGGGGATACAAGGGGTTCCGTGTGTACCCCACGATGCATGACGGTAAGTGGGATGGTACGGACAGGCGCAATGAAACACAGCACAAACAGAATACTTGGAAAGGTACTGTATTGATGAAGGTGATAGGACCAGCAAGTAAAGGCAGTAAGTCTCTAGGCAGGATGCCCACTGGCAGGGCTGACGGATACGGAGGCCCACCGGATGGGCAGACGGGTACGGAGGCCCACTGGCAGGGCTGACGGCAGGAAGCCCACTGGCAGGGCTGACGGGTACGGAGGCCCACTGACAGGGCTGACGGCAAGTAGCGCACTGGCAGTGCAGGCGGCAGGAATGCAGGTACAGGCAGGTAGTCCAGGTACAGGCAGGTAGTCCAGGTACAGGCACTGGTTCAAGGCCCAAACAGAGCGGTCTAAACACTCCAATGCAAAGGCCCTGACTAAAGGGCAGGGCAGGTTAATAAAGGCAGGTTACTCAGGTGATCAGACTCAGCTGACCTGGTAATCTGATCCTGAGCACTCCAGAGGGAGGGGGAGGGTGGCCACTAGTGGTAGCAGCAGGACATTACAGCAAAATAAATCATCCATGGTCCGGGCTAGTAGGGTGGAATCCTGACACACAGAGAGGCAGGAACACAGCGGGGTCACGTAATGTGAGCCGGCCCATGGTTTGCAGAGAGAGCAGCTTTAAAGGGGCAGATAGCTGCGGGAGGTGAAGGGATCCAAGGAATGTATGCATAGGTGTGTATTAATATGAATTGTGTACTTTTGTAGGCTTTTGTGTAAGTGAACATGGATGTGTAAGTGTTGGGGGGGACAGAGATGGCACAGGCAGACTGTTTGGGAACAAAGATGGCACAGGCAAGCTGTTTGGGGGACTGACAAGCTGCTTGGTGGCAAAGATGGCATAGACAATCTGGGGCACTGACAATATGTTTGGGGACAAAGATGGCAAATATAATCCGAGGACACCAACAAGGAGTTTGGGGACAAAGATGGAACATACAATTTGTTTGGAGGCACTGACAAGCTGTTTGGGACAAAGATGGTGCAGACAGGCTGTTTGGGGCTAAGATGGCACAGGCAGGCTGTTTGGCACAAATATGGCACAGACAAACTATTTGGGTCTAAGATGGCATTCATAGGCTGTTTTGAGGCAAAGGTGGTACAAACTGACAATATGTTTGGGGACAAAGATGGCAAATATAATCCGAGGACACCAACAAGGAGTTTGGGGACAAAGATGGAACATACAATTTCCATACAACTGTTTGGGGACAAAGGTGGCTTACCGTAAGGACCCAAAGCACCCAAAGCATCTTAGCAAGAAACAGGGAGACCGAGCAAGAAATACATGGGAAAGTGAATAAAGCATAACCAGCAAAGGGGAACATAAGTAAGAATACGCAGAACACAGATTCTAAACATAACCAGACAAAACATACATGGTACAGGACACAACAAAGGACAGGGAACAAGGCAAGGAACACAAGGGATGGTGTGAGGACAGGGGAATTGTAGAGAAAAAGTAAACTGTAGAACATGTTGCTTTTGTCATAGGTCCGGGTTGGGATTTTACTGTCGGGCCCTGTGGCTTCTAGTTACCTCCCTGTGGTAAAGTGTTTGAATTAATTTAAATTATTGTTGAATATGGTATGAATATGAAAGGGGACATGCTAAGGGAAGGGTATTAAGATGATGGTGAAATAACAGATGGGTATAGAGATAATGAGACGTTATGTTACGGAGCACAAGGATGGAGGGGATGATTGCGGTGGAATATGGGGTGATAATACTAGGGGGTGTAAATGATGCTATGGGGGTATGAATATGGTGGTTGGGGGATAATGATTGTGGTTGGGTATTGGAAGGAGTAAGGGTGTTGGGGGTATGATGATGGTTAGGGGCAACTCTACACTAACACATCCATACATACAGCCACTCTTACAACATAAACATACACACACACACACACATATACCCACTAATACTTTACACATACATGCATAAATATACTCTTACAGCATACAATTACACATATATATATACACAATCACTCTAATACCATACCTTTACATGTACATATAGACACCACTTTAACACCATACACGTATAAATACATACACATAGCCACTATACCACCATGAACACACACACATACTCTAACACCATAAACATACATGCACACATAATCTAAAACCATACACTTACATACACACAGTTACTTTAACAATATACACGTATATACACTTATAGACATACAGACATTCACTCTCTGAAAATCCAGACAGCTTACACACGTCCCCCCCAGCCTTCTTCTTACATTTTTAGTGCTAAGTTGTTTTAAGAGTGCTACAAGTTTATTTGCAATGTTTATTTTAAATTATTTCAGTTATTTATTAAAATAACTTTAAAACAGTTAATTTTATAGTTTGTGTTTTTTTCACATTATACAAACTATACCATTGCTCTCTCAGTTGGTCTTAGCCTATTACATGATGTCATAAACCACAGTGATATTAAGAACTATGTGCTTTCCTATGTATCTTATTTAAGACTAATATGTTTTTCAAATATACTATAAAATGCTGGATTTGTTTCTATTCTAAACAAAAAATGTTGTGGCCAGAACCTGACATGTACATTGTGCTGAAAAATGGCACTATGAAATACGTGGCTGATATTTAGTTAATTTCCAAGGTTGGTTCTAAGGTTCTGGAAAGAATAACGTAGCCATGAATTCAGTCTCTATAAAAATTGATACGTGTCCACGCTTAACATTTTAGGGAAACAGTAATATATTTCCCATTTTCTGTCCCAAACATAGTGTTATATATACAGTGGGGCAAAAAGTATTTAGTCAGCCACCAATTGTGCAAGTTCTCCCACTTACAAAGATGAGAGAGGGCTGTAATTTTCACCATAGGTACACTTCAACTATGAGAGACAGAATGAGACAACAAAGTCCATAAATCACATTGTCTGATTTTTTAAGAATTTATTTGCAAATTATGGTGGAAAATAAGTATTTGGTCAAAAACAAAAGTTCATATCAATACTTTGTTATATACCCTTTGTTAGCAATGACAGAGGTCAAACGTTTTCTGTAAGTCTTCACAAGGTTTTTACATACTGTTGCTGGTATTTTGGACCATTCCTCCATGAAGATCTCCTCTAGAGCAGTGACATTTTGGGGCTGTCGCTGGGCAACACGGACTTTCAACTCCCTCCAAAGGTTTTCTATGGGGTTGAGATCTGGAGCCACTCCAGGACCTTGAAATGCTTCTTACGAAGCCACTCTTTCGTTGCCCGGGTGGTGTGTTTGGGATCATTGTCATGCTGAAAGACCCAGCCACATTTCATCTTCAATGCCCTTGCTGATGGAAGGAGGTTTTCACTCAAAATCTCACGATACATAGCCCCATTCATTCTTTCCTTTACACGGATCAGTCGTCCTGGTCCCTTTTCAGAAAAACAGCCCCAAAGCATGATGTTTCCACCCCCATGCTTCACCTTAGGTATGGTGTTCTTTGGATGCAACTCAGCATTCTTTCTCCTCCAAACACGAGTTGAGTTTCTACCAAAAAGTTCTACCTTGGTTTCATCTGACCATATGACATTCACCCAATCCTCTTCTGGATCATCCAAATGCTCTCTAGCAAACTTCAGACGGGCCAGGACATGTACTGGCTTAAGCAGGGGGACACGTATGGCACTGCATGATTTGAGTCCCTGGTGGCGTAGTGTGTTACTGATGGTAGCCTTTGTTACTTTGGTCCCAGCTCTCTGCAGGTCATTCACTAGGTCACCCCGTGTGGTTCTGGGATTTTTGCTCACCGTTCTTGTGATCATTTTGACACCACGGGGTGAGATCTTGTGTGGAGCCCCAGATCGAGGGAGATTATCAGTGGTCCTGTATGTCTTTCATTTTCGAATAATTGTTCCCACAGTTGATTTCTTCACACCAAGCTGCTTGCCTATTGCAGATTCAGTCTTCCCAGACTGGTGCAGGTCTACAATTTTGTTTCTGGTGTCCTTCGACAGATCTTTGGTCTTGGCCATTGTGGGCTTTGGAGTGTGACTGTTTGAGGTTGTGGACAGGTGTCTTTTATACTGATAGCAAGTTCAAACAGGTGCCATTAATACAGGTAACGAGTGGACGACAGAGGAGACTCTTAAAGAAGATGTTACAGGTCTGGGAGAGCCAGATATCTTGCTTGTTTGTAGGTGACCAAATACTTATTTTACCGAGGAATTTACCAATGAATTCATTAGAAATCCTACAATGTGATTTCCTGTATTCTTTCCCCCCATTCTGTCTCTCATAGTTGAAGTGTACCTATGGTGAAAATTACAGGCCTCTCTCATCTTTGTAAGTGGGAGAACTTGCACAATTCGTGGCTGACTAAATACTTTTTTACCCCACTGTATATATATATATATATATATATATATATATATATATTAGGATTTATTGCTCCCCAAACCATAATAATAATTTAGCATGGCTGAGATCAACATAGCGTTAGTTATCGTACAGTTACTCTAATCATTTAAGGGTATAAGAATACTATGACATTATTGCCTTATTCTTTTAACGTTTATAGAGAGTAAAAGCCATTAGCCTAAACTCTATACGTTTCATTATGCTTTGGGGCCTGCAGTTTAAAGTGTACATCCATGGTTACATTTCCCTAACACTGTCCCTTAAAGCAATCTCTAAATTAGTTATTTGATCAATACTGTCTCTTCCCATACCATTTGTAACTTCTTCACTATTTAAGAGCAACGTTGTTGTCAGACTTTGGCAGCAAATTAGTTAATTTCTAAGTGTAAATGGATGCGGTACAGGTCGGTGTGTGCGCCTCAGCTCTGTTCGGGTGGGTTAGAAAAGCCCAGGGTTGCCGGCTGTGCAGGAGAGCATGAAGCGTGATTAATCCAATAACGCTGATAAATCTCACCGCTCCAGCACATGACCCACTTTTTCAATCAATTGGAAACATTTACATAGAAAAGGAAAGCATGAACATTATTAAGTATAATTTCTAAGTATGTATGTATGTGTGTCTGTGAGTTGCTCAGATTTTTTTACTTTTGTTTATTTTTTTGTATATATTACATATCAGTGTGTCCAGTAAAGCCATTTTCAGTATATTTTTTGTAGACCTTGATGTATGTGGTTTGACAAGGATGGGGATGATGGGACTGGAGCTCTCTATGCAGGTGATAAATCATGTCACTACAATTTATTTGATTTTACGCTTCCCTCTAGATTGTAAGCTTGCAAGCAGGGACCTTTTCAACTAATGTATCAGTTTGTCTCCGTCCGTCAGTTCTAGTTTTGTCATTCCCATTGAATATATGTATTGTAAGAAGTGCTGTGCAAATTATTGGCGCTATAGAAATCAAAGATAACAATACTACATATCGAAGCTGTATTTGCATATTCGTCTATATCAACATATAAGTCCTTCATTCTATAGACTAAATAGTAAATACACACTTTACCAAATGAGAGTTTTTATTACAAAATATGAACATACATTTGGATGCATTAAAAGATTTATTGGCAGTTCTGGGTCTGAAATTTAAACAGTGGCTTTATACAAGATGTTTAAATATGGGAAATTATTTACAAAGTGAGACTGTTAACTGGCATTTGTAATAATAAACTATGGCAGAAGAAAAGCTGGTCACATTGAGATTGCATATTAACTCCATTCATTCAGTTCAGACAGCTAGTTGACAACCGAATATACATTATCTACAAATTCATGTTTTAAAACGTTCCATTTGGTCTGCTCATTTCAAAATATTTTGTTTATTTATCTCATTAACTATTTAATGATCTCACAAACCAAGATAAGTAAAAGTATAAACTTGCAAGGACTGTTCCTTATTTGTCACATTACCGGATGACTAATCCCTCTTGCAGTAATTCATTTAAATACTAGATAATAAAGCCTACGGTACCACGGACACAGTGGACAGGATGATAATTCTTACATATTTAAAATCTCTTTGTCAACAACATTTGGGGTATAAAATGTTTTACTTGATGGTACCAAGCTGCACCTCTGGATAAACTGACACAGAGTTGTCCATGACTAAATACAGGTGGGGACAAATGTATTCCAAACTCACTTACAGTTTGACCCTGACCTTTCTTTGTACTCATTGCAAAACTTAAATGTACTTGAAATTGCCTTCATTTAAAAAAAAAAAGGAAAGTCAGAGGGTTAGTTACCCAAGTCTAATTATAGATGGTCATGTGAAAAAATAAGTGCACCCTCTTTGAATTCTGTGGTTTTACATATCTAGACACAATAACAATCATTTGTTCCTTTTCAAATTAGGTAAATACAACCACACGAGTGTAAAGTATAATGGCTTCCTCAGCTCTGCCTTGCATTAGGCTCATTGCTTCATTGACTCTGCCTCGCATTACTCCCTTGTTACCCAAGTCTGTCTTTTTGCAGAGATGTGCCCTATGTTGATGATATAAAGAAAATGCAGACAAATTATCAATATATAGATCACCTTATATGTTCTATGCTTATTGTTAAAATTGTTCAGGTGGCAGCATCCATTTTAAAGATGGCGTCATGTCTGAGACATTCTTGGTTTTCTAATCTGTATTAAGCACCATGACTTCTGTAGTGTTTATTGTGCATTTCCCTTATCTTGAATTCTTGAATGTTGAACCCACTAACATCAGTGTATTTCTTCTAGTGTATCTTCCATATTGAAATATTATTTCCTTGAAATTTGGTGTATTCCAGTCATCTATCTACAGAAAGATGCTCTTCTAAGCTTTGTAAAATGTTTTTTATATGTATGTCTCCAGTGCCATAACAACAATATTAGCTAAAAAGCAAACAAAAAAATCCCAAATATTTATTTAACACAGAGACAAAGAAACATCAACAGATATACAGTAAAATGACTCATGCAACTTCGTTACCACGAACCTGTAAATAGCTTCTGCTGTATCAGTGATTTGCAATAGCATCAATGGAAACAACCTATGCTGGGTTGTGATTACGAGCGATGTGAGCTAACCTTGTATGTGCTTTGAACGGTAACAGTGTTTTTTTGTTTTGTTTTGTCCCCTACAAGTTGAATTGCTCACTTAAGAGTATGATTTTACCATGCAATTTTCATGTTCTCCAAAAATCTCGATTTGAAAGAGAATTTAAAATTCTAACTTTCTGATTTCAGTGTGCATTGTCAAAGCCAAACCCCAGTAGTTTTTTTTTACATTATATGTGACAGCTATGCACTAGGGAATTGCCCTTCATTATTCATAATGATATCAGGGAGTCGAAAAGTTCAACTCTTCAGTGAATAGTTCCTACTGAATAAATACCTCTCTTTTGGCCATTCTACTGTGCCATATTGTTTAACTATACTAATGGCATCCCTTTTCTTGATTGGATTAGTTAAGTATTTTTCTTTTTCTATTTTCTTTTTCTTGCCCATGAAGAAGTGTTGTCTCTGTTTCAGATCATGTGCAATTTCAAAAAATGCATCACATATGTTGCCTTCCAAAATGCTAGTCATCAAAAATTTCAGCCCATGGCCGATCATCCTTTTACAACTCAAGCCCACAGAGGGAGCCCATGCAGTAAATGTCTTCTAATGCCCCCTGCAGTGTGATATTTGGAGCTGCTCACAAACAAGTACTTAATCCAGATGTCTATATACCTGTGAGATATTGACCACTCACTACCCGGTCTGCTGTTGGCACTGATCTAATAATTTATGTTCTGAGACTCGCATGAGATTGTTTTATTTAATTCCACAAGGGAAAGCGAAGCAGTTGTTGCTTAACTACACCTTCGTTAGAAAACCTCTGGCTGTCCAAAGTCTAAGTGAGTATTATGGACACTTTGGTTAAATAACAGTCCAAGGGGTATTGGTTAATTTTCACCCTGTCAGCGACTTGCAGGTCAAATCTGCACAATTACACTAGAGGAACTCCATATTTCCTGGTGTACTTTCGGTAAACATTTACAGCATACTGGGACAAATCCTATACGTGAGCCAAGGTGGCACAGGAACCCAGCTAGCCATTAACAGTAATGTTTTATTCTGGAAGAATAAAGCTGTGAAGACTCGTGTTGGCAAGAGCCAAATAAGTCTGGTTCATCAAGATTGGAGCAATACAGAAGTAGTTTTTACATTATGACGTATACTTGCATTTTTATTAGTATTTAGTTATCAGTGGGTACTCTTAGGTAAATGTTCCCATCTTGTGCACAATATTTTAATTGAGAAAAAGTATCTAAATTTTTATATCTAAATAAATGCCTGGCATAAACAAACCAGCTTCACCAATAGGTTGTCTAATTAGACATTGCTTATTAGATCATTCGATGTCGTATGCAAAAGGCAGCATGGGGTTGGCTCAACAAAAATAAGGTGGGCCACAAATAATAACAATAAAGCTATGTGAGGAGAAAGCACAATAGTGCAAGCGTTTATTTCCCCCCAGTATTTAAATATAAATCTTCTACTTACGTAGTTAATAATTATTGAGAAATTAGAGGAATTGATAATAATACATCTATTTATGTCCTAGGTGACCTTTCAACTGACTGTCCTGTATCTTGGGCATCTAGAACATGGAATCCAAAGTGTCAGAAGGAGGCCTAAATGTCACCCTGACAATCCGTCTCCTCATGCATGGAAAGGTGCGTTACTAAGGCCAAATATGTAGACTAATATGTGTCTAGTTTCTGATGTTGGTTGGAATACGCTCCTATAAAAATATTTTTGGTGGATGAGACCAGGTGGATATATAATCAAAAGATCGCAGTTATATTGCTTATCTTGGATGGTGAAGATTGGCAAGTTTCTCTAGGGAATTACAAGATCTCAAACTGTGAGAGCCATTTTAATATCTATTTTGTTAAATAAGAAACAGAAATGTAATAGGATGCAATAAATACCTGTATGCCACCGAATTATTGACTGTTATGTGCAGTAATCTCTTGTAGATTATGTTACACCTTTATGGAGATTATTCAGGTTAAAAGAATCTATGTATATTCACTAAAATAAGGAGTTGTAAATTAGTTGAGTAGAGGTGAAACATTCTCAGAAACGTAACTTTACATTATAAAAGGTCAATCCAGACAAGTTTCATTGGCAAGTAGGCATGAGTTGGCACAGCATGATGTGCCATTATAACACTTTCACAGCCCTAAACATAAATTATTAGTTTTGGGTTAGTGTGTTCACTATTTGAAAACCATCATAATCAGACTTTGAAGAGAGTAAGAGAATTTGCTACATGCTAATCCATTCCAAATGTAGTCTGAGCCAAACACAGTCCCCATAAACCTACTGTCTGGTTACTCTGACACACAGATTAACTAAAAAGGATATATAAGTATATTTACATAATTTTGATGTTGATATCATGTGTTTTTGTTTGCAGGAAGTAGGCAGCATCATTGGAAAGGTAAGAACTGCACTTAGTTCATGGATTTATGGAGTAAAACTTAATGTAAATATATATATAAAATAGATTCATTCAAATCTAAAGAACATGCTATGGATATCAGCATTGCTGATAGTAGAAAATCAATAAAAATAATGTAGACAAAAAATAAGATGTAGACAAAAAGTAAAAAAATGAAAGCAAATTAAATTATTGCAGTATTTGTGTCAAATGGCTTAATTGCATTAATCAATATAAACCATAACCATAATGTTGGTATGATCCAAACTTCAAAATAGTGTCTCTTAGTATTCGTTTGTCAGCAGAAGTTAGGCCTGAAATGGCCACAGGTACATTGAGCAAATATCGAGTAAGGCACGACCCTGGAACTATTTTTTAAATACAGAATGCCTGTACCAGAGTCTATGAGTGAAGTCCTGCTTCCTCTGGTCTTTTGAGTCAGTTGTCTTTTTCTCTGGACAGGGGAGAGACTTTTGGATATGCCCACTTTTCTTCCTACTTCAGATAGAAATTCTTCCAGATGAGGCAATTAGCCTACCCTGGGAAGTTCCAGGTATACTTATTACTCACCCTATGTGCTGGTGTGCCTGTTTTGGTACCATTCTGACCTTGGCAGCAATCTTTTGTCCTATGCAACCAACCTGGCTCCACAAATGATGTTTGCTTTGGTGATATAGATATAAATTATTTTCATTGGTATTTTACACAAAAAGTAGAAAGTAGTCTCAATATTTTATTGTTTCAGAAAGGAGAAACAGTGAAAAAAATGCGTGAAGAGGTGAGTAGAAGAAAACAGTATATATGGAAATGAATATGTTCATTACCTTTTTTCTCAATACCATTTAATTCTTTTTCACGTGATCAACTTGCATTCACTGGTGAAACAGAGGTCATGTAGCCACCTCATTGTGGGGAGACCCTCTCCAGTGGGGACCCCCAACACCTGCTCTTCCAGTCCCCACCCGAGTATACCAATAGGCCAGTGTGCCATGCTCCCTGAGTCCCAGCACACTGAGTCTGAGCACTGGTATGACGCCATTTACCGGAGCTCAGACAAAGCAACTGTGAGGGGGAAAAAAGTAAAGTATTTTGTGTGTGTATGCATGTTATTGTGTATATATAAGTGTGTAAGTTAGTGTGTGTGTTACTGTGTGTTACTGTGCGTTACTGTATGTGTGTGTAAGAAGAATTAAAAAAGCCAAAGACCCTCTCAAATCTCATAGATCAAACAATATCAGTAAGGCTTCCACAATGAGTACATGTAACAGATAAAGGCACATGGAACAAAAAATACTGTAGTATATAAAAAATAAAAAATATTTAACATAATTCTCAGTTAAAATTGAATTTCCTAATTAAAGTGGCAATTTATAAAATGTATGAAATGCAAAAAACTCCTCAATGGGAATTGGTTGATGTAGTCCCCTCGATGGGGCTCTCACCCTTCTGTGACTCTTTCTCATATGGACGTTGAGCAAACAGAAGTAAACACCTGAAATGACAAATGTGTCTAAAACAAAGCCAAGGTCCAAGATTTGGTACTTTCAATCCCTGTTTGCTACACATACTAATCCCCTGGGAGATATGCCCAGTTTTAACAGCGTCAAGTGTGTAACTGACATCTGTAAGGTAGTTATATATTCACGCTCAAGTCATTTAAGTAACTATATTTTTTTATGGTATTACCATTATGGGTTTCACCAATCTGCCTATATTGTTTTTACGATATAACACCCAGACTTTGGGCATTATTATATAACAACCAGTCTTTATTATATAATTTTATTTTTTATATTTCATTTGTAGTAGTGGAGACTTGGTGTTGATAATAGCAACTGAGATTGCCATCACATACGTTATTAGTGGAGTTTATATATGTACTTTTTTAGTATTCTTTGTCTTGTAAAAGTCAGAAAATAAATGTTATTTAACTGAGATAAAAATGTATTATTTATTAATCATTTTGGTAGTCTTTGAAAGCCATTTTGTCTGCATTGGCAGTTAACAATGCTTCAAAAATTTATCTACTATGAATGTTTTTAAAAAATGTGAAAAACAAGTTTAGAATCGTGCTGAACAGTGCAACATTATACCGATATAGTTATTCAAGAGCATTTGTTTCTATAATGATGTATTGCCTTTATAGAGTGGAGCTCGAATTAATATTTCAGAAGGAAACTGTCCAGAGAGAATTGTAACCATCACTGGGCCTACAGATGCGATATTCAAAGCTTTTGCCATGATTGCATATAAGTTTGAAGAGGTGAGGGGTTGATATCATTTCTACAGATATAGGTTATGCCCTTCAGAGGGCATCCTTATGTTGTATTTTAGCCTATAAGGCACACATTTTCACCTTATCCATTACTGCCTTATATCATGAGATATATATATATATTTATATATATTGTATATGCACACTCTATATGGACACAAGTATTGGGACACCTGGCCATTACACCAACAGAGACATTAATATGTAGTTGCCCCCCCTTTGCAGCTATAAGAGCTTTCACTTTCCTGATAAGGCTTTCCACGAGATTTTGAACTTTCCACGAAAATGTTTGCCCGTTTATCCAGTAGAGCATTTGTGAGGTCAGACACCGATGTTGGCTCGCAATCTCCATTCCAATTAATCCCGAAGGTGTTTGACGGGGTTGAGGTCAGGTCTCTGTGCAGGCCAGTCAACTTCTTCCACACCAAACTCATCCAACCATGTCTTTATGGCCCTTGCTTTGTGCACTGGGGCACAGACATGCTGGAATAGAAAAGTGTCTTCCACAAACTCTTCCCACAAAATTGAAAGCATAGCATTGTCAAAAATATCTTGGTATGCTGAAGCATTAAGATTTCCCTTCACTGGAAGTAAGAGGCCTAGCCCAACCCCTGAAAAACAGCCTCCTCCACCAAATCTTACAGTTGCACAATGCAGTCTGTCAGGTAACATTCTCCTGGTATCCGCCAAACCAAGACTCGCCCATCAGACTGCCTGAGAACTGTAATTCATCACTCCACAGAACACGTTTCCACTGCTCCAGATTCCAGTGGTGGCGTGCTTTGTACCACTTGATCTGACGTTTGGCATTGTACTTGGAAACCCATTTAATGAAGCTCCTGCTGCACGGCTTTCGTCTTGATATTAATGCCAATGGAAGTTTAAAACTTTCAGCTATGGAATCAGCAGAGTGTTGGCGACTTTTACGCACCATGCGCCTCAGCACTTCATGACCCTGATGTGTGACTTTATGTGGTCTTCTGCTTCGTGGCTGAGTTGCTGCTGTTCCTAAACACTTTCACTTTCCAATAATACCATTTACAGGTGGAATATCTAGCAGGGATGAAATTTCACAAACTGACTTCTTGCAAAGGTGGCTTCCTATTACAGTATCACACTTGAATTCACTGAGCTCTTTAGAACGACCCATTTTTCTCACAAATGTTTGTAAATTAAGGCTACATGGCTAAATTCCTTATAATATACACCTGTGGCAATGGGTCTGATTGAAACACCTGCATTCAATAATCAAGAAGTGTGTCCCAATATTTTTTGTCCATATAGTGTGAATTGAATACTTACAATATGACTAGCACAGTTCAGCTCATAAATACTCCTCATATATATGTGACACATTGTTTTATATGTATTTACGGGAAAACTCTATCCAGCGGGAGGCCATATAGAATTGTCAGTTTACCTTTCACTTTATGAACTAAATAACATTACTTGAAAATCCTGACAAAAGATCTGGCTGCACCCTTTCCTCAGGACATTATAAACTCCATGAGTAATAGCACCGCAACCAGCAAGCCACCGGTCACCTTGAGGTTGGTTGTACCTGCAAGCCAATGTGGCTCCTTGATTGGGAAAGGAGGCTCCAAAATCAAAGAAATTAGAGAGGTGAGTTCAAGATATTAATACCGAGCTTACATCACAGAAAAACTGGGATTATATGGCTAGGATGGATATGATCAAAGTGTCTGTTTATGTCTGGCATGTTAAATTCAATTGGGCAGAGGGCCAGTTTGAATCCACAGACACCTAATGGGTATTGCACGTTTATAAATGTACTTAGTACTTAAAAATGAATCCACTGCACAGTTATGTTTAGTAAAATGGTGGACAAGTAAAAACATTTTCAGCTTGACAGGGACTTGCAGCATTCAAACAATTCAAAGTCAGGTATTTACACAAGTCACTGCATTCATAGACATTAACAGCAGCCACACGAACACAGCACCACTCACAGACAGAGCGCATAACCAACACACAACCAACAGGCACTCACAAAGAACTTCACTACCTCTCCCAGCAGCTGGCTCCTCTTCTTCACAATATGAGGATCTTCTAAGGTACATTGACTGCCAAATTCTACCTGTTGGAACAATTGTCTGTTTTCCATCCTGCAACCTGGGGGCTCCACAGAGTTGAATAATCAATCACATCCAGCTAGTGAAGCAAGATGAGATAGAGGGATCTATTCACTAAATGGGACTTGGTAGGAGAGTGTGCAGAAGAGGTGTGGTTTTAGCTCTCCATCACGTTTCTCCAGCTAGAATGGCTAAAATGGCCCTGCATAATTTTACCCCTTCAGAACTGGGGATTGGGGGATATCATACCTGAAAGACAGGAGTTCAAGTAATTTGAACATATGTTTGTTAAAGCGTGAATCATGTTTTCTTTAAAAAAAAACAACAATAATTATTAGTGCTCATATTTTTTAAAAAACTATACTAAAATAAATTTTTGCATTTATTAGGATTTATTACACATAGTAGGTGCCACTGCTCAACAATGACCCAATTTATGTTCGCCAACATTCCTTAATTACAGTAATACCTCAAATATGTTTTTTTGTTTATGTTCTAGAAGGCCACGTTCATCCTTAGATACATATTACCCTGTATTTACCCTGTATTTATTTTTTAAATACAACCTCAAGCATTTGGCTAAAGGGTTTTTTTTTACTTGTAGTGTAGTAAAATATATATTTAAATTTTTTCTTATTGTTCTATTATTTGTTTACCCTGTTTTGCACTGTTCCCAGTACAATATGGATTGAAATCTGTTTGGGGACCTCAATTTGTTTTTTCTTTTTGATTTCCAACAAAGTGAATTGCATTTCATAACTTATGTTTTTATAAGATGAGCATATAAAGCTATCCTCAAATGATAAGATCAAAGGGCACATTACTTTTAATATTTTACAAAAGACAAACAAATAGATACAATGATGTGAACTCGTATTACCTGCTGCCAGATTATACATTTGTAAATTAAAATAACATTTCACATAAAAACATTAATGCGCTATGTTTCTCCCGGTGTTAGTCTACAGGTGCCCAGGTGCAGGTGGCTGGAGATATGCTGCCCAATTCAACAGAGAGGGCAGTGACCATATCAGGCACCCCCGATGCTATCATCCAGTGTGTGAAGCAAATCTGTGTGGTGATGCTGGAGGTACAGTGTGTCATCACAGGGGTAAAGTATACACACCCAGTTCAACGAAAAATAGACATCCAGGGCCGGCCCAAGGCAAAATGCCGCCTGGGGCGGAGTTTAAAATGCCGCCCCCACCATTATCTACCCTTCCTCTCCCTCCGTCCCTGCCGCCCCCCCATTGTCTACCCTTACTCTCCCTCCCCCCTCCCTATTATCTACCCTAACTCTCCCTACCCCCCCCTTGTACTTACCTTTCAGCAGTCCTGCAGCGAGTCTCCCTGTTCGGTCTCGGTGGCGGCTTGTAATGCTGAGCGCCGGAAATGACGTCATCTTCCGGCGCTCAGCATTATAAACCGGCACCGAGACCGAACAGGGAGACTTGCCGCAGAAGAGAAAGAGAGAGGGGCGTCGAGCGGGTACTGACAACTTGGTAAGCGAAAACCACTCGGCGCCCCCCTTTCTCTCTTCTGCTTTAAAAAAAAAAAAGGGCTTCAAAAGTGCCGCCTGGAGCAGTTGCCCCACTCGGCTCCATTGTCGGGCCGGCCCTGATCACATCAATGCAGACAGCATACATCATACTGATTAAAGTGATCTTGCACCACCTGGATTCTTTTAGCATCTGTGTGAGATGTCAGAGCTGATATTTTATACACTGGGGATAACAGCTTCTCAAACAAAAATAATCAGCACAGTTAACATTAACATTCTGGATTAAGGAACCAATTCCCAAGTTTAAATAGATTAAACTTTGTTATGAAGATTCTGCGCTACTCCATGTCCTAGGGCTATATTTCTGATAATGCTCATTTACTCAAGAAGAGTTTCTAAAGTTGAATATCCCTACCCAGTAAAAAGTACACATTCTTAAACTATAACATATGGAGTCATAATGCATGGTGCACGTTACGGGTCCCGGTGCTCACAGCGTAAAGTATAAGCTAACCATCACATTGATTTCATTGTGTTACCCCTGAAACAAAGCAGCCACATGTGCGATGTATGTTTTATTTATGATTTGGCAGCTGTAGTTAGGATGAGAGGTTTAGATCTAATGTAAGGAAGTTTTACTTTACTTAGAGGGTGGTAGATTAGTAGAGCAACGTCTCAGCAGAAGTAGTAGTAGAGGCTTATACAGTGAGGGGATTTATACAAATTCTGAGTTTATAAGAAGACCAAGGGCTGATTAAGGTTTGAGTGTTTACTCAGACTAGATGGGCTGATTTCGTTTTAATCTGCTGTCAGCCTCCCATCAGACGTGCTAGAGGCTAAGACAGTGAGGTAACTTAAACATGTAGAGGATAGACATAAAGCTATCCTGAATCTAAGACAACATTGAGCACTGATGAAACCAAGTCTTACACCAAGAAACATTGGCAGGCGAGATGACCCAAATGGTTCTTTTCTGTCTTCAAATTTTGTTTTTGTGTCAAATCCTGTGTTTCTATGTAGTTAGAACTTCAACACCATTTTGACAGTTTGGTTTTATTAAGCTTAGAGAGCTTTCCTCTCAAACATCTTAAGCAGTACTTTAATTAGAAATTAGTAGCCTGCATCCACAGGCTGACCGGCTAGATTCAGCCTAACCTGGCACACTATGCACAATGGAATGGCTGTGCAGCTTGCACACAGGCATCTTAATAAGCTTACTGTACACAGTATGCCATAGAGAGTCATCGAGTACGCAGAACAAAATGGTTCAGAATGTAGAAATGCTAGCTGCATTTTCTCCCTCTTCTGGTTGCGTGCGTAATTGCAGGTAAAAATAATATTAAAAGCTTGCTGTTGCCTCAGGGATAAGTTCTTTAAATTATAACCGTACAGTGGGCATTTGTCTCTTGTGTCCCTGGCAGAGTGTTGCTTGCTCAAATGACGAAAGCAAGAGAATGTGCAAGTATTATCAAAACCATAAACATTTCTTTAGTTGATACTGTGCAGTAGGTAGAATTATATATTTATTGCACTCTATACCTGGTTTATTTTTACTTGTCAATGGTGGGTCTATCTGTTACTGGGGAATTGCATTAATATTATGTCTCCCTCTCCTATCCCTTTTCCTAGTCCCCACCAAAAGGTGCCACCATCCCTTACCGTCCAAAACCCGCCTCCGCCCCTGTCATTTTTGCAGGTGGCCAGGTAAGAGCGGACCAGCTGGGTGCCTCCACTGCCAACCTCAGCCTATTGCTGCAGCACCAGCCTCTGCCTGTTAGTTTGCAAAGATTTTCTTGCATGTTTTTTTCATCCTTCAAATTACTCATCTAACATAAGCATTGAAAACCTGCCAGCTCACTACACAGACAACTATATCAATCAAACAAAAAAAAATAGCAGATTTGGTCCAAAAAGATCATGACATAAAAGGTACAAAAACACAAAAAAATATGCAACCACTATGTTGATTGCTTGATATTTAGTACTGCATTTGTTTCTTTTAATGATGACAGGTTCCTAATTCACAACCCTTACATTCTGAGTGCATTAGGCAAAACTGCTCCATTTCTAATGTGCAGGAGATGTAGAAAAAGGTGGCAACTATATCACAGCACTCCTATTTAATGGGTTCTTATGTAATTTATCCACGGAGGTCCTGTAATGGGAGACCCTCCCCTATAAATTTTCCTACAAAATAATCATTAGCAAATTGCTCTGGTGTTGATGTGAACTTCATCACATGGTGCTAAAGTTATATATAGCTGGCAGGCTGCTCAGAGCTAATGTTCACTCATCCTTTGCATGAATGGGAGCGTGTAGGTGAATTAGAAGGAATTGGAAGAATGATTAGAAGGTAGCCACTTATTAGATCAATCATCTTTGAAAAGGTTTATAATATAAAATAATTAATCAGTGTTTTGGGCCGTAGAAAAGGATTTAAAATCAAACGTCACACTTGTTTTTCCTATTACTTCAGAAGTTGACATCTGCCAGGTACAGAATATAGATAACAAAATCCTAAGCGAAATTTGTATGCAGTCTTTCAACAGATCTAAATAAAGAGGAATTATATCCAAGAAAGAAGTGAAGATTAATCGTCACCAGTATTTTTATGGATTTTCCCCTAAATTGTGAGCTTGAAGCAGAGTTCCAGTAATATGAAGTCTGTATGCTCACAGATTTAACTATGGCTCATACAGAGCTGCACCCTGCAGGTTTCCATGCACTGCTAGTACAGTCATTAATTAAATAATCCTGTAAAGCCACATATATACTATATGACCAAAAGTATGTGAACGCCCTTCTAATTATTGAGTTTAGGCTTAAAGCCACAACCATTGCTAACAGGTATATAAAATTAAGCACGTATGCATGTCATATCCATAGACAATCATTGGCAGTAGAATGGGTTGTACTGAAGCGCTCAGCGGCTTGAAACATGGCACTGTCATAGGATGCCACAAGTCCGTTTGTGAAATTTCTGCCTGGCTAGAGCTTCCACTGTTGACTGCTATTATTGTGAGGTGAAGGCATCTAAGGAGTACCAATAGCCCAGGCACAAAGCAGTAGACCACGCATACTCCCACAGCACAGCTGGCGAGTGGATCACTAACTACAGGATTCCAAACTGCTTCTAGAAACAACATCAGCACAAGCACTGGGAGCTTCATGAAATAGGTTTCCATGGCGAGCAGCTGTGCACAAGCCAAAGATCAGTGGAAACATGTTCTCTGAAATTATGAATCAGGATTAATTATCTGGAATTCTGATTGACTAAACTAGGTTTGGCAGATGCCAAGAAAACACTCTACTGGAATGGATAGTGCCTACTGTAAAGTTTGGTGGAGGAGAGATAATGGTCTGGGGCTAGATTTTAGGGTTTGTGCCCCTTAATTCCAGTGAAGGGTAATATTAATGCTACAAAATACAAAGATATTTTAGACAACTGTATGCTTCAATCTTCATAGCATCAGTTTGGGAAGGCCCTTTCCTGTTCCAACATGACTGTTCCCCTGTGCACAAAGCAGGGTCCATAAAGACATGATATGACGAGTTTGTTGAAGAGGAACTGGAGTGGCCCGCACAGAACCCTGATCTTAACCCCATTCAACACCGTTGGGATGAATTGTAATGTGGATTGGGAGCCAGACATTCTTATCCAACAACAAAAATGTTCTTTTAGTTGAAAGTGCACAAATTCCCTCAGACATACTCAAAAATCTTGTGGAAAGCCTTCTCAGAAGAAAGTAGCTGCAAAGAGCCAACACCATATTAATATTCATTGTTTTAGAATGGGATGTCCAACAAGCTCATACAGGTGTGATGGTCAGATGTCCACATACTTTTGGGCATATAGTGTTTGTTTATTTTTACAGACCATTGTAATAGTTGTCATTACAAAAATAGGTAGTCAGTGGTGTACTTTGGAGACTGCCCTAACCCTGGCCCAGGGCAGCACCCCCAGCCGCCCCCTCTGCAGTCGGCCTCCTGAATGCATTAAAGGCCAGTGCATGCCTTTAAGACACGATGTGCTGGCATTTGCAGGTTATGAAGGCTGTGCAAAGCATAAATAGGCTGGTTTAGAAGATCCCCTTATATCTGGCAAATTGTACCGCTTGAGAGCATTGTATAGCTTGATCTGCTCTCTCCCCTTCTGTAGCAGGGGTACTGCCGCCCTCTAGACCTGCAGCCTGGATATGTCGGTACGTAGAGTATTAACACAAAAAGCATTCCACCTTTTTATTTTAATATAATATAAATACAATATTTCTTGGATATAATTTCACTTTAATGCTTACTGTCATCATGTATGAATGATATGTTTTATATGTATAATATATCTGAGCAAAATGTCTAATTGGACAGGGATACAGCTGTAGAGAACAAAATCACTTATCAAAAACAAATCTTTAGATATTATTATCACATAATATATCTTATAGTTGTTTTCAGATTCCTGTAGCATATGTCCACATTTCCTTTTCCCAAAATGTACTCTACCATACTGATATTATTTTATCTCCCTATCTGTTTCAGGCCTACTCAATTCAAGGACAATATGCCATTCCTCACCCTGATGTGAGTTCTCATCTCTCTTTATCTTCAGCTACCTTCTTCCTGACTCTTTCTTCCCCAGCATGCTGTTGCGATTGATAATTAATATTAGATCATAATATTAATATGTCTGAGATGGGAGCTCTATATCTGTTACATTGTGGGCCGCCATGAGACATGTGTTACTCCTTTATAGAGAATAATTACCCGTTATATAGCAGTCTTTTTGCAACAAACACATCATATTAAATCACATCACAGTCACAAAATTATATATCCACGTCAAAATAGTAGATGAAGCTATGCAAAATACTATAATAATAACAATATTGAACTTTAGGAGTTTTAGGAGTCACATAAGGAAATTGCCATATTATTCCCAGAACAAAATGTCCAAATAAGTTTAGAATAAGTTTTAGTGGCCCAGCTTTCATAGTGTAAGTAGAGTCACTTTCAAGACCCAAGAGGCCCCATTACATCTTGATATAGCTTGGTCTACTAAAAGATATCACAAGCCTTTTGGACTATTGTATCACATAGGGAAACCTTATTATTGTGATAATGCAGAACAGCTGTTGTGCTAGTAGACTTACAAGTAAGTATTTAAATTACTTAAACAATTATAAAATGTCAAAGTAGTACTGTTACTATTAGCTGTATAGATCTTGGTTAACCAACACATAGCCCTCCAGCTGCCATGATGTAGCCTACAGCTAGTTGATCATCATAGGGGCATCATAGGAGCTACCTGTTCAGCAGGGTTACAGGTTAGGTTTGCAGAGGCAAGAGATAAAGCCCAGCATTATTTCTGATGTAATTATGAATAACCACCTATGATGATACATACCTAGTGACATAGCTTATGAACGAGGAACACTAAGAGGTACCTTTAATTTTACATTGTTTGTCTGCAGAATATGCATTTGCCCCATTGTCTGTGGACAGCTTTTTACATGTGATATACTTACCGCCAATCACTTCCAGTATAGGGTGGGGTCTAATGGGATCCCCATGTGCATATGCAGAAAGCACTCCTATTGATTTCAGTGAGAGCTCATTCCTGCCACTTATTGGCTGCTTCAATAAGTCAATCAGTGACAAGAATTGTCAGAAAACATTAAACTGTCCCTCTAATTGCATTAGGTAGCTCTCCGGCTGCTGTGAATAAACTACCATTAAAATTATAGACTGATCATATCTTTGTCAGTGGGCAAACATACAAAATCAGCAGGGGATCAAATATTCCTTCACTGTATTTCTAGAAGCAAATAAACACACACTTTAATCTTTCTGGAGGCGTGGGTTTGACACAAGAGGAACCACCGCCTGTCAGCTCTCAACGTGACCGGGGGGGGCATGCAAAAAACAGCCCGCAGGATCACTCTCAAAGAATAATGAAAAAGAGGGCATACAAAAAAACCCATACAAAACAGCATTAAAATACACTGACTTACTCACTGTCTCTCTACCTTCTTCTGCACCCCCAGCTCTGCTTCTTCTCTTGCCTCTTCTTAGTTTTATGTCATATTTCTTCTGTCTTCTTTCTTCATCTGCTTCTCAAGGTATCAGCTCCATTACCCAGGCCTCCATGCATACCCTCTCACTCGACTGGAGGAACAGAGGAGAGGCCGTCCCCAGGTTGTTCACTGTAGCTCCTCCCTTTTGCAGAAGTACTCCAAGAGGCCAGAATAATGCTTCTCTTTCTCCGCAAATCTGTCTGCAATATTCTGGAGTATTTCCACAAAAAAGTGGAGCCACAGCACTCCATGGGTACAGCCTCTCTCCCGTTCCTCCAAACAGGGGCGTGGGTGTGCACAGAGGCACCAAAAATTAATGGAAATACTCCAGGAGGCCTGGGTAACGGAACTGGTACCAGGAGGAACTGGACAAAGAAGGTAGACATTGAGAGGGAGCATAAGAGTGGATGAGTGTGAGAAAGAGTGAGTGACAGACAATGGCAAATGGCAAAAGCCCTCCAAATTTCATCCAAACTGAAAAGAGAAGAAAATGAAGTCTCTTGTCCAAAAATAAATAGACGAACATTTTTCGGAATCATTTTTTATCCATTTGCACAGGTCTAGTTCACATTAGCAACATGTAACAACGTGTGAATGAACAATATTTTATTACTTTACAATGATGCATTAAATATTAATTATAATTGTTCATTTACTACAGGTCATCTAGTGTTAGATGTGTAGCTTGTAAAAGCGCACATTTAAATTTAAATTGTGAAATTAAGCATGTCTGGTATTCTTTGCTTTTGGTGGGTTTTTTTTGGTCTATTTTTTTCTGGTGAAATAGAGTTGAGGTAGAGGCTCTTCAAAAGTGGTCAGTATCTATCTATTTGGTGTCAAGCCTTACCATTCCAGGTTGCTAATCCTGTATCTGGAAGATCAGATAATCATTCTTACTTCATTCCAAACATGTTGTTCCCCATGGTACACTTTAATAATACTGATACCACACATTATTAAAACTACAGTCTGAATGGTTACACCCTATGTTTGTTTCAATGTCCCCCTCTCTCTCTACAATCTAAGCCGGGGTTCTGTGTGAACAGCGGCTAAGTCTTAACCTACCCAGGAGCCCTTGTGTCTAAATGTGAACCTAATGGCACCCTACATAGTTTTTTTTTATTACAGGTCCATTTATTTAATTTGGGTGCCACTGACCTAGTGATAGTTAATGGGGTTCATGACTGATTATATATCAATGTAAGTAATAATACAGTTGATTTGTTAGCTGTGTGTAAGGTGCAGCCATTGGTCTATTGATTAGAATTGTGTCAGATTACTCATGTCACATTATGGTCATGATATAAGAAGATTAAGGATATGTTCGCTCTCTTAACAGGGTCATATTCTCTCATCTTGGAAGTGGCTGCATGTTTCATGGCCCCCCCCAATTATTTGCTTTATTTTATTATTTGACTCTGTTTTCTTGTGCCTGTGACTTCTTGTATTCTCTAACAATAACCTTCTTAGTTCTAATGTCCCTCCTACCCCTCAGCAGTTGACCAAGCTCCACCAGTTGGCCATGCAGCAAACCCCCTTTACTCCCCTTGGACAGACCACCCCTGCTTTCCCTGGTACGTACCCAACTTTCCCGTTCTAGAGTCTTCCTACTCTTTTCTTCTCTTCTCATGTCTCAGGCGTTTTCATTTTTCTTTCATTCATGTTTACTATGTAATATATTTTTGTAATCACCTCTAACTTTAGTCACTAAAGTCACTAACTACATTGTAAGAACTGCACCTAATGTCATATTGTGTATTCAAAATGTGTAGACTTCAGTTTTTCTTTCTTTAGTTAGAGAAGTCCTAAATTATTCTATCGGACAGAAAACATTTTGCATCAATTTCTGAGCTTTTTTAGAAGATGGAAGAAAATGCTGATCTCCTCAAGGGCAAGAGGGTTAAATCTATTTCTTCTTTGCTCCTTAGGAGAAAAGCTGCCCTTACATTCCTCTGAAGAAGCTCAAAACTTGATGGGCCAGTCAGCAGGTAAAATGTTGATCTCAGGTTTAGTTACATGAGAGGACAATGTCCAAATAAAGCATGCAGTTAGAACCGTTTCCGTTTCTATATATAGAGCATATAGAGGTAGATTTACCAATGGGCTATGCAAATTGCGTAGATGTTGGTATGGGTTTAGCAATTGGCGTAGATGTTTCAATATATAATGCCAGCTCAGCCGTTCTTGCTGGAGAAATCTACTAGCGCTGGCCCTTCAGAATAAATAATGAGTGAGAGTATAGAAAGCAAACTGTCTGTAAACTCTCCCTTCAGTGAATACACCCCAATGAATCAATGGATGTGTGGTTTTAACAGTTGAGTTAGTTGATTATATGTGTGTATTAACACAGTGATTAGTTAAGGGATCTACATGAGTTCAGTTAATTGATGGATGTATATATACACATGATGACACATGTATATATAGAGAATAACTTGATTGTGTCTTGATGTTTAAGTAACAATTTTACATATCTGTATTAGTTCAGTAGAGTTTGAATTAACTTTTTAGCGATTACTTTTGCTGTGTTGTATAAGTTAAGTTAATATAATTTGTTGATATTTGGTATGATGTTGGTATACTTTTGATGTGTTCAGCAAAGCATGTGTTGCATCATATATAATTTAATAGTTTAAATTGCATAGTGCACATGGTTTTTATTTACTATAACTCTATATTTATATGATTTGAACAGTGATACACAATTTTTCCCAGTGTCTTTCAAACATCACAATAGACCTTGTTCGAGACAATCTAGTACTGAAGTCCCTGGTTGTATTTTCTGTGTTTTCACCCTGATATGATAGTTGGCTAGTCACTGGCTGGCACTCTGATGGTCATTTCAGACACATACTTATGGTTTGCAAAGCATATAGGTAGTACAGTTAATCTTCTTTTTATATATATATATATATATATATATATATATATATATATATATATATGTATATATATATATATATATATATATATGTTTATTAATAGTTTTGAAATGTGCATGTAGTTTACATCCTGATGTTACACGTGATTGCATTTCTGTGCTGTGATTAGATATTTGTTGTGCATGGGCTCTGTGCATTCATTAGATTTGTGTACAGGTTATTTGTTTATTATACACATTTTCTATGTGTATAATGGTACTAAAATACAATTTCTCTAACTTTATGTTTGGAAAACATTGATTTGTCCAGGGAGACTATCATAAATTATAAAGATTTGAATGATTGAGGACCATCCACTTATAAGTCTGGTCTAAATTAAGGAAGCATTTACTTAAAATGCGATGTTGAGTTTGGTTTGGTGAATTTTCTCTTATTCAAATAGCTTGAAAAGCAATTGCCCCCCTCCATAGCTCACCCCTGCATATAACCCCTTAATGTTTAATCATCAAACTTTTAATGTTTATCTGTGAGAAAAATCTGGTATACATTAAAATTCTGAACTGAAGTTTACTGTCCCAGTCACTGTATGCAGTGGTAAAGATGATCTGGTCACAAGAAGATAAGAGCTGTTCCTTCACATTTCTTATAAATGTGAAGGGCAACAAACCAGCACTTTTTTGGGGTGGCTAGGCACTAATGATGTAACATATAATCAGAGCTTTCTCCCTTACAGATAGAATATTAGGTATATAAAAATAATCACTTGAGAGCTTGGAGTTGATTCTTATTTTTTGTTGTTGTCTATGGATTACTTTAGGTCATATGCATACTAATATATAATGAATATAAAATGGTGTATAGTTCAAAGGTTATATAATTATAAGTATTCTATGTTGTTCTAGGTGTTTATGATAAGAACTTGCTCCCTCTATCTATCCTGTCCCCCGATACGTTTTCATTAATGACAATTATGCTGTCTGTCATGCTAAATATGTTATCATGATGGACAAGTTTTATGACTTATTTTACAGAATACTTAATAAATTATGTTGCCGAAGCCCCTAATTTTGACTATTTATTTTGTAGCATTTGCATGTTTGCTCACTGCTTTGCAAGTCTGCGGATTTGTAGACTACGCTAGACCCAATTGACTTGATATCAGTAATGGAACAGTGAAACATGCAGTATGCTGATTTAATGGATTTTCTGGGTTATCATGATGCATGTTTAGTAAAATTGTATTTATTCTAAGTTCAAGTGTGATTTAGAGACTTTTGCCTCTTGAATTGAGATTACATGACTTTTTTCCCAAATCTTGGAGCCATCAACTGTCTGAAAAAAAAGAGAAGATCAGGCACATGTAGCAGATGACTTTGAGATCTAGATTCATGCGAGAGATAGGACATATTTGTTTTTTGCATAATAACTTAGATCGCTGGTGATAAACAGTTGTGAAATCCAGACTCTAGTAAGAGAGGTCCTTTCTCACATGAATGATGCGTGATATCTCTAAACACAGGTAAGAGACAGATGTAAGACCCAGTCTCATGTAGACACAGATGGTAAACACTGATATCAGGTAAGAGACAAAGAGGAAAAGTTAGTAAATGAGAGACAGCTATGACTAATATGTTCAACTAATAGACAGCAGAGATCTAAAGTGAGATACATTTGTGAACCTCCATGTCACTCTAACATGTTTGCTTCAAATATTAGGTATGGATGCCAGTCCCCAGGCAAGTACTCATGAACTCACCATACCCAATGATGTGAGTATCTTTTTCCCTCATACATACACTTAAATGTATGTTTGTGGCTGATGCACATATTAGTAATAGGATATAGTAAAGTATATATTATAGAATATCGTCCATATCGTTGAAAATGTATATACAGTGGCAAGAAAAGGTAAATGAACCTTTTTGAATAACCTAGTTTCTGAATTACATGTTCATAAAATGTGATCTGATCTTCATCTAAGTCACAAGTGTAGACACAATGTGCTTAAGCTAAAAAACACACAAGCAATGAAATTGTTTGAATTGAACACACCCATTAAACATTCGCAGTGCTGGTGAAAAGAAGCTAAAACCTTTTCACCCTTTCTCAGTAATAACCTCAAACAAGCACTTTCGGTGGCTGCAGATCTGACCTGCACAACGTTCAGGAGGAATTTTAGACCATTGTTACTTACAGAACTGCTTAAGCTCAGCCATATTCTTAGGATGTGCGGTGTGAACGGCTCTCTTAAGGAAATTCCATAGCATCTCTAATGTGTTAAGGTCTCCGCTCTGACTAGGCTACTCCTAAAGGTGGATTTTATTTTTTATAAGCTATTTTGTAGAATATTTACTTCGATGCTTAGGGTCTTTGTCTTGCTGCATCACTCAGCTTCTACTGAGCTTAAGCTGACAGACAGCTACCCTGACATTATTCTATATGATTCCTTGATAAACTTGAAAATTCATTGTCCCCACGATAATGGCATGATGCTAACCAGTTCCTATGATTCCTTCAAGCCTTTAGCTGTTACTCTAGGGTTCTTTTATTACCCCATTGAACATTCTGGGTGTGCCCTTGAAGTCATCTTGGCTGGGCGCTCACTTGTAGGGAGAGTTGCCACAGTACTAAATCAGCTCCACTTAAAAAACTATTAGCCAAACTGTGGACTGTTGACTATGTAAACTCTTTGAGATTAATTTGTAACCTTTACCAGCTTTATGCAAATCATTCATTCTTGATCCAAGTTCTTCAGAGATTTATTTTTGTGAGGCATGGTTCAAATCTGCAGATGCTTCTTGAGAACAGCAAAGTTCAAACTGTGTGTTTTTTAATGACAAAGTAGCTCTAAAACTCCCCCAATTGATAAGACTCCAGGTTTGGTAACTCCTGACTCCAAATAGCTTTTGTTAAAGTATTTAGCCTAGGGGTTGACATATTTTTTCCAACCCACACTGTCAATGTTTAAATTATGTATTCAATATGTACAAGGACAATACAATAACTTGTGTGTTATAAGTCCAAACAATTTGTATTTGTTCATTATTGTAACTTAAAATCATATCATATGTTAAAACAAATGTATACATAAATGCTGGGTTCACTTTTTTCTTGCTCCTGTATTTCTATAGGTTAATCCCATTAATGGCAGTATAACATTTGGCAAAAAAATGATCTCTCTTTGACATTAGAGGGGAAATTCCATATTTTTTCTTACTTCTTATTGATACAGGCCTATATAGATGATGCCAGCATACAGTATTGATACAAGCAGTTTATAAAATGTTGCCACCACAAATCACAGTTATATGGTCCCTTACTGTATTTTTATTTAGTTAAAGTGAAGAACTGTTTTCAAGATACAAAGATATGGCGGTTCCATCTTTTTCGCTTAGTTTTGCAGGCTCTTAAGGGCTTTTGTCATTAATAACATTTGGTGGTAGACTCATTTATATTACAGGTGAAATAGATAGAGACAAAAAAGATAGTAATAAAAATGGTGAAGTACGGCAAGTTGTGTAATACAATTTACAATGCAAATACAATACTCTCTGAGTGGGTGCTGTTACCTTACACAAACTTCAAGTAGAATAATAATAAAAATTTATAAATTTATCGATTGATTGAATAGTGTAATGTGTCTGTGACAATGAACAATAAATTGGGATGTGTATAACCAATTTAAAAATACGTTTTCAAGAATATTGTGCTTTTGTTTTTTTAAACAGTTCTAGTTTTAAGTTAGCTGGATATTGGCCGTTAATATATGTTCTAGCTAATGAAAGTCTATGAAGTAGTCTATGGAGGAGCAGACATCATCAGCATTGTCATAAATAATCAGCTAAGTATGTTGTTTGAGCAGGAAAAATCACCCAACATATAACATGACCGACAACAATGGAAACCTCCAGGTCTGCTTAAGTTAAAGAATATTTTATTATTAGAATACAATGAGATATAAATCAGTTGAATGGTAACCTATACAGCACTGTATTTTAAGCTTAAGTAGAATCTTGTCCATAGGACTTCCCTTTTAAGTCTAGAATTGACTGTGGTTGCTGTGGTCACGGTCACATTCAGCTCAGACTAGATATATGTAGGACTGCAGAAATCTTGTTACGGTGGCTAGAATACATCAGGTATTGTCTCCTGAGGAAATCAACTCTATCTACGAGCAAAGAACATATTGAGAATTTAGATACAATTTTATGTTGCTTCTGTGCACTTCTGCCTATGCGAGAAAGCATCTCTTCTCATGACACAGGCAAAGTTGTATTCTATAGTTGAGTATTTGTATTGTCATGTTGTCTCCGTTTTGTAAAGATCAATGGAGGATTCTGATTCATATACCACTTGCTCAATACATGTTTCTGAGGGCATATGTCCCATTTGTATGTGAGAGCACTATTATTTTTTTTAATTATTATTATTTTCCTCAAGGCTTGCATCACAGTTTTTAGAACATCTCTGTGGCTGGAACAGGTAGACTGTTGTCCCTGTCTAGATGCTACTTTCCACTGCTGTACATGGTGCTTGTGCATTTCTTATGTGTACCCAAATGAAAGCATGTTTCAGCTGCTCTCCTTTTCCAGCTAATAGGCTGTATCATCGGACGCCAAGGGACAAAAATCAATGAAATTCGACAGATGTCTGGAGCACAAATCAAAATTGCCAGTGCCATGGAAGGGTCAGCAGAGCGCCAGATCACCATTACTGGGAGCCCAGCTAACATTAGCCTTGCACAGTACCTCATCAACGCCAGGTGAACCACATTGTTCAGATTGGGGCTTATGCAAAGACATATACTTTCAAATCAACCCTCTGATAAAAAGCACATTATGACCAAACACTGGGTACAAACAGGGCTGGTCTTAGACATCCAACCCAGGAAAGGATATTCCCTTGCTCCCCCACCAATTCTATTATATAGATAGCAATATTTTTTAAAAAAATTATTGTGCATTTACACAGTTTCATTTCTAAACCCATTTCCCGCCATTTCTACACACAGCTACGTGACTTGCATTATTGGAACACACTGCAATACACTTTTATTTGGCAAACTTTCTGAGCTCCTAGAAAAGATGGATATCAGGGGAAGAAATAAGGATACAGGGATTTAATGGCCAAAGAGGGTCTATCCTTCCTAAAGAGCAATGTTTTTTTTCTCATTCTCCTTTTATTAAAAGACAGCGATGGCCATAAGTACAGTCAATAACGCATTTGTCACAGCAAGAACAGGGTACAGCCAGTGCATTAACAACATAGTAAACAGCCCCTGTGTGAACCCCTTATAAAGTATAATAAAAAAAAAGCACCAGTCTGCGTTTTACATTGGTAATACACAAGACACAACCCTGAAGCAAATACATATGAAGTGTATATTACATCTATTAAAAATAAATTTTTCTGGTAATTTTTTTACCACAGCTGGAATATTAGGGGAAGGGATTTGTAGCCAAGTATCATGAGCTGCTCACAGGAGGCAGTATCACACAGCGAAAGGCATATTTCCCACATGTGTTCAGGATAGTTAATACTCGCAATATTCAAGGTTCAGAGTCAAGCTCCTTGGTGCGTTTTATTACAGGAGCCTCTGGGTGAACCCACTGCGCCTGTCTCAGCGCACACTATGCTGTGACACGTGATTTAAGCACCTCAGACGGCAGCCCTGTATATATAAAATGGGTTGAAAAAGCTTTCACGAACTGCAACTCCTGTAAACCATAATGATAAGGGTAATTTAAGCTGTAACTGGCAGAAGCATGCACATTTTGTAGTGATGTGAAAAAGGATGTAATATTTGAGAATGCATTGGAAATAAAACCTTCCTATATGTGCCCACTATGTATATGTTGGAAACATCTATTTGATAAATTTACTTAGGGGTCTTGGGGCATTTCAGTAAATATTAGTTTTTGTTTCTTTGCTTATTTCATTCATCATACAGTGGTACCCAAAAGTTTGCGTACTCTGGCAGAAATTATTAAATGTTGGCATTGATTTTGATTTGATCATTTTATTTAAGGCTAGTGATCATATGGAGCCATTTATTATCTCATAGTTGTTTGGCTACTTTTTAAATCACAATAATAACATCCAAAGGCCCTGATCAAAAGTTTACATACCCTTGAATGTTTGGCCTTGTTACAGACACACAAGGTGACACACATGGGTTAAAATGGCAATTAAATGCTCATTTCCCACACCTGTGGCTGTTTAAATTGCAATACGTGTCTGTATATAAATAGTCAATAAGTTTGTTAGCTCTCACATGAATGCACTGAGCAGGCTAGATACTGAGCCATGGGGAACAGAATAGACCTGTCAAAAGACCTGTGTAACAATGTAATGGAACTTTATAAAGATGGAAAAGGATATAAAAAGATAACCAAAGCCTTGAAAATGCCAGTTAGTACTGTTAAATCACTTATGAAGAACTGGAAAATTCAGGGACCTCTTCATACCAAGCCAAGGTCAGGTAGACCAAGAAAGATTTCAGCCACAACTGCCAGAAGAATTGTTCGGGATGCAAAGAATCAGGAGAAACACAGGCTGCTCTGGAAAAAGATGTTGTGGTTGTTTCAAGGAGTACAATACGACGATATTTTTGAACAAAAATGAGCTGCATGGCCCAGTTGCCAGAAAGAAGCTTTTACTGCTCCAATGCCACAAAAAAGCCTGGTCAACACCTTGACACACCTCACAGTTTATGGCACACTGTAATTTGGAGTGATGAGATTAAAATAGAGCTTTATGGTCACAGCCATAAGCGCCATGTTTAGAGAGGGGTCAACAAGGCCTATAGCAAAAATACTATCCCCACTGTGAAGCATGGTAGTGGCTCACTGATTTTATGGGGGGTGTGTGAGCTCTTAATACGGGGAGACAATTTGCAGTCTTCCTCATAAAAGCTGTGCATGGGATGCTCTTGGACTTTCCAGTACGGCAGTAACTCCAAGCACAAGGCCGAGTTGACCCTCCAGTTGTTACAGCAGAAAAAGGTAAAGTTTCTGGAGTGGCCATCACTGTTTCCTGACCTTAATATTATTGAGCCGCTTTGGGGAGATCTCAAACGCCCGGTTCATATAAGATGACCAAACACTTTGCATGACCTGGAGGCATTTTGCCATGATGAATGGGCAGCTATACCACCTGCAAGAATTTGGGGCCACATAGACAACTATTACAAAAGACAGCATGCAGTCATTGATACTAAAGGAGGCAATACACAGTATTAAGAAATAAGGAAATGCAGACTTTTGAACAGAGGTCATTTTTTTCTTTGTTGGCATGTTTTGTTTTATGATTGTGCCATTCTGTTATAACCTACCGTTACATATGAATCCCATAAGAAATAACAGAAATGCGTTTTGCCTGCTCACACGTTTTCTTTAAAAATAGTACATATATTACCAATTCTCCAAGGGTATGCAAACGTTTGAGCACAGCTGTATACTGGGAAATAATGGGGAAAATAAGTTTTATTCTATGTTTTTTTTTTGCTTTTGTACCATTATATCATGCAATGTGATTCATTCTTTATTTCAAAGCAGGAATTTATGAATAGCTTAACTTGTGCTGAAAAAATTTAAAGCATAATCTGTTTATCTACTTTTTCTTCCTCACCTATGCCTTCTTTTAGGCTGACATCTGAGGTTACTGGGATGGGCACACTGTAATATTCTCCCTGGAGTCCTGCCTCTCTGACCCTTTGTGATTACCGCTGACTCTTCATCCATCTTCAAGAACAATCTTCTCATTATAATTCATGCATAATAGACTGTTGTAGTGCAGGATATGAACAAATAAATAAAAAATAACATTGTGTATCAGGTGTGCCATCATGAAAACACACAAAACACAACATGAAACTGCATTAGTGCCAGTATAGGACCAAACCAATACATGTGCATACACAGACATTGCTTTGGGCACCATTCATTTATCAATCCATGATTGTAGGTTCAGGAAACATTTAATGCATGTTTTCTTCAAACGTTTTCAGTGAAATAACTTTCTTTTCATATATTTTGCATACTTATTGCATGACTATATTAGCCAACACAATTGTCTACCCATACCTGATAAATGTGAGTTATTTGTAATATTTTAAGAAAGCTGTCAAAATGTGTACAGTATGTTCCATGTTGATATGAGAGCCATATTGCCATGGTATACTACATGTTCACATCCAGCCCCAAAATAATTTATTATGAACATCACAGTTCATATATTACCATAGAGGTGTAACACGGTCTCTTTTCCCTTACAGTTTACAGGGGACTAGGATTTGTGTTATTTCCCATAAATCATCAAGAGTCTCCAAATTACTTATAGGATAGGATGTCAAAACATCAACTCGCCACCTTTTGAAAGGTTACTTATATAAACACAATGTTACCTCCCTCTGCTCCAGACACGTCTCTGATTTTACCGTTTCTTGATTCCGTATTGGGGCTTACTTAGCGTCTGGTGTTTCTGTTGTGGAATGAACCTTAGCTAATTTAACTATAATATGTATGATAATGTTGTCTTCTTGCTACTTGGGGATTATTGATGTGTATGCACTTAATGAAATATTTATTCAGAAGCCTGAAAATATATTACTTTGTGACCATTCATGGCTCTGTCCACTTATTTCTAAATACACGCTACAGTCATTTCACTTTTTGATTGGACATTTACTTGGATTGTGTAAAATTGCAGCTCAATTTTAGAAGTGATTGGATCAAATACTATATATAATATTACAATCTTAATGAACGTGTTATGCTCATTGGAGAGGAAACCAAAACTATCATTAAGTTTACTTAAGTTATTCTGATTTATATTTTCCGGTTGTGACATCAGCTGATCTCAGAACCACTGGAACTCATGCCTTTTTTTCTGTGATCCTCAGTGAAGGGTACATTCTACCACCAGTACACAATTGTACACAGAGAATGCTTTTTTCTGGCACACGCATTGAACCAAATTTAAACATGATGAGGCAGCACAACAAAATGTTTTGTTTTTTTTAAATGAATGATTAAGTGGAATAAAAAATGCCTAAAGGTATAATTTTTTTTAAAAGGGTAACCTGATATTTTGACTTACATTGTTTAAATTCCATAAAATAGCAATTTACATTTAAGAAAAATAAAATGTAAGAAAAACTACACATTTGAGCATACTTGCCAACTGCAAATACAAAAAAATCACACACAAAAAGTCCATGTATTCACATACTTTCCTTCCATTTTAATTGTCCATGGATTTTGTTTGGAATATCTCTAACCATTTTACACTACAGCTACGGAAACCAGCAGGTAGTGTGAAAAGAGCAAAACTATGGCCAAGGCAGACATTAGGTTTAGCATACATTATGTATTAAGGTTAATAAAAATTACTTTATTGGAGAAAAGTACCAGTATATGTTAAAAAGTTCTGAATAAAAGAACCGTAGTATTTATTGGTAAACACTAGATGGCACTTTAAACTCAATAAACATTTTACCAAACTCATTTGGCATAATCTGACATTAATTCTATTTCTGAAATCTGGAAAGAACAGACATTTTCCATTTGTAAGTACAGAAAGTATATATATATATATATATATATATATATATATATATATATATATATATATATACAATCAGTACTTACTATAACTTACATGGATTTTTGTTATAAAACCACCACCACTCTTAAGAATTTTACATTTCACTTAAAGTCCTGGCACTTCATATGTGTGATATTTTTTTTAATTCTTGCAGCTACCTGCCTACAAGAACCAAGCCAGCTGGAAACAGGCACAAAGATCTACCCTATTCATATCAGCTAAACAATAACCCGATACATTTATACTATAAATCTAACCAATCCAGGGCTAGAAAATTATATATATATATATATATATATATATATATATATATATATAACCCAGCATTTCTAGTTCCATAATACGTTTGCCTGCTGTTCCTTGCAGTTGTGTTCTAACTCTGTCGGGGTGTTATATTTCCTAATTCAGGCCAAGAAATGCTCTATTACTTAAAACTAGTACACCATTGAAGCCTTGGAACTGGTGAGCAACCCATCCCAGCCATGTCGCACGTGCTTTCGAGATGGGATTCAAAATGCATTGTTATACAGCAATCATCTCTGTAAGGTTGGAAATCCAGGAGCTTGTGTGCAAATGACTAAAACCAACTTCACCGGGTAATAATTTTATGGCAAACGAAATAAAAAAAATCCTAAACTATCAGCAAATTTCCCTTGGATTTATTAAAACCTAGAAGGTTCCAAGAGACAACCCTATTTATTATGAGGTTGGGTTGGTCTGAGGGTGCTTTAGTGGTTTGCAGGGTAATAATAATTAGCACATGTCAATACATTAGTGGCATTAATGAATAGACTACACATGTCAGAGATACAGTGCTTGTCCTAAACATTGTCACTGTTCGATGTTTCATGTGTGTGCATGACGCTGTTGGGTGAGACAATAAAAATATGTGGTTTGTAGCCCATTTATATTCGTGCAATGCTTAATTGGTACAATTTTATATCCAGCGCTGCTCACAGAATAATTACTACACACCC
Source organism: Spea hammondii (assembly GCA_029215755.1). Lineage (NCBI taxonomy): Eukaryota > Metazoa > Chordata > Amphibia > Anura > Pelobatidae > Spea > Spea hammondii. The sequence goes on from JARDYJ010000006.1 coordinate 27,216,726, forward strand.
CAACATATTGTTCCCACACTATAATACTTTACCTTGAGGAACATGATTTATTTTCATCTGCAGTATAATTAAGCAGAATTTAGTTAAAACCGAGAAAGTGAAACATGCACATGAAAATATAAATTATGAAAGTCTTATTCCAGTAGTAGTCAATGAGGAGGTAGAGCCTACACTGGAAAAGTTACTCTCATACTTCATGGGGGCCTTAACCAAATATATTTTCCAGTTGTTGTTCCTTGGAAACTGTTAATGGTACCTACTAATTAAGTGAGTTCCAAGGGAGAACTGGAAGTCATTTTCCAGTGAATCATGAGACATTTGGGTCTGCCCCACAAAATAATTCTTATATGTTCAGAGCCTTAAGAAAGCATCCATGTGTTAGTGGGAGAAAGTAATCATGTTCCAACGGCTGTCCGCTGGGAACATAAACACACCCATTTCTTGTGTAAATTGTTGCTAATTTCGGTCTGCTGTTCATTGTTTAGGATACGGCTCCCCACGTTACATTCACAAACGTAAACCACAGGGATTTTACTCTCATGATTGAGGATATCAGGAAAGGAGCTTTGGAAAATCTTTATGCCCCCCCCCCCTCCAGATTGTTTGAGTTTGGATTAGCAGATGTTCTTTTTGGTATATAGTTTGCTTGAAACATGACATAAATCATGAAATATTGTGATTTATTTTCAATACCACCCATTTCGACCCCCTTGCTTTACTGTTATACATTTAGATTAAGATATGTCCACTAATACAGAGAAACGTATTTTAATCATTTGGTCCTAGTAGCTTATTATCATAATAATATATCTCCAAATCCTACTAACTGTATAAAATCATTTTAAATAGACAGGGTGTTTACGAATATCCTAATATATGTTTTATTATCAACAGGACTGAATTTAGCGAGGAATCCAAACTCGAAAACCTTGACTGCAGCTCTGACCTTGGAAGACTGCCATGTTTATAACTCAATATGTGCTGGTTTTACTGGAGTGTTTTCTTAGTGCATTGTGGTTCTGCTGAGCAACACACACATTTGTGTATGAACTGTAGAAACTAGAAGTCTTTTCCAGACCAATATTCCAAGATCATCTGGAAATAATAAGTAAGGCAGTCATGGAACATGCATGGAAACCTGTAAAATATAAAGGAAAATAAAGACCCCGTAGAATATAATTAGAAAAGGGGAAATTATCTCATTCAGGAGTAACAGGTGAGTCATGTGCAATTTAAGGGTGAGGTTCTGGCTACAACTTTCACTGGAAATGTCACAGAGGTGAGGTGGCAACGGGTACAACTACTACGCAAAATAAAACTTTAAGCACGAAAGAAACAAAAAAAAAATTGTGAGTGAATGAATGGATTATCTGTCAAGGTAAACCTAGTGGTGCCCATGGGTCTTTAATCTCAGTCCAGTGGATACTAGGTATTTGCATGCAAATAAAAATGGTCAGTTGCTTTTAATGTCAATCACAATTTGTAGTTGCCATAATGCAACGGACCAGGAATTTGTCTGCAATGCAGGCAATACACATAACATTTAACTTGCCTCCATGTGCTACAGGATCCTGTATAGGAAATGCACTGTTATTCCATATGCAATATGACGTGAAGCCTAATCACAGTTTAAATACGTGCGGATTACACCATATATCTTGTGTGTCCCCAAGATGGGATGTAAAGCAGCATTTGTAATAATTAACCAAAAGGTACAAGGCAGCAGGAGTCCAGTTGGTTTCGAATTTAAAGGTACCAAGGCTAAAGAATACAAATGAAAATTCGGCCACTATGGGCCTACCGATAATAAAATAAAGTGGCAGATCTGATCCCAAGTAAGTTGTGTGGCTGCATTCCAGTAGAAAAAAACCCCACAATCCATAAAAAAGGTTTAATAGCTTTAAAACACTGAAAGCCACAAAGTAAACAATTATCAATGTTTATGAGTCTCCAGGTTGCAACACGAAAGAGTATTAATGGGCTAGGGTGAGGATAGCATACATCCAAACAGAATTAAGAAACACCCTATTAATTATAATTCAGTTTCTTATACTCATAATTTCCAGACATTTTCTGGTATTTCCTATATGCCAGTTTCATATGGTTATGCTACGGGGATTTCATTCAACATCAGATTTCCAGATGTCAGGTTTCCAGTGGTCTATCAGGTATATGAGCCTGATGAAGTTTTTGGGAAGACAACAAAGATAATTTGATGAGATTCATGACCCCAGGCACTTATTTGGGGTCTCGGTGTAGAGTCTGGACAGATATACCATATAGTGGGAGCTAAATATTTGCACTAGAGGTGTCGCTATAAACACATTCCCAAGGCATTATAAAATAACCCTGCCAAATGGCCAATGACTTTGAACACAGGGTAGCAGAGAAGCACACAGTATTTCGGGTGAGAAAAAGAGGGACTGTGATGCTTTTAACCTACCCTGTGAATGGCCATGAACTGAACTTCAATCATTCAGCTTTAATTATACAGGGAGGGAATTTTAAAAAGCGTGAAATAGGCATATGGCTATCCTAAATCTAAGACGAACCCAAGAACTGACCTGAGCTTTATGTCTTTGCATGAGTAAAAACAGAGAGACTTGATAAACCAAACAATTCTCATTTCCTGTCGAAATCTATGTTTCTATTACAATAACACAAATTGTGTTGTGTTTTACCTATTTTTTTTTTGTTACAAAACTCCAAAAAAATACTCTTCTCCTAATCATTTAAAGAACATTCTTTGCTTTACCATATTTCACCAACTGTATGACATTTAATATCGAATAGATTTTATTATGGATCATTTAAGTAAGTCACCGGTGCAAGAATTGTTTGGTGCCCCAGATGGGTGTGGCTAAACTGCTAACTCCTCCCCTTAATAAACATAACACTTCCAACCACACCCTTCTGTGGCAACCACTTCTCCTCTTTAGGCCCCTGACAACATGTCACCCATTTTCCTCAGTGCCATCTTTTTGCCAAACAGCTTATCAGGATCATTTAATTTCTGTCAACAGCGACTGCATACAGGAACAAGATTGTCCACTTTGTACAGTTCTTTTTCCAAATAATGCCCAAACATTATATTCAATATACAGTATATATAGGGCCTTCGCTACCTCTAGGCAAGGTAGGCACAGATCAGTAGGGGCTCCTCCTCTGGGGTTGACTGGTCTGCCCGCTGATGGAGGAGCAGGGCCAGTTTGGGCGATCATAGATCTCTCTCTTACTGGCGGTGTACCTGACCTCAGAAGAGAGACTAGTAAAGCACCAATACAGGCAGGAGATGGTAAGGCTCCGGTACAGGGAAATTATTCTATGCGTAGTATACAAGGCAATACTAGCAGCTTTGTATAGGGATATGGTCTATAAAATGTGAAAATATTTTCACCTTGTAGATTATATAGGATGGGCCTGCGGGGATACTGATCATTGGCCAAAGAAAGGGTTCTGCTGACTTGTATCACTGCCCTTGGATAAAAAATCTTTTGGCTCTTGGCAGTGACTTTTTGTTGCAGCAGCGATAAAAGCAGTGGATCAATGAGGAGCCACCCACTCTCTCCCTGTTCTAAACTATTATACGTCATGTGAATAGATTGACTGGAGGCTAGCCTTGATTAAAAGACTAAAACCGGAAGTTTTTTCTATTTGGTCATCCTATATTATTGTCCAAAATGATGACCTTAAGAGCAAGATTATACTTACTTTCCAATACACATAATTATACACCACACAACTAAATCTAAATAATCCACCCTTTTGCATTGCTGCATCTGACAAATCATACGTGTGTACTTTTGTTATTCATAGGGATATTCCGTGTTACCGGGTTTCGGGGGTTCTATCCCCCAAACCCGGGGTTAACATCTATATCGATGTTAACAATGCAGTAGACTGTTTCGGAGCAAGAGTTAATAATTGATGGTTAATAAGTTTAACAACTGCTCAAGACAAATCCTTTCTTTTTCAAGTTTTATTGTAATTGTACTATCAATGTGAATGTCTGTCTTTCCTTCCCGCTGTCTCACAACAATTGTGAATTTACAGCTTCCAACTGCTTTGACGACTGCTGAGACTGTTATATCTGTAAGGAAAATAAGAGGAGGTTTCGTATCGTATGCCAACCCTGGTCAATAACAAGTATTTAAAAAAGAATACCAATGAAGTCTTACAAAGCCACCTGCAAGATCCTGATTACCAGTCTCTATCAAAACTAGAGGGTCCATTTCATTTTTCTAGCAAATATAACTCTCACTGAGAAGAGCTTGGTGTTGGCATGCCTCAACCTTTAAAGTCATTTGTAGAAAGTACAGCCAATATGTCTCTTGGACTTTTTCCAAAACCCAGGGCAACCAGTGGCATGGAAAATGTGAATAAAGAATGAAGAATGTTCGTAATCAGTTTACTCTAAGAGCCAAAATTACACCTTTCCAGCCAAACTGTAAGAAACATTAAGAAATCAAATTCTGTGCCCCGTCATTTCTATATTGTGAGATAACATGTTCAGTTCATCACAGTGACATTGTCTTGTTGTCATACATTCCATTTTTGTCAAGCAATGAACAACTGATTTATGAACTGAAATTACAAAACTGCTAAGATTGTTTATTTAGTTGTTTTAATTATTCCTAACAGATCTGACCCATATAATCATAGTGGTTACATGTCTTATTTTGTAAAGATTTAATGCAAAAAAAATACTTTAAATAGGTAAATTACAATATTATACTCCCTCGGTTTTGTCTTATAGAAAAATAAGGCTTTTGGCTGTGGTTTTGATCCTATGTTTTAAGGAATCTTTCAGAGTAAGTCATAGTTTTGCAGCATTTGCTTGCGCCTTAACTTAACATCTCCTCGAAACTCGCCAATTAGACTGTCAATCCATTGTCTGATTTGTTCAAAATGATATCCACCATAAAACTTCAAAGATTGACTCTTTTACAAAATTCAATTTGTTTTACTTACTTTATGATATATAGCATGAAGAAACGCCTAATGGAACATAAACAAGTTACACATCATAGCCACGACAGATTTTCCTAAATATAACGTCTTCATATTGAATTCACACTCAAAATGCAAATGCAACGTGACAGAACGTCTAGTTCTGAAGTATTGTCCTAGGTCCGTCGGAGTAACATATTTGTTTTTCTATCCATAATCCAAAGCTCTGTAATATTTTATATTTTTGCTATTTGGTAAACAAATGTTTTTCATATCCTCTGGAATGCTGCTTGGTTCATCTTGGTGATGCTGTGCCATCTGTGTTTGTTTATTCCGAAAATACCAAATGTACCCCCTAGATATTTAGGTTAAGGGGGACTCAATTGCAATATGTCTATCTCATGTATGTTTACAATTTATTGTTACTGTATTAACCATTACCACTTTTGCTGGAAGGTTGTTCCACTTATCTAGCTCCCTCTCAGCAACGTAAAACTTCCTTGCATTACAAACTTTACCCTGGAAATTGCTAAGGTAAACAAATCAGTTACTTCTTTAACAATACATTATAGGGTATAGTTTTAGCTGATGTTCAGAGATAATCCATTCGCACATATTTTTTTGATTATTGATGTATATTTTGATAGTCCAATTTTTAATTAAATCTGTAGTTTTGGTTTTAAATAGATTTCTCATTGAACATTATTCTTTTTCATTATCACCCTTGTTATGCTTATCGGCTTCCATGTAGGTATGATATACCTTTTTGTACTTGATGTAGACAAGAACCTACAGTATTTAAAATTTAATAAATATGTTTTTGCAACTTCCTCTCTCTCTCTCTCTCTATATATATATACGGTATATATATATTTTTTTAGACAAAACCTAGGGCAATAAGGCTCATAATCAGCTATATTTGTGCCAAACTGTGGTTTATTTCCAAGTGGAAAAAGCCTCCATTACCCACTTGGGAGGGGGGGGTGAGCTAGCCACTGATAAGGGTAGAACTAGCCCCAGGGAGTGCAAAGCTTTATGGTAGTGGAATAAGGTGGGGAGTGGGCATGTTTAAACCATATCCATATCTGGGAACTCTCTGGGGTTGACACAAAGTGTCCAGGTACATCCCTGCTTTCCATCGTCTCAGGGTCAACTTACATGTCCACTCCCCCTTCTTTGTAAATCCCTCCCACTTATCGCCAAGTCCCCGTGTTTTTACAGGGTGTAGGACCCTTATGAAGGCTGCAAACCTGACACATTGTACATATCTAACTTACTAACCTACTGTTATTTTATATGTAGGGAACCTATTAGTCAGATTAAATACATATGGTGTAACTGCTTCGTGTTCTTCCTTACTCCCACCCACTTCTCTCCTGCTTAACTTGGGGCTGTTTGGGGCTAGTCCATGCCTACATACAACTAGCAGCTTTTTGAAGTGGTGAGCCCCGCCAACACACGCAACTAGCCCTGGCCAACATATTGACTTCACCCAATTTGTTTGGTATATTTCTGAGGCTGGACAAGTCCCACAAGCCTGGTAGACATGGTTCCTAACATTTTATGCTGTATTGATCACTGTGGACATATTACTCATGTACATTGGTTAGAACCATTGCTGAGCATTCATGCTTGAGTTAAGTAACAGTCCAGATGGACAATAACTTTATATTATTTTTTTCATTAAATCATATATTTCTCAAAAATCATAATGAAAACAATTCCAAAGAATTCTATTTATGCCACTGTATATACACACATGTATCCAATTGTCTTTTAAACATTAGAATTATTTGGAAATGTATTAGTAAGAATCACATTATAAATCACCACAAACCTTGGACCCTGGAGTTTCATCTGCTTTTTTGATAAGTCTTCCAGTGATTTCTGAATAAGTTCAGTTTACAAATATCTCCCTTTGCTCATAAAATGTGTAGTGGGTACTGTCTGATTTGACTGTCTTCCTTTGTCTTTACCTTAATGTCCCACTCATGCTTACGCATGTACTGAGTTACAATGTGTGATTACTTAACCATGAACCATAGGTACTGCTATGTGTTACTGAATACATTCGCACTCGCCTGTAATCCGCTGTTTTATTTTCTCTCTCTGGATTGTTTCCCGAGCCGCCCCACGAATGTCAACTTGCTTGATCTCTTCGGTAGCCCTTATGAGGTTACCAGCGCGATTTTACTCTGCATTGTCCGACGCATGTCAAAGTGGCTCTTCTTTAGTTATGTCATTTATCTGTCTATCATTGTCTAATTGATCTTTATTTGTACTACCTTTTGTTGCTGTACTCCTTATGTGTCAATAAAAACGTTATTTACCTAAAATGTGTAGTGGGGGAGACATGAAGGCACACGATTATTTTTTATATTCTTTTCAGTTTAAATAAAAAAGGACTGCAGTTTCCCTTCTTTGTATTTTACCCCTTCACAACCGTGAATGTAGGGGATATGTCACATGGTCCTTAAAGAGTGTGGCGGAGACCCGTACTCGAACTGAGTAGCTCCGCTTAAGAAATCCTCCTTGCTGTGAATGCTCAATTGCTCAAGGGATTAAACCCTCATATTCCCCGAGATTTATAGGTAAGACTCATATAAACCGAGATTTACTGTAGGGGTATAACAGAACTCAGTTTATTAAAGACAGCACAGATATGTATACACAAACCTAATGGGATTATGGGTATAATCTCATCACCCACTCGGGTGATACCGCAGGAGCAGCTTCAATCCCGTGGTACCAATGGACTGCATTGGAAACTTCCCCAGGAATAGTCCGCGCAGTAGCCGGGCCAGACTTCAATAGCCGCGGCATGGTAAACCCGGTCCTAGAGATTGGTAATAAAACCAGGGTTCTTAATGTATCCTCAAAAGAGCGATGTGGTGGGACAAAGGATGTCCGTAGCGACGCAGTTTCAATTATCGCCGGGCATCAACACAGTTCTGAGCCGCCGTACACTTCCATGAATTTGTGGCTAGGGATGGGGTTTAACACATGAAAACAGGTATGGGGCCAAAATAACATAGGGAATAAACAGATGGGCTGTCACAAAGACCAAGTAAGTATTCCTTGCACCATGGTCTTTTTGCAGCAGCAGGGCTAAAACTTGTGGCCCCTTGAATGTGACGGCACTCTACTGAGATTTTAATGCCAAAGTGGAAGGGAATTCCCTTTGTGCGGCATACTTGTGGGGACTATGGTTTCAAAGGAAAAGACAGATTAATTAAGAAATTATGGTTAAACAGAGACCTAGTAAAAAATGACAAGTGATCTGGTCTTTTAGTGAAAATAATACATGGTCTATTGCACTCGGGGACTGTGCTTAAGATCTTTGGTAGTGCCATGTATAGCTTCCAGCTACAGAATTTTGTCACAAGTATGCATGTCAGTGGTGTGTGTGTTAGTGTACGGTACAGTATTAAACTGTGTGTGTCAGATTGTGTGTGTGGGTTGGTATACAGTATTAAACTGTATGTGTGGGAAAAGATAGCTAAAAAAATATTCCAAGTAAGGTTAGGGTTTGAGTATGTGTTACAGTTAGTGTCTATGTGTGTTCGGGTGTATGTGTAATTGTGTGTGTGTGTTAGCATGAGTGCGAGAGTGTGCATGTATGTTACCGGGGGGGGGCCTCCCCGGGTGCGTGTGAGTAAGACATACACAAACTTTATTTAGGATAGCTATGAGTAATGGGTATCATTATAGAAAAATGTTGAATCTGCCAATAATGATTTGAAAGCTTAATATTAAGGTTGTGCGTATGTGTATAGGATGAAATATCCATTGTGTACATATGGGGTTGTACATATGGCAGTTAAAGCTAAGTATGGATTCCTAAGTGTTAAATTTTAAAGTAGTTTGGCAGTGTCTCTCAAACTGACCTTGCCACTGGTTCTGCAGTACAAGATGCTTTATAATATTGTAAATTCACTTGATCAGGTATAGATACTTTCTCTCCACTTGCATGGCATTTTATGTCTTATTTTGACCATCCCAAAATCCCCTCATTGTCTGACTCTCTCATCTCCCTCCACCTGGACCACATACTGCTTTTTTTGTATTTCAGAGAGATTACATGATCTTGTCCAGGCTTCTGGGAGCCAGATGCTCAAAACTAAACTCTATCCATCTCTTCCCCACACGCAAAAAAAAGGAAGTTTTTGCCCAAATCCTTCTGTCCAATAACCCTCCCTCTTGTTCTTTCCTGTCTCCACCTTCATGATCTGAGTATTAATCTGCCCATCTTTCCCCCTCTTTTTGATGTACATTAGCCAAACTTTGTCCCACGGTTTCAGTTTATTAAAGAAATATTGTTAGCAGATGTGCAAAACCTCAACAAAAATGAAACGTTTACCCTTTCCAAACCAGCATCTTACACAGAGCAACAAAAGAATCCTAAAATGTTATGGTTCCATACACTGCTCAGTAAAATCCTTTGTATATGTGTTGCATACTGTATGTATACTGACTGTACATGTATGTCTTACATGTATGTCTTACAGCTGCCAGATTTTTTACAGAGAGTAGGGTGACTGATTGTATAATGTGAATTGGATAGGTTTGTGCAGGAAAAGTGTGAAAATTAAGTTGCAATGGTCCTGTCTGTTTAGAATGGTGGAAGTGCTATTGAATTTGCAAAGTAGATGTGGTTCAGCGGGAGCTGCTGGACTTGAGCATTGATTTAGGGAGGAGAAGGGATATAGGCTGCCAGGATTTTACAGTAAATGGGGGGATGGGATTACACTTAATTTTCTGAATTTGCATTGCATGCAAATCTCTACCCCTTGGAGTGCAGTTCTGTTTTTGGGCTCCAGGTGGCACTGCGGTTCTGTCTTATTTTACAGCCCATAAGCAAATGCTTAGAGATTTGGCACAGCTGTTTGGCTTCTAAAAGCCTGTGCCTGTGATCATTTCCAGATGTGGTAGAACAGCCATATATGGATAGAGATTGACTGCAGACGCTGTCTGTGTCAAACCTCTTTTCTGGAGTTATTGCAGCAGTTTATTCTTCAAAGTAAGAATGTGAGGTGAAGAGAAGTTCTGCTCATCTGTTCCATCTGTGCAAGGGACAGGGTCCCCCAAGGGACTACATTATGTCATGTGTTAGAAATAACCATTCACTGTTCATGTGTATATAGAAACATTCATTTTACATGAAGTGACCAATCGGACGTAAACAAATAATATAAGTACACATTTTAAGTACACGAGCAATAGAGAGGAATAATTAGCATTTTAACACCATTCTAAATAATGTAAGTGAATACGACCCCAGTTTATATGTGAAAATATTTTTTTTTTATTCCTGATTAATCTCTGAAGAACAAATTATGTGAATGTTGAATGATTGGAAGGGGCCTAACATAGGTCCTTGTAGCCCTTGTGGTGTTGGGGGGGCATGTCTCAAACGATCCAAAGGCACAAAGGCACAAAGGTGCAGAAGTGAAAAAAAAGCCTTAATCTGCATTATTTTTCCCATATGCCAAAGATGTACCACTGGCTTATATCACCCTTGAAGACTTCTGGCCGAAACATTGGGAATCTCCACTGCATTCTCCAATCTTCTACCATGTATGTGATTGATTTTAGGACTGTATGTTGATTTTAGCACTATTGTGCTTAATACATTTTTTTCTATTTTTGCATGAATACTTTTGGATTTTTTCTTCTTTACTTTAAGTGCATTTCAGGCTTAACTTACTAGTGTATATTTATACCTGGTTGGCACAGGTTTGAGCGTTGTAATCGTATTTGGTCCAGACTATCTTATATACATCGATTTTATAGCCGTGCCTTTTCCCATATTTATGTAATCGTATTTTGAAAAACATTGTGTTTTGTGTTCCATACATTAGCACTAATGTCACATGTTAAAAGAAAAAAACCCATTTCGATCCAAAACATGATACTTTTAAAGAGGAGTCTTTCTTGCAAGGGCCCCAGGATTTTGTTTTATGCCATTGATTAGACATACTGACCATCAACTTGTAGCCTTCCAAAGTAGAGCGCTCTTTGATGCTGATGCACTAACCAGTAAGTTGTAGGAGAGTACAGAGGAAACATTTTATTTGAAGATCTGGCCCAGTGTGGTTTTCTAGGACAAATATTCCCTGCATAATAGTAGTTAATATTAGAAATCAAAGTATACAAAGCTAAATGCAGTAATTTATAAGTCAATTAAGAACTAAATACATTTTTTAATTTGTTCCAGAATTATTTGTTCAGTATAAAGTTGAAATCTGAAAATCAGAGAGGTATATACTGACTACGCAGGGAACTTACAGATGAGCTGATATCAATGAGCACAAGTGCGAAATGCGTACATAAGTACACTTCCAGGATTTAAGCTTACTAAAGTACAAATCTCAAGGATTTCACCTGTTCTCTAGCTATTCCCTACCTTGTATCGTCTGTCCCACCTCGTTCTTATTCTTACCCCCTACTTTTTCAGAGATGCATGTAATCTATTATTGTAATACCCAGAACCTGCATTGCCTTATAAAACCATCTGTTCCACCCAACCTTTGTGATCTCCAGGTCACTGATTTTCCACTTGACCTCTGCTACAATGAAATCCTCGCCCAAACAGTACCCCGCCTTTTCCCTCAATTGCCTTTTCCTAATAGATTGTAAGCTTGCAGTACTGTACTAGTATGTTTTATGGAGTCTACCAGATGAAAAGGAAGACAGGACTCTCATTTTCTGACTTTAATTAAGGGAATCTATATACAGAAAAAATGAATCATAGTTGCTGAAAAATGACTGGAGTGTTCATTTAATTATCTTTATGTATTTTAATGTTTATACTCTTTATACACCCTTACATATAATCAGCAAAAAGAAGTTAAAATGATTAATGAGCAGCAGTGATCTGAATAAAGAATGCCCAGAATGACAGTATGCAGTATTGGAGCTTCATTTTAATTGAACTTCTTTGGGAATCCATTAGGTTGCGGTCACAAACCATAATACCACCAAGAAAAAACAAAACACACTAGGTAATACGTGATTTTAGTGCATACAAAGAATACAGAAAAATAAACAAATTATCCTTGAATGTAACAATAATGAACACGTTTTCATTTTTTTTTTAAATACCAAATAATCAGGTAATTGGACTATTCCACATAAGAAATCCATGCAGAAGGTGACAAAATCAGAAAGGTTTTCACACAAAACATTTCTACTCAACCTAAAAAACAAATAACGGTTACAGTCCTGAACAACTTTTATGTATAGAATAGTGGGACTCAAAATATTATATTTCTTATATCATTAGATTTCAAGTCATGTTGTGATGGCTACAGATTTGCGCATACATACAGACATAGTCAATGCTAGGGTAGCAACATTTCATTCTAAGACCCTTTCCAGACCCAGAATGGGGCATTTTGGGCTAGTGACTGACTAGTGAAATGATGATGTAGAACTCAGTACAGGGAATAACTACATATTTATAAAGTATATATGAAAACAGGATGGAAGAAAAAAAGGACATTTCTTCACTAGTGTCTTTATTATTACAATAAGAGGTTTGTTTTATTCCGTTTGTTTCATTTTGTTAATCCACGAGGGCCTAGCAAATTTTAATCTGAGCTACTTCCTTAGAAGTATAAGATTCATGCTGCCCAATTTTACCAATTATACATATTCTCACAAGGGCCATCAATGAGTTTATCATTGGTTAAAGTAATAATCAACCTCAATATTTAGTTAATCAGTTTTAATTTTAGCTCTGTCCTAGTTATTACTGTATATGTTAAAAAAACACAATATAATCCCTCGATCACTTATGTTGACATCGACAATCCTTCCCCTTTAAACAGGGATTTCCTCAATTATGACCACATAGGAAAGGCATCTGACGGTTCTGTAAATATTGAATCAGAATAACATACAGGAGAGTTCTAGACTCAAAATGCATCTGACAATCTGTGAACCTACTCTGGTTACCTCACTATGTCATTCTACATGTAATTAACAACAAGTACACGGCGAAAAATGACGCCACTTCTGCACTCATGGTACAACATGGATATTTTTTTCCATTCCATATTTACTACCCTAACACTTACTCCCCACAGTTATAGCTCTCTGCACAAAAAAGTAAAAGAGCTATTAAAAGCTTAGTTAACCAGCATTATCTATATATTTGTCTCAGCGGGTAGGATATCTGCTTCGTCAAATAGACAATAATAAGGTTATGACAAGAAGATCCAAAGAACAAACATTAACAGTATCTAGAATGAATTGACAGGCAGTTATCTAAATATTTGTATCATAGTCTATAATATCGTTGACAGTTCCCTAAACATAGATGTAGGGTGTTTGTGCTCCACAATTGCCCTAATTTTGCCTCATTAACTAGGTAAAGCCGGTTAGGTAAAGAGCATTATATATGGATCATACCATGAGGATCACAGGTAATAATGAAGGTCAGAAGGTCCCCCTTGCTTTGGCAGGAAATGATGAACGTCTGAGGCTTTTGATTTTGCTTGTCTCACTGGCTGGAAAAGCTCAGTGGTGCAGGAACTGCCCTTTATTTGGCCTCTCAGCAGAAGTGGCAGAGTTTATTGAATGAGATGGGCATACAGCTATCCAGAATATACCCAAGGCCTGGTTATTGGAAATATTTGACAGATAAGATGGGATCGCTTTCTGCGCACCGGGGACACTCCTCGGAACGCTCTTTGAACGTCTGAGGCTTTTGATTTTGCTTGTCTCACTGGCTGGAAAAGCTCAATGGTGCAGGAACTGCCCTTTATTTGGCAGGCAGAGGGTTGCAAACAAAGTCAGTCATTATCATGATTTATAGATTTATATAGCATCAGCAGTGTTCCCTCTTCCTTTGAAAATGTGTCTCTTTTACCCTCTCCACCCTTCTGTACTGTTCATTTGACTCCCACCCTGAGAACGGCCTCACATGACATTACGGACTTTTTGCCCCAATAAGTTTGAGCACACCATCCATATACTCCTGCACAGTTTAAATCTCTCATACACAGTACTTCGCTAACAATCAGAGCTCTGTCTATGTTGTTCAGCTAAAACATTTTTAAACCCAATTATACCGGTAGTTTTATTTAATTTTTTTGCTATGAAGGCAGATAAGAAGCATTCAGCCCATCTAGTCTTTCCATTTTTCTTGATGTAGAGCCTCAGATTTTAACCAGACCTTGGCCTTCTCCTAGATTCAGGATAGCTTTATGCCTGTCCTATGCATCTTTAAATCCCCTCACTGTATGAGCCTCTACTCTTTCTGCTGGGAGGCTGTTCCATTTAACTACCACCCTCTCGATAAAGTAAAATCTCGGACCATCCATTTTTATTCCATAAACTTCCTTTATAACCAGCTCTGTGTATATGGATTATATCAGTGTCATTTAGTTAACGTTTCAGAAAAGTCTTGTTAAAATCTAAATTCAATATTCTGTTAACTACAGTACAAACTGCATGTTCTATATAATATAGAAGAGAGAGAATGAATTTTAACAAATACATGAGGGAAATATGTCTCAGGGAGAAATGTGAGGTGATAGTCCAAGTGTCAGATTACTGAGAGGGTTGTGGATAAGTGAAACAGCCTCTCAGCAGAAGTGGCAGAGTTTATTGAATGAGATGGGCATACAGCTATCCAGAATATACCCAAGGCCTGGTTATTGGAAATATTTGACAGATAAGATGGGATCGCTTTCTGCGCACCGGGGACACTCCTCGGAACGCTCTTTGGGCTTGCAATGGAGCTGACTGGCAGTAAGTATATCGCTTGGCAGAGGATGTGTTCAGCAGAACACATCTACTGCTTGGCTAATAGCAAGGGATGTATAAAAGGGGCAAATGCATATGGAGTCAATGTTCAGAATCCCCTCCATGCATGTGCAAGTGGGGCACCATGGAAATGTAAAGTGACCCCACAGCTATCATATGCATTAAAGTGTCCTTTTAATTGTAAGTGTTAATTCCCATAAGATCCCATAATATTGAAATGATCGCGCCCACTTGAGAGTCCACAGAAGAGGCAAGAAAGGATATCTGTACCCAGACATTCTGTGTATTCTTTATATGGAAGTGAGTTTTTATTAAAAAAAAGGTTGAAAAAAAGAGTGAGTATAAGCAAAATTAAACAAGAGAAGAATCCGGTATTGAGCCACTAAATCAAAACTGCGGTGACAAAAGGACTATTACGGCTTCCTTATTGGCACTTCATATATTTAAATGAATATGTTCCTACACTGCATTATTGTGATCTGACATACCTATGTACTTAGAACTCATTGATTTATAATCTAATGTAATGGTTAAAGCTATGTATAAAGCAGAAGTCATATGTTAAAAAGGAGTCCATGGATAAAGAATCGATGTCCTTATCTGTATGTCTCCACGCAGAACTCTTAAAGGGTATTGGAAGCTTTGCACAAAAGAGGAGAAAGAGGACGTGACTTTTATTTGCCGATATACATTCGATTGTGCAGCAGTGGATGAACGTGGGACGCCGTGATTTTGAAAACTGCCGCTAGTCCGATTATTTATTTATTTAATATATTAAAGTATTCATCTTTATCTCATCCTCGCCTCCGGATCTGTGCTTTGAAGAATTTGGGAGTAGTTACCTTGATTTCTCGCTCTCTTTCCGAGATCACGAAGTTTTGAATAATTCCAAGGTGGAGAGTGAAATCTATTCGGGAGACGAATAATCCCTACCGCTCACCCCCCTACGCGGTTTATGGGCTTGAGTAAGCCCCACCAAACGTAAGGGTCCAATTTGCCTGTTAGATATATATATACAATTATTTTGATGAACTACACTATGATGTTTTTTTCTTTTCTTTCTGTTCTATGATAGAATTTTACATACTTCTCGGATTTCCTTGAAGCTACATTGAATTGGTATTATTTGCATTATTTATGCTCACTTGGTGTGAGGGCTGCGGTCACCTATATATGTTTTTGCTTTTAGACATGTCTATTTTGACATATGTGTTAGATAATATTTAAGAATCGAGGAAACAATATAAAAGGTTAAGAAGCTATTTAGGGCCCCTATTAAAAGATGCAGATGAGGAACCAATGCAAGTGTGATTATTATACAGATTTATAATATTGTTGCCTCACAATAATGTTATTACAGTTGTAGCTATTCTAAAAGAACATACATAACACATTCTATGTTAAGTACTAGGAAATCAATGCCCTGTGTCTGATCTTTTCAGTTAGTTCCCATAAAAATATAGACTTTCCCGTGACCATAATATCAGATGTGTGACCACTTCTATCGAAATTTTAATTTTAATCTTCATGATATTCTGCGTTGACCATTTGAATACAATATGACATGGTCATTCAGTGGCAAACTATTTCTGGATTATTTTTAATAGTAACAGTCTTGCCAAGCTGACCAACTGGGAATCTGCATTCTGCCTCTCTGAATAAATCCCTTAACACACTACCATCACTCCAGTGGCAAGCCCACCACTCCATATAACTTGGCATCGTACCCTAGCTCTGAGAGCAAGCCCACCACTCCATATACCTCAGCATTGTACCCTCACTCTGATAGCAAGCCCACCACTCCATACACCTCAGCATTGAACCCTCACTCTGATAGCAAGCCCACCACTCCATACACCTCAGCATTGTACCCTCATTCTGAATGCAAGCCCACCACCCCATACACCTCAGCATTATACCCTCACTCTGAGGGATGTCCACCTCTCCATACCCCTCAGCATTATACCCTCACTCTGAGGGCATGCCCACCACTCCATACACCTCAGCAGTGTACCCTCACTGTAAGATCAAGCCCACCAATCCTTACTCCTACCCTTAGTACCGTATTTCAAATACCCTCTCCACAAACTCTGATAAAACGCATCTCAATGTACAACACATCCCATATCAGCCATCGCTACTGCGGACACAGCACACATTGGGGACATGTTCGCAACCCATACTCTCATTATTCCCTACAACCTCACAGTGTTAGCCCTCCCTCTCTCACAGTCATCCTCTGGGAGTCCAGCACTCCACCCTCCCCATCTCAGCACCCCCCACTTTCCGTAGTGCTCAGAAATCCCCCCCTCCTCTCCCTCCCTGAAGTTTGTCTCTCCTCTCCTTGTGCTGTGTGCAGCATTCACCAGGATTCTCAGCGCTCACCGAATCCATCTCTTCCCTTCTGCCTGGTTGTCCAGGAGTCCAGGGGAGCATCATGAAGATGCTGCAGGGAGACCTCCCGCTGACCCTTCTCCAGCTTTTCCTGCTGATTGGGAGTTGTCTTACCCAACAGGTGGGCATCAAGGTACCCCCAGAAGGTGGCACAGGGGGTAAAGGATCCACTATAATTATCCCTGGAGTGGACAGAACATCCTCCTTCCAAGGTAATAAAACATCTCACATAGGGATTCCTTAGACAAACCATTGTTTGAAATGACTGGACTTTAATGTTTAAGGATGTTTCAGAATAAGGGGTTCTGCCCCTAAATACCCACCTGGTCATGTTTATAGTATCCCCACAGTGTGTCTTCTACCCAAATATCACACACCCTAAGGTGTCCTCAGGTCTTGCTTCTTCATGGGGCATCATCTGTTGCTTGCTTTTGGATGATAGATTCATGTTAACTTAAGACTTTTTAGTTGTACTAATTCTAGTTTAGAATTACTTATCATTTTATGAAAAACAATGCTTGGATGAACATTGTTTATTTTAAATATTTGTTTATTTCTCTTGTGTGATAATAATGCTCACAATTTAATGCCGTACAAACAAATATCCTCCTGCTTCCTATACCTCCTTTTTATAGGATTATGGTCAATTATATGACTTTGTAAGTGACAAAAAACTGTTCTTGCTGTATTGTACATTTTAATTATGCATATTTTAATACATAAATGTGTTTCTATATATAACATAACAAAAAATACTGAAGACTAAAATATAAAAATGACAATGTATATTAGTTTTTATTTTTATTTTCTAATATAATATACAGCCGTGTTTGTATACTGAGGGAAACAATTGAGTTAAGGTAGGACTGGTGGTAGCCATCCTCTGATGTAGGACTACTAGTCTACGCAAAGTAATGGGTAAACTTCGAACAGTGCAGTGTCCCAGCCTTTCTACCCCAATATAACAAATGGCGGTTTCACAATAAGTTGTTGCTGTAATATTGGTATCTTTTTCAATTAAATATTAATGTCCAACTCGGCCATTGAATACCATTCTAGTGTTTAACAGTAACAGTCGGGGTTAGTAAATTATAGTTAATGTGGCAAGATGCAATTCTTTTCACTGACACCTACCTATTGTTCAATTGACTTTATATCGCAAATGTTAACTTTTGGGTTGTATACTTTGGGTTACTTTTCTATTTGTTACACACTGAATCAGAGATGCTGGATGCATTTCTCATTCCTGCCTGATTGTGTTTGGGGGCGCTGTCTATTCATATAACTCATTGAGTGCTTAATTTAATGGCTTACTCTCCCTATAGTGGCATGTACTATGCAGAAATTGCCTGCATAAATACATCCAAACGTATAGTAAAGACTGAAAGACCGGCGGTATGCAAAATCTCAGCAATAGTTCTCTCTGCTATTGTTTGTTATATATATATATATATATATATATATATATATATATATATATATATATATATATATATATATATATATATATATATATATATGTGTGTGTGTGTGCAAATATCTATTTATTTATTAGGATTTTTGAATGTATTCATAAACAGATGGTGTTATATAACATAAGAGGACTTGCCAACTTTCCAGTGCATATAAAATATATATTGTCTCATTCCATCTATATTTTCATGTGTGCAGTTACTGTATTACAATAATAATGATACTGTATGAACAGAATAAGATGGCTGGATCCACCATTTTGTGACTTTAAATGGGAAACTTAAGAAACAACATGTTCTATAATGCCAAGAGCCATATTATTGTTACTTGTAATATCAAGCTCTGATTTGCGACATTGCTCTCTCTTTGTTCTATCGCTGAACTCATGAGAAGGAAACATTACACAAAAGTTTGTAAAGTTTTAAGTTTGGGCTCTTTACTTAAATCATCTTTTAGGATCTCATATTGTACCGGACTCATAGAGAATTGGTACATTCTTAAAAGAGTGCTGAGCTTAGACCTGACCTGTCTTCATGTTGCCTTCAAAATGACATCTGGCTGTCGCAGTTTCAATACAATTGATGCTAATCTCTATACTAAGACAGACTTGGGTAACTAACTGAGTAACACAGTATGTAATTGCATTGTTTTCAAACAAAAGAGCGCAGTAACAGCGTTAACAGCTTTTCAAGGCTAAGTTTATGGCAAAACACCCAACCTGTGGCCTTGTTTACAATAGGGTGGATAGTACGTTGACGTCGCCTCTCAGAAAGGCAGTATTCAGTATGTTTAAGTTTTGCAATGAGCATAAAAAAAGTCATGGTCAGACCTTAAGTTAGGTTGGAATATATTTTTCACAACCTGTATTCAGTCCGGGACAATTATATGTCAGTTTTTCTAGAGCTACAGCTCAAAATTCAGCACAGTGAAAATTCTGCATACTGTCACTCAGGGTTGCTTGGCACGCTCAAGTAAAATAGTTTATACCCCAAATTGAGATTTTTGTAAGAATTATCATCCCATCCACTGTGTCTGCAGTCCGCAGTAGCGATGGCTTTATTATTAAGTAGGTAATATTGCAAAGTACATCTAGATTTGTACTGACATGGAACAGTGAACTCAAGTAGCAAAAGAGTTTTGATGGTGTTAAACATGGCCCAGAGGGAAATGCCTCAGCTTTTCATTTGATTGCTACCTAATCATACAGGTATGGCTTCTTAAATAGATCATCTGTAGTAATTTAGTGCGAATATGGACGGATTACTGGTTGGAATGCTACATCAGCCCTAAAAGCAAGTGCTGCTGGCTGTTGAAGCAAGCCACTTGCTTGACACAGCCCTGAATGACTAGCTGAAGGCACAGTTTTGTGCCCCCCAACAATAATGTATATTAAAGGGGCATTACAAGGACCCTATTTTTATGTTAAGTTGGAGTTAGAAAAGAAGACATCTGTCTCATTTCACTTCTTACCCCTCTTCTCTATTGACACAAGAGAGCATACTGAAGTAGGCTTCTTACACATCCGACTAAAAGCTTCAGGTGTCCAGATCAGGACACCTGTGTTGGAGGTGTGTAGTGAGGTGGGCCTTGCCCGGGAAGTAGGCAGGGCTTGGGTAGGCATCACCTTCTTTACCTGAAGAAGAGCCACCTTGCTACGCTCAGCTCCAGAGTGTCACAAAGTGTCCACATGGGAGCTATAATGGAGGTCTGTGTTCCGTTTATTTTACAGCTCTCTTGGTTGATCAGTGGAGATCAAAGGACCTCCTTAAATAGCCACTGATGCCTCATTGTCTGCATAAGTGAGACACTGGGGCAGCCATCTGGGACAGTGGTTGAAAATGGGGACTGGCCTGCTGAGCATGCGCAAGAAGTTTACATACTAATGCTAAGACTTATTTCAGGAGAGACATTCAATGAGACAGAAGTTTTCTAATGCCAATAACTGAAGAACATCTATTTGCATGCAGTTAACATACATTAATAAACATGAAAGCATTGCTTCAAAAGTAAATCACCGCCTGGCTTATTCTTGTACAAGAGCTGATCTTATTCTACAAATAGTTTTTTTTTACATTCTGTGGATTGTGCTTTAATATAGTATTAGCAGATGTTTTACCAAGACCTGATTAGGGCACTTGGAGCCCTGGAGCAGTTAGACAAAAAGAATCCCTCTTGCTACCCCTCCCATCATATCTACACTTTGCCTCCCGGATGTCCTTCATGCTCCCTGACAGACACTGTATTACGTAGCACAGTGAAGGAGCTGCAGGCCACAGTACTTCAGGTAAATGACGCAAATTGTGTCACTTCCTGTCACGTGATGTCAGCGAAGGAGCTACAGACCACATCCTGTAAGTACTATGACCTGTAGCTCCCTCACTTTGCTGTCGCTGTCACTAAAATTACGTCATTTTCTGGTGCCAATGACAGTGAAAAAGGCATCATTGCCGGTGCTATGTCACAGGAGAGGTGCTGGGCCCTCGCATCTTTGGGACTCTGAAGCAATTGTTCTGTAAGACCTATGGGGGAAAAATACACTCTATACATATACAATTTGTGATGCTTCAGTGTCCTGTAACCATAATGTCACCGCCTCACAGACACAATTGCGTGCTTCTTTGGCTTCGGTTTTCCTGGTTAACTCCCCACCTGTACTAAAAGTGAGTGGGACACCTACCAGAGTTTTAATGAGAGGCACATTAGTAGTTAATGAATGCCACTGATCCCTGTATCAGCCATGGATTATATTGCGTACCCTAGAGTATTCGTAACTTCTTAAAACGCTGATCATTTAGTGGTATAGCCAGTTAGATTCATCATTGCAGTCATAGAATAACATTTTCATTTCCAGTGAAAAATGTTGCCACATGTAATTGCTATGTTGCTACCACTTAAGGTTGGCGTAATGAGCAGTCGGTGAAGCAGTCCAGCTGTGTGATCACCTATGAGATTGGTCCTACATATAGAGCACACAGCTGATTGTGCCAAGACAAACCTTGTGTAACAAGCTCTTAGCACTTTAAAGACCAGAAAAGTCCTTGAAAAACTGAAATCAGTACGATACGCAAACTGGATATAGCTCAGTTACACTTAATTAGCCTAATAATCACTTTTAGGTGACATTTGCTGATGTATGTAATTGTGTCTCTCCTTAGATTGTCCTGTTGATATCTTCTTTGTGCTGGATACATCAGAAAGTGTTGCTCTCCGTGTGAAACCTTTCAAGACCTTGGTGAATCAAGTCAAGGATTTTACCAATACATTTATAGACAAACTGACATCCAGGTATATGAGTATTATCAACTGTGTGACGACATCTCACACTGTAGCTTGTAATTCCATCATAACATAAATCTGTATTCTTTACTGATTTATTAAAATAAGTCTCAGTATACGTAATATGACCAATAGGATCAAGTTTAATTGATCATTAGAAAACCCAGAAGCTAAAACTGACATATATAATGTCCATTCATTTATTCATTGCATCAGCTAGAGCTGAGGTGTTGATTGGCAGTTTTTTTTACACTATTGACGTGATATAATAAAGCCTGAAAACTTCCTAAGTTGAAGACAACATAAAAACGCGTGAGGTTGATCCTATATTTCTAGTGTGTGTGACTTTTTACCTGATCATACGGACCTATGAAAATACAGGCATCCAACCCCTTAGTAAATATAGCCATTGTTTCACCGTAGGGGTATTATATATGATACATCTCTACACCTTTCATCTTGTTATAGGTATTACCGTTGTGATCGGAACCTTGTGTGGAATGCTGGTGCTCTGCACTACAGTGATGAAGTGAAACTTATTCGTGGACTTAGCCGTCTACCCAATGAAAAAGAAGCCCTTAAAGAAAATGTAAGAAGAGTTGAATACATTGGGAAAGGAACTCACACTGACTGTGCCATCAGAAGAGGCATTGAGGAGGTCCTCATTGGGTTGGTATAGCAAAAAACATTAATGTTCAAGCTTTTTGGGGAAATTGTGTGTTCTCTCTTTTTATGGAATTACCACCAAATAATATTTTTCGCTTTGTCCTTCTGCTGCATATGTTCTTCTCCTGATTCTCTCTTTTTAGATGGTTCCAATCATTATCTGGTTTTCTCTAATCATGTGGCTGTGGCATAACTGTAATAAACATGACATATTTTCCTTTATAGAGGTTCCCACCAGAGAGAGAATAAGTATCTAATTGTGGTGACAGATGGACACCCCTTGGAGGGATACAAGGAACCCTGTGGGGGACTTGAAGATGCTGCTAATGAAGCCAAACAACTGGGCATAAAAATATTTTCTGTTGCAATTTCACCAAATCATCTGGTAGGCTTTCATTATGGCTAATCCATTTGATACCTTCACACAAAAAATTATGTCTAAGGGAACTTAGATGTAGCACATTAGCCCCTAAGATGTAAGAGCATCCTTACTCACTATTATCTGTTCTTGTGTTAAGGAACCTCGTCTTAGCGTTATTGCATCTGATCCAAACTACCGCAAGAACTTTACTGCAACTAGCACCACTGGACTCACCGCTCAGGAGATAGACACTACTATTGATGCCATTATCGATACCATTGTAAGTATTCTCTTATATTACATGAAATGTGCATTGCACATTACCCTCTTCTAGTATTTATCGATACAGAACAAAGTTAGGTATCTTTCTGATGACAGACCGGGTCTGTATGGTTCATGTACTAGCTAATTACTTATGTGCAGTAAAGAGCAAGTATTGAATGAATTCACTAAAGCTACTTCAGCAATATACTCTAAAGCTGAAATTTGTTGTGCTTTAACTTTGATACAGCATGACTGAGGTAGCGCCAATGCGTCGCCGTCTTTTACCCCCCCCAAAATGAATACACAAACACAAAGTAAATAAAATAATGTTTTATTATAAGTCAACTATGGAAAAATAAGGCCACGGTGCAGTCCGCTTTACGCCTTCCACACCGTGACACGGGTATAAATAACTTTATTCATAGTAAAATGAACTTTATTTGTAAACACGATATAAACATAATATATAATATAGCGATGCACGTGCCGCACCACCCGACTTACTTGTGACACGTGCAACCAGGGCCGGCCCAAGGCAAAATGCCGCCTGGGGCGAATTTTAAAATGCCGCCCCCCCCTTATCTACCCTTCCTCTTCCTCCGTCCCTGCCGCCCCCCCAATTATCTACCCTTCCTCGCCCCCCCCCCTTGTACTTACCTTTCAGCAGTCCTGCGGTGAGTCTCCCTGTTCGGTCTCGGTGCCGGCTTGTAATGCTGAGCGCCGGCACTCAGCATTACAAGCCGGCCGGCACCGAGACCGAACAGGGAGACTCGCCGCAGAGGTGAGAGAGAGGGGCGCCGAGCGGGTACTGACAGCTTGGTAAGCGAAAACCACTCAGCGCCCCTTTCTCTCTCTTTCGCTTTCAAAAAAAAAAAAGGGCTTGGGGCGGCAAAGTGCGGCCCCTTCAAAAGTGCCGCCTGGAGCGGTTGCCCCACTCGGCTCCATTGTCGGGCCGGCCCTGCGTGCAACCTTAAATATAACAATTGTAAACCAAATCTAAAGGCTACAAATCATAACCCTAAATTGTAAACAACGACTGTAAACTACCGACCCGGCTGGCACAGGTGTAGAACCGTAAAAAACGTAGAGACCACCGGCGTCCCCTGCACGGCAGCCATTGTCATGGCTAGGATTCACCAAGGCACAAGCCCAAGGAGTGTCCTGCACTTAGGCTGAGGGCCTGTGCACCACGGGTCAAACCACACCTAAGGTGGTTAACCCTTGCTCTATGCCAGCTTGATAACCAACCGCCAAGGAACAAAAAAGAGGGGAGGGAAAGCTTTCCAGGTCAATTGAAAAAGTGACCTAAACGGGATGGGCTCCCATATATATAGTGACACCCACCCCTAAGCACAGTAGGATGATGCCCACCTATCATTGTCAGCTCAGGGCCGTCAATAAACATTGACTGACAGCCCCCCGAGCATGACTCAGCAGATTTTTCTGCAAAACAGGAAAACGGGAGGGGGAGAGGGCTGCCTGTCGTCCCCTCAGTCATGCGCCCCTCTTGCTCCATGCTCTCGCCTGGGGCTTTCTTGAATTGACATACCTTGCTGTAACACTGGGTCGTTCCTCAGTAATAGGAATGGCAGATACACTGGAATATCATCATAAGTACATATTAGTAATATTGAACATTGTTCACCTTATCAAATAATAACATGCCTCTCATTGACTATATGATAAATATTCTGCAGTAATGCTGCCGATGCTTTCTAGTAACATCGTGATCCATTGAATAGCGAGTAATGAATCTTTTCTTTTTCTTTTTCAGAAAATTAACGCTGAGCATGGGGTGAGTCCTGCAGATCTGATCTACTGATATAATAGACAAAACAGCAAAACGTTTTCTATGCCATGTATATATTACCGTTACACATAATAATTTACTTATCTTTCTCTCTTTCTTTCCCTGTCACAGTGCTGCTCTTATGAGTGTCGGGTGAGTGATTATAAAAAACTCTTATTACTGTTTATATATATATATATATTTTGTAGCAAAATTTTTTTTTTTTAAAGAATATTAGAACAAAAGTGAAGCATGATATTGAGCTATTACAGTACTATCAAAATGAAGTTACAAGGACACAGGATAAGAATTATTAATAATTGAGAAATATATTATCTAGACATATAGTGAAGCAGACATTCTTGTGTTATATCGACCCTATCATATGATTCTACTACTATACTGGGGAACTTCCAGGCTCCTGCTCCAGTGACATTGGTGGGTGGGTCTGACATTGTTGAATGGGTGGGGCTGATTACATCAGTGGGTTGGGCCATAGGCATGGCTAGTCCAACTGCTCTATATTTGTATGGGAGTAGGAATGGGAAATAGGCGGGGAGGGAGGCGTGTCTAAACACTGCTTCCTCAACCTGGAGATTTTGGGCTGTGACCTGGAGAAGCAGGACTTCACCCAGAGTCTTCGAGCAAAATCCGGCGAGTTCTTAGGTTTGTCTATGACTGCCTAATTAGAATGTGTATCATTGTATTATTGTATATGCTTGTTGGACATTTGAATTTTTTTTTTATATTTCACTCCTTTTATGTTTTTACCATAGCCTCCAAGAGGCCCAGTAGGAGATAGAGGCTCTCCCGGTTTTGAGGTGGGTCACAACATACGGCAAGCACTATATGTATATATATATATATATATATATATATATATATATATATATATATATATATAAAACAATACATATTACACACTGACTTTTTTTTATTTTATATGCACTTACAGGGAGAAAATGGGCGGCCAGGACTTCCAGGACTTCCTGGGTTGTCAGGAGATCCGGTGAGTACAGTATGACCCACTGGTATCGCTGGTCACCAGACTATACACTAAGCTAAGCCACTTGGCACACTTCATACCAAAAGGTTATCTAAAGACCGTACTAATCACTATATTATGTTTCCTAAATATTAAAAATGTAAAAGCTCAGTTGTACCCAATTACCCACTTTCACACTTTCGTACCCCAGAATCTCTTTACTATAAATGATTTGATTTTGAAAGGTTGTAGATACATCTGTAATATGTGGGCTTAGGGCAGTAAGGATTGTATTCAGATCCTTTAAGTAGACACTGTAAACAATATTGGTTATTATCAGGGCATGCCATGTGGTTTGTATAGCCCTAGATTCAGAACAGCAACTCCCCAATCAGCATTTTTTTCATCCTCCAGAACCACATAAGGCAATGACGCTGGTTGATGTTTACCACCATGAAAGAGGGTGTGAGTGGTACTCCTTTCAGCCACATTCACTTTCAATCCAAAGCTTCGCTAAAATATGACAACCCAGAAACCATGTCACTTAACTCCGTAAGGGAATCTCTCAGAAAGCTTGTCTGTATTTCTGACACTCTTTTTTTGTCTACAGGGAAGACAAGGTGATATTGGGCCTGCTGGATACCAGGGAATGAAGGTAAACATCACCATGAACCACCTTTCAATGTTGCGTTTGAACATATTCTCACAAATCTTTATGCTCTTTTTTCCTGTAGGGTGATCAAGGTGTAAGAGGCGAGAAGGTGAGTTATAAAGAAGTACCTTGGCATTCTAATGTATTGTTGAACACATTTTATGTTAGAAAGCTGACAACATAAGCACTTATCTCTAGATCTGTAGTTTATAGAGCGGACCTAGACATAGAAGAACCCAGATTATGCATAAGGGGAACTGAGTACCTGTAATTGGGAGGTGAATCGAGTGATCATTTAGAAAGGACCATTAAATGATAAATCCAGGAGAAAAATAAAAGAACAATAATTGTATATCTGAAAGGTGCTGTTTTACTGAAACAAAACATTAATTGCACTTTATAGGAAAAATTTTACTTTAGTAGAGCCATAATTGTGTTTGTTTGTGTATGAAGGTTTCATAAAAAAACACAGAAACATTTAAGAAGTTGTTTTGGTTTCTAGGGCAGCATTCAATAAATTGGTTGAGGCAACTTTTTAACATGATTGAATAATTATTTCTGAGGAAGGTCCGAGTGTTCCACATCATTAGGAATGATGTTTCTAATGCTGTGGATTTAGTTACAAAATCAATACATCCAGCATAGCAGATATAACAGTGCATTTAATTAAGAGAAAATCCTCCATGTCCATGAACAGTTAGCAAAGATTATATCATTTTGAGCGGGAACTCTGGGTATCTGAAGAGTCACAAACATGAAGATCAGGGAAGATCAGGGGGGATCAGATGTTTCTCTGATATCATTATGCATTCTTAAGTGAAACCCCAGTGACTTCTTCCTGCAATTAGATCTACATTGGCCCTGCATCATGAATGGGTAATATGAGAGATTTCTTAAAACTTTCCTCACTGATTAAACTATGATTTATACAGGATCGATTTAGCTCTTACTGAAGGAGAAGCTCACTGAGATGTGCCCTTCATAATATCCAGTGACATATTAGGGAGTTGAAACACTTAATTCTGCTACAAACTCTCACTTTGGGGAATAGCCATCCGTGTCTTAAATGCAATGGTTAGGTCTAATGAATTAAAACAGTCTGTATTCTTAATATAATGTTATGCTGTGGATATATATAGAGGTCACATAACAAATCCTTGGAAACCATCTATGTAGCTACAAGTTTAAACACATTTAAAAATTTACAAATGTGGGTTATAACATAGATGCTATTTTATTAAGTATAAACAAAATCAAAGATATTCACAATTGTAAGTTCATTATTTATGCCCACTGTACTTTCCAAACTGTAGCATGTTGTATTCGTACATGTTCCATTTCATTTTTGAAATAAATGAAACTTGTTGCTTACACTTACATATAACATCACGCTATGTCAACAATCTATTTGTACGCTTCATGTAATCAGCAGCATGTGACTGCGGGTCTTACATCTGTCTATGATAATTACCATTTCCAAATGATTATGTTCTCAGAGTTTCAGTAAACAAAGCCTCCATCATCACAGTAATTGTTTTAATCATATTTCTTTGAAGCTTTTATATATTTTAGAACTGACATTGAATATGCATATTTTCTTTGTACCTTGAACATATACCATTTTACATGTGACAGACACGTTTCTAGGTAAACTATTCATATTTTAGAATTTTGTCCGTATGGCCT
Source organism: Spea hammondii (assembly GCA_029215755.1). Classification (NCBI taxonomy): domain Eukaryota; kingdom Metazoa; phylum Chordata; class Amphibia; order Anura; family Pelobatidae; genus Spea; species Spea hammondii. Next base: position 27,244,996 of record JARDYJ010000006.1, read on the forward strand.
ACATATTTCCCATCTAAATTTATCTTACGAACATTCATCTGTTACTGTTTTTTTCTCATGTCATGAAGATTTAATAATATATAAACATAATTTGTCATAAGCACCATGATAATATTTAACTCACTTCATTATATTAAGAGGTTGTCTTCATGTAGTAACCGGTATTAAAATAAAGTGAGAAACTCTAAATATAAAGCAACCTTATTTACAAAGATGGAAAAATGGAACAGACAGCCTGAGAAATAATTTAGACTATGTAAAAAGGAATAAATAAACTTATACATTATTATAAACTTATTGTAGAATAAGCAATATGATAAGCACACCCTTGCTAAATCTAAAATTAAGGAACCGAATAGGAAAGAGTGATTGTGGGTACACAAGAGAGGTGAGAAGAACACATAAAGGGAACCAGGGCTTTAGATAAGTTTGGTCAAAAATGTAGATGAGAGAATGAGAAAGAGAAAAATTAGTTCCTACTCAGAGAACACAAGAATACTACAGGCAGGAGAAAAGTATGGAATATTTATCTTATGCAATCATCCTTTTACAGGGTGGAAGAGGTGCAAAGGGATCAAAAGTAAGTACTGACTTTTATATTATGTTGAGCAACAGGGTTTATTATACTAGCCATTTTAATTTTCTATAATCCTAATTAGGCCCCTGCAGTCTATCCAGTCTCTGATTGCACATTGACTGTTATGAGACACGGGTATTAACTTTTCATTGTCTTTGCACATACTTTTAGGTACAACTTTGACTCTGTAGACTGACCAGCCCACTACTATACCGACGGAAATTACCCTGTTCCGTTTTTGACATCTGACAGCCAAACCTTGAATTGCTGCAGGCCCTTCTCTTGCCGTCTCTGTGTCATCTTTATACCTGTCCAACAAACTGCTGTGTCTTAGACAGACTCAATATCTTGTGTTAAATATTTGTCCAAGCCCCCAATGGTTTATTCTTGCTCCCCTATTGCGAATACACTTATTTGACTTTGCTAAATCACAGCTCTTACTGTATTGAGTTCATTGTAACATTCTTGTTCAATTAGTAACTCGACCATGAACAGTGAGAGAGCAACCAATCTCTTTACAGATGCTCGCAAAGTAGTCTGAATTTTCCTGTTATTAGTAAACATTCACACAGACTGTTCCGCCAACCCAGATTCATTTTACAATTCTGTAATACGTTCATCTTTTTGTACAGGGTGATAAAGGCAAGAGAGGAGTTGATGGAATTGATGGACAAAAGGTTAGTATTCATTTTATTTGCATGAAAACTACACATATTTACACCCAAACATATATACTATCTAAACAAATGCATTCAATTACACAAGTTACCATATTTGCTATTTCATTTTTTTTATTGAAGACACTACAGTGGTCTACCTGCATATGCAGGCAAATGAGAGCAACTTTCTTTTCCATTGCCAGCTTATTGATGATTTATTACATACACGTCTCCAATTTAAGTTAGATGATATGTGAAATTATTGTAATTAACAATACATTAGCTGTCATAATTTCTGAAAACTAATAAAATATATGTAACCATAAATACACAATAAACAAATACATTCTGAAATTTGCACTCATATTGCGTACATGTCGCATTTAAGGCAAGTGTTTTGTCTGTTTTACTAAAATATTTTTGTTCTTTCTAAAAGGGGGATGATGGATTCTCTGGACTCCCTGGATGCAAAGGATCCCCTGGGTTTGAAGTAAGGAGAGTTAATCCTGAAGTTTTAGAAGTCTGTCACTAGTCTGTGTCATGAAGATCAGTATGTGAATCTCTGTGTGTTGAAGAAAGCAAAACGGCAGTTTGTTGTCATCCTTTCTGTGTATTTGGCTTTGAATGTGTTGTCCTGTTATAACAATTTTTTGGGCTAGTAATATTGGTTTCTTCCAATAATAGGGAGAACCAGGGTCACCTGGACCCAAAGGAGATCCTGGATCATATGGACCCAAAGGAGTCAAGGTGAGTTTCAGTCTTCTTTTTTGAAATGTCTTATAACTACTACTACTCTTACCATGTAATATACAAGTCAAAGTATACTGACTGAAACACAAGAAGGGGTTATAATAGAGAGAAAGCAGCGTAAATGTATGGAAGAAACCTGGTGTCCAAAACAACACATGAGGACAAATGCATTGCAAAGAAATTACAGTAAATGTTTCTGTCTAAGTAATCAAGTTTCCTTTTCTCAGGGAGAATCGGGAATTCCAGGTGTTGCAGGTAGAGCTGGGAGCATTGGCAATACAGGAGACAAGGTAAGAAAAATCTAGTTTAAAAGAAGCAGAGAAATAATATTCACCAAAAATGTGGCTTCAAGGTCAAGGTTATTTGAAGGGCCCTATGTCATAAATGGTGGTGTCCTACCAGACAAGAACACCTATGTGCTTGTTAACTTGTCCGTCACTCAAAAATTCAGATTAAACTGTGATGCATAAGATGTCTCTCTCCCTTTTAACAGACCTTGAGTAGTCCTCTGAACTTTAATTCCAAGGGAATGTCCAATTTAATTATACTAAGTTTCATTGTAAGCTTTGTTGGTAAATTCCTTGTTTCCTTTGTTTTCCAGGGAGATCCAGGGACAAATGGTGCACCTGGAGAGAAGGGAGAGTCTGGGGATGAGGTGAGTGACCTACATAATCTCTTTACCGACTAATTTGAAACTAATGTCTTCAAACCTTCCTGAGACATGTATGTTTCTTGTCATTATAGGGAGATGCTGGATTAGATGGGCCTCCAGGTGAAAGGGTAAGATTCACGACATAAACTAGTTATAGAATGTTTAGTAGCATGTAATGTTCCAAAATAAGAAATTAAGCACTTTGTAGTGATCTTTTGTGTAGATATCTTTATCTTAAATTCCTTATGATGTGTATGATGCTTTCATTCACACCAAAACAAAATTCTACAGTATCTGTGCCTCTGTTTTAACCATAGTTTTATATTGTTGGTTCTCGCAAAGCCAATTGTAAACATTTTTGTAATTTCCTTACATACGTATTGACTGGTTTGGTATAGGTCCAGAAAACCCTAATTGTGAATTATACTATATTAGGTTAATGATATAAATACTGTCGCTTGCTTTTACATAGTAGAAAGGGAATGAAGTTCACTTGACACTTCACGCAAAGCCTTAGTTCTAGCCCACCTTGGCCTAGAACTATGGACCCATGGACTTATTGCTTAAAATCTAGATTAAAATCTAATGTGATTGCAAATAGAAGCACTCTCAGCTATAACCCTACTTTTTATACTTGCTTAAAATGCCGGACTTGTAGTCTGCTTAGACCACTAAAGAGAAGATGCAGCATCAAACATTACCTTTATAAAAGTTTGAAAGATTTTATGAAATATTTTTGATTTTGTTTCACTTAAATTGATTAACTTTTACAGGGAGGACCTGGAGAGCGTGGCCCTCCTGGGGTGTCTGGAGCACGTGGACCCAGAGGAGACAGGGTAATGTTTTAAAAATGGTGAATCTTACACATGAGTGTATGAAGCACAGTTGTATGTGCGAGTTGAATCAGTATCATGTTAGATGCTTATTATATGTGTGTGTTTCAGTGTATGCAAGTGATCAAAAACATTGTGAAACTCCATGTATTGATACACAATGTTATATGATCTTTTGTCAATAAATTGAGTTTTACATTGTTTTTTTTTTAATTACACAAAAAATGTGTTATTGGTTGCATGTCTAACATGAGTGTTGTAATTTGTATGTAACAATGTTACCAAATTCTCAAACTCTCCATAATGCCAAATACTAAATGGTTTTTGTTGGGTGCAATACTCAAATTTCCCTCCTCTCCCCAATAAGGTTTTTTTTTTCTTCACCATAAGCCTTACCTTATTGTTTCTCTAAATTTCATTTTTGATTGTAGGGTGAACCAGGACAGCAAGGTGACCAAGGACGTGATGGACCAGTTGGCCCCAGCGGGGATCCAGTAAGACACATTATGTTAACATATGTGCTTATTTTAAAGTATTGAAATATTATTTTCTGTATCCTTTTTTACATCAATGGATGGTGAAACAAGATTAACTATACATTATGAGGGGTATTCTTACTGTAGAATATCTCTAGGGCTTCTCATATCACCTTAGCTTACAGTTAAACTAAACATCTGGTATAAGTACATTATCCTACCATATAATACATCAGTGTGTTCGGATGGTGCAGATAGAGTCTTTAGTTGAAGGTGATATCTTTTTTTTTTTGGCAACATAAAAACATGTAGTCACATAAGGGACCTTAGATACTTCTTGTTTAGGCTTCATGAGAAACTCAACATCTTTTTTTATGTTGGCCCAATCAAAGGTATCACATTAGCTAAAGACTATATCTTCACTTGGACTAATACGGCTGTATCAATTTTCCATATTTAGCTTGTCTACAAGTTTAATGTATGCAAGTACATTTATAGGTGGTTATGATCTCCTGTTATCAACATTACATGGTCAGCATCAGCAAACCCTCTATAAGGTAAAGCGATCTAGCTTATCGCGTGACGAGCATTCCTTTTAGCCCATGATATCTGCTCCCATATAACATGATGTATAGTTATCACCTTCTTCAAACACTGAATAATACACAAGTATTTGTGGATGCTATGTCTCCAATCTGTGTAAGTAGGTGTTCGTGGACGAGATTTATACAGAAGCACCGAGACAATTGTATTTTATGTTATTTACTTTATTTTCGTGTCCATGAATGTATGAACATAGAAAGCCAAATAGTTTACCTTATGATTATTGTGTGAACAGCATTAAGTTAAGTTTTGCAATCTCTATGATTTCCAAAATATTTCATAATGCCTTTTTTTCCTTCTCTACAAATTCCCTTTTTTTAATTTTTTAATTGGTACTTTTGTGTCCTAGGCCATTCCAGCAGATATTTTTCAGTTTGCTTTATATGTTTATAGTACCACTGATATTTACACTTAGTCATCCAATACTTGGACTGTGCTGTTCCTGACTGGATTTATATTTCCCAATGCTTTTTGAGGTTACACATCTATTGGTATAAGGGATAAAAGAAGAAGGAAGGGTGGATGAGTTGTAATTGACACCACTGAATAATGGAGACCCATTAGTGGTCTAGCCAGTGGCCTAGTGAAAGTCAACCTATTGGGCAACCTAGTTGTTGTCTTAAAAGGTTTTAGAAAAATACTATAGGCACTGTTTTCCTGTTGGTTTCTTTGCAATTTGTGTGCAAATAATAAATAACTTGATGACACAGAGCTGATGGATGTTAGAGACTTGCGCTCCCCCACCTCCTTTTGAGGATGCCCCACAGATGCTCAATAGGGTTTAGATCTGGGGACATGCTTGGACAGTCCATCACCTTTACCCTCAGCTTGTTTAGCAAGGCAGTGGTCGTCTTGTGGGTGTGTTTGGGGTCGTTATCATGTTGGAATACTGCCCTGCGGCCCAGTCTCCGAAAGGAGGAGATCATGCTCTGCTTCAGTAAGTCACAGTACATGTTGGCATTCATGGTTCCCTCAATGAACTGTAGCTCCCCAGTGCCGGCAGCACTCATGCAGGCCCAGACCATGACACTCCCACCACCATGCTTGACTGTAGGCAAGACACACTTGTCTTTTTACTCCTCACCTGGTTGCCGCCATACACGCTTGACACCATCTGAACCAAATAAGTTTATCTTGGTCTCATCGGACCACAGGACATGGTTCCAGCAATCCATGTCCTTAGTCTGCTTGTCTTCAGCGGGCTTTCTTGTGCATCATCTTTAGAAGGGGCTTCCTTCTGGGACGATAGCCATGCAGACCAATTTGATGCAGTGTGCGGTGTATGGTCTGAGCACTGACAGGCAGCACTCATACGTCTATTTCCCAAAGACAACCTCTGGATATGACGCTGAGCACGTGCACCAACTTCTTTGGTCGACCATGGCGACGCCTGTTCTGAGTGGAACCTGTCCTGTGAAACCGCTGTATGGTCTTGTGCTGCAGCTCAGTTCTAGGGTCTTGGCAATCCTTTTATAGCGTAGGCCATCTTTATGTAGAGCAACAATTCTTTTTTAAGATCCTCAGAGAGTTCTTTGCCAAGAGGTGTCATGTTAAACTTCCAGTGACCAGTATGAGAGAGTGGGAGAGCGATAACAACAGATTTAACACACCTGCTCCCCATTCACACCTGAGACCTTGTAACACTAACGGGTCACATCACACCGGGGAGGGGAAATGGCTAATTGGGCCCAATTTGGACATTTCCACTAAGGAGTGTGCTCACTTTTTTTTGCCAAGGTTTAGACATTAATGGCTGTGTGTTGAGTTATTTTGAGGGGACAGCAAAGTTACACTGTTATACAGGCTGTACACTACTACATTGTAGCAGAGTGTCATTTCTTCAGTGTTGTCACATGAAAAGATATAATAAAATATTTACAAAAATCTGAGGGGTGTACTCACTTTTGTGAGATACTGTATGTTCATTAGGCTTACTGCATTTGTGTTCCTTGTGCATTACTAAACAAGGAGGCGAGCAAGTTAAACATTTACACATCTTTCATCTGAGGTAATTATTCTTAAGGGTTGCTGAGAATTTTCTTTTTAGGCATCACCTGGAATATGGACCAAAAGAAGGAGTAGCACATAATAATCATATTCATTAAGTAGTTGGAGCTCTAATGTTTTATTTCAGTTTCTGATGACAAATGATGTGCCTTGGACCTGTGATGAAAGCAGTCCTGCCACATTCAGAATTAAGTGTACAATTAAGAAATTTTGACATAGACATTAAGATTCCTACTGCTTGTAGAAAAGTAATGTTTTTATTTGAGTATTTTGGATAACTGTTTGACTGTTTTCACATTTCTGTGGTCTTCCCTCCCACTATGTGTTATGGTGATGTTTGGTGTCTCCAGCTGAATCATTCCATCAGGTCTCATTCTGGATTACTTTTACCGCTGCTATCTTACATGACACCTCTGTTGGTTGTTATCAGTGTTTCCCTGCGTAATGGAATCCCGGGAACTTTTTTCCTCTGAGTGGAATTCTGCTCTTGCTCCCTTTTGGTTTCTTAAGATCTTTCTTTCTAGTAATTAATCTTTTGTAGATTACCCCCTGTTTTCTGACAGTTTCTGGTTTCATTCAATTCTTTTGGATCCTCATCCCTGCTACTTGTTCTAGATAGTGTCAAAAAATCGATGTACATACAGCAAAATGGACATGGTTTAGAATAAACAATACAATATTTCTTATTCATATTATAATATTCACTTCTTATACCACCTACTTGTTCTTCTCTCTCATTTTTTTATATTTACAATATTTTATATCTATATTACCATCTGTCTCCATGGTTTTAGCTCCATTTTCTTTTTGATAATGTGAAGACATTGTCTTCCTTGTCTTCATCCTGAGCAGCTAATTCTTATGTTTCCTTTCTTTTTGTAGGGTGAACCTGGACCCGAGGGAGCAAAAGGGTACAGAGGTGATGAAGGTCCTCCTGGACCAGAGGTTAGTATCCTTTTTTTCTCTCATTCAGTACCAGTGTGCTCTACTATTTGTAATGAACAAAGGTAACCTACCATAGGTAACGTGCAATACAAAATCTGCTTTATAACATGTATCCCATGTTATGTGTAACAGTCATGTGTAATGGAACACTAGACTGTTTTTCACTTTTTATTTCCTTTTTTCTAGTAATCCCTAACTTGCATTACAGTTTAATAACTAAAAGTCATATGTTCAGATTAATTTACAGCTGTGCCAGTTCAGTTATCCTGTTAATTACTGAAAAAAAGGGGTAGGAAGTAGCAGGGTCTGTGACCACCATTCAGCTTTTTACTTTATCACAGGTGTTCTTTATTCTTCAACTGAAAGATAATAAAATAGCTGAACTTACTGTGGATATTAAAGTTTGGTCACACTGTGTTTTACAGTTAGTTGTCCAGGCAAATATATGGTTAATGAATCATCAAATGGCAATAGACATATTATCTTCATATACAACGGTTTTGTGCTAAATGTGGCATTGGTCACCACTACCATCTAAAGTGAGTGTAAATATGACATATCCCCTAGTACATACAAAAAAATCCTTGCATACCATATGATTTGTGCTTCATGCTGCGTATCTTATTTCTCCTCGATTTACAATCTGCATTGCATTTTATAGTTTATACTAAAATTTAGTACTCTTGAATGCATTCCAAGAACACGGCTTTCTACAGGGTGTAATGCTTTGTGTTCCTGGGTGAGCCCTCCAAACTTCATAGTGCACCATGCACTCACCCTTACCACAGTGTGAGTTGAGTTATGTGCCCATCAAGCAGCTTGGAAGTGCTACCAAAGCAGGGGGACAATTGTCCAGATTGAGATTTAATGAGTTGCTTGTGATTCCCGCTGGATTCCCTGGCATGTGTATTAAACTGGAATCATCTGCAGCTGTTTCCTGTGTCTCCTGTTTCCCATTAACTATAAATCTTTTTTTTTCCTTTTATTTCTACATGTTTTTTACTTTATTATTTTTTGTTGCTTAGGGGCCTAAAGGACCAAGAGGTGCAAAAGGATTACCCGGAGAGCAGGGAGTGGCAGGAGAGAGGGTGAGTGTTGCTACAGAAGAGGGGAGGTGGTGGTGTTCTGTGCTCTGTCGATGTGTAGAATAACTTCCCTTAAAGCTTACAGGGAATGTGTTTACAAGCCAGACAAATGTTTTAGAGAAAAGGGGAGCGTTATGTACACAAAGGAGCTGTTTGGTGTGATCAGTTCAGTAGGCTGAAGTTCTGTATCACTAATGTATCATAACTAAATATGTGATGTTACGTTTTAGACGTTATATAAGGGGTTTTTACTTTGCTTAGAGGGTGGTAGTTAAATAGAACAACCTCCTATCAGAAACGGTGGAGGCTAATATACATACCTGTGAGTTTTCTAGCTCTGGGTACCTGGAGCCCTCCTTGCGGTTATGAGATCCCACTGACGTCAGTGAACCGTCCAGGCGACGTCAGTAGGTGGTCCTGTCCATGAGTGGAGTGGGTTGTGTGCTGCAAAAGAGCTCCCGCAACCCAGAGTTTCCTCTTAGTGACCGGAAGAAGCAGCGCTTTACCCAGAGTCTCCGGGCAAAATGCGGTGTGCTAATACATGTATAGGTATAACGCTATTCAGAGTCTAAGACAAGACCAAGGACTGCTAAAGGTCTGAGAGTCTTTCTAAAATGAGTAGACTAGATGAGCTAAATGGTTCTTGTCTGCCTTTAAATTTTCAGTTTCTGTGTTGTATGTGTTGAGGTGATGGGTTTGAATCAGGGCTGCATCTGCAGGGCAGAGGGCCGGATATTGTAAATAAACACACTTGCATCTGTTTTTTTGTATGTACGATATGGACATGGAGAGGGGGTGTATGTTGCTGTAAAATGTACTATTGTATGCAATGCCTGAAAACAATCCACAATCCAGACTATTAACTATCCAGACAGTTGATCTAGAAGTGCTTGAGTGAGTACTTTCCATGTATTGGACAGGGTATAGACAGAGCACATCAGGATGAGTTTACGTCTAATCTGAAGAGGCAATTAGGCTTATATATACACTACAACATGGAGACACGTGCTATATATCTAGAGCAGATATTTTTGTGTACAAAGAAGAATCAGAGGACCTTGAAATATTTGTGTTGGATTTAAAGAACTGATTTATTGCAGTGGCAGAATTAAATTGTTAATCATACGTTTTTCTGTGGGCCACAATTTGTTATTGTTATACAATGTAGAGCACTGGTCTGGTGAACATGAACATACATTATTTATTTGTCTAATTAGGGAGAAGATGGCCTTCCAGGAAATGGCACTGATGGATTCCAAGGTTTCCAGGTGAGGTTTTCATTTTTGTTAAAGAAATGTGAAAGTGGGCAACATAGATCTGGGGGCTGTAACTTAGATTTTAATTTTCAGAAGGTGTATAATGTCATTGGTCATGGAATTCTTCTAGCTTGATGATAATATAAAACTCCCTGTATCTCTGTTGTCTTTGTTTTTCAGGGTTATCCCGGAGCTCGTGGAGAACGTGGAACTAATGTAAGTCATTGTTTTGTACCAAGAGTAGACATTGTCCTTTTTATTTATGGAAAGTAAAAGGAATACAATTTTTTTCCATTTTTATTCTGCAGGGAACAAAGGGGTATCCTGGACCAAAAGGAGATGAGGGAGAGCCTGGAGACCCTGGCGAGGATGTGAGTATGAAGGCATATAGTACTGCTGCAAAACAAAGAGCGTTCAATGGCAGTGTTTTCCATTCACAACTCTTTTCTAGATTTATATGAATATATGGAACTGTAAGTAGGTATATATATATATGACTTACACATGGTATCAAGGCTCACAACAGCTGCTTAAACCGTTGTAAGAAAGGATAACTAGGGTTACACTGGTATTTTTTTGGCTCATTCGTTTCACAGCATGTGAGCTTAGAAGCGTGGCATAAACATTTGCAATGTTCCATTCTTTGTATCTGCTGACATTAGGTGACTGTTTTTTTATATATATATATTTATATATCCAAAAGTATTCATATATTAGCTACTTTATCTTTGTGTATATCTATTTTTTTCATTAGAGACTAGACATTGATCTGTTTTCACCTGCTAAAGCTCCCAGTAATGTTGGTATGCTGACAAAAATTGGAGAATAATTTAGAAGACAACCCAATGATCAATATACAGAATTCCCAGGAATAAATGCAGCGATACAAACTAATCTTCTCATATTGCATGGCCGAGATCCACATTTAGTCAACTGCATTTCTTATTGTTGTATTATAAATGAATGACAGACACAGTTGGATAAGTAAATGTAAATGTGTTTTGTTTTGTGCCATATTTCAGAATCTAATTCCAGGCCCAGTTGGTGCTAAAGGAGCAAAAGGCTATAGAGGATCAGAGGGACCGCCAGTAAGTAACACAGACTTTTGGAGAGTATCTGTCAGATCTCCATATTCGGCTGCTGTGCAGTAACCCAGCTTTATAAGGAAAGCTACTCTTATTCTGTCTAAACATGGGTTTGCTCAGGATAACACTGTGTGTCTGCCAATAGCTAAGGCAGGATTTCCGTGCAGTGAGGCTTGGGATAATACTCAGGATTTATATCATACTGATTATAATAAGAATCGTAATCAGTCTAAGTGTGTGTTTGTGGTATATATTCTTTGTGTTATCATTGCTTTTTTACACAAACCATATTCTCTTACAGGGATCACAAGGACCTCCAGGACCCCCAGGCCCGGATGTGAGTGCCTTTATATTTTTGTTGCCAAAGTATCCCTTGACCCAATAAGCCGCCCACCACAGTGTGACTGTGAGAATAAGTAATGGTTGCTATAGAGTCTGTGCCTTATATCACATCTTCCTGGTAGGGAATACTTAACCTTAATAGCGATCTCATCAAACAATTATAGGAAACACATCATTTAAAATGCCACACATTTAGAAACAAGATCTGTAAATGTCTTCTGTATTTAAAGGCTTTGTGCTAGCCCACATGGTTAGCTTGAGTGTCTGTCTGTTTTGTATTTTAATATGATTATTTTGGATGTGATTAATATTTTGTGTCTTTCTCAGGAGTGTGAGATTCTGGATATTATAATGAAAATGTGCTGTGAGTATCAAGTTTATTTTAAAAATTCATGTGTTAAGAAACATTCGTATTATCCTGCTGCATCCAGAACTACAAAGTGTGTAGCCTTAGTTGCACCTCTGGTAGATAGGGTACTAGTCTGTGCGATTCATTATTATTCTCCAATGTATACATGCTTTATATCATGAGAAAATTCCAGATTAAATTGTTTGTAGAATTTTATTTTGCTTATTAGCTGATTTTATAATTCTGTTAATTGTGTATTTTGTTTTTTCCTCCAGCTTGCTGTGGTGAGTATGTTGCCTCTGTGTATTGCTCAGTATATTTATTTCATCTGCTCTTAATTCCAACTATCACATTTCTCTTCCACCTACAACATTGCTATTTAATGGTTACTCATCAGAAAGATTAAACCTGGATTATCCCCTTTCTCCTCCCTCTTCTACAATCTGAAGTGAAGTGAAATCCTAAATAATCCTGTCTGCATTTCCTCCCTCAGAATGCATCTGTGGTCCTATTGATGTCCTCTTTGTGGTTGATAGTTCTGAGAGTATTGGTTATTCTAATTTCCAACTAGCCAAAGAATTTATTATAAAAGTAATTGATCGTCTGGCCCGGGATGAACACGTTAAGGTGAGACCTCCCAGTTGCATGTCTGCTGTATCACTAGACCATTTTTGTCTTTAGCATCACGTGTTGAAGGACACAGGAACTAGGGCTTAAGATCCTGCTTTAGTTTACTATGCGGCCTGTGGGAAAACATATAAAAAACCTGTTAGCAAGGCCTCTTTAACATGCTTTCAGACATACACCGTCGGTTTTTCTGGTAGTTTTGTACGATACTTTACAGCCGACGATGGGTTTGTTGTTTAAGTTATAGTTGATTAAGAGTAAGTGATTGTTTCTACCAAGTTCTTCTTCACAAACATTAACACGTACAGGAAAAACAATACACGAGCTGTGTTACAAGTTAAATAACTCCCATTCTTTATAAACTGCTCTTTTACAAGGTCATTTCATGCAGTTTCACCTCAGTTAGTGTCACAACAGTATTAAAATTGTCTTAATTTGAAACTATAAAAAACACCATACGTTTCAGATTTTAGTTTATGTACTTCTGTTATTGATTACCTTCTTTAATCTTCTTTTTACAGTTTGATTCTGGGGACTCTCGGGTTGGGGTGGTACAATACAGTCATGGGAACACTCAGGAATCTGTGGCCATGGGAGATGCCAATATCCAGTCTATTGGCCAGTTAAAGGAGTAAGTAACCCAGAGATTCTCAAATGGAAGCCAAGCGTACAGAACTTATGAAAGTGAATAAACTGCAGCGTCTTTATATTTAAATACAGCAGACAGAACGCTATATTAAAATAAACTTTTGTATTGTGTATATGTGACACCATAGTTAAGGTGATATTTATTTATTTATTTACATAATGAAAGAAGTTATCACAATGTAGCATGTCAGGCTGAATCCCATAAATACCCAGGATAGTCTTAGAAAATTAGAGTTAATTATAACAAATTGAACTATTAACTGTAATAATGTGTCTATATATATAAAAATTTTGTCTATAGAGCAGTGAAGAATTTGGGCTGGATTGCAGGTGGAACATGGACAGGAGAGGCACTTGCTTTTACAAAGGACAATCTTCTTAAACGGTTTGCATCTGATAAGAGAGTGGCATTGGTGCTGACTGATGGCCACTCTGACATCTTGAGAGACAAAACTCCACTAAATACACTGTGTGAGGTCACTCCAGTAAGTAGTATTCTGTACAAGTGTGAGTTGTTCCCAAGGTGCTCCCACAGTAGCATGACGATAATACTCCACTCTTTTTTTCTTGGACAGGTGGTATCACTAGGGGTGGGTGACATATTCCAATCTGCCGCTAACCCAGACCAGCTTGAGGAAATATCATGTGGGGGGCCAGCGATCACACAGGGCTTGTCCTTGCAGAGGACAAGTTATGCAGAGCTCCTAGATGATGCCTTCCTTCACAATGTAACTGCTCATATTTGCAAAGGTGAGAGACAGCAGAAACAATGATACATAAACAGCCAGGCTTGTTTAGGGCTAGGTGATCTGATTCATATGTCATAAAGAGTATAACATGGAGCCTTAATAGAAATACAATGCTTCTAACCCCATAGATTTATCATTAGTTCATGGAAATCCTTTGACTGATTTGCTAAAATGACAAATACTTACACTTTGTTGTAAATAAATGTATTATGATAGTTGCTTTTTCTGATTTGTGATTCTATAAATTCTTTTTTACAGAGAAGAAGTGCCCAGATTATACCTGCCCCAGTGAGTATTTGATTATTGACTATGTATAGTTGGGCATTAAAAATCCAGTGCAGCAGATAATAACGCTTCTGCCACTTTTGCGACACAATAACGCTATATATATTCGTAATGAGGCAAATTAGAAGACTAGATGATCTGAGTGTGTCTTACTGTGTGTGTGACTGTTAGGTATTTATGATGGACACAACTAAGTCTTATTCATTAGTTAAGAAGTGTTTTTTTACAGTTTCTTTTCAGGTTCCAGCTGATATCACTCTGCTTGTAGACAGTTCTGCCAGTGTAGGCAGTCGGAACTTCCTGACCAGCAAGAGCTTTATAAAGCGTGTTGCAGAACGTTTCCTCACTGCTAAGAGTCCAGCACTGGACTCTGTACGTCTGTCTGTGATGCAGTACAGTGGACCTACTCAGCAAAGGGTTGAAGTACAGTTCCTGTCAAATTATACCGAAGTTGTGAATGCAGTGGACAACATGGAATTCATGAATGGTGCCACAGATCTGGGAGCAGCCTTGCGTACATTAACCGAACTTTATCGTGAAGATGCCATGCCTGGTGCAAGTAAGAAGCTGCTAGTTTTCTCTGATGGAAACACAGATCAAGAAGATAATCTCCTAGAGGCAGTTCGGGAAGCACGGGCAGCGGGTATAGAGATCTCTGTTTTGGCCGTGGGCAGTCGACCTAATGAGGCTAACCTTAGGATTCTGCTGACGGGTGCCCCAGCAGACATCACTGCACCTTTCCCTGACAGAAACCTTTTCCGTATACCTGATTATCCTTCTCTTCTTAGAGGTGTTCTGTACCAGACCGTCACACGCAGAGTTTCCCTCAACCCAAACCAGTAGGGGCATAGACCAAGCAGCTCTTTACCTGATGACACACCAAACCTGAGACTGTATGCCATAGACATTGTATCTTGAGATTATAATTGGGGGATACCATCCCTACTTCCCAGATATCCCACTCTAAACCTCACAGTCCCTCATACTCATTCTTTGACCCACAAATGTATCATCAGAAATAGTGATAAGATGATTGCGATCAACTCACCTCGTGTACTTTCCTCAAATACTGATTTAAACACCCATCAAAAAGTAACATTACAATTTTTAGAATGCCATGGTTAGTTTAATGACCTTTGTGTTGGACCTTTAAGGGTTAGGCATGAGAGGTCATTTGTTTGTGCATATATACCAACATGCCAGTGCATTCTAAAAAAAATAGGTTTGGCTTGCAATGTTTTATTATAGAGTCTAAATATTTGGTAAGTGTCACAAGATCATGTGTTCTAGATAAAACAACTTATAAACAAAATGGCCATGCAATGTGGGAAAAAGCTGCAAGAGAATTTATTGGATGGGTAAAAGGTGATGATGGTGGAACTGTGTGGTCTACATGAGTGGGGCTACACAATGTATAGGTAAGCAGGAAGGGGAGCATAAAGAACCATATTTAACAAAGAAAAATATATTTCCCATATTAATTTCCTTGTTAACATGCAGTTCTAGCATACCCAATTTACGATTTCATCTCGGTGCACACAACAATTCAAACTTCAGGTCTTTACATGCTTGGGGATCCAAATGACTATAGGTTTTCTCTTCATCCAAGTGAAGCTTTCCCAAACACAATGAGATGTTTACACCTTTTGGACTAATTCAAACCTATTAAGAACCAAATGTGCGCAAAGGTTTCTTATGATAATTGTAAAATCTTCAGAAATTAAATTTAAATGAAATACACTTACAAAGATTCCAATAGGGCTGTGTGTTCATGCAGTAGGATAACTGTGAATATCAAATAACCATTTGAAGCCTAAAATACAATCTCATGGCCCATGACCATAAAAAGAGTTGTACATTTCCTTTGTGTTTGGCAGTGCAGAGTCTGAGAATCTGCACAAATATACACATTTGGTTTGAAGCTTTTTTTTTTACATACGCATTGTAATTTCTTTTCATTTTTTCAATTCAATTAGAAATTAGCAAAAAACACATGAATCCCTAATTTAGCATTTTTACAGTAAAAAGGTGCATTATTTCAACACCTCTGGCTGTGCATGCAAAATATGTGAGTATTCAGATGTGTATGTACACAGACTGCCATGTGATGCACCCTAGTACTGTAGAGATTCAACATAGGATTTTTATTGGTGCTATTTCAGGAAAAGTGATTTGTTATAACCAAAACTATCATTCAGTATGGATGCTATCTGCCATTAGTAAATTGTGTCACTGGTGCTTGGTGGGTTGTAAAGTATGACAGTGAAATAAACAGTTCACTTGATGGGGGTTATGGCCCTCAATGTTACACAACCTCTAGTCATTTTGTCTTGGAATAAAAGGTTTACCCACCGCTGCGTTTGTGTTACATACAGTTAGCGTGTCCTTTTCAACTGGATATGTGTAATCAACTCACTAATTACTTATGCTGTCTACAACCACCTTGTATGTGTGTTCCCATAGCAGGTTGTTTGCAATGAGGACATGGTAGGTAGATTTGGGAAGACCCATCACAATTATAGTTATAGCATATAACATAGGTGATCATAATTCTCACTTATCTTTTGCTGTAAGGAATGTTTGCATGCATTTTCTTTCACTTGTTTGTTGTTGATAAGTATGATCAGGTTACAATGCTTAAATACATGTATATATAGACATGCATGCCCCCACACACTTATGCCTACATACACTTATACATAGACACGGGTTACATGATGTAAAGTGACCCCGATTTGTTGCTGTCTCCCAATGCCAGTGCCAAATAGTTTAGAAAGGGTCCTTCCGGACTAGTCCAGGTCGGAGAGACCCTTTCTAACCTATTTGGAACCGGTACGAAGAGACAGGAACAAGGGGTCGCCCCACCCCTGTATGTTGTCAGAATTATCAGATTTAAATATTGAAACTGCCTCCTCTCTGTATACCCTGCATTTTTTTTCACTTGCTACTTGCACTAACCAACACATTGCAATATAAAAACCTAACATGGCATGGGAGTATTGGAAAAATAGTTCTAAAATACTATATAAATTTCTCACTTTCTGTTTAAAATCCTTGCTGGTGAGAGTCGAGTAGCCAGTTCTGTAGCTTGTCTAAACTGCTGTGATGGGACCATCACAGACAATATGCCTTTCTTCCTTTAGCTCTGGACTAAGTGTCAGGCACACCGGGCAAATGCTTGGTGGGCCACTGACCAACAGCTCCTCTCAACTCTCTTTAGAGTTTGTAAAACTCTTTAGCGTATGTAAAAGTGTAGCATGTGATGATACACCTATTGTTTAGTATTTAGTATTAAACTTGCTGTTATAGCATTGTTCCTTTTATATTATTGTTTGCTGTCCTCGGTTTGCTGACTCACAGTGGATGTAGCACACTTTTTTCCATCTGAAGACTTGTAGGTCTCGCCTTTCTGGGCTTGTTTATATGATGTTATTTATGTCCTGCTCACCTGTCAGTTATGGGCCACTCTGGTTATAATTGAGTACACCTATGCTTATAAAGCATTATGGAAGTTGCTTACACTAAACATCTGACATGTGAAGGACCCTCTAAATAGTGGCGTTTTATATCACTGAAGGAAGATTTCTTTAATCTTTGTAGAAATCAAGCATCATTATTCTATACATAACCACAATTTTGAACAGACCAGCAATTAAAATTGAAGATAATCGTAACTCAGAAGCACAAAATGCAACAGCCACACATATCCCTGTGGTGCCTGATGGCCAGTCCAGGCTTGTTCCAATTCAAATCAAAAACAAGAATGAAAACACAATCAGCATGATCAAAGTTGTGGGCTACTCACTTTCAGAACACAAATCACAAATACGCATGATAAATAAAATAAGTAAAGCCTTATTAAGAGAAGCTCAAATACTTATGAACACCTGCAAGAAGACCTGGATGTTAGAGAATACAGAATGCAAAACACTTACAACTATGAAACTTAAGCCAGACCAGAAGACTGAATTCAAATAATGATCGGTGAAATTCGAAAAGAGCTCGTTTAAAGTAAAGAAAAAATGATATAATGACAACTCTGGGTTTGCTACAAAATTTCCAGAGTGTCTGGGCTACTTTTTATTCTCCAGGTTAGGCATGTTCGTTCTGCCCACTGCCTACCTGGTTCCACAGCGGGATTCAGAAATCTTGGGCTCCAGTACAGACTTAAAGCCTGGGCCCTCATGCCCATGTTCCACCTATCACCCCGTGTTATGAGCCTGCCATAAGCACACCTTATGAGGGGAAGGCCAAGGCTAGGGTTAGTGGTGTCTGAGTAAAGCATTTAAACGACATCCCCCACATCACACGCCTGCATAGTAACAGGGACACTCGCTCTAATACCCACTCATTTTAACATTATACACACATATGTATACACACACACACACTGACCCTAACAGAACACACACATATATACCGCTTCCTTCCCCCTCCCCCCCTCCACTTGGTTCCAAATTTCCACAGTTAAGTTTACTTGCCAAGCAGTCCATCATCTACTTACATTTTGATTACATTTTCAGTTGACAACCAGAAGGTAATAGCTATTTTTAAACTATAGTTTTTAATATAAAACAGAACATTTGCAAACTTTCCGATACTATATTCTTAACACTATGAAAAGAGTTTAAAGCAGTTACAGGAGAGATTATATTAGAATCGGCAAATATGCAACTCCCTTACCTTCAGGGTTTCAGATCAAAATCTTACTCAAATGATTAGGGTCAATTGCAATATAATTTGCAGCTCACAAATCCAAAAAGGCCAAAAACTAGTTAAATCAAGTTAAGTCAAGATACAATCCCAGGATTATCCCATTTCACATACCTAGAAAATACAGAATATAAATATACTGTAACATCTTTGACAAATAATGAAAGCAATAACATAATATATACAGAATGTTTTTTACGAGAGTTGAGTTACATTAGCTCACACTTATGTAATGTGTTATTTCTTAACATTCAGCAATAATAAATATGGGCCATTGTTTTATATAAATCACACACACAGGTGGGGTAGAACTAGACTTGTGCATTCGTCTTCGGGCGAACATGAAAACGAACACGAAGAGTGCATTTTTGAGTTCGTTCCGAAAACACGCCTAAGAGAAGACAGCGGCGGTAAAACGTAGGCGAAGACGAAGACACACACCACGAAGATCTTCGTGATTGTCTTCGTCTTCGTCTACCATTCTCCCCCCCTTCTAACTTACCTTGTCTTCGCGGCATCGCAGCAGTTCACGGAAGTGGAAATTCGCAGGTTCGCCGTCACGGGTTACAGGGCAGTGCGAATGAGCCTATTGGTCGCCTACAGGGACCTCCTCTGGAGGAAGACCCTGCAGGTGGCCAATAGGCTCACTCGCACGGCCTTTGTAACCCCTGACAGCGAACCTATGGATTTTCCCGTTAACCCCTTCGATGCTGCGTTAGATAACGGGAGCGGAAATCCGTAGGTTAAAGGGCCGTGCAAGCGACCAATAGGCTCACTCGCACGGCCCCTTAACCCTTTAAAAAAAAAAGTTAACCCCTAATAAAAGTTAAAAAGTTAACCCCAATGCTGCAACTTACCCGGCAGATCCCACTGGTCTCCCTGTTCTATCAGTTAAATGTCCGTACAAGCGACTTTATTGGTCGCTCGTACGGACATTTAACTGATAGAACAGGGAGGCCAGTGGGATCTGCAGGGTAAATTACGGCACCAGGAGTTTAACAGTCTGTACGAGCGACCCTATTGGTCGCCAGCAGGGGGCTCGTCTGCCATCAACCATTGGCAGACGAGCCCCCTGCTGACGACCAATAGAGTTGCTCATACGGACATTTAAACTCCTGGCGCCAGAGCTGCTGCGGTACGTGTTAACCCCATATTAACCCCTTAACCGGAAAAAACGAAGAAAAAACGAACACGAAGAATGTCCACGAATATTCGCCCAAAGAGAAGACAGGAACAGACAAATATTCGCGGAATACGAAGATTTTTTTTCCTCCGAAGACGAGCGCGAAGAGCCCCCTGGTGCCCAAGTCTAGGTAGAACCATTTGTTAGTCCCTATAGAATAACATGCCAGAAACTAAAACTAATAAGTTTGACCAACTGGACCTAAACATCTAGCAGAAATAACAATGATAATATACTTTGTAAATATTTTAACATTGTCTTTGCTTACTTGGCAAGGTAGATGATAACTAGGGGAATATAAAAGTCATGTGCAATTATATTATATTAAGTTAGGTGGCCGAATAGATGTCTGTGCGGCCCCAGTGATGCCGGCCAACTTGTCCTTACACACCTTTCAGTCTGCCTCGGGAGTGCACTGGCAGGATGATGCCTGCTGACCTTGCCAGCTCCTGGTGTTCAGGTTCCATGGTGGGTGCTGCTTAATGCAGCATTTAGGAGGGAGGGGCAAGATATGACATCATCCAGTGGAGAGGATGGCAGTGAGGAGCTAGGTCTTCTTAGGACATGTTTGCTGACATGTCAAGAGAACCTTGTGATGGCCAATGTCAGCACTTAGATTAAGGGGCACAAACAACTGAAATACATATAAAAGGAGGATGACGGGATTATATAGATTTATATAAGTACTATGTGGAACTAGCACCTAAGCATCTTGCTCATGGCCCAGTGGGGCAGAGTTAATGGTTTACAAGGTTTGGGAAGCTTTTGTAGAAAAAAATAACATCTGGAACAACTTCTTAATAAAAAAGAATATGTGTTCTTTGGTGTATCCACAGAAATCCTGCAAATACCACACTAACTTTAAACTTTGTTAAATGTAATTATTAAATCCACATTATAGGAAGTTCTTTCCTACATCTGTTTGCAAGCCCAGCACAATACAAACGGAGCATCCAATGAGCTATATAACAATGCAGAAATATGATACTGCTTTTGGACCAAAACCAAGTAACATTAGGAGACAATGGTATGGGAATAAAAGCATTTAAACACACAATTGTCTATATTGTTGTATTAAGGCATTAAATAGAAATAAAAAGACACATACAAATAATAATATACTTATATTAGTCAGTATATATTGGTAGAAACCTCAAGGGAGTCATCGCAAAGGGAGTCATATTTTAGCTTATGTTCTCCCTTCAAATCCTACTTTCAAAGTTTTATTAAAGACTGAATTAATAACTTCTAATTCAAAGAATATTTGTGACATCTGAAGTCACGTCAGTGAAGGTCACTCTGACAACATCAATACATGTGACTGTAGTGCCATTTAAAGTCTCCACTGGTAACATCTGGAAATGTTGGTCAGAGAAACAAAGAGATCAGAGGATTTAGCATGAAACAGCACAAGGAAAGGATGAGTTTCTACATCAATAAGACAGAGGGGTTGGGCCCATTCATAAAGCAGAACTAGCAGGCATCTTGGTGTTAAAGCATTTTGGGGTCCAGTTTTGCACTAAGCCCAGGAAATTTAACCTAGGCACTTAACGAGAGAAAGGAGGGCACCTAAACCATCTAACAAACTATAGCATGTTATGTGATTTTCTATTTAGAAAACGAAAACGATATCTACCACATGTAAATAACATTCATTAATTGTTCATTAGCTTAAACGAATGCAATAAATAAATAACAAGGCTGTTCCATATATAGAAAAACTTTGAAGTCAACGAGAAGAAAACATGAAAGTCCTAGTACAGCTTAAACATCAAAATTTGCCTAAAGACAGTTAAGGTTAAAAAAGCCATGTTCTAATAAAGCAGCCATGTGAAACTCACTGCAGAGATTGCTTCCAATAGAGGTAGTTCTATTTTTCACCCAACAGGTAAAATAACAATGAGGGACCCACTGATGGGACCACTGTCAAGGATTAGATTGCAAAGATGGCAGCCTCATCGTACTCATGTACAGGGGCCAACAAGCACAAGGAAATATTGAGGTCTTGACTTTTAGTAGCTTTACGTTAATAGATTTAGGAGAGTCCAGGGGAGCATAACGCCAATGCTCGAAGACAGTAGACAGGAGTCAATTTCTGGATATCACAGATTCAACATGGGCATCTCAATTAAAAATTATAGACAATGATAGACATAACTCCTGGTCTTAAGAGCTAGAGTTGTGCAGCCTTGGGGAAGCCAACAACAATTATATAATTGTGATCAAAAGTTTGAATACCCTTGGAGAACTGGTAATATATGTACTGTGTCACAGAGCTGGATAGTCCGAGTGACTAACTCCGCTGACTTGTGCTCCCTTAGCCGAAACCAGTTCCAGGGATGGCCGGGGTAAATGTCTGTAGTGGTAGAACTGGGGGGAAGGGGGGGCAACATAAAAGTGCACCATGGGGTGGAGGGGTCTGATAGTAAAGTAAAACAATGGCAGTCACTCCCTGCTTGCAGATGCTGGCTGTCTACCAGAGATAATCCCCTCAACTCCATGAACCACACGTTTGAGATCTCCCCAGGAGTGGCTCGATGATATTAGGATCAGGAGACTGTGATGGCTACTCCAGAACCTTCACCTTTTTCTGCTGTAACCAGAGGGTCAACTTGGCCTTGTTCTTAGGGTTATTGTCATGCTGGAAAGTCCAAGAGCGTTCCATGGGCAGCTTTCGTGCAGAAGACCGGAAATTGTCTGATAACATGCTGCATTCATCTTGCCATCAATTTTCTACAAGATTTCCTGTGACTTTAGAGCTCACACCCCCCAAAACATCAGTGAGTCACCACTATACCTGGGAACTCTCCGTGCGAGCGAGGTCTTGACATGCCCCACTCCCCGCCCATTTCCCCTTTAAATGGGGATGTTTCCCGTGATGTCAAAGGGAACACCCACTAACATCAGCAGGAATGCTCCTGATGTCAGCACAAACGCCCCTGATGTCATTAGGAACGCCCACCGACATCAGCAAGAACGGCCACCAACGTCAGCGGGGCCTGGCATACCTGGGAAGGCTCCAGGTAGCCGGAGCTAAGAAGTTCCCAGGTATGGCCACCACCATGTTTCACAGTGGGGATGGTATTCTTTTTGCTATAAGCCTTGTTGACCCCTCTCCAAACATTGCGACCATAAAGCTCTGTTTTGGTCTTGTCACTTCAGTTTGCCAGAAGCTGTGAGGCGTGTCAAGGTGTTGTCAGACATTTTGTAACTGGGCTTTTAGTCAGTAAATGCTTCTTTCTGGTAACTCGGCCATGCAGTCACCACTGCTACCTTTTCTGCAGCATAGAATAATTTTTTTCAGTCTCATGAAAGCCTCTTAGATGGTCCTCTTTGGACAATGATGTGTTTCCTCCTCCAAAACACAACCCTTCAAACACTAGGCATATAAATGTAGAAAAATAAAAAAAACACATGAAAAGATGTCTATAACAAATAATCATATGTAAAATGAATAAGATACAGAAATATTCAGAAATGCAGACAAAGGATATGAAAGGTTCTGTGTCTAATCAGAACCAAAATGAAATGAAACGGAAACAATGAGGTTAATCTTTCCAGAAGGAAAGGGATGATAATACAGTATAAGGAGGAGGGAGACTTCAGTTCTGTTGAAGCCCCCTCATTTATAGCTAGGTTCAGTTCAGAGTCACATCATGTAGCAGTAACAAGATCCAGCTGTTAGGACCTCTAAGGAATGAGTCATAAGGCAAACCTCACATCTGGGCCTTTCTCTAGACTGGACGAGGAGTGGGAAAGCAACAAAGAGGGGTGATAAGGAAAGAGAGAGAGAGGGGTGCAGGGAAAAGGATATATCATAATATTGATATTAAACAATAACCATTATTTTTAGTTTATTAACCCCTTTCATGACAAAGCCCGTACATGTACGGGCTCACAATGCATTAGTCTTAATGGGTTTCAGGACAACCCATTGTCCATACGGGGTTAAAATCTCATTCAGAACGTGTCGCTCATATTATTAGCTATGCATTATTAAAATACTAAAAGACAATTGCAATGCTATATAGGTATATATATATCAGCTGAGACAGTCTGATGATCTAAATATCTTCAAAGAGTAACAACAGAATCACAACAGAGCCGTTATATATCACAATTATCTAGCTGGCTGCTGACAACCTTGGAGGTGATCAGAAAGAAGATTCAGGGCCAATAGGCATGGATGTCTAATTTCTGAAACATCAAGAGATGACAGGGTGTGGAGGCCTGTAGGAGAAGTGACCTACTGCCCTAGAGTAGCTATGGACAGCACTTTGGAAACTTTGGCTCCTTTAAAGTTGTTCCTGCATGACGCTGAGCACATTACACCACAGCCCAGGTGCCACTGACGCTTGAAAGAAATATAGCTATTAAGTCAAGCTTTCAACACAATGCTGCCAAGATCAAAAATATTTTCCACATCCTCCCCTTAAGACTTTCCAGTACATACAAAGTACATGTGTGACATACAACACTGGCTGCACATATCACAAATAATAAAGATGCTACCTTTCCTCTCTCCCATATCCTAAAAATACATTTTTCTTTGCACACTGGGCTCAGGCAGGGTACTTAAAAAGCATGATCACAATTCAGCCCTATGCTTAAAATACAAAACAGGGGGAGCACTGGGTGGACTAACATTTAGCTAACCCAACTGCATGATGAAAGATCAAGTTCATGGATGTAATAAATATAACCTACATTTATTTCTTCATAACATGTACAACTAGGTAATTGGTAAAGTAATGTCAGACATGGTGAGAAAGATGGTGCAGAACACAATTACTAATGTCTACTGGGTAGTTGACCCAGTGATAAAGGTAACAAAGAGGATGTTCAACATCAAACGTTAAAAGCATGTGTCAGACAGATGGCATACTTGGTTACAATAATAATGATCAATGAACAGATGAAAACCAATAGACTACCAATGGTAACTATGCTTTGCTACCTACCCAATAACTTTGACCCACATGTTGACTAACTATGAGTTATACATGAATTTTTGCATTAGGGCCTGGTGGTTTCTAGTTACGCCCCTGCATAGATGTCACATTCTAAATGCCTGAGGTAGCGACTTTATCTCCATTGTGTTCATGGAACCACAAGGAAATCAAGCAGACCTCTGATCAGAAATAGACTCTAGTTCACTCCTGAGGTTGTAATTAAGAGATCATAATAATATGAATGTCAGCTGGGATATTTAATCTAAAGAAGAGCTACTGTATGCGGCTAAACCTGGTGGTATGTTGCAGCCACTTCATGATAACAGCCACCTTTGGTGTTGAACAGTGTTAATTTTCTAGCAGGGTCACACTAAGTTGGCCACCTGGTTATTTTTTAGGAACAACCATAAACTAAGAACCAAAATCAACCCAGGATTTTTAAGCTGATGAACATATGGCTGTCTGCTGGATACACACAGTCGCACTCTACACTGTTACCTTTTTGTATTGTTTGGCCAACAGTTGGTGGCACAATAAATGACGGTACTATTGATGCTGCCTATATCCCATCATTGTGACGTATAGGGTAATGATACATGCTTACTGACAAACACCTTCAGCTTCAACAAAAGAGGAACATCATGGGAGGGAAAAACAATAGACACACTGGTCTCAAAACAAAGGGACTGTCATTTAGAAACGCATACTTCTGAGAATGACACATGACATGTATATGTTAGGTAGCAGATTTAGCAAGGCTGTCCCAATTCTGCACCTGAGCACTATCATCCTACGCCCCTAAGAAGATAGAATTTAGAAGTACATGCAGTGACCCCACTGAAGGCTTACTGCCACCAAAGTCATTCCCCTGTTTTAAATCCTAATTAGAAAATATGGCCACCCTAAACACAAACAGTGGGACTGGCCAAAGAGAAAGACAATGTTCAATGCAAACTCAACAGGCTAAATATCGCTGAACAAAGAATACAGGCCAGAGACAGGTTTAAATATCCTATTTAATATGGGGCAGGTGCCGGTCATCAGCACTCAGTGACTGCAGGAAGAAGTGGTCACCAGGCAAGTAACTACAGCAAAACATGTATTAGACATAGCTTTTAAAGTATATCAGACCTTTGAAATCTTTGACCATCATTAAACAAGCTAGAAATCTAATCTCATACAAACCTAATAACTGAAAATCCAGCAATATGGTACATTTCTGTTCCATAGACAGAAAATACCCACACTGGGGCTTGAAAAGATGCAAAACTTTAGTTAAGCTTATTCTCTAGTTCATGTTTGAACCAGTGATTTTGAAGATGGGGGCTCTTTGTTTATATGGTCAGGATGAGTATTAAGCAAAAGATTATTCCTGCAAATGTAATCTGTTTGTTAAGAATATTTTAATTGTTAATAGTTGGATATTTTTTCTTTTTGGCCCATATTACTGTACTGAAAGAAGAAAACATTACAGTGAAATTACTGTTTGTATAAACTTGTACATGACCTCTTTAGGAATGTAACCTACACATACTGGAATATGTGTAAAAAAGACAGAAGATAAGAAGTGTGTGAGAGATTCTCCTGCATGCTAATAATCACATGGTTTATAGTTATTGGTGCATGAGAGGACTGTTTTCAGGATGTGGTGCAGTAGGGCACACATTTATTCACTGAAACAAAGATATCCATTGCAATGTTGATTGTCTTGGCTGAGGATATGGACATTCCCTTTTACGTACCCAGGAAATTGACGTCACTTCCCGCGCTCAGCATTACAAGCCGGCACCGAGACCGAGCTAGAGGGCTCGCAGAGGAGAGAGAGAGGCGCCGAGCGGGTAAGTGAAAACCACTCGGCGCCCCTTTCTCTCCTCCGATAAAAAAAAAAAAAAAAAAAGCGATTAGGGCGGCAAATTGCCCCACTCGGCTCCATTGTAGGGCCGGCCCTGTTTCTATAGAGGGGGGAGGCCGCCTCCCCGGGGCCGGTCTTCAGGGCCATGCCAAGGCAGGTGATAGATTGTGTTCTCCCAACATGCCCTGCTCATTGGGCAGCGGGTGCTCTGGTGTGGGTAGCAGGTCCAGTTGGGTGAGATCTCCCTATTACTGGCTCAACATTAAGGTAATGCAATGTCTGTTACTTTAGACTAAGGCTTTTGTGCTCCCTTATCACAATGCGCCGTAAATTGATGCTGAGCGGCAGGATGAAAACTTGTTTCCAGTTGAACCAGGAAAACTACCCCTCAACACCAAAATAACCCCATAAACTATACTGTATATATTGCCTAAAAGCAGTTTCCCCCTCTGAGTTTGGGGGGTATTTTTATGTTTTTGGTGTCTCTCCTTCTGTGAGTTTAGGGCTATTTTTTCAAATGTGTTTTTTAGTGTCTCAGAACCAACTATAACTTAAATAACTAACAACTTTGGTAATATACCTAGGTTTATAAGGTAAATATACCTAGCTCTTATGCGGATAGCATAAGAGGTAGCTTCTGTGTCTTGCTAGTGGATAGTCATAGTGTTAGGTACGGTTAGATGTTAGGGTTTTTATAATTTTTGGGGGGTCTGGGTGAATGTGGAAAGACCGAGATGGGAAATGTTATCATAGACAGTGTCGTATTTTGGCCTAGACTTGGGGAAGTAGGTCATGGGGACGATAGGCCCTTTGCTGCATAACTCCAATCCAATTGCCTTATTGGTGACCCTATAGTGCCACTGCTCAATGAGCTTGGTTAAAAAGAAGATCACAAGTCTGCACAGCCTCCATAGTTTTTTTCTATTTGGAACCTTGTGTCCTTAGAAAGAGGCAGGGGGGGCTATATCTTGGGTTAAGCCCAGGGCAGTGCTGACGATGAGTTTAAATAAAACACATTTACCGAATGGTATTGCTTTGCTACATTAAACTATATTATGGTTCCTATAATCTTATGATTTATGTTAATTTCTGGTAGAATAAGGTGCAATGTCTGAGAGTAACCCATATTTATGTGCTTACTGGCTAATGTGATGCTAACTGAGCTAGGTAGCCAAAACAGTACCTTAATGAATTAAGCACTTTGTGTCAGGAATTGTCTATGCTGAGGCCTGAGCCAAGATCTCTGTGTTCCCATTCTGCATCCTACCCTGCTTACCAGTGACCTTTTTGTTAATTTACTATCATTTTTTAAAATTAATGTTCTAGTGGAAAACGGATTGATATACACATTCCAAAGCCTTAATAAAATCCCCTTCACAGAGCATTCTGTACCTGATTATGTGCATATATACCACTGTCTCATCTATCTGAAATTGTGCCTAATTCTACATCATGGCTTTTGTTTGTATGAATATCTGTCTACAATCTAGATTATGTGATTTTACCATGAATTTGGCTAGTCCTCCATACTTAAGTTCTGGCCTGATTTTGGCCTGTTCTAGTTCTTGATGTGAGCAATTATTTTACATTGGTTCATTTCACCAATTTTGGTATGGCCAGTAAAAGAAAATACAAGGCAAACAAAGCAAACTAGGGAAATATTTTAGAATTAGGCAGACAAGAGCCATCATGCTGAATATCTATAATATATTTATAACTTTATGAAGTTATTTTTTATTCTTTATTTTTTCTGGAATAAGGTTGGTCAACCTAATGGTGTTATATCAATTTTAACTGCAAAAGGTCATAAATTTACCAGGACAGTCTCGTTTTTTTGGGGTGATCATTTGTGTCTGTCCTGAGAATAAAAAATTGCTAATGCACAATGCATTACACTGTACCAGTGGTCTCCCCAAGCTGGGTTTCAGCACCAGGATTTTAAAAGCCCGTACAAGCGACTCTATTGGTCGCCAGCAAGGGGCTCGTCTGAAGTTGGACTTCATTGGTTGATGGCAAAAGAGGCCCCTGCCGACGACCAATACGTACATGGCCATAAGCTCTCTGAGGAAAGGACCTTCTTTTCTAATGCATTCACACCTATTGTACTCTACTTAAAAGCTCTGCAGACTACTTTACTTTTTTTGTGTCAGCGTGTATTGTACATCCCATTTGCTATACCATGAACTGTAAAGTGCTAAGTAAATCTATTACATCTATATATATATATATACAGCTTTACTTGGTGCTTTTAGGTCACTTACATTGCATAGCACCTCTCATATGTTTGCCTCTTCGGTTGCTTATGGTGTAGGGTTCTAATCTCTTTATCTCAGGCTGAACAATAAAGACAGACAGAATTCAGAAGCCCCAACTGAAATGTTTTCAACAAAAGTATATGCTTATTTAAGGTGTATTACATATTATTACATAATAAAATATCATCTATGAGTGTTAGGAAAAACATCTATGTGAAACAAGGCCTTTAAGGTAAATTTCCATAAGATGCCAGAGCTAAAAAACACATCTAAAAATTTCCAAAAACAACATTGTTTAGATATAGTTTTATCAATCCAATGTCCTTTTCTTTTTAGCTAACAAATTCAATTACTCTCAGTTGGCACTGATGTCAAGCTTTTCAGAAGAATTACTAAGAAACCCGTGCTCGGAAATTCTGGAAGCTGAGAGTGGAAAGTTAGAGATGTCTAACATTGAGTTGAATGACCTGTGAGACTCTCCAGCTGAGTATGTGATGTTGTCCATTTTATGCAAAAATAAATGCCCCAGGTCTGTCTATCAAGAGGCTTGTATGAAGGACAATTGAACATCACATATTTTTTTAATTGTTTGAAGTAGCATTCCCAGCCTAATTGGCTATAGAGAGGCATAAAAAAGGAATATTTGTATGATCTTCAAAGGATTTTGAAAGTCCCAAATTGTGTTAAATTATCTAAAGAAGTTGTAAACGTAGGCTTTATTGCATTACATTACAATAAAATCAATTTCAGTAAGTTTATCCTTTTTTGTTAGTGTGAATCTATATTTTGTAGTAACTGTAGGTATTGAGGACCAGCAGCTCTATAAAACTAGTCTATTCTCTGTCTTCCTACATTGAGTATGTAATGATACAGTATCATGGTAGGACCATAGGTAGGTGAATAGGAAAGGTCTAAGAGTGATAGCTTAAACAACCACGTATTTATTTGGTTGTGTCAGCAGGTACCATGACCATGAAGTCTTGGCTGCTTCTGGCACCATACCAGTGAAGAAAACCAGTGAAGAAAAAAAGCAATGGCTCATCATCTTGATAAGACAGCAGGAAACTACCTTCATAAGATGAAACTTTATTATGTCTATAAGGTCATTCTAAAACAGACTTAAAGTGGATGTACCCTTCCCTTGGCTCTTAGATCTCTGTGCATATGCCTATATAAATTGGTCAGTCTTAGAAAAAAAGGTTTCACACATTTTGAACTATAGTGCCCAATTACTTATTGTCTGTTAAAACTATAAATCAGATTTTTTCAAAAGACACAGAACTGGTTGATTTGAACCCTATTTATGCACCATCTGGACTTTTCACCAAAAGCAGCACCATCCCAAGGTTTAGGAAAAGATCCAGACTCCATTTTGAACTACAGGACCATTGCCACCAAAATCGGCAGCACTCCACCAATGGTTACACACATCCAGCAGCATGTTATGAGACTGAATTTATCCAAAAATTGCATCATTTTGATGAACTTCCCTGAATTTCCCCAATATTCAGGTAATTAGAAGAATTACTTGCCAAGATTAAGGAAACAGATTGGGTGGTACTACTTACCAAAGTATCAATGGCTTCTGCCCAAATGGATGATGCTCTGGTGGATCTAATGCTGCTGCTCTGCATAGGAATTGGACATGTGGGTGGCGCTACTGCCACCGCTGCTGGGAGTTTCCATTTCAAACTCCTGTATTTCTCCTTCGCTTAGTATTTCCATTTCGTGCTGCATCTCACGCAACCTATGGCAAACATATCCCTCCAAGCTTGAACATTATTTTTAAGGGGGTTAACCCATGGGTCACAGAGGATGGCCAGCATGCACTCTGGGGTGTCCATGACCTGTCAGCTCCTTTATCAGCCAACTGATCAGATTTCAATCTCTACATGTAATCTTTCGCCAGGAAAGACTTCATTTTGTTCCAGGAAGTAATTCATTTTTTGCTTAAGGTAGGTAAAGGTAGGGGGGTGACCTGGCCCAAAGTGGATACCCCAGTGTTCTGCTCAGAGGACAGGGAGTGAAGATCCCGCTGCTAGTCTAGGATACACTCCATCATACACAGGGTGGAGTTACAGCGAGTGAGTACTGTCTGATATAGATGGTGGCGCAGTAGACCTGCCTTCTCCTGCTCCTTCCTTCAGCTGTAGGCTTGCCTTCCCATTGCAGTAAAAGTGTCCGGCAATCTTACGGAACTCTTCAATCAATGTCAACAGCCTACACTGTCTGTCAGCTGGAATAGCTGTTCTTACCACCAAGTGTACTGTGCAACACAAACCCACAAAGTCTCCATCTCTAACACCATGTTTGCTGCCCCGCCAATAACCATTATCACAATAACTAATATACAATACACTACAGCTTCTCGAATCTACACACCAGTACATTTTATGCACTAAACTATTGAATTAACTTGCATCTCACACTCCAACTCAGTCTGTAACTACTCCTAACAATTTAAAATGGCGTCAGCACACTTACTGTATTTATCGAATGTTGGTCTATTTCCTTTGTAAATGCTTATTGGCCAGAGTGAAAAAAGTAAGGAAAAAACCCATAGTTGGTTGGACTCTTCAATCACAGACATAACATCAATGAGACAACCACCTGATTTTTTGCCTACTTCTACCTTTCAGCATACCTGGGAACTTCAGAGCTATGGCTACCCAGAGCCTTCCCTTGCAGGATGCGGCAAGAATTGCCCACTGACGGGAATGATGTCAGTGGGCGGTCCAGATGACATCGCGGGAAACACTTCCATTTAAAGGGGAAATGTCAAGACCCCGCTTCTGCGACCCAGAGGATTCAGATGTTGACAAGGAGAACTGGAGAAGAAGTGCTTCACCCGGAGATTTCCCAGTCATTGATTTGTACCTTCTTACACACAATCCCGCCCACTTTATCTCATCAAAGAGCCCCAAAACGGGTTGTAACGGTGCCAAAACAGCTTTTCATAGCGTTTGCCATTTGTTTTCGGTTGCTTTGTCAGGGACCGTCTTTGTTAACAGAGATTCATATGAATATTCTTTCAAAATGAAGTTACTACAAATCTGAATGCATAAGTCTACTTTTTGATAAATAACTTTGGTTTCTTTTGAAGCCAAAAAAGAGCTGTTGTTATCTAATTGCTTTGGTATTGGAGGACACTAGATACTAGACACTTATTTAAAGTGAATTTGTGCTGGGTTGCAGAATGTCCACAGTTTACCAAAATCATGGGGTTCACACTTTACATGTAATGTAAGGAAGTGAGCAACTGAGGGGGTGGTAGATAAGTGGAACAGCCCCCATGCCACATACCAAAGTGGTAGATGCTAGCACAGTGAGGGATTTTAAACATGTATGAAATAGGCATAGGAATGTTAACTAATTTAGTCCTAAACCGAAGAAGAGACCAAGGACTAATTAAGGTTTGAGTCTTTATTTCAGGAAAAATAGTCAGACTTTATGTGCTGAGTGTGTTCTCTGCCATCACATTCTGTCTATATTTCTAAATTGACGTTGCAGTACCAAATCAGCATCATGTTTTAGTCTTGACTTTATATTTGACTTTATATGCTTTCATATAATATATTTCTTCATCTGATGACGTTAAGCCATTTCTTGTAGATTCAGTCCCTTCCAATTTGAGTCTTCACAATCTCTCAAATGTACTACTGCCAAGTGATAGACTGAATAAATACCAGATTATTTACATTTTCATTACCTATGTTCTCTTTAAGAATTGATCGCATAGTATTCCTGATATCCTATAGATTACGTTATCTCTCCTATAAACCCAGTTCTCTATGAATATGTGGTTTGGATCATCTCTAAAAAATGGCTATTAAAAAATGAAGGAGAATCAGGACAGTATACCCCACATGTTGCAAGACAGATCTGTATTTACTACATCGTACATGATTGTATGTGTACAGACATGATTTTTCCTATATTTGTATACGTTCGTTATACATTAATCAGGGTTTCCAAGTCTGTGAATAACCTTTCTGGTGTGTAAACTCTGCTTTGGTGGTCATTAATAGACTAGTTATATCTGAACATCTAACAAACATTTACATTACCATGTCACCAGCATCTTTATGAGCTCAATAGTAAACTTTGCTTGTTTCTTTCAAGGGCAGGAAGTTTACTTGTAAGCATACTTGTCGGTACTCAGAAAAGAATCTATAAGGAGTTTTCATTTTACAGCTTAAGTTACATAAAAATTAAAGATGGAGCACAAAATGACATGAGATCATTGCCCCAAAGTTTCGGCAACTGGTGTATCTATTGACGATATTAACGTTGACTACTATCACCAATAACCGTGCTCCGGGATTTTTCAGTGCCTTCCCATAGCAATCATTGCTACAGCCATCGATGGTTTATCTAAGCCATTTTGTCAAACATACAGCCTTAAAGGATTTACACCCGGGGGCATCCAAGATGTAAATCTAGGTCTGTAAAACATTTAATCTCTGACTAATTTTTTTCTACAAGTATCCATAAAACATGTTGATTATTTTCTTCTGCTCTTTCCAGTCTCTCACCTCGAACCGCCAAAGTGGATACATGAGTCCTGCCATACTTCTAATATTTGGCTATATATCCTGGAAAAACTGTATAAGATTTACGTTTAAAATGGTTACTGGAAATAGCTTTGTACAGTTGGAGAATGACACGTTTTAGGAAGGACTCCAACCTCCGATCTTCTTGCATAGTTGGAAGGCAAAGTTTTTGGGAGCTGTAGGAAGAGGTTTTGAGGAGAAGGGGTGTTTATTAGAGAGGGGGAGGTGCAATTTCAAGGGAAACTGATGTGTAACATGCTGGAGCACAAACATTATTACACCAACTGCTTTATTAACTATAAAAGATTCCAAAAATAAGATGTCCCACTTCAAGAGAATTTGGGGCTGTAGCCCCCTCACTTCCCTCCTGAGGGTGAGTCCCCAGACAGGCTTCGAGTTATGAGTAATGAGACTCTACACACTGGGATCTCCTAATGGAAACCAAATGTCATTTTTTTCCTTGGTTTCTCTTGGTGACTGAAAAATAAAACATACGTTTCTGTTCCAAGTGGTTTTAATTTGAGGGAAAAAACGCAAGAAGCAGAAATGTTAACCCTTTCCTTAATAGCCAGCACAGGGCTACAGTACAAATTCTGAGCAGTGTATTGTACCGGGGAAATATAGAAGCTTTACCCATCAAACCACACCAGGAGAAGCAATTCAGCTACCAGGAGTTGATTTTTTTCTTTGTAATGATTCCAAACAGTTAGCTTTGCTTGACTCTGACTGCCTACCATTACAAAACTATTCCAAGAACAATACCAGATTATCATGTGAATGTAAGTCTGAGTGTCCAAACTATTGCCTCAATATGCAACGTTTATGCAACACACACAGAACAAAAGGCGAGGGAGACAAAAGAGATGTGAGAAGAAATATCAAACTATGATGAACATTAAACAGATTAGGCAACCAGTCTCCCTTAACCCAATAATTTCCATTAAGATCAGACTGCCTCATTCCACTTCTTCTCCGCACTCAGCTCTGTAGATAATGAGCCAACATAGATAAGAAGTATGTGTAGATAGAAGAGACTATCACTCCACTATTTCCATGGGAGACAGACCATTGATGTGCCCTTTTATGTGAACTGTACAACCAAACAGTTCTCTTTTCTGCCCTAGTAGTTTACAATGCAGGGCATGGATTTATAACCAGAGACTGCATCATGGATTATATAGTTAAAGGCAGAAGTCAAGATTCATTTGAACTAGAGCTCCCTATGGTTTTTCACAGATTGCCTCATTTCTGTTTTAATTATATGCCCCTACCACAAACTGACCATATGTGTTTCTGAATTTTCTGCGGTAATATAAGACACAGACAAAGAAGGTAGGCAACAGGTTTTTTTGTATGGTTCCACTACATATATTTCTACTGTAGACCACATGACCCTAACCTCTAGGGGCAAAAGGAGCAGCTGCCCCAGGTGCCATAAGTTGGGAGGCATGTTTGAGTTAGCTGACGCCAATGTCCCTGCCCTTCCTTCTTTTTCTGGTAGCAGGTGTGACATCAGCATGGGACCTCTGACCCTGGCCTAGGCGACAGGTGACCTACCTATAGCACTGGTAATAATAATCTCTACAAAAAATGAATGGCCACATTGTCGTAAAAGGGGACTTACTTTAGCGAGGTTTGAGGAACATAAAGCAGAAGTTAAAAGTAAATGTTTACTCAAAAAACTTTATAAAGCATATTTCAATACTAAAAATGATTGTATATTTGGCTGATGTGTTTCATTGTTTTATGGTGATAATAATAGTCCCCATAAAAAGGGGACATATTTAAAAACTATATTACACCATTTAGCCAAGTGTCATTTTTGTTAAAAAATGTGGTAGCTCTGTTGGACCTGCAACCACCATGCCTCAATGCAATGAAAGGAAGATGTCTTGAGAATATACATTTGCACTATTTTACGATTGACAACCCCACTGGTACGTAATGTCTGGGGAGCTATCCAAGAAGAAAAGAAGAAACCTTCTTCATTTGGCAACCAGGCAACCTGTGTATCAACTCATAGAGCATACAAGCAGGGGTAAAACCAAAGGGGGTAACCCAGGTCCCTAAAGCCCATGCGCTGGGGACTCCCAAGGCTTCTTTGAAACTTTAAAAAAGGCATTTCAGTAACTGGCTCATGCTTTGAGAAAAATTTTATTTATTAGCATGAATAATATACGCGCACAGAAGTGAGCACCATTTTTTCATTTTCAATAACATGTTCCAAGTCACAAATATAAAAACTATCTAAGGGCCCCTCAACACAGCTTGCAGGGGCGATTTTTGTGTTACACCTGGACACTGCTGTTGGAAATACTTACTTGGGTTAAAAGGCATTGCAATTAACATATCTATTTTACATGAAGAAATACTATATGAATTCCACCATGATCAACTATCGCAGTTCTGATCAAGAGCAATTGGAATAAAACTGCTGTGCATACCTTTTGCATGAGACCTTCTTTAAGTACACGATTACAATAGAACCACAGCTCCGCCTTGTGTTCACCCTAGGGACTGCACCCTTATAACGAATAGGGGAGGAGGCAGAACCGAATTGAGTATAGAGTTCGCAGAGAGGAGTCTCAGGGTGCAGGGAGCGGACGCTTCTGTCTTACTAAGAAAGTCCACTCTTCAGAAACAGCAGCTTCTCTCTCCCCACGGAGGATGTCCACAGGTCCACACTGCAGCTAACACTGTACACGTTTAGTTCGAGTACCTTACTCAGGTAATATATTTTTTGTCTATTTATTCGTTTTTTTACTATATAGTATTTGGTATAATCTCTGTTTCATTGTCCAGTGATGGGGCCGACTTTCATGACAAAAAGAAAAATTCACCCTTCTTGCAGAACTATTTTGTATCTTAACTGTTTTATTCTCTTGTAAGGGATTGTTTTGTTTTGGATCAAATTGTTGTGATTCATTTGTTAAAGTGTAACTTTGTAAAACCACAGCATAAGTCGTAAAATGGAAAACTAATAGGATGGTGTTTGTCTTCTTACATACAGACATAGTATTCAACAACCATCACTTACTGATGATGCTCAAATGTTCTATTACACCTACTCTGTTGAATGTAACATTTTGGTAATCAAATGCAGCATTAGAAATACAACTTAAATGCCCCCAAATAAATATGTACTAATTGCTTAAACAAGTTTTTTTCCCCTGGGAACAGTTTAAATGTCATGTGACACTAAAGCAGGCACTGATAAGTTGTTGCTATAGAAACCAAAACCTATATAATAAACAGACAGATCTGTTGAGGATTATTAGTTTGATGTAAGTTTTGTCTATTAAGCAGCAACTAATTCTTAAGTTGCCGTAGAACTTGCTTACATGTTGTGGAATTGTGTGGTTGTGTATGGCATACGGCTTTACTTTGTTTGCATTGTTAAATTGAAAATAACTTTTAAATATAATATATATAGATAATTTTTTGTAAATATACTCATTAGTGTGATCAACACACACATATATGGACCTTTTACTATCAGCAAATCTTCAATAAACTCAGACCATTTTCTGTATATTCATAGGATATAGACAGCATTCCCCTAATGGGTCTTTCTTGTGCTATATTGATACTTTTAGAACACATATATTATAGAAATCACAACTCTCATATGCATATTAAATAGGTTTACATTGTAAAACTGGTTTCATATTGTACAAAATTAAGATTGGTTGTGCAACAGGATTTGGAATTATTTTCACAGTAAATTACCCTTTTTCTCCATGTAGGGATAGATATATAACCAGGCCTTGAGAACAGGTTTGGACCCCATTATATACCATCAAAACAGCGATCCATAAAAGGGCAGGGTGCTTTCCAGATAAAACTATATGTGTGTGTGTGAGACAGAATGATTATACATTCACAAGTTGGGGGTTTATATAGTTTAACATGCAAGAGTCACATAAGAAACACGTGTCATGCATACAGTATGTTTTACTGTTATTTCGCTAACAGGGCCAAGACTGGCGACCCAAACTTACCAATAAGCAACTTTCTTTTTATCAGATTTTGCCATTGAGTGAGTTTCTATTAAACACACGCTATATCACGTAGTGACTGCTCTGGAGTAGGTAGGACATGATATGAAAGAGATTCACAAAGGACCAAATGCCCAACTTGCCATACCCCACCCCGTATTGTACAGATGAACATCTTATATTTAAGATTTCTAAGAACATATACCCCCCATACAATCAGCTCCTCCCACTTGATGATGTGATTGGGCCACTTTAAAAATAAACTCTTACTTTAAGTTAAAAGTTCAGCTCTGACTTTTACCAAATACTATATTTTACAGTTCCATACACTAAATAAACCAATATAACTTTGTCTTCTAATTAAAAAATGTAATAAATGCTTATTACAAATCCACATTATACATGTGCAGTTGGGTAACATGGTTTTCTCAGGATCTGCATGAGAATTCCACTCTATTTTGTTATTTCTCATCTTTTATTATGTTGTTACTTGTCGTTGATAGCGTTAGGCGCCATTTGTTGGGTGGTTGAGGATTACAGCCCAGTAATTAAAATGGGCCCGGGGACATTAAGACCAGTGGTCAATAAAATATATGTGTGCGGCCGCCAGGGTGAGGACAGGATCTAACTATATGAGCGTCAGGAATGCGGAACAGATCATTGGGCACAGGCCCACCTGGCACTTACCTGTTTTGGCCAGTAGCCATTTCAGACCTGGGTGAGGAGAAGAGAGAGGGCAGGAAATTGACTCCATAAGCTTCCATGAAGATGATATATACATTAAATGTCCCCAACAATTACACAACAAATCTGAAGCTGTAGGTACTTTAATTAATGAATGTTGTTATACTTAAAGTTGTGACCGTGGAAGTGTTCTTTAAAAACATTTTGAGCCTGAAATGAAGCTGTCAAAAAGCGAGCAAGCTATTTATGAAACTTTATGATGTTCTGTGTGCCCATTGCATCTGTGACTACATGGTGTTCCACGCAAAAGAATATATTAACTCTAATCAGATACTTTTTGTCAAGAATTCAATACATTGTAGTGAGCACAGGTACCTTTGAGAATACGAAGTCTCAAGCACTCCACTTGCACCCAAAGCTAAACCTTTTCCTGGAGTGTCTGTGACCCAAGGACAGCATCCCTGTCCTGGCTAGATGGAGATCATAGAAGCCATTGACCAAAACACTATTAATAGGCCATGGCTTTTTGATTCCTGGAGTAAAAGGTGTTGCTGAAATAACAATTGTTTGGATAAAGAAGTGCTGCACAAATTGTTGGCGCTAGATAAATAAAAGATAATAGTAATAATAATAAAAAATATGGAGATATGACTTTTTTGACTAATAGTTTTGTCTTCCCACAGTGTCACCATGCCTCGGTTGCTTTTGCAGTGTTTGCTGCTCATCTCTGTGTTTGGGTTTCTCTTGGCACAGGATGATGTTGCATCAGGTGTATCTTGTACAGGTAATTAGACCTCATTAAACTAAAGAATTTACATAAATAAGTATGATAACCAAATAATTGTCAGTGTTTTGTGTTCAAACCTTCAGACACATCTTCTCCCTTCATAAATGACTTCACAGCTTTATATTAACAGTCTCCTTAAATGTTCTTTTTCCAAGCGGTCTCTTGTTCTTCCCCTTCTGATGAAAGCTCATTAAGGTCAAACCAACTATCCTTGGGTATGTTTGTGCCATTTGCCATGCATATTACACAGCATGTGCCTGTGTAGATGGTTAAATGTAAATACGGATAGACTTAAAAAATAATAAGCATATATCTGCGTTCAGGAAGAATCACTCTGTTTGCTCACTGGCATGATCTGTGTGGGCTGTCACACTATCGCATGTTCTTTCTTGCACATGCTCCACTGAACACTAAAATATCTTGTGGCCCTTTTGGAAGTTTAACAAAATCATTTTGTTTTAATGTTCACTTGTACACAGAATATATGTGGTTTCACCATACACCACTGGCTAATCCACTGCAGCCTTTACATAATGATATGTTTCTCTGTCCACCTTGTATCTTAGGTTGCCACGTTTTTCTTTAAAATTGCTGGATGTTTAATTCCTTAGGATTACTACTGGACCTATGAAACTTTTTTCCAGTTTCAAGGTGGTAACCCTGCTTGTACTTCAAACTTCACACACTATGCAATGTCTTCTATCTATACATACTGTATATACTACTGGCTTTCTGTGAGGTCTCTAGGTCCACATTTGATCTTCACATCTCCTTTAGTCATCTTTACACACTGACACTATACATGTGGTTTCTCTGTAGATAAAACCAACTGCCCAATCAATGTATACTTCATCATCGATACATCTGAGAGCATCATCCTACAGACTGCTCCAATTCAAAGTCTGCTGGATCACATGAAACGCTTTATTCCGATCTTCCTGGGAAAGTTGGAAAATGAAGCATATCTTGACCAGGTTATGCTCAGCTGGCAATATGGAGGTCTGCATTTTTCAGATGAGGTGCAGATATATAGCCCTCTCACAACCAACAAGAATGATTACATTGCAAATCTACGCAAAGTGCAGTACATCGGTCGGGGCACATTTACAGACTGTGCCATCTCCAACATGACCGCTCAAATTCAGGCTCAGGGGGGAGATGCCATTAATTTTGCAGTGGTTATTACTGATGGTCATGTTACTGGCAGCCCATGCGGTGGTATGAAGATGCAGGCAGAGAGGGCTCGGGATGCTGGTATCAAGCTGTTCTCAGTTGCTGCAAGTCGGGATGTATATGAATCTGGCCTTCGGGAGATCGCAAACCTGCCTCATGAGCTGTTCCGGAATAAATACTCAGTAACCACTGCCGCAGATCAGACCGAGATAAACGAGGAAACCATCAACAAAATCATCCAGGTCATGGTAAGGATATCAAAAGGAGTGATGGAGAAATACAGAAAATAGTGTGTGAAACTAAGGGAAGACATTAATTTAAATTAATTTAAGTTTACACACAAACAGACCTTGTCTTAAAGAAAATGTCACAACACATATATGTTCTGCACTAACTGCAGGTCTATTTTTCACAAACTAGAGATCACACCTTCACAAAAACACAAAATTGTTCCCTCATAAGTGTAGGGTAGTAGTTCCAATCCAATCAACTGATTCCTGATAATTACATTCCTAGTGCTCCATAAACCACATTATATACACACTTTGAATCCCATTAAAAAATACAATTCATGGTTAATGTAATCTATCCATAATCTCAACCAACAATAAAAATGACGATCATACTGAAGCATACTTAATTTATTTGCCACTATTATAAAAAGTGAAGTAGCCCAACATTTTGTATAACCTATTAGCACATCCAATTTTACAACATACGCTGACAGCCCTGTTAGCACCCAAGTTGCAGATGTAGAAATGGTTCACTCACACACATTGAAAGGTTCAATGGAATATGACCACAAAAGCTAGCTCTCATAATTTACAGGAGGTGAAAGCAAATCTGAGAATCCAAGACAAGGATGTCTCTTCCCTACTCAATCATTGACCCTTTTAAAGTTACTGACAGGGTTATGACATCACACCTAAGCAATGAACGATAGAGAGAAGCAGCTCAATAGAGCAGTGAAAAGACGTGTCTTTGAAGCACCAGTATTTAAACTGTTACGTCTCAGCACAAGGAGAAGCAGCATTTGGGAGATGTAGTTATAGTTTCTTTCGCTCTGCCATTAAGTGTAGAGAAGACCTGCAACTGGTTGATGCCAATGTTCTGCATCCTGTGAGTATTCCTAGGCTTCTAGTGCATTGCTGAGAGCTCTAAAAAGACTGATGTAAATTTTTTGAGTTAGTGCCACATTGTGAGTCAGATTGTTCCTGCATAGTGCTCAGTGAAAAGCAATACCTGAGTATGTATGTAACATAGTAAAAGTTGAGGGCAAACCTCATTCTGTTGAGTAAAAAATTAGATTTTTAATTTTAGAAAAACTGTAGAGACACCCAAATGACAACACCTTTAAATATCTAGAGATTTTGGGCTTGTTCCCAAGGCTAACTTGATCGTGTAGTCATGAGTCTAATGGGTGGCACTGCCATATTACCTTATGTTACAGGGATCTACTACTTGCCTATTTTACATAATCCATGATTCATTTCACCCCACTTACATAATTACACATCCATGCTCACACGCACACACACACACTACATACACACAATTATACATCCATGCTCACACACATACACACTGCACACACACAATTACACATCCATGTTCACACACAGAGCCGGCCTTAAGTGTTCTGGCGCCCTGTGCGGACTACTCCTCTGGCGCCCCCCTTCTCACTACCCCCCTGCCCTTTCTCACTATCCCCCCCTGCCCCTTCTTACTATCCACCCCCTCCTCTGCCCCTTCTCACTACCCCCCCCTCCCTCTGCCCCTTCTAACTATCTACTCCCTCTACCTACTTCTCATTATCCTCACTTACCTTGTTGCCGGAGTCCTGCGGTGGGAGCAGGAGGTATCCATCTACCCACTCTGCCGCGGTCCCGGCATTTCATGTTCAGCGCCGGTATATGATGTCATATTCCGGCGCTCAACATGAAATGCCGGCACCGTGACGGAGTCACGGAGAGTGAGGGGCGCCGAACGGTTGCTGAAAACTTCACGAGCAACCGCTGCCCCTGCCCGGGACTTAAATGAAAGCATAGTTTTTTGGGGGGTTTTTTAACTTTATTTAAGATGAAGCATGTTAAATAAAGTTTAAAAAAAACCAACAATGTTTTAATTTAAGAACCGGGCAGGCGCCCCTGCTGCTATGCCGGCCTTGCTCACACATACATACGCAAGTACACATGCATGCTCAAACACACACTTAAGTACACATACATACATACATCGGTGCTTTCCAGGTTGGAAGGGCCCTTTCTAAACTTTTTTGAACCAATATGAAGAGACAGGAAGAAGGGGTCACACCGGGTCCCCTAGAGGACCCTGTAGTTACACCAGTGGATATGTTGCTTGCACTGACAGACACACACACATTTAGAGACATGTATGTGTCAAGTACATACATAATATGAAAATATCAGTTATTCGTGGGCGTGTTATCTCTTGCTCCATCATTTATTTTAAAACTGCTAATCCACTTAACAGTTGGTTTGGTTTTCCTACTATGAGATTCTAAAACATCCTCACCAAAATACACTTCTTATTGACACATTCCAACCTCAAATAAAATTCAGTAGCTTAAGTTTGCAGCTTTACCTACCTAACCCCATTCTAAATTTTTACAAAAGAGGTACCCAGGCATTTGCAAAGATTGAATCTACATTGCCCAAAAAAACATTAATACTTTGTACTTTTAAATATCATGAAGCGGAGCAGCCAAGCCCAACATTAACATCTAAAGGACAGATTACGCAATGATGGTGGATGGAAATGCTAGTGGAAGACCAGAATGGGGTTTTCCTTTTTCCATTGAGGGCCCTCATGAACATACCCCAATTTAGTAACTTGCATGTGCTGGGGAAGTATCAGACATCACATGTAGGGAGAATATGGAACGTATAGAGATGCCTAATATGAAATGTTAGTTGATAAATGCCATTGTTACACATAGGGATACATTCATAATGCAGAAATGTAACTGTTGTTTATTGTCTTTCAGAAACATGAAGCTTATGGAGAGGTATGTATATCCAAATCTTGTGCTGTTGCATTCAAAGGGGACAGGACATACATTGTTGATTGTGAGAAAATTGATTTTGCTTTCGATTTCAGCAAACCAAAAACATTTTTGGGAAAATTATTGAGAAAATACATTGCGCAACTGCTGTCAGTGAGATTATGTAGCCAGCAGAATTATGGTGCTGGGAAAGCAACAAAACTCAGATTTAATGTAGATACTTTAGCACACATAGGCCGGGAATCTGGTGTTTTAAACAGTTAAGCAGTGATTGGACATTTACCACCACATTTTAAACACAAAAATATATAACTTTAGATATTGGTGAAGCATTTG
The DNA here is from genome assembly GCA_029215755.1 of Spea hammondii. Lineage (NCBI taxonomy): Eukaryota > Metazoa > Chordata > Amphibia > Anura > Pelobatidae > Spea > Spea hammondii. The sequence goes on from JARDYJ010000006.1 coordinate 27,288,435, forward strand.
TTTTGAATACGTAGGTGGTACTACAATTTAATCACTGTAAGCAGCTTCCTCAGGCTAATTTTCAATGTATTTCAAAGATTGTTATATTTAAAAAAATATGTAATCATTAGATCATCGGTCTGTGTACAAACGGGAATTTTAAATTTGTCTAAAATGTATGTATTTCTATGTTGTAAGTGAATATTCGCTTGTAATAGACATCGAATATTTTGTGTTTGTTGAACAAAATAATAAAAGGAAACATTTTTTTAAAAAAAATAAAAAAATATGTAATCGTGGTGTGTTTCTTTCAGTGCTACAAACTCAAATGTCTGGAGATTACTGGACCCAAAGGTATGCCTGGACCAAGAGGACAAAAGGTATGTATTGTAATAGTACCGGTGATGTAGATTCAAAGCCTATCCAACTGAATATATCCGTCATCCCTTACATAACATTGAGGGGTTTCAGTGTGGTATAAAGAACATTTACCTGTATGTACCCAGATCTTTACAATGCACATTTAACCAGGTAGAATAGTTTCTATTGTTGGCTCACACTGGCATCTTACGTATAACTATTATTACAATGAGGGAGTATGGTGAGATTCCAGAGTATGATATCCAATTATGTATATGAATTCTCATACTGTTAGCTGTGTGTTTATAAAGGAGGTATTATGCAGTTATGCGGTATTTATGACCCCTATTAAAAAAAACTGTGATAATCGTTACACTCCTTAGTTTTGTTCTTGCAATCTTACCTCTCACTCTTTATAACATTCATTTAGAAGTAAAATAAAAGCATTATTGTAGGGAATGGTGGTCAGGAAGAAGGAATTTTTGAAGAATACAAAGTTCATATTACAAAAATGCATTATAAAACATAATGTTAGGGTGTGCTACATGAGAAAATGTGTTTATGTAACTTTTTATAATGAAAAATTCTACTATGGATTTTAATTTTTGGCCCTAACTTCCATGGAATGTGTTTGATCACCAAGAGTGTCTGATTTCAGGGTTCCAAGGGAAATGCTGGTGAACCTGGAGCTCCTGGAGAAAAAGGAAGGCAGGTAAGAGTCCTTTATGTGACGATGAGTCAAGGTAACATGTAATAAAATTGCATCTATTTTTTATCAATTATTATTTTTTGTCTGTTTCAGGGTGACCCTGGAATTGAAGGACCAATTGGCTACCCAGGTCCTAAGGTAAGTGTTCCTTATAAACAGTTACTGCCATCTTTTATTTCACTTTATCTGGATGTATTATCACCTGACATGCCCCTCTTGTGTTTTCCAGGGAGTACCAGGGCTGAAAGGAGAAAAGGGAGATTATGGTGCAGATGGACGAAAAGTAAGATGTGTGGCAGGTAGATGTGTACCAGATTGCATGTATCCCAAAGATCACTGATCGACAAGTCTTTCTTTATTGCAGGGAGCAGGTGGAGTACCTGGTAGGAATGGAACTGATGGACAGAAGGTGAGATTAATGTATATGGTACACCTTTATGAATTTGCCTTACCTGTCTACATATATATACCTATCAATGTATATGAAAACACACCATTACTGGTCCTGTAGAGGTGCATCTCTAACTGGATAAGGTACAATCTAACTGGAGATTCTGTAACATATTTATCTTGATTTTGCATTAAACAATCAAACTTAAGTTAGGCTGCTTTCCTTTGTATCATAATGTACAATAATGTTTTTCTGTCTATTTTCAGGGGAAAATGGGCCGAATCGGCACACCTGGGTGTAAGGGAGACCCTGGTAATAAGGTAAGAATGTTAGCTAGCTTGCATGGTTAATGTATGTGCAGCAAATAAAGGGTGTTGTTTATGTTTGTGCGGACAAATGGTTTTAATCATTTTTATTCCTAAAGTAAGTTTTATTTACAGTCACTTTAATAGTGTAGTTTATTTTAAGCAGGTGAATTCAGTAACAATGAGAAGTAAATATGATTTTATTTCCATATTTTAGGGTCCGGATGGTTATCCAGGAGATGCTGGCGATCGAGGAGAGGATGGAGATCGTGGTGTGAAGGTATGGATCTACTCAGAGAAGCAGAAGGACCAGTTTGTTGAATTATATTTATGTATATATATATATATATATATATATATAGTGAAAACAATCATTTAAAATAAGCAAAAACCTTGCAAAAAGAGGAGCAGCACATACCTTTGTCAACCTTTTCAATAGTCAGAAACCTTTTGGGAGAGATCATTCTATATAACATAAAGTGTTTTACTTTCATGATGTAGTAAAAATACAACAATATGCTACTTTTATACTAATTTTAGAGATAAAACCCCAGTATCTAATATTGAGGAAGATCACATTTGTCGATGATGTTGGCAGTGGTTCAGTATTATAGCATCTATTTAAACTAACATACTACATAACATATATTTAGGCTTTGCACATGACAAATGTAGCTTTGACCCACACTTATTAAACTTTGCACCAAAATCACTTTGTGTACATGATTCACAATGTATAAATGTACCTGTACATTTTACATGAGTCTGTATGTATATGGATTAGCATGTCTGAAAGGATATGTAGGGCTTTATAGTGGCAACCATTTCGGTTACCTGTTACAGGGTGATCCAGGACGACCAGGACGCAATGGACCCCCAGGGCCATTTGGAGAAAAAGGAGATAAGGTAACCAGACGAATAGACCTGGGAGTACAACATTTGTACATACCATGGAATTACATACTGAGGAAATTTTCCAGCTCCTTCATCATTTTTACTGATGTTATATATGAGCCCCCTTCATTCTCCTTTCTTACAGTCTTTCCATCAACTCTAACTCAGTTTTTTTCACTTTTCCCTCGGTCTCTTGCCCTTTAGATTGTAACCCAATCCTTCTGTTTCAGTGTTAATGTATGGTGTTATTATTTACAGCATTCATGCTGCTTAGTTTATATAATTACTTTTCATCCCTTGTCTCCCTTAACATTAATCCCACCTTCTCACCTTTGTTCACTGTATCTTTCTCACTTCGCAATAACTCTTTTTATTGCATAATTATTTTTCCCACTTGACATTTCAGGACATCAGCCTTTGCAAGGCTCACATGCTTTGACATTTCTATATAAAGTAACTTATGTTACTAGTCATATGGCTAATGTGGGATGAAATATTGGAGACCAAAAAAGGGAGAAGTGGAGAATAAGCGGGAAAAAGAATCATGCAATAAAAAGAGTTATTGCGAAGTGAGAATGATGTGAGAAGTGAGAAGGAATCATGGTTCTGTTACACCCAAATCTGTGACCCTATGTGAACCGAGAATCCTAAATTATTTGTGTTTCTTAATTTATTTATCCAGTGATAGTTTTTAAACTGTAGAGATAATACCATATTAGCACCACCTATATATATATAGCAAAAGATTTTGTTTGTGAGACTTCGTTGATAAAGTTTTGTAGAACATTTGACCTTTCCAGTTAATAGCCACTACATAGACAGTAGCCCCAGATAGTCCCCTGTCTCCTCATTATTTTCATCTCATTCGCCCTACGACCACCCTGCTTCATCTTAGCACCATCTTGTCCACCATGTCCCATTTTATATTCCATTTCTCCACTATTTACTTACATCCCATCTCCATCTGCAATTCACAATTACCTAATCACACTCATACTTAAATCGGTGTGTTTCTCTTCCTTATAATCTGTTTTCAAATTTCTTCCAAATCTCCATCTCTCCCCACAGTTCTCAATGTTTGCAATACCCTTAATTCTTCATTTTTATTTCCCTAACCCCAGGGTCCTGCAGGGAACACTGGAGCACCTGGATCTCCTGGAGTAAAAGGTGGTAAGGGAGACCCTGGGACAGTTGGACCAAAAGGAGAGCCAGTAAGAGACATAGATACTACCTGCCTGACTCACTGTCCTTTTCATTGCCTATAATTCACTTATTTTCTTGGTTTAGGCTGTTTACAATTCACCTGTCATCCTCTGTAGACTACTATTATATTATATTTCTTCACTTTGCCACAGATTAGCAAATATCTCCTCTAAGTACTTTTGTTATCTCACTCTGTCTGTTTTCTCACTCATTACTTCTAGGGACGTAGAGGGGACCCAGGAAGCAAGGGTACTGCAGGTAACGATGGCCCCAAAGGAGAAAAGGTTAGTGGCAAATCATGCTAATAGTCGTTATCAATAAAAACCTAAATTCAACATATGAACAGCATATATGTTTTGCCAACTAATTTACACACTTTATTCAGATGTATTGTTTATCCTATATTTAGGGAGATCCAGGCCCAGAAGGTCCTCGAGGACTTGTTGGAGAACTGGGAATTAAAGGAGCAAAGGTGAATAGAAGATATGTATATGCATTATAGTTCATTGCTACAAGTCACTATTACATGGCTACTGACTAAGTAAAAAATAATTGCCATGAGCATAGAGAACATGTGACACAAACTGGCACAAATTAAAATGTGATTACTGTACCTCACAAATTTTCCTTCCTTAGGAGAGACAGTCTTGTTATGAACCAGAATCCCTCTTACTCTGTTTCTTGATGTCCCTCCTTTCTAGGAGCAGAATGTTTGGTGTACATGAGTCTCTTTGACAGCCATAAAAGTCATACTATGTATATAACCAACAGAAGATTTGCTTATATGTGACATTATTTAAGTAACATACATTGCTCATCTTAGAAATGCCATTATAAACAGCCACTAATAGGACAAAAAGTTAATTAAGAATTCTTGATGCACTTCATCCCTTAAAACAAAAGTGTCTCTCTTTAAATGTTTGTCTATTACTACATCTAAGTTTGCAAACTCCAAAAACTTCAAACACTTTAGTTAATCTCTACAACACTCTGTTGAGTGCACCACGTATGAGAGTAATGATGTTTTGGTTCATATTTGCTATAATTATGTGACTTGACAGAGATACTTTTCTGAATATTTTTTTAGGGTGATCGTGGGGTTCCAGGACCTAGAGGAGGACAAGGAATTCAAGGTCTTGCTGGCAGGAATGTGAGTCCAGCTCTTCTTTTTTTCTCCACTGTTTTATCCACTATTAATGTAACACAGGGGCGGGCTGAGCCGGGGTACAGGGGGGCAATTGCCTCCCAGGCCGCCCTAAATGTTAATAAAACGGCCGGCTGAGTGGCCGATGCGGCCGCATGACCGCAATGGCCGTCTTTAATGCGGGACAAAAGGCTTCCACAGACGCCCTGCCACGCTGTGCGAGCAGCATCTCTTGATCCACCCAGGACAAGCAGGAAACCAGCGGAGTCACGTGACTTTACGTCACATCACATGACTCTGCTCCGTTCCTGCTTTCCCAGGTGGTACAACAGAAGAACGCATCTGTAAATGAGGAAACAAATATATGAATGAGTGAATTAATGTTTGTGAATAATAAATGAATAAATTAATGAATACGTATGTGATTGCATGGATGTGTAAGTGGGGTAATGCATCGCACAGGGAGGCTGGTATACAGGCAGGTTGTTTGAGGGCAAAGGTGGGAAGTCCTATCCTTCCATTCTGGGTGTTGGGCAGATCCTGTGAGTGAAATCTGGGTGCTAAGGGGGTGAATAAATTCATGAGAGGGTGCTGGCTGGGGTCATCACATAAATCAATACTAAAGGGGGGAGGCTGGGCAGTGGGATAAATATACAATGTGGGGCTAGCTGGGGGCAATACACAAGGGTGTGGGCGCATTAGGGTGACTGCATGGGTGTCGGTGTGGCAGAGCCTGTCCTGGTGTGTGTTTGGGTGTCAGTGTGGCAGAGCCTGTCCTGGTGTGTGTGCTTGGGTGTCGGTGTGTCAGAGCCTGTCCTGGTGTGTTGTATTTGATCATCTGTTTCCTGGCACTTTACTTTCCGTAGGAATAAATTGAACTATAGTCAATTTAAAGGACAAACTTTCTAGGCCCAGAAATCAGTAAGCAGAAAACTGAAGGTTTTGTGTTATTTAATCTATTTCAATCTGCATATTTTATTAAAAAGGATTAGTTGTGTTAAATTGTGGCTTCAGGCGTCCCGTGTATGATGACCTTTTTTTTAGTGTAATGACGTACTCCCAACCCCATCCCATTACATCAAGATGTGTTAGAAAATCAGAAAAAGATGGGCATGGATTGTTGGCAGATTCAGTGGCACAATAGGCTACTTGACTAGATGTGCCCCACAAGCCGTAGGCTGCCAGCCCTCCCCTGATGTAACAAATGTCTTTGAGTTGGTGTTTAATAATGGCATTCATTCTCTGCCCTTGGTTTAGCTGTCCCGATGTAAGTAGTTTTGTAATGTCCCCTCCCACTTAACAGGGCAGTGTTAAGGACAGTTTGCATCCCCAATGGCCTTGGCATTACCTCCCATAAATAAACACAAGAAATGGTTCATCTCTGTTAGAAAAAAAACCACAACGCTCACAGAAACTTTCCTAAACATGTCTCTTAAAGATGGAAATAACTCAAATTGTATCCCTGTGTTGGATATCACATCGCTAGGGTAGTTTTTTTTACTATTTGCACTAAATTGTCTGTCTGCTGGTCATTCAATAAAATGGGTTCTGCTAAACAAATATTTCACCAGATTCAGTGCCACAGCTAGATTTCCAAAAGGCAAATTACGTGCTTAGAGGACTATTACATTAGGAACAACACAAGAAGTAAAATTATTATTGCTTTCTTTCCCATGACCTCACTATAAAGCTGTTTATTTATTTATGTATTTATTGCGATTTGGTTGTCCCAGGTCTCCGTGTTTCTTTGTGTCTAGGGCTGCGTGTGATGAGTTCCATCCATAATAAAAACACCCATTAAACTGCTGACACATCATCCTCATAACTTGTGCTGTGTGTGCTATTGATATTGCTGTTTCTATCTCACATGGTATTTTTTGCTTTAATAAACTATTTTTCAATATTAAAAAAAAACTTTTGTCTTTACCTTAATATGTCTGTCCTGCAGCTACCTCAAAAATAGCTCATTCACTATTGTCTCCTCTTTCCTGCAGGGGTCTCGTGGCGATCCTGGTGACATGGGTGCGAGAGGGATCCCTGGACCTTCTGGACCCAAGGTGTGCAGAATATTATATATTTATAGAAATTTAGTAATCATTAGAATTTATTTATAAAGCACCCACTCCTTACCACAGTAATATACAGCTGTCAAAATCCGCATACAAAAGAATGACCCTGATCTTATATCAAAGAGTTATATATAGAGCCCAACCAAGCTCTAATCAAGTGGCACAATGTACATTTTAAAGTAATGGTGAACTCATCAATAACTTAATAAATATTGTAAGCAGCAAATTCTAAATCTTCTAAATCTGATTGGCGCTGTTAGTTTATGAGACTAGAGAGGGGAACAGAGGACTTTGGGGAGGGTAAAGTAATTTTTTTATTTTATGGTGGTTAAGACATGTCACGAGAGGCAATGACTTAGTAGATGATCTTCACAGATGTTATTGCACAATCCCTGTGACACCATTGGCATGACATTATTTTTCCACAGGGTGACAGAGGTAGACCTGGTATCAGTTATCCAGGACCACGAGGGGCCTCAGTGAGTATTGTGCATGATTGGGTCTGGCTTTGGATGAGGTAGATTTACCCCCTGTTATGATGGTATGTTTGTGTGAATTGTTTAGATTCTTGTTAGGAAACTGAAAGTAACATTTGTTATTGGGATAATTACAGCTAACCAACAATGTTCTGGGAAGCCCTAAACTGGAAGTTCAGACATTCATTTCTATTTAGGATAGGATTACATGGCCTTTAATTACTTGAAGTCCAGTACATAGTAGGTGAAAATGTACCTAATCCTAAATTGGCAAAACCTAGCAGGGATTACATTAGTTCACATTTTGGAACATTTTGGGATATGTTCACTAAACAACTCTATATGATGTGAAATGAAAAGCCCTTAAAATTGAAATGAAACCCAATTGAAAAGTAGCACTTAGCCTAAGAACAGTACATAGTTGGAGACATTTTGGGAAGTTGTTGTGAAAAGTGTATGATTTGTATTATGCTCCACTGAGATTCTCTTGGCATCATCAGTAACTGTTTCTATTGTCACAGGGAGATAAAGGAGAAAGAGGTCCACCCGGGCCAATGGTAAGTAGCACCAACATTCAGTAAGATGTACAGTAGAATGTTTAGCACCTACTTTTTTGTTGAAATAAATATATAATTTTCCTTATAAAGTTAAAACTAAAATTTAAATGTAAATATAAAATGTAAAATATTTTTAAACGGTTTTACCATAATCACACACAGAGCACACCATAAATAACGCCTAATGGTAGCATAGTGCAGCTAAGATTAAGGGGTGGAATCTCAGAAAGGACATTTTTCTGCATTATAATGCACTCACTTGTCACTGCATCTTCAGGGAGGAAGAGGAGACTTTGGTTTAAAAGGATCAGCTGGACCGAAAGGAATCAAAGGAGAACCTGTGAGTATAATAAAATCTGTTTCATATGTAAACAGACTAACACAGATCAAATTAAATACATTGTCTGAGAGTAATACTTATTCATCAATAACTGGTATTTCTTTCCACATAGGGAGATTCTGGCTCTGCAGGAGAGCCTGGCCCCCGTGGGCCAACTGGAGATGGCGGAGATCCGGTATAGTAAACAGGATAGAACCTATTGTTCCTATATGTAATATAAGCACCCCAGGTCTAGAATGCCTATGTACATCTACTAAAGGAAACACACATCGTTAGCGTGGTATATTGAGCTTTTTACATTGGTTTGCTCTTGCAAGACACTCCCTCTTCATAAAATCACACACCCCCATGTCTCTGCATACTACATCACAGTACATCATGACTCTTCATCACATTATAAACACAGTTTGTTTGTGGGTTTACAGGACAATTGCAATGTCCTGTAAACCCACAAGTCTCTTTTTTAAGGTTTTTATATATATTTTTTATATATATATGTAAATGGGTTATATATACAGTATATTATATTTTTTATATTATATATATATTATTTTTTATTATAAAAAATAAGGTTACAAAAGTATTGCGCTGTGTTCTTTTTTTTTTTTTAAACAGTTCTGTTTTTTTGCGTAGCATAATAGTGTCAGTCAGTTGCATATTAGCCATTTGTAAGTGTTCTAGCTCTCTGTTACTCTTAGCCCAATCTATTAGACTTCGTATCATACTCACTGGGGGGAAAAAATAAAAAGACATAGATTACTTGAAAGTCCATAGGAGAAAAGATTTCATTGTACACGCAGGACTTCATTATCATTGCCATAAAGAATCACCTCGGTATGGTCAGTAATAATTACTACTGACAACAATGACTGGTCTGCTAATGAAGTTTGTTGTAGTAAAATTAAATAAAACCAATTGTTTTTGTTAATTCTAACTTAGATACAGCGCTGTATTCTATACTCAATAATAATTTTCATGGGATTTCTACTTTAAGAAGGTTTGGTCATTTAACTATGCATAAATACCGTTAGCTTACTGGGTTTGACCCTTCATAATGGATAGTCAAGTTGGGAGTTTGAAATTGAAGTCTCATGCAAACTCCATTGACTTTTTAATTGATATTTATCATGCTTAAATGTGAAGAACCCTTGCCTCTTTCTGTTCTTAGGGTGATGTTGGCCCCTCAGGTGACCCAGGACTGACAGTAAGTATTGTGGTACAGGATACCCTTTGCTTGTCTAGCAAGCATTTGGCTCTGACAGATCAATCCTGAATCTTGCATGTGGAGAAGATCCAGCAGTAGTATATGAGTAAAGTCAAGAAACCGCCATTCTGCAAAGAACAATCAATACTTCTATTGCATGGCTAGTACCCTTTTAAATGACTGCAAATCTTGTAATACAATTCAGCCAGTGATGTTGTGGTACAGCAGGCCATCTTCTGATGGTAATATAGTTACTCATACAGAAGGGGATCCAATCAGTACTTAGCAGTATTAGGAGACTTTGTGCAAGTCACTGGAGGAACCAGGGCTATTTATGCCCCCTGATTAGGCAGGTTGGAGTAAAAATGACAAAATGCTGGGCTACAGACATTTTAATTTTAATTTCAGGACTGTGATGTCATGACTTATGTCAGAGAGACCTGTGGATGCTGTGGTAAGTGTTCAATATGCAAATTATTTTTCTTACAATCCCCTAAAATGCTTTTGTAAAGGAAATGCTTTCATTGACGGTTTCAACAGAGGAGAATATACTTTTTAAACCTGGAAAACTATTGTTTCTCTCTGCTTTACCGATAAATTGAGTAATATATAGCTAATTTTGATGAGCTAGGAATACAAAATTCCATATTTGCTATACTGCAGAATAATGTAATTTTCCTACTTGGGATCTACTAGACATTCTTCCGAAGCATCAATTTAAATTACCTACGATAAAGGCAATTTTTAACAATTGAGAACCCATAGGGCCCACTGTCCCATGTTGTACCTTTTACGGCAAGGAACAACCAGCATTTGAATGTGTCCATATATATGCTAATGCAGCACTATGGAATCCGCTGAAGCTATATAAATAAATCTAATCTAGCAGGTCAGGGAAGGACATGTTTCTTATTTAAAAACATTAATAAACATAGTTTTTCTTTAGTTTGCTGCCTTTAGGTTTGAGCTCCTGGGCAAGTGAACCATTTTAGTTGCCCATGTTAATGCTCTGCTCATGAGAATATAATTGTGTGCATTACTTGTATGTGTACTTCTTTCTTCTAGGCATGGATAAAATACACTAGATTTTCAATAGCTTTTCAGAATAAGGAAAATTGTGTCCTTCAGTCAGACACATTGCTTTACATTTAATCCTATGAGAATGACGGACATACTTCGCTGCTGTCTGTGTTAATGCTGCTTAACCCAAAGTGCGCCTGTATAATTATTCAAGCATATCATAATGAAATAACCACAAGATTGATTGCATAGATATACATATAAGAATTTTATCAGTTTGCTAAACAAAATGCAGTCTATAATACTATTACTGACTTTGTGATTATTACAAGCAATGTATATTATAGAGCAAATTAATAGTGACATATTTCACAGTGGGGTCACAACATAATTTGTATTAAAAAATTCAAAGACATTAGGGGAGTTGTATGAATGCTTTGAAAATGCAGATACTTACGGTAAGTAAGCTTCCATTCACATTGTTATCTTTTTCAGATTGCGAGAAACGTTGTGGTGCTGTGGACATTGTCTTCATTATTGACAGCTCTGAGAGTATTGGATACACAAACTTTTCTCTGGAGAAAAACTTTGTCATCAATGTAGTGAGCAGACTGGGAGCTATTGCCAAAGACCCTAAATCAGACACAGGTAATGCACAATCCACAGCTAATGCGTGATTTCAGTGTCAAAACTACCTTAGTAAGAACCATCAATGAGACACAACTTGAGTTGGATTTAGAATTATAACTTGTGTACATATGTTGGGTCCCGCCTCATTGTTTAATGTTCACATTAGGTTTATCTGTCCTTTAAGCTTTGTTTAACTTGTAACTCTGGTTCTACCACTCAGGTGCCCGTGTTGGTGTAGTCCAGTACAGTCATGAAGGTACATTTGAGGCAATCCAACTGGATGATCCTCGCATTGATTCGTTGTCCAGCTTCAAGGAAGCAGTGAGACGTCTGGAGTGGATAGCCGGAGGAACTTGGACTCCATCTGCTTTACAATTCGCCTACAACAAGTTAATCAAAGAAACAAGGCGTGACAAAGCCAAGGTGTTTGCTGTGGTCATCACAGATGGCCGTCATGACCCAAGAGACCCAGATGAACAGTTGCAGGTGCTGTGTGGTGGAGATGTCGATGTTAATGCCATTGGAATCGGAGACATGTTCAACAAGCATGAGGAAGATGAGACTCTGACATCAATTGCCTGCAACCAACAACAGCGGGTGCAGAAGATGAAACACTTCTCTGAGCTTGTAGCTGATGAGTTCATAGATAACATGGAGGAACGCCTGTGCCCAGGTACTAATTATATGTAAAGCTGGCATCCGTTCCCCCTTACAACGATCTATCCTAGTGCTATCCCAGACATCATGGGAATTGCATTTCAACAAGTGCATTACTTGTTATTAATATATTATTGATTAGATTAAACTACAACAGTTGCCTTCCCATATAACTTTCCGGCCTGGTTTGAAAGGAAAGAACAATTGCTACACATAGTGCTTAAGTACTCAGTTTTGTAATTTCTCAATGATCTCTGTAATTGCGTTGCCCAATTCCTGCTCTACATGTATATTTACAGTTTGTTTTTCTAAATAACCTCTAAATGCTTTATCTTGTCTTGTCTCATCGTATTGTAGATCCTCAAATTGTGTGTCCGGACCTGCCATGTCAAACAGGTAATAATAATAATAATAATAATAATAATAGCTAAGTCCAGCTTCTAAAACAGCAGCTAGCTGTGAAGTGAATGTGTGTGCATGTGTGACCTAGTTACCATCAATCTTGTAGAAATAATGCATCATACGGATACTTCACATCATACACGCCTTTACATTCTAACCTCAAACACATACATAGAAAGTACATGAAGTTTTAGGAATATATACAAAATTTGCAGGGGGGGTAAGACCCTATAAGAAGACAAAGTGAGATTAAGCTCATTATTGGCAACAAGTAACAAAAAGCCCTGTACTGTATACACCTGCCAGGGAACATCAGGTTATGGAAAGGTGTCTTAGAGTTGAGGAAGCCCTGATCCTATACTTCTGACACTCGATTGCAGGTGGCAGGGGATCTAATCCTGCAACTCTCGTTAATTACGACCAAAGTGAAGAGGGTGTGGAGATCACCTATCCTAAAAGCATTACCCAGATTGCTGAATTCCTTGAGACCCGCAAAGCGAATCCCGAGCCTCAGACATACTCCCAACTGGTTGCTACGATGGTTTATACGGCTGAGAAAGCCAAGCTGTCCTATGGGGATGAAAGGCAGCACTGGACCAAGCTATTTATTAATTCATTTAAAATGATTCACACAGATATTGCAGGGGATTCAGAATCATTGTTAAAATTATGTTAAATTATTAAGAAGCAAGAAGGTTCCTCCAATTTTGCCAGATGGTACACTTGATTACTGGATCTTCTTGGTAATATATGCATAAGCACATTGTAACACAAAAGCCATAACAAAGTTGAGAGATTAAAGTAATTATTTAATTAAGCAATGGCGGGACCACAATATAAAGAAATAAATATACTGTATATTGTTTCATTCCTTCTATAATTTATTGTATTGGTATTCAATAGTAATACCATTTATTGGCTGTGCTTATAACGTGGTAAACTCTAAAATAAATTATTAATCCATTAACAGTTTAACCAGTCTATATACTGATGCAGCATAATATATACTGAAGTTACTAAACTAAACTAATAAAAAAAATATGCAACAACATTAACAAATGGTTTCATTTGGCATAACCAAAGGCTTGAATAAAACCTGCCACTAACATTCTTATTTAGATAGGATAAGTAGAATTCCTGGATTTTGGGTTTACCCATAAGCAAAGAGCCATGTAGAAATTTTAAAAAGGCCTATAATCTATTTGACCCCACGAAGATTAGTTCTTTGGATCATTGGATCCAAGATCTAGGGTGAGTCAAGGTGCCCTAAATTACAGCAGTAGGTTTCAGTTCCCTCCAGTCATTTTTTCCCCCTTTTTATTTTTGCTTCCATCTAGGAAATGATCAGTGATTTCATGTGCGTTTGTGGATATTTATCTATACATTTGTGTATGTGTATGCATGCAGTGCGTGTTTATGTTCTTTGAATACCCCTTTTGTCCACATTGTCAGTGTATATATGAGCTGTATACATAGTACGTATACACCTCTTTCCTGCAGAGCTTTCAGTTGCTCAGTGCACACAGCGTCCAGTGGATCTCGTCTTCATCCTGGATGGGTCAGAGCGTATCGGCAAGCAAAACTTCCAGCATGCAGCTGCGTTTGTGGAAGAGGTCTCCCGGCGATTGTCACTGGCGAGAAGAGACGATGACCCAGCCAATGCCCGTGTTGCTTTGTTGCAATATGGCGGAAAGGACGAGCAAGCAGTTGTATTTCCCCTTACGTTTAACCAGACAGAAATTGCAGAAGGCCTGGGGCGTCTCAGTTACTATGGCTCATCCTCTGTCATTGGAGATGCCATTTTCTCTGCTATCAACAAAGTTCTGCAGAGTGACACCCGTGGAGCAAGACGTTACGCAGAGCCATCTTTCGTCTTCATCACTGATGGAGTGACTGGTCATGCAGGATTAGAGGAAGCTGTTGGTTCCATGAGAAAGAATAATGTGGTCTCCACTTTGGTATCAGTGGGACCTGACACTGATACAGATGTGCTGAGGAAGCTGAGTATGGGTGAGACAGCAGCTATCTTTAGAGAAGCTGACTACACTAAGCTGACCGAGAGTTCTTTCATGGACAGATTTATTCGGTGGGTGTGCTAAACAGAGTTTAGTAATGGGGGAAAAAAGACATACACATACAGGGGCAATCACAGGCTTGGACCTAAACATATCAGTCAGTGAGAAAACCCAGTCAGGAAATTCTCTAAAATAAAAAAAAAATTCACATCTTAACAATATGATGCATGGGAATAAAAACAAAGTATTAAAATAATCTCTCTTTCTCTCAAGAAGCACTATTAAAGAGGATTCTCTGACTGGGTCATTTTCTTCCTGCTTGATAAATGTGAACCAAAAATTCAAGGACAGACAAGCACACTAATTAAAGGGACAATATTGATCAACAAAAACATGCTTACAGGTTTACAGATGCAACTTTTTGTGTTTTTTTTATTCCTTAAATCTGATCCTTTGTTTTTTTATTGTAAAAACTAAACAATAGTTCTTACAGTGTGGTGCGTGCCCAAAGCAAACCTCTTCTAGTGGCGCATTCTTGCAGTACATTTATGCTGCAATTGTTGTCATATGGTTTGTGTCACATTTGTGGTGCTAAGTGCAGTTGACACTCCAGGTGCCCTGCATCTGAATCCAGTGGCAAGCAAGGGAAATGTCCTGCGTAGATAATGAAGATGGATATTATTGTACAATGGAGAGTTGATTATATCCCAAAGTAATGTTGAACACAACTGCTATTTAGGGATTAGGTGGCTCTGTGACCTGTCAACTTGGAGCTTCCTGTGGCGATTGAAATAAATATCCCTCCTGTCATTTTGTGGTTCACGTTTGTCACATAGCAAACCACGCTCAAATGTTTAGTAATGAATGGTATCTCATAACAGAATGGCTGTACTTCACAAAGAAACAAAATGATTCAAATGTATAGTAATTTACTATCTGAAGGACATACACAATTGCTGCAAAAGAAATGGTCAGAACGGCACCTACATACAGACTGTTACTGATTAAAGATCATGCACATTATGAAACTCATGAAGCTTTCAGACATGCAGTGACAACATATACAGACAAAACAATAGATAAAAATAATGTGAGGACAAAGTGGATGGAACCTAACCATCAAACATGGTAATTCAAGCAGCAGTTCTAGGAGTGTTAATGTTCTCAGAGAATGCTCACCTTTAAAGTCTGGCTGAGCATATTCAGAGTTATGGACGACTTAGTGTTGTTGCTCTGCTATAAATAAATATCATCATATCAAAAAAAACATCAATTAAAAGCAAACGTAGAGGTTAAATCCATAGGTTTCCAACGTAGCTTACTACTGCCCATCTCACCCAGACAAGGCCCCTCATGTCTGTCCTCTCACTCTTATATTCATTAAAGATTTAAAGCATTTGTGCAGAGTCATTGAGTGTAAATTTCCAATATGTACCATTGTGGCAGCAAAGCACCAGTAACAAAAACCATCAAAAACATCAGAAAGAGCAAGCAGGGGGCTGGGTTGTATCGTTAGAGGCATTAGTGAAAGAAGTGGTTCTGCAATGTTAGAGATCTCTGCCTCACCTAGAGTATTGTGTACAGTTCTGGACACCGCATCTCCAGAAGGATATTGACATATTGGAGAGAGTTCAGGGGAGTGCTACTAAAATGGTTTACAGAATAAAAATGATCAGGAAAGGGAACTTAATATGTATAGTTTGGATGAATGAAGAGAGAGGGGAGATGTGATAGACATACTTAAATAATTATTAGTATTATTTATTGTTTTATATAGCCCCATAATATTCTGTAGTGCTGTACAATGGGTAGATAGGACATAGCAAGTAGTATATACTGTAACATAAGTATTTTACTTACAGACCAGCGGATTAGGAAGGCTCTGCTCAAACAAGCTTACAATTCTAAAGGTGGTAAAGGTAATCTTAGTAGGAGAAATTTTAAGAGGCCATATTCTCAAACTTGAGGGTCAGTGATTTAGATGTGCTATAACGAGGTTTTATATTATGCTTAGAGGGTAGTAGACAAATATAACAGCCTCCCAGCTGCCGTGGTTGAGGCTAATACATTAGGGGAACTTAAACATGCATGGGACAGGCGTAAAGCTATATTGAATCTAAGACAAGACCAAGGACTGATTAAGGTCTGAATCTCTACATCTTCACATTCTATGTTACGTATGGCGCAGAAGTAAGCACAGATGTATGCCTTTGTTCTGATTAACCAATGTGTTCATATGCTTTCTGTTAGATTGCATAACCAGGTTACATAATAGCCTGGCATCCTAGCAAGCATTATACATTTAAAAAACCCTCATTTTACTGTATTCCCAAACAAGGATATTTTACTTTATTAACTCTTCTACATATATTCATATTGAGTTTTTCCCCAGATACCATTATATAGTATGTAATTCTGAATTTTGCCCCAGTTCGCCAACAAAACAACTGACAAGACCACTAAGATTTTAATGAATGGATCTTAAGCACAGTCCTCTAGGACAATAAAGCTCAGGAAAACTGACTTGTAGTAGTGATTTATTTTCAACTGCTCAAATAAATACCCCAAAACAAAATCATAAAATAAAGAAACCTAGCTCCCAACTGGAGCCCTCTAAGGCTATACTATGCTGGCACAGACTGACCAGCCAAAACACCCACTAAAATACCCAGGGGTGTCTAGTTTTCAAAAAATATATGGTTTGGGGGGGGGTTGAATTAGCCAGCTTCAAAGATATCCCAAATAGGACATGAGGACAAGAAGAAAAGACATCAAAATTCCAAATCAAAACATGCACACCTCCCCAAACAGCCCAACAAACCTATGCATTGATGGTATCATTGTACTCAAGAGATGTTGCTGAAAAGATATTGGGGTGTTGTTTGGGTGTGACACATACTAAGCGCTGTAAATCCATATCTAAAGTACAATGTGTGTGAAAAGAAAAAAACAAAAAAAGAGTTAAATAATCACCATTTGCAATACCCTGGGTTGTCTAGTTTTCAATAACAAAAACCAAAATACCACGTGTGAATATAAATAACAAAAATATAAGTAATTCCCACAATGAGAGCAGCTACCAACAAACACTCTTCCTCAAAGTGTGTACAACAGCAAACCAGGGATAATGGAGCGCACATTATCCCATGTGTATGCGCTCCATTATCCCTGGTTTGCTGTTGTCTAGTTTTCAAAAAGATATGGTTTGATGAGGCCAAATTTAATTGTCCAGTTTCAAAGATGTCTCAAATAGGACATGAAGGCAAGATGACCAGATGTCAAAATTCCAAGCTGAAGACATGAAACATGTATGTTCTTAATGTGGCCTTTTAACCCCCAAACAACCCGACAAACCTATGTATGGTGGTATCACTATACCCAGGAGATGTTCCTGAACACATATTGATGTGTTTGGCAGCAACATATAGCAGGAGCTCTAAATTCATACCTAAAGTACAATGTGTGTTTAAAAAAAACTACTACTAGTGGCAGAATTAGTTCATGGAAACAGCTAAAATACTAGCATTTCAAATACCATGTGGTGTCTACTTTGATGGGGATAAATTAAACTGACAGGCTTCAAGGATTTCCCAAATAGTAAATGGGAGCAGTCTGACCAGATTTGAAAAAAAGGTTTTGAAATAGCAATAGGCCACTTCTACTTATTGCCCTATAACAGAAACATCTAAACATTGGGTAATGCTAAACATTCTATGGTGTAGATAAATACAATATTTTTCAAATAAAAGTCCGAAAAGGGTGCTTTTTAAAATGTTTCACTGTATTTTATTTTTTTTATAGTAAATTAGATGATATGATCAAAATCACTGTATCTAAAGAAAGCCATTTTTGTCTTGAAAAAAAACAATATGTAACTTGTATGGGTACACTAAATGAGAGAGAAAACTACAGGTAAACAGCAACACAGCAAAAATGTTAAAAGAGCCATTGCCACAAAGAGTACAGAAAATAAAAAACAGCTCTGTCCTTAAGGGGTAAATGTCATTGATACTAGTATCTACTGATTGGAGTGTCTGATTGGAATGTCTCACTACTCTGTCACCCTGCCAGAGCTTGATGATGAGCTCCAGAATATTATGTCTTATCCAGGCGCTCAGCAGTGAAGCCGTGCATGCCGCAATGAAGCAGTGAGACCTCGCACTTCCACCAAAAAAACTTTAGCAAGGTAAGCGATTAAATAAGGGGGGGGATAAATAGTGAGAAAAGGTAGAGAAACATAAAGAAAGGGGAGAGATGTAAGAAAATTAAGAAATAATGAGAAACATATAGGGGAGAGATAATGAGAGGAAGAAAGAAAGGGTGAGATAGGTGGTCAAGTCCTGTGAGTGCAAGTCTGGGTGCTGAGCAAGTTCTGTGGATGCAATCCGTGTTGTGCTGAGGCAAATCCTATGAGTGCAATCTGGGTGCTGGGAAAATCCTGTGGATGTAATCTGGGTACTGCGGAAAATCCTTTTATATAATCTGGGTACTGGTGAAGTCCTATTAGTGCAATCTGAGTGCTGGCCAAGTCCTGTGGATGCAATTTGGGTGCTTTGGATGCCACCAGCTTTGTAGGCCCTGGGCAAACCCACCCAAAAAAACATGATGTGAAGAGAGGATTAATCAACAGAAACAGAAATATTTTCTATATTTGTGTAAGTTAAATTAAAACAGGGTAGGTGCTTTGATATCATCAGGTAAGCACCGGCAAGTGGCCCAGAAGTAGGCCTGACCCTTATATGGGTTCATTGGACCCAGGGAGAACTTAGCATGGGCAGAATTGGCAGAGGAGTGCCAAGGCAAGTGCATCTCGCAGTAGCAGGGCAACTCGCACGCTGCTGCTGACCAAATGAGAACCACATTGAAACATAGGGATCCACTGTATATCACCTGCAAACCCAGCATTGCAGGTCTGCACTTTGACTGGGTCATTGCAACACTTTGATTCCTTTCTTTTTCAGCCATTCTGTTGTAGATTTGCTGGTGTGCTTGGGATCGTTGTCCTATTGCCTGACCCAATTTCGACCAAGCTTTTAGCAGTCGGAAAGATGGATTCACATTTGACTCTAGAATACTTTGGTATATAGAAGAGTTCATGGTCGACTCAATGACTGCAAGGTTCCCAGGTCCTGTGGCTGCAAAACAAGCCCAAATCATCACCCCTCTACCGACGTGCTTGACAGTTGGTATGAGGTGTTTGTGGTGATATGCTGTGTTTGGTTTTCCCGAAACGCGGGGCTGTGCATTATGGCCAAACATCTCCACTTTGGTCTCTTTTGAATAATCTTTCTCACGGTAGATGTAACACAGACCTGGATGCTCCAGATCAGCAAACTTCTAAAACGTAATCTTTTATAGAGGTGGTCACACTTGCTGATGGTCAATTAATCAAGGGCATTTGATTACCAGCACCTGTCTGCTACTTAGCATCTTAATTCCCATGGAAACAGCTTCTCAATTTTGGCTTTATTTTTAATAATTATATAATGACACAGTGTAATATGTCATATGTTTTTGTTCATCTGAGGTTGTATTTACCTATTTTTAGACCTGTAGATGATTGATATATAAAACCATAGCATTTAAAGAGGGTTTACTTTATTTTTACACAACTGTATATATATATATATACAGTATATATATATATACTGCATATACAGTATATATATATATATATATATATGTGTGTATATATACATGTGTCATATGTATGTGTATATGTGTGCATGTGTGTGTATATGTATGCATGTACATATTGGTATTGATACAGTATGTCTGTGTATATGTATGGAGGAAACAGAATAGAGGTTAGAAATAAAGAATGAAAAAGTATAAAATCAGGCAAGCAAGATAAAAGAGTAAAAGGGAAAGAAGGTAGAAAAAAATGAGAAAACAAAAATGTCAGTAAGTAAAATGCAAAATAGAGATAGGGCAAACGAAGCTAGCAAAAAGGGAGAACAGAATAGAACAGAAGGAAAAAAACGGTAAGGTAGAAGGCAGAGAACAAAAGAGGGAAAAGAGCTTGCTAAAGCCACTAAACCCAGAGAAGGGACTCTTCCTCTGTAATTGCTCCAGTGTGCCAAAGCTCATTAAACCAGTCTTGTCTGTTGGTGAGCCTGGGGCACTGTGTGCATGCGCAGCCAGCTGGTCCATGAGATGCAGTGTAGAAGGTTCTGCAGCGGCCTTCTCCTCACCATGGTAATTCTTTTTATTGCCAGGATTTTGGGGGCGAGCAGCGTAAGTGGTCTGGTAAGGGAGGGGGCATCTGTCAAGTGTGACACAGTGCTGCCTCTCCCTCCAGAGCTAAAGTGAGAGGGGCTGGAATTGCCCAGCCTCATCTGTAGGCATCCTAAACCTGTCATGGGGGGAGGGGGGCTGTGGAGTCAGAGGGCAATACAGGGTGGGTGGGGGTTACTGTGATAGTAATAATTCAGGGCAGAGGTTCTATGACTGCAATAATAAATGGAAGGGGTGTCAGTGATATTAATAATACAGAGTGATGGTGACAGTGATTGCATATGCCTGCTGGAAACCTGTTTTTGGGGCACAGCAGTTTTACATGTACTTGCAAAATACACCACAAGGGGGCATCAGGGATAACAGCAAACATCTGGACAACTGAATACTTAAAAAAATGTTGTTTGAAGTCCTGGTTCTTGCCTTTAATGAAAGCATCTGACAGAAGGCCCTATTTTTGAATTAGGGTGGGTTTTTTTTTTACATGTGAATGAAATCCCATGTCCGACATGCTCCTTTCATAGAGTACAAACTAAAAAGCTGAAAGTAATTAAAATAAGAGAGGCCTTGTTTAGGTTTCTGGTTAGATCTATCCATACTTGTACAATGGATAATAAAGTATCCTCCCTCCATATGACAACATACAGACCTAACAAACCTCAAATGAGGAGCAACTTTACCTACTTTGCTGAGTAAGGTTTTCAAATTAGTTTTGCATTATCCTGGATTCATGCTTTTGCATCCTATTACATTTAAAAACCCTTACCAGGAATTCTTAATAGTTATGTCATGGAAAAGAAAAAAAAGCCTGAATATAAGACTGAATATTGCTCGATTATAAGACAAGGTTTTTTTCAGAGCAAATGCTCTGAAAAAGACCCCTCGTCTTCTAATTGGGGTCGTCTTATAATCAGACCTCAAATAGGTCTGACTATGAGACTAAGATCCAGATCCCCGCAGAGCTGCAGGGGACCTGGATCCTCCTGTCTTATGCCTCCCAACTTACCAGTGCTTCGGACTCCCCGGTGTGTAGCCGGGGCACCGTGTAGACGTCTACGCGATTCGCCCCGCACCGGTGCGGGGAAATCTTCCAACTGACAGCCGGGGAAGGTCTGCGCGATGGACGCAGACAACCCCCGCTGCTAACCGCACCTCCTTCCAGCTGCAGCAGAAGACGTCTACCTGCTTCCCGGACAGCACACCGGGGAATCAGAAGCACCGGTAAGTTTGGGGGGGGTGTTAAATGGGGGGCATAAGGCATTTCTGTAGGCAGAGTGCTCTATGAAATGCCTTTTAACCCCCTTAATGCCACTCTGCCTCCAGAAATGCCTTTTAACTCTCTATATGCAACTCTGCCTCCTGAAATGCCTTATACCTCCCTGTATGCCACTCTGCCCCATAATATGCCTTTTGGGTGGCCAATTCTTTTAAATATCCCCGCATAATGCACTTGTATGCACACCAAATTAGGGACAGTTGCATCTGATTTGTTGTTTCTGACATTTTCAGGATGTATTCTATATTATCCTCATCCTTTAATAAATTATCATTTAGTCTCCAAGTATTTCTACATCTCATCGTATCCATTTCTTTAGTATACATAATCACAGCATTATGATCCGTACAACATGTTTCTTTTATGTATGACCTACTGTGTTTCCCCAAGTATAAGACGCACCTTTTTTCAAAAAATTTGAAGTCTAAAAACTAGGTGTGTCTTATACAGTGGTTGTAGATTGCCATTACTACTTCCCTGTACCTCCCTGCAGTCACAGTGATAATTGGCCCCGCCCCTTTCTGACTCACTGCCAATTGGCCCCACCCCCTTTCTTATAGCGTCCACATGGTTCAGAAACTCATCTAACAGTAAGTAAAAAATAAATATTTGGGCTGCTGAAAGTTAGGGGAGGTGGGGGTTAATTTAGGGGCAGTTATGGTTGATAGGGTCTTAAGGGTTAATTTAGGGGCAGTTATGGTTGATAGGGTCTTAAGGGTTAATTTAGGGGCAGTTATGGTTAATGGGGTGTTTAGGGTTAATTTAAGGGCAGTTATGGTTGATGGGCTATTAATTTAGGGTCAATTAATGGATGGGAGTGATGAGGATGATGAGTATGAATTTTATGATAAATATCGGGTATTTAGATTTCTTGTCATTTTCCCATCTGTCCAAAACATGTCTATTCTAGCATATGAGTTGTATATTCTAGAGTAATGTGTAAAATCCAAAATTCCCAGATTAAATACATCAAAAAGTCTATTTGCTTTTAAAGTTTTTTGTAAACTTTTGGCTTGTTTAACCAGGACTTTAGGGATTTTGCTCTCCTTGTGTATCTTTTTATCTAGCTCTCTCTACAACCAAATTAAAATCTCCCGCTAAAATTAAAATTCCCTTATTATTTTTTTTTGTGAATCAAAGTTTTTATTCAGTTTTGGTGTAGTTTTTTTCAACAGAGGAGGGAACAAAAACAGGGGCGGGGACATATACACAAGAGGGAGCCCTGACACAGCAGGGCAAGGTGTGGTATACAGGACACAAAAACAAAAGCAAATGAGAAGTAATAACAATACAGTAGACGATGCAAATGAATAACAAGATTGAAAGAAAAAAATATACATAGACCCGTACAGAAAACAAAAACAGTAAATAAATACATGGCATGGCAAACCCCAAAACACCTTCCAGGACCCAGCGGCTACTTTATATGTCAGCCAGACATACCCTCACAGAGGGGTCCTCCACAAAACGGGACCAGTAGAACCACTTCCTCCCATGACGCGCCTCCTGCCCCGTATGCCCAGCCACCAACTACTCAAGAACTCGTACATTCTCCACCCACAATATCCACTCACGGACAGAAGGCGGAGACACCTTATTCCAGTGCAGGGGGATCAAGGCCTTAGCCTCGTCGAGTAAGTGCCTCAGAACAGACTTCTTGTAAGAGGCAATCGAAATAGGAGTATGGTGCAACAAGTAAGACAGAGGTTGGAAGGGAGGCGGGGAATCAGTGAAAAGACCGAGAGTATCATGAATCTCCCTCCAGAAGGGGACAATAAGGGGGCACTCCCACCAAATATGCAGAACCGAGCCCCACGGGTTACCACAGCGCCAACACACATCGGGGTAGTCGGGAAATATGGCATGTAAGTGTGCTGGGGTACGATACCACATCGTAAGGAATTTGTATAAAAGCTCCTGAGTCTTAGCTTTAATGGAACAAACATGAGTCAATTGAAAGATTTTTTCCCATTCTGGCTGGGACAGCGAAACCCCCAAGACACTCTCCCACTTCCCAGCGAAGGCAGGCTGAGGGCCCCCCAGCCCCTGGGCGACAACCCTATATAAAAGAGAAATCCCATGCGCCGGGAGAGAATCCCGTCTGTGCAACCCCTCAAAGGGAGTAACCCTCCCGTATAAGATTGTGTTTTTGCGGGATTGAGTTAACGAAGTTACGCAATTGCAAGTATTGGAGGGAGTGCAGGGCAGAGGAGGCCCCTCGAAACAGATCAGAGAAGGAACAAAGCACACGTCCGCACATATAGGCACTCAACGGCAATGAATCCTCAGGTCGCAGCAACAGAAAAGTCCCGCCACCCAAGCCCGGGGGGAAATCTGGATTATGGCGAACAGGGGTCAAGGGCGAGGGGTAAATTGTCAGATTATGTTTACGGTGCGCAACGTGCAAAACAGCAAGGTAGCCAGTACAAACGGATTACCCCCAGCTGCCCGCCGAGCCGCCCCAGGGACCAACCACAACAGGACACGAAGAGGGACAGTGGCAGTAAAAGCCTGCAGAGCGATCCACAATTTGTGGGACGGATGGTAACTCCATTCCAACGTCCGTAGTAAATGACAAGCAAGATAGTAGGAGTGGAGACACGGTAAACCGAGACCACCCTCAACCTTTGGCCTTTGCAACAAAGAGAGCGCCAACCTCGGAGACTTCCCAGCCCAAATAAAAGAAATAAAGAGCGTTGGAATCGAGGAGAAAAAGGCCCTAGGCACCCGAATAGGCAACACCTGCAACAAATACAACACCCTAGGGAGCACATTCATTTTAAGTGCATTAATCCTCCCAACCCACGAAATATGGAGCGAACTCCACGACCAAATATCCTTCCGGATCGCCTCAAGAAGGGGGGGAAAGTTAAGACCATACAAAAGGGAAACATCAGCAGCCAACCACACACCCAAGTGCCGCATCCGCTGAGAGCACCACCTAAAAGGAAACGCAGAGGACAGGGAGTCCACTGCAGCCTGGGGGAGGGACACATTTAATAACTCAGATTTAGAGAAATTGATCTTCAGATTCGACAGGCGACCATATTTATGAAATTTCTTTATCTACTTATTCTACTCTATTCATTATACGTTTTATAAAGCCAACTGAATTTTTATTTGGTGGATAAATATTTACCAAGGTATAATTCACTTGATCAACACTACAAACTACAATAGATACTCTGGCTTGAGGATCTTATTCATTATATTTTAATAAAGTCTAATTCATCCGAGACGACCCTCCCTTTTTAGTTCCTATTAATGAAGAACTAAAAATTTTGGAATAACCTAGATTTTTCATTTTACTGCTATTGTTTTTATTCCAATGTGTTTCTTGTACAAAGCTTATGTCTGTTTTTTCTTTCTTCAGTAGGTCTCTACAGACTGACTTTTTACGTGGAGAGTTAAATCCCCTAACACTTAATGTCATCCATTTAACCATCCAATTTTCCCATATTCCCTCTTATCCCCTAGTATCCCGTCATCAATATTGAAATCCCCTATCACAAAATGTACACTTTAATGCATGTGATCATTGTGTGAGCCCTTCACATTTTCATGTTGTCTGTTGTATGGAGGTTCTGTCCCCTAAATGCATTTGCCCCGTTCCCTGGCGACTAGCTAAATGCCCCCAGTCAGCTCCAACAATGGCTGTGGTGAACACTTGTGCAGGGGCCTATTTAGACCCCAGAGTGCCTAAGTAAAGCCATTCAATTGATTTCTGTGGGACCACTTTCCTGCCACTGATTGGCTCATTTGTTGTGAGATATGACTGACTGTCCCGTTGATAGATTGTTGCCATCCAAATATAAATCGCTTCGTAAGAATGTCTGTGTAGATTTGATGTCATTAAAGAATAGATTGACAGATCACCTATGGTTTATTGCTAAACGTACTGAAGAGAGCAACTCAAGCTTTGTCTACAGCACCTTTACATGTCTAGGGTACCAAAGGCAGCATCACATGTCTGGCTCTCAAATACAGGCAACCATATTAAGAGTAGGTGAAGAACGAATTCATTATACCCAAGTGCAAATGCTTGAAAAATAGACATTGACAGTAGCTTCAATTTAACAAGAGGAAATAACGCAAAAGCTCCTGCTACAGTTTTCACACACAGGTAAATATATGGTGTCTGGCACACATCTTGTTTGGTTTGTTAATGTGCACAGTGCAAAGTCTCTTCAGTAATGAAAAGACTGCCTGCGACACTCATTAACAAGGCACCCTGTGACTGAGTCACACAGAAACAAAAATCTTAGATTTTAACAGCGTTTTCTAAAATGAGAATATGTGTAAACGCATCACAATCATGCTGGTACCATTTAAATGGAGTCCAGGAGAAATGTATGTAATGTAGAAATACCAAAAATTGTATTAGGCTGGTCAGTAAGAGAAAAGAGTTAACAAAACCACTGTGGTACTCCGCAGAAATGGCCAGAATAGCAAAAAATGGAAAGTTAGCATTTAGTAATTACAAAAAAAGTGAGTAAGATTAGGAAGAAGGAAGCAAAGCAAGTTATAAGAGCTGCCAAAGCACACGGAGAAGAGAGAACTGCCCTGTCAGTAAAAATGGGAAATAAAACATTTTTTTAATGAGAAAAGTAAAGTAAAACAAGGAGTGGTAAGATTAAAAACAAGAGAAGGAAGGTATGTAGAAGAGGATAGAGGTCTAGCTGACTGACTCAATTATTATTTTTGTGCAGTTTTTACAGATAAAAATGAAGAAAAGGGACATCAGTTAAGACCAACGACTAATAAGCATACCTGGAAACTCTCCTTGTTTGACCCGGAGATTGCCAGGTGAAGCACCGGTTCTCCGGTTCTCCAGGTCAAGACCCGAATCCTCCGGGTCGCAGGAGCAGGGTCTTGACACGCTCTGCTCCCTGCCCATTTTCCCTTTAAATGGGGGCCAGCAGGACCTCCCATTGACGTTAGTAGGGACTTCCACCAGTGGCGTCACAACAGGGGTGCGGACCGCACCCGGGTGACACCTTACAGGTGGTGACACCACACCAGGCAGGGAACTCTATACCGGCACCATCCACCAGGGGGCACCGGTATAAAGTAGTTATATGCTGAAAAGAAAGAATGCTGGTTGCCCGTGTATTGGGAAAGGGGGGGCACATGGTGGGTTCCCAGAGGTGGTTGCGGTGCCCGGGGCCTGATATTGGGACAGATTGCTCTGTCCCAATATCAGGTCCCGGGCCTGAGAGGGGGTGACACCATGTGTCATTGCACCGGGTGACACCAACCCTAGCGACGCCGACAGTCCTGGTCGCGCCCCACAAGGGAAGGCTCCTGAGCCCCAGAAATTCCCAGGTATGCTAACAATTAATTTTATACATGTGTGTTTATCGAGGCGGAGGTTCTTCTTCAGTTGTCTAAGGTAAAGACAAAGAAGACTGATGGGATACACTCCAAGTTATCAAACGTGCTTGGTGGTATACTAGCAAAACGGATATATTTAACATAGTAACTAGACTTGCGCATTCGTCTTCGGGCGAACATGAAAACGAGCACGAAGAGGCCGTTTTTTTGTTCGTTCCGAAGACACGCCGAAGAGAATACAGTGCCGGCAAAACGTAGGAGAAGACGAAGACTCCCAACCACGAAGAATCGAACCGCCAAAATTTCAAACAGGAGTGAGCTGATCTCGTCTGTCCAATCAGCTCACTCTTGTGACGTCACGCTAAGGGTCTCGTCCAATGCCTGTGCTGCTGTTTTTTTAATTCTGAAGGCGCCTTTATAAGACCAGAGCTTGCCTGAGAGATCCATTCATTTTTCGCTGTGACTGCTTTGGCAACACTCCTGTGCTGCATCCGAGCGTTACAGAGAGATTGTTCTGTTCTGTGTGAGACTGGTAAGCCTTAGCCTGCCATTTCTCACAGTGTACTTCATCCTCACTTCAGTGCTACTTAATATAATTAATAATAATAATTTGATTAATTTTTTTTTATTTAATTTGTCATCAACTGTAGTGTAAGTGCTGTTGAGTTGACAGTGCACCCAGTGTCTCAGTGGCACTGGGGTGTCCTTGCCCTGGGCTGGCACTAGTGCCTACTGCCTGTCCTGCTTAAATAAATTAAATAGAATTTATAAATAATAATTTAATAGAGTCTATAATTTAATAGTTCATTATAATATTATATATATATATATTTGTCAGTCATATATATATATATATATACTATAGTATACTAGTGTAGAGTGTACTGTAGACATTCATCTACTAGTGTCTAATTTAAAATCAGTAATATTAATTAATATAATTAATAATTGAATTCATTATAAAATTATATATATATTTGTCAGTTATAGTTAGTAATAGTATACTAGTGTAGAGTGTACTGTAGACATTCAAGACATCTACTAGTGTCTAATCTAAAATCAGTAATATCAATAATTCTATAATTCTTTCTTATCTTAATAGTTAATTAAATTAGCTATAAATAAAAGTAATAATATTAATTAATTACTACTAGTGTATAGTTCAGCTAATCTTATTAGTACTGGTGCTGCAGCTCTATAGTTTGTGCTTTGTTTTAGCAACAGCAAGAGACCAAGTCAATTTTTCTTAATTAATAATCTTTCATTTTATTTCATTTGTTTTGCTCACCTCAGTCCATCAGTGAAGTGAACTTGTTGGGCTAGTGAGTGCAGCCGCATAAGTGCTGTGTTTTTTTTTGATCAGCAAGCAGTGACGTTAACTGTTTTGCAAAGATTTTCTCATTTATTTTACATTTTATTTCAATTTTATTAAAAGTACCCTTAGTGTTTTGCTCACCTCAGTCCATCAGTGAAGTGAACTTGTTGGGCTAGTGAGTGCAGCCGCATAAGTGCTGTGTGTTTTTGTTCAGCAAGCAGTGAAGCTAACTGTTTTGCTGTGACATTTTATTTTATTTCTAATTCTTTTCAAGAAAAATTGACTGTGACGAGCTGTACTAAGCAAAGCTTCAAGCTACTAGCTGTAGTACTAAAATAATTCTAATCTTCTTTAATCTTAATCTATAATATATTATAAATAATATATAACAATATAAATTCTAATTCATAATCTATAATATAAGTAATTCTAATTCTAAATTCTAATTCATAATCTATATTCTTCTATCTATAATACATAATATATAAGTAAATTATTTCTAATCTATTAATATTATATAACTTAATATTAATTAATAAATCATACCGAATCTGATTTAACCTCACTTTAGCTTAGTGGGTTTGAGAGCGTCAGCCTAGAGGTAGACTTATAGTAAGGAAATATAGCTTTAGGCTAGCATAGTAGTAGGCTAAGCTCTTAGGCCCGTGTAAATTCAAATTAAAAATAAAATACTGCTAGTTATTAAATAGTTAATAATTTAAATAACTTTAGCACTTTGCCAGATTGCACACAACAGCACAGTGCAGTAGTGCATAGTTTTACTTTTTAAGCAGTAGCACTGAAGAGAACTTCCTCAAATTTTTTTGTCTTTAATTCATTTTTCCTTTTTTTTTTTATTTTTTTTATTTTTTATTTTTTTATAGTTTTTTAAACACTACACTACACTACACACACAACACAAAATTTGAAATGGATCCTCCTTTTGGGACTAAGGAGGGACAAGCTCCATCTACCACCACCACCACCACCACCACCAGCACCACCACCACCAGTTCTAAGATGCAGCCTTTGCGTCAGTCTAGTCGGCCAAGTAGGCCAAGCTCTCGCTTATCATTTGGGGAAGCATTGCTTGAAGGATCATCAAGTAAAGGAAAGGCACCAAAAGCAGGCAGTAGTAGTGCGGCTAGGCCCACAAGCTCTATGGTTTTTTACGGAAAGCCTAAAGCACCAGAAGCACGTTCAAAGTTAAAGGGTAGCACAAGTAGTACCAGCCCAGTGACTAAAAAGAAGTGCCTTTTGCCCCAAGCAGCATCTTCCCCATCCACAAGCAGCATGCAAGGTACCAAGCAGAGCCAAATTAGCAGCAAGACTCAGAGGGGTCCCAAACAAAAGCGATCTCATTCCTTTGTAGGGAAAACCACCACCACCACCCCCACCGCCTCTACCACCACTAGTGCTGCACCTACTGTTCCCACTGGTACCGCCACGCCATGTCCTCCTAGTACCTCTAGCAAGCCACCAAGTCCTTACAACATTTTTGTAAAGACAGTTAGAGAGAGGGCTACACATAGTGGGACTCCACCTAGCGAGGTAGCAGAGGAGCCTGAGACTGAGAGGCCAAGTGCAGAGTCTATTCTTCCTGCTCGCACTACTACTAGTCACGAGTCTCACGACGATATCAGTCTTAGCTCCAGCCTAGCAGGAATTCCATTCGATCTGGCTAATGAAGAGCTAGACTATGAGCCAGAGGAAGTAGAGGAGATGAGTGGTCAGGAATCAGATTCCTCAGGGAGCAGTGTCCAAATGACTAGTGCA
Source organism: Spea hammondii (assembly GCA_029215755.1). NCBI lineage: Eukaryota > Metazoa > Chordata > Amphibia > Anura > Pelobatidae > Spea > Spea hammondii. Next base: position 27,318,728 of record JARDYJ010000006.1, read on the forward strand.
CAATTTTCCCCTGAGCCTCCACCTTCTCCGCTACGATCATCACCACCACCACCACCACCAGCAGCAGCAGCAGCAAAACCTAGCAAATCTAAAGCATTTAGCAGTCCCACTATGGCCAGTACTGTTACCACCAGTCCCACCACCACTAGTTCTGCCTCTGTTCATCCACCCCGAGCAGTAGGAGCAGCACCCAAGGCACACTCCAAGGCTATGCGCGCCCCAATTTGGGAGCACTTTGAAAATGTTGAAGAAGGGCGCTATGGAAAGTGCAAACATTGTGGGAAGCTAATAAGCAGAGGGAAAGTGTCTGGCCATTTTATCAGTGCTAGCATGAAGCATCACCTCAGCACTCAACACAACGCTGTGCTATTGGGGAAAGATGCAGAAGTAAAACTTAGTGCAGGCAGCATAGCTGGTGGCCGTGGAAAAACCCCAACAGCTTCTTCTGAGCCAATAGCAGCAGCAGCAGCAGCAGCAGCTAGTGCTGGCAGCCAGAGACCAAGGCAGGTTGGAGCACTGCATGTCCAGCCCACCCTGGAACAATTTGTGGCATTCCAATCCAAAAGGTCAATGCCCAAACAGCAGGCCAATAAAGTAACGCGACTGATTGGTCAGTTCATTGCTGTTGGAGGGGCATCCTTCTCTATGATCGAAGGGGAGCCTTTCAAACAATTGATGGCGGCTGTGGCTCCACAATATACAGTTCCGTCACGTTCCACTTTCAGCAGGAACATTGTCCCCTCATTGTATCGGTCCTGTGTTGCAGCAGTGAAAGAGGAGCTTTCCAAGGCTGCTGGTCAGTGTGTTCATTTCACTACAGATTTGTGGAGTGCACCTAGCGGCCAGCATGCCTTTCTTTCTTTGACAGCACACTGGTGGCAGCCCGGTGTGTCTAAGGAAGCTGCTGCAGCAGGCTACCGATCTTTCCTTCTCCATGCAGAAGTGATGGATGAAAAGCACACTTCCCAAAATATTCTGCATGCAATGAGGAAAATGTTTAGCCTTTGGGTGGGAGCAGAGGCGGGCACCAATGTTGAAGTTGGTTTTGTGGTAACTGACGGAGGTGCCAATATGGTGAAAGCGCTGCGAGATGGTCATATTGTTGGTGTGCGCTGTGCAGCCCACATCATCCATCTTGTAGTGAAGGCAGCAATGTCAGAAGGAACTAATGTGGCAGCAGTAGTTCTGTCCCACTGCAGAAAGATCGCTGGGCACTTTCACCATAGTGTTAAGGCTAGCCAAATTTTGAGGGAAGAGCAAGAGAGGTCAGGTCTTCCCGTACACTGACTACGCCAGGATGTCAGTACACGGTGGAACTCCACGTTAGACATGCTGGAGAGGATTTTGGAGCAGCAGAGGGCAATCCATAATCTTGCCTCAGAGCACAATATTGGGATTACCTCTCCATTGAATAGGGAGGATTGGACAGTGATCGCCCAGCTAGTGGCAGTCCTTAAACCATTCAGGGATGCCACAGAAAATTTAAGCTCAAACACTGCCAGTCTGGCCCAGGTAATCCCAGTGTTCTCCCATCTAGGCAGCAAGATGGATGTGTTCCTTGGAAACCGTGAGGCTGTTCAAGGTGGCACTCTACATCCTGACGTAGCAGCCATAGCCAGGAAGCTGAAGGATCTGCTAAAAGTACACCTTCGCAAACGAATGGAAGAGAGTCCCGAAATGATGCTAGCGTGCCTTTGCGATCCAAGAATTAAGGGAAAGCTAGCTTTGAAATTTAATGTTCTCAGTAGCTACCGGGAGCAATTGGTCAACAAGGTGCGTGACTGGCAGCGTAAAATGGGAATGCTGTCCGAGGAGGGAGAGGTGCAGGAGGAGGAAGAGATGATGTGGTCTGCTACTCCTAGCAGCAGCATCAGCAGCAGTGCCACAAGCAGCACAACACAGCTGAGTGGAGCAGCTGCATTTTGGGAAGAGGCACTTGGGAGTATAGTTGGACCATCTGACAGAGCTAGCAGCAGAAAGGAGAGTAGTGCTGCTGAAATGGTCAAACTTTACCTCTGTGAAGTTCCTTCTGCGCCTAATGTTGATCCTCTTAGCTACTGGGATGAAAAGAAGAGTGTGTGGCCTGCACTCTCATGGGTTGCGCAGCAGCTACTATCATGTCCGCCAACCACTGTTCAAAGTGAGCGCGTGTTTTCTATGACTGGAAACATACTGAGTCCACAGCGCTCACGCATGGCACCTCATCTGATGGAGCAGATTGCCTTTCTTAAATTCAATCTGCCCAAGTTGGGTTACCCAGCTCTTAGCTTGGAAAGTTAATTTTTTTTCTCTGTAATGTTTAAGGTAGTTTCTCCCCCTGGTTGCACGTGTTTGTGGTGTGGCAACATCTGCTACCTCCGCCGGTGTAGCCAATTTACGCTAGGGCCTAGTGTCTGAGTTCTGGAAGTCCGCTCCCAAACGCCAAGGACTGACAGTCTTCGGATGCTTTGCCCTGGGGTGAAACAGGTGAGCGGGTCGTCAATTGCCCACTCATTCACCTTTTTCCGTTTCCAACGCTGCTGCTGGTGGTGGTGCCAGTATCTTTTGCCAGTTCGCTTCCTGGCTGAAATCATGCCTCAAATGTCCCTAATGGAGAGGGTAGTTTCTCCCCCTGGTTGCACTTGCTGCGGTGTGGCAATGCCTGCTACCTCCGCCGGTGTAGCCAATTTACGCTAGGGCCTTGTGTCTGAGTTCTGGAAGTCCGCTCCCAAACGCCAAGGACTGACAGTGTTTGGATGCTTTGCCCTGGGGTTAAACAGGTGAGTGGGTCGCCAATTGCCCACTCATTCGCATTTCCCAATTCTGCTGCTGCTGCTGGTGGTGCCAGCGTCTCTTCTCTGCCAGTTCGCTTCCTGGCTAGTGTCATGCCTTAAATGTCCCTAATGGAGAGGGTAGTTTCTCCCCCCTGGCTGCATCTGTTTGCGGTGTGGCAACGCCTGCTACCTCCGCCGGTGTAGCCAGCTTACGCTAGGGCCTTGTGTCTGAGTTCTGGAAGTCCGCTCCCAAACGCCAAGGACTGACAGTGTTTGGATGCTTTGCCCTGGGGTTAAACAGGTGAGTGGGTCGCCAATTGCCCACTCATTCGCATTTCCCAATTCTGCTGCTGCTGCTGGTGGTGCCAGCGTCTCTTCAATGCCAGTTCGCTTCCTGGCTAGTGTCATGCCTCAAATGTCCCTAATGGTAAGGGCAGTTTCTCCCCCCTGGTTGCACTTGCTGCGGAGTGGCAACGCCTGCTACCTCCGCCAGTGTAGCCAGCTTACGCTAGGGCCTTGTGTCTGAGTTCTGGAAGTCAGCTCCCAAACGCCAAGGACTGACAGTGTTTGGATGCTTTGCCCTGGGGTGAAACAGGTGAGTGGGTTGCCAATTGCCCACTCATTCGCCTTTCCCAATTCTGCTGCTGCTGCTGGTGGTGCCAGCGTCTCTTCAATGCCAGTTCGCTTCCTGGCTGGTGTCATGCCCAAAATGTCCCTAATGGTGAGGGCAGTTTCTCCCCCCTGGCTGCGTCTGTTTGCGGTGTGGCAACGCCTGCTACCTCCGCCGGAGTGGCCAGCTTACGCTATGGCCTAGTGTCTGAGCTCTGGAAGTCTGCTGCCAAACGTCTAAGACTGACAGTGTTTGGGTGCTTTGCCCTGGGGTGAAACAGGTGAGTGGGTCGCCAATTGCCCACTCATTCGCCTTTCCCATTTTTCACTGCTGCTGCTGGTGGTGGTGGTGCCAGCATCTCTTCCGTGCCAGTTTGCTTCCTGGCTAGAGTCATGCCCAAAATGTCCCTAACGGTAAGGGCAGTTTCTCCCCCCTGGCTGCCTCTGTCTGCGGTGTGGCAACGCCTGCTACCTCCACCGGAGTGGCCAGCTTACGCTAGGGCCTAGTGTCTGAGCTCTGGAAGTCTGCTGCCAAACGTCTAAGACTGACAGTGTTTGGGTGCTTTGCCCTGGGGTGAAACAGGTGAGTGGGTCGCCAATTGCCCACTCATTCGCCTTTCCCAATTCTGCTGCTGCTGCTGGTGGTGCCAGCGTCTCTTCAATGCCAGTTCGCTTCCTGGCTGGTGTCATGCCCAAAATGTCCCTAATGGTGAGGGCAGTTTCTCCCCCCTGGCTGCGTCTGTTTGCGGTGTGGCAACGCCTGCTACCTCCGCCGGAGTGGCCAGCTTACGCTAGGGCCTAGTGTCTGAGCTCTGGAAGTCTGCTGCCAAACGTCTAAGACTGACAGTGTTTGGGTGCTTTGCCCTGGGGTGAAACAGGTGAGTGGGTCGCCAATTGCCCACTCATTCGCCTTTCCCATTTTTCACTGCTGCTGCTGGTGGTGGTGGTGCCAGCATCTCTTCCGTGCCAGTTTGCTTCCTGGCTAGAGTCATGCCCAAAATGTCCCTAACGGTAAGGGCAGTTTCTCCCCCCTGGCTGCCTCTGTCTGCGGTGTGGCAACGCCTGCTACCTCCGCCGGAGTGGCCAGCTTACGCTAGGGCCTAGTGTCTGAGCTCTGGAAGTCTGCTGCCAAACGTCTAAGACTGACAGTGTTTGGGTGCTTTGCCCTGGGGTGAAACAGGTGAGTGGGTCGCCAATTGCCCACTCATTCGCCTTTCCCATTTTTCACTGCTGCTGCTGGTGGTGGTGGTGCCAGCATCTCTTCCGTGCCAGTTTGCTTCCTGGCTAGAGTCATGCCCAAAATGTCCCTAACGGTAAGGGCAGTTTCTCCCCCCTGGCTGCCTCTGTCTGCGGTGTGGCAACGCCTGCTACCTCCGCCGGAGTGGCCAGCTTACGCTAGGGCCTAGTGTCTGAGCTCTGGAAGTCTGCTGCCAAACGTCTAAGACTGACAGTGTTTGGATGCTTTGCCCTGGGGTGAAACAGGTGAGTGGGTCGCCAATTGCCCACTCATTCGCCTTTCCCATTTTTCACTGCTGCTGCTGGTGGTGGTGGTGCCAGCATCTCTTCCGTGCCAGTTTGCTTCCTGGCTAGAGTCATGCCCAAAATGTCCCTAATGGTAAGGGCAGTTTCTCCCCCCTGGCTGCGTCTGTTTGCGGTGTGGCAACGCCTGCTACCTCCGCCGGAGTGGCCAGCTTACGCTAGGGCCTAGTGTCTGAGCTCTGGAAGTCTGCTGCCAAACGTCTAAGACTGACAGTGTTTGGGTGCTTTGCCCTGGGGTGAAACAGGTGAGTGGGTCGCCAATTGCCCACTTATTCGCCTTTCCCATTTTTCAATGCTGCTACTGGTGGTGGTGGTTGTGGTGGTGCCAGCATCTCTTCTGTGCCAGTTCGCTTCCTGGCTAGAGTCATGCCCAAAATGTCCCTAATGGTAAGGGCAGTTTCTCCCCCCTGGCTGCGTCTGTTTGCGGTGTGGCAACGCCTGCTACCTCCGCCGGAATGGCCAGCTTACGCTAGGGCCTTGTGTCTGAGCTCTGGAAGTCCGCTGCCAAACGTCTAGGACTGACAGTGTTTGGATGCTTTGCTCTGGGGTGAAACAGGTGAGTGGGTCGCCAATTGCCCACTCATTCGCCTTTTCCATTTCCTTTTCCATTCCATTTCATTATTTTCCTTCTGATACACAACCAACCAACCAAACATAACACACACAATAACACAAATAACACAGTGACATAATACATAACACATATAACACAGTGACAACACACATAACACACATAACACATACACGTACAATGCACAAATCACAAGGACCTTTCCTCTTGTTATTTGTCCTGGCCTTCACTTCTACACTCACTAGCATTAACTCTATAACTCACACTTCATACTATAACATTTTTCCATCCACATACCTGCCAACAGACCCAACTTTTTCAGGGACAGTCCTGCTTTTTTCCAGTCCTGTCCCATCTAATTTAGCTATCTAGGTATGCAAATACACGTTGGTAGTTATAGCTCGGTAGGTAGCACTAGTATAAACATTAAATAAATATAATAAAGTACTAAATAATAAATCTAACTTTAAAATACATTTAAATAAACCCCTTAATTTTTTAAAACCCATTAAAATTAAAATTAAATTATTATTTAGACATAATACATCTTTAACCAAACCAGTGCACTGCTACTAATCTTAAACATAACCGTACATTAACCTATTTTTTAGTTCTTGTCCAACATTTTTCCATCCGCATACCTGCCAACACACCTAAGATTTTGGTGGACAGTCCTGCTTTTTTCCAGTCCTGTCCAGTAAAAGTTGGGTTGTTGCAAAGTATGCCATTGTGAATAGGTAGCAAATGTTAGGCATGTATTACAAGTGGTCCAAAATCAATTTAAAAATGTAAAATAATCCCTATTCTTTTATTAAGCATCTATGGATGTGTGACTGTGTATGATAAACGGAGGCCAAGTTCCTTGGAGCATTTGTCTCTAGGTCATTTTGTGTACAGTACACCTCAGTACGTGTGTGCAACTCTATTGGTCGTTTCGGCAGGGGGCTGGCCTGCCATCAACGAATGAAGTGCGTTCTGCAATTCACTTGTTGATGCCAGACCAGCCCCCTGCCGAAACGACCAATAGAGTTGCACACACGTTCCTTCACGGCAGCTGCTGCTGCTCCGATGTGTTGTTAACCCCGTATTAACCCCTGCTAGGCAACCGGGAAGGAAAAGAAGATTAAACGAGCACGAAGAATGTCCGCGAATATTCGCCCGAAGAGAAGACAGGCACGGGCGAATATTCGCGGAATACGAAGGTTTTTTTCCCCCCGAAGACGAGCATGAAGACGAACACGAAGAGCCCCCTGGTGCCCAAGTCTAATAGTAACATAGTTCATAAGGTTGAAAAAAGACCAAAGTCCATCAAGTTCAACCTATATAACAAATCATTGTAATCATATAACAAATCATCAAAAAGTACAAAAAGTATCAGGGATTAGAAATTAGTGAATTTTGTGCCCATTCACAAAAAGGGCATTAGGGAGGAGTCTATAGGTCTGTGAGTCTTACATCTGTAGTGGGGGAAATGGAAACTAGGATTGTATAGGATTGCGTATATGGATTTCAGTAAGGCTTTTGACACTGTCTCACATAGAAGACTTGAATCAATAAAGTTCAATCTTTGAGTTTAGATTCCGATATTGTTGAATAGATTAGGCAGTGGCTGAGTGAGAGAAAAGAGAGGGTTGTAGTGAATGGCGTACATTCAGAACAAGGTCTTGTTACCAGTGGGGTACCTCAGGGATCTGTGCTTGGACCCATTTTCTTTAATATTTTTATTAGCGATAATGTAGAAGGTCTTGATGGAAAGGCATGTCTTTTTGCTGACGACACAAATGTTTGTAACAGGGTTGATGTTCCTGGAGGGAAATGGCAAATTATTTAGCTGAGCTGGAAAAATGGGCAGAGCTGTGGCAACTGGCATTTAAATTGGATAAATGCAAAGTAATGCATCTAGGGCATAAAAACCCAAGGGCAAAGTATAGAATTTTTGATACTGTCCTAACCTTTAACGTGTAAAGAAATTATTTAGGGGTAATTATTTCTGAGGATTTAAAGGTAGGTAGACAATGTAGTAGAGCAGCAGGTAATGCTAGCAGAATGCTTGGTTGTATAGCGAGAGGTATTAGCAGTAGAAAGAGGGAAGTGCTCATGCCGTTGTACAGATCACTGGTGAGACCTCACTTGGAGTATTGTGTACAGTACTGGAGACCGTATCTCCAGAAGGATATAGAAATGTTGGAGAAAGTTCAGAGAAGGGCTACTAAAATGGTAAAATGGCAAGCATGGTATAGGCATAAATCTAAACTAGATATAAGATAAATTCAGGGACTAAGGAAAGTATTCAGAAGTTGGGCAGACTATATGGGCCCAATATTTCTTATCTGCTGTCACTTTCTATGTATGTTCTATTATTTATTACATATTTATATCATATTCTGTAGCACGGCACAACCCCTGGGAACGTGGAAAGAAAATAGAAAGTTTTATTATGTTTTTCAATTTATGGTACACAGAATGAGTCTTTATTTTATTTATTTATTCACCACATTTGTGCTTTCCCATAGCCCTGGGTGCAAGGTTTATGAGCCTTGCAAACCATACAAAAGATTACAGTACATTAATAATCGAGGGAGCGCATACTTGTATATAGAGTAAAATTGACCATATTTGTAAAGAGCAGTTCTGGAGCATATTTCGTAGTGTAGATTAAATGACCGACGTTAAGCACATGGCACCAGAATTTCTATTGATAAATATGGTCCTCTATATGTGTGCAGAGGGATTAGGATTATGTTTAATATGGTTCTTTGGCTCTGTCTTCATGATGATTTTCAGTCGGAGTCTGAACTGCTGGATCCACCTCCATGCTGTAATAACATAACATTATTAAATGATTATATATTCACATTATTAATACATTTTCAGGTCACCAAATTGGATCATCCAGAAACACTTGCAAAATGGGTTAAAAGAACAGATAATTACCACATTTAAGGGGGCGATGTTTTATTTTTTATGGTTTAGTGAAGGAAATCACAGAAGCTGCAACTGTCTAGGCAGTAAGAAATGCAGCTATAGTATTCACTTTCAATTTACAGGTTGTTCTCTCTGGTGGTAACAGAGACACACACTTTCCATGCTGCCAAAACTGTCAGGAGTTCCTGCTTTTGCGGTAGAATTGTTGCTGATTTAATTATTATTCAATTACTATTCAATAATTGGAATTCAATTACCTGACCTAGTTTATACATGGTGAATAAGCATACCTGGTAACTCTCCGGGTTTTGCCAGGAGACTCTGGATAAAGGGAGACTTTTCCGAGTCTCCAAGTCATTATCGGGAAACGTTTTAAATTATTGTCTAACATAACCTATTGCTTATTGATACTTGATTAATCGACTAATTATCTAATTAGTGACATCTATAAAACATGTGTTAAGGGCCTCTACTCATAGTTGATAGACTTGTTCTACATACCAAATATAAAGGGTTTTACTAAATCACTAATGGAGCTCCAACCAAAACAGGCTCCAGTAACCGCTGCTTTAAAAGGGGAGTTTATTCGGGCAAGGAGATGGAAATAAATCATCCATTTTACAGTTTATGCTATGTAAGGCACACCTTTAGTCACGCACTTGGTTGCCACACCTTTCTGCTTCAATGACAAACAATATTCTACTGTATTCTTGAAAATGTCAGATGTCTTCATGGATGCGTCACGCATCACATCAGTTTCCACGGTACCAAACTGTTTGTGCTCATGTCAAGGACATAACTACTTCTCCCTTTCAAGTTCAAGCTCTTATGAGCTGTCAGAAATTCCACTGCTCTATATATCAAGGCTATTTATTGTATAAATAATGACTTACATTTTTTTAAGCTCCTGGGAATGGTGGAAGAGGGGGATCTGGATCCCCAGGACTGACTGTTCCTCCTAAAAAGGGACTGTGGGAGGTGTGTATGGTGGGAAAACAGAGTCTTGGTGTCTATACTTGCATATACACCATAAAGTTAAAATAAGGATATCAGAAAATGACATCCTTTGGCCACCCACAATAGGGTTGAGTTGACTATTGCTATTTAGCCAAGCTTTAGAGCAGGTAGCCTACACCTATTCTAGAGATGGTGATGGTACTTGCAGATTTGTGCATGGGATGTTCAGGGCATGGGTGGTGTGTACAGTTTATATGTATACAGCATTTCTATGTCATTAAACATCTGTAACCTTCCCAAGAATGGTTTTATCTTAGATGAGTTATTACTGGGCATGTATGCAATAAAACACCACTTAATTTTAATACATAAAAGCAAAGTTTTTTTAAACCACATTGCTGTTTCTAACTATTTATTACCAAGATGATACATAATGCAGATGCTTTAAATATACTAGATTCCTACACACCTTTCCATGGCCATGTTTATGATGTTTGTGTTTCTTTTGCTTCCCATGATGTCCACCATGAGGGTTGCAGCCAGGTTGCCCGGCTGGGTACTGAGGGGGATAGCCAGGTGTCCCGTGTCCGTGTTGGCCGTGCTGTCCATGGTGGCCGTGCTGTCCATGGTGGCCGTGCTGTCCATGGTGACCGTGCTGTCCAGGTTGGCCTGGAGGAACACATCCTCCTGGGTAGCCACCTGTTGGAGGAGGTGGAGCAGGACCTGGGTATCCTGGGTAGGGATTTGTACCAGGGGGGCATTGCCCAGGATAGGCTCCTGGCTGCGGAGGATATCCTGGCTGTCCATATGGCGTATCTGAAACATAACATAATGAAACAAAGGGCCTGACAAAAAAGCTGTGTTTGCCAAAAGTAGGGACTATCCTTGGATAACATAGTGCTTCAGAAAGGCTCCCTACATTTGTCCTTTCAGTCATTATTAGTTGTTTTATCCACTGTATAGGTAGCCTTTTAAAGTATGTCTTTGTGAGAGATCTTTAATATGTTATACCCTTTCCAGGTACACATCTTACTAACACACAAGTCTCCATCTATTCTCTTCTGATATCCCTGTTCTTTATGACCTCAGCATTAATTTGTATCATTAAAATTATTTTTCTTGCCTCACTCAGTTAAATAAATATCAATAGGTTTCAAAGTCACATAAAAAGTCTTGGTAAAGCCACGTCTCTAACCACCCCTCAAAGCAAGCATGTCCCTCTTGCACCATTTTTAATGTTGGAAGGTATTACTTATCAATTAACCTTACCCTGATACACATTTCAAAATGACTATTCTATTGAATTGTTTTTAACTATTGTAGGCACATTTGCTGACATTTACAGGGAACTGTGAAACTCATCACTAACCATGAATGGAGTTTAAATGTACCAAATAATAATGCCATTAAAGTGTGTAGTCAAGTAAGTATGGTTTTGCCTGCGGACTCTATGTTTTCTAAATTACAATAACAAACTGTATATGTGATATTTATTTTCCCTTTTACGTCAAGATTGACCGTACAAGATACAAAAGCCTGCAAATAGATTTAAATATTGGATGGCAATCTACTATGAAGTGTTTGTCTGTAACTGAGAGCAAGAAGGCAATTAAAGATATCAAAACGATTTCATGTTATACATGTAATATATGGCCACTAAGATTTAGAGGATAAGATGTGGCTGGCTAGGAGTTTAGGCAGACTTTCCAATGTGGCTGGATCATTACGGTGCACTTTTGTGCAGTGAAATTTGGAGGTTACTAGTATATTTTGGGTAGGTGATTTAAACTATAGTGGAATGTGCTCAAGTAGCGCCACACCTCTTCTGCAGGGCAACATGCCCTTCCTTCATCCTGTAATTGAAAATTGCACACCACACCTGCCCTGATCTTTAAACTATATGTGGGGATAACTATAGTGATTACATATAGAGTAGAAATATTTATGAAATGTGATAATGATGGTATGGGGTAGCTCCTAGACAAACTAGTATGGAATAAAAACCCATACGATATAAATAGGGTGAAATCTAGTTTGATATTGTTTATGGAAATGAAAGCAGACAAAGCCCTGATGTTGTCCATTTGTGCAGGAGATGGATAGGCAAGGTCTCCTTGGGAATGAAGAGCATATGGAGTTAATATCACTTACTTTGATTTGGGTTCCACATGATAGAAAGTCTTAAAGATAAAACTGTGAAAGAAAAATAAATCAGTTTCAAGACATGTATGCGTAATTCAGTATAAATACAGACAGAATGAACAAGGGATACAAACCAGAACTCATGAACAATTATCTACTAATTTTATGGAGACGTTTAATTTTTTTGCATGTATGCTGTAAATGAGTAGTCTTTTTTTATTAGGGATTAGTATGGTAAATATTTTTCCCTGTGAAATACAAGCATCAGTTTGGTAAGTTACGCAGCAGTTCCTGGATGGATGGTCCGTGTATGGATTCTCCCAGTTTGTTTCTCTATTGCCTTTCAATGCTCAGGTTTGAACCCAGTAGGGCCCTGTCCTACCACTGGAGCCATAGCTAGGGACAAAGAATTGAAGCACACAAGTTACAGGTAATATTTTAAGGCCATTTCTGATTTTATTTAGCTCTGGGTTTTTTTTTGTTTGTTTGTTTTTTTATATAAAGGAAGCCACAAGGGTTTACTCTTTTTTTTTTTGTAAAGTCCTATGGATATTGATATAATTTTACTCAAAACGTGTATTGGCAATATGTTTATATACTAATTGTATAGCATATTGGAATGCGTTGAAAGTATTTAACAACTCTGTAGGGTTGTTAGTTCCATTGGAAATATTGAACTTAAATATTAATCAACCTTGTGATCCAACAGCCGTCTAGGTGTATCTTTTGTCACTTTTTATACATTCTTAATGAGGTTTGCAAAGTTTATTTTGTTTGGACCAGGCTGAATTCAGAATTTAACAAAATAATTGTTTAAAAAGTAAAAAATGACATATTTTAGAAGGCTGGAGGAAGCAGTTTGACTGTTAAATCACACTTTTAGTTTTTAAATGCATATCGGAATCCATTTGCTGGTTACAAACCATTGCCGGAATTATTTAGTTACTGAAAGTTACTTAGTTGGAAAGTTAGACTTGTCACATTTAACTCCTCCCGCAGTTGCCTTTACTGAAAGCAGGATGTGTATCGCAGTGTGCTTCTTGCCGATACTCATTAGGACTCTCATTGTAGTAAAAGAGAATACCAACGTTTACATGGAATACGTGCGATTGGCTTCTGCCGACATCAAAAGTAGTGCTACTGAACCTGTGTTTAAATACTAATGTTCCAGCTTTCGGTAGGTATAGCCAAGCTAGGATTTAAATGATATAAAAGTCTTAATAACTAAGTAAATGCTCTAATTTTCATGCAGTAATATGCATTGAAGTACAGGCAACATGGACTTCAGCCTGCAATAAAAAAACAACTATTTTGGGAACTAGAATCTTCTTTAGCGTGCCAATCACTAAGATACAGAGAAAAGTGAATGATTTCACAAACAATTTATGCTGTCCAACCTACCCCGTTAATAAGAGTACCCCACTTTTGAGTGAGCGAGCGAGACAGTTACATTTAATGACTGTCAGTGAATAATTACCTCTCCCCTTCACAAAAAAAATTATTGTGATTTCTCCTTCATATAGGTCATGTTCCCTCTGCTTATCTTTAGTTTGACTTTGTGATATCTCTCATACACCTTGTGTATATACAGTAGTTCTTATTCACGGTTCCACCCTTTTGAATGCTCCAAAATACATTACAAAATATCCCTGCTTAATTTTTTTGTACTTTAGTATAATACTTGTACTGTTTCTCCACTTGTTATTCTCTTCAGTTGTCTCCAGCAAAGGAATGCTGAAGTTCTGGTTATGAAGGTTGGGTCTTTATGATGGTTTTAAACTCTATACCTGAATAAAAAGGAAAGGCAGCTCCATTCTGTAAAATTAAATACTATATTCTTTTATGTCGTGCAGCTGGTGACCTGAAAGTATAGTATGTGTTACAGGGTGTGACAAACAGGGAGTCGTGGTAAGTTGCTCTCAGGAAGAAAAAAAAAAAAAGTGACTGGATAAAAATGCTTCTTGCCCGTTAGGCTAGGTTTCCACTTGGGTATATTTTGCAAAAACGCCCATAATAACGCCAATTCAGCCACACAGCGTTTTGTTAGTGAAAAAACACTGCGGCCAGATGTTCTTCAATAGGAAATCGCACAATGCCGTATCCACTTGGCGTTTTTCTGTTTGGCGTTTTTTCAGTCCTCTTTGGCGTTTTTCTGCTTTTTTGGGCTCTGTGGCAGTTTTTCAAAATCGCAGCATGTTGACACTCTGGCGTTTTTTTCCTCCAATAGAAGTCTATGGGAGAGAAAAACGCCATGAAAACGCCATGTGGGTTTTGCCTTGGCGTTTTTTTCCACAGTGACAGACAAGGGGCAGGACCCAGGAAGAGGAAGAGCTGCCATTTTCCCAGTACTGTGGTAAAACATTTATCTGCTTGTACACTGTGTGCTGTCTCTGTGTAATTTATTAGCAGCATGGCACCCAGAATTGTCTTTGATGTGTCCAAGCTTATTCAACTAGTGAGTATCCCTTGCAATTTGCACCATCATTTGGGGCCAATCTTCCTAGAGGAGCAGACATTCGGAATAAAGCATGCCTTACAAACCACAGAAAAGAGACAAAAGGGTCCGCCGGGGCGTGTTTAAGTAGAACTCTACCAAGGAAATGACATCAGGAGGGGGCAGATACTTGCCATTTATCCTAATCCCTTTTAGCTGGGTGAAAATTCTAACTTGCAAAGGCTGGCAAAACTGCCTAAGGTCAAAAATGCAGTGGTAGTTTTTCTTGGCGTTTTTCATCAAGAAAATAACGCAGGAAAAATACCCAAGTGGAAACCTAGCCTTATACAGAACCACAAAACAAGTAAGATTCCAATTTTGCCCATACTTAACAGAGAAGAACCTATTAAGCTAGAAATGTTGTCTGTCTTTGAGGTGTAGCCCCTGAACATCTGCCGAGTTTGCACATCCTTAATATTTACAGGAGAAACCTGGTAGGTTTGGCCTTCCATGACCCATATACACTACTGAAGGGCTGTACTCATTCCCAAGTATGAAATACTCAATCCATAGACAATATGGCAAGGAGCTTGTTTCTTTCTGCCACAATTTATGTATTAATGAATCAATTTAAGGTATGATGTTTCTCATAAATGTATGCTTATAGAAACCTGATCACACAACACAAAAACAGATGAGTTGCTGAAAAACACAGGAGTTGCTGACCCATAAACTATTCACAAAAAGACACTTAGGAAATAGCATTTATTTTTCCGTTGGTTCAATCCTGTCTTAACTACTACCAGCCTAATCCAAACCCTTATCATAAATGTACGCAGGTGTATAAATCGAGACTGATACACACAGTGACTAAAACAGGAACGAAGAACATATCTCCACCCTAATTTTCCCAATATGTCATTAACTAGTAATTGTGTTTGTTTAGTAAAAAAAATCAAATATCAGTGTATCAGCTTTGTGAAGGGTAATTTATGTACTAGCTACTATGTCATGTCCATCACAGTAGGTAATATATGGATTATGCAATAGTGCCGCTTCAGGGAACTTAAAATATACCCTGCATGATAAGAAAGTGAGTAAAGTTCAATACAAACTAGTAAACAGAATATTACAAGGACGGGAGCATTGCATATACATACCACTCGACGTGGAGCAGAGATCCTGTGACTGCAGGATCAGAGTAGATCGCCTATGTTTATAGTGACGGAAAGTGGACAGGCAGGTAACACGGGGTGGGGATAGGCAGCCAAGAAAAGGTGGAGAGAAGGGCTTGGCAATGAATTCCCCAAACATCACACATCACTTTACCCATGCTGACTCTATAAGGCACTCCCTTTTATCTGTATACGTAATAGTATCACTGGTGGTGCAACAAGTAGCAGTTTTTAGGCAAAATTTGCATAATAGTTTGGCAGTCAAGGAAAAGAAGCCCAGTAAAAAAAAACAAAAACACATTGATAGAAGGAAAGGTTATTTTATTAAAGATTGCATATTAATTGCAGCATACTTAGAGTCGACCCTCGCACACTTGCAGTACAGATTGTGCACAGTTCTTTGCCTCTTCCAGCAGTTGAGAAACTTTCTTTTGAGTCTGAGAAAAGAAAAAAAAAGAAAAAAATAAAAATCAACCACAGTGGTATTTTTCAGCTAATATGGAGTAAAATATCCAGTGCAAGTACACTCGAGTGAAGAACTCCCTTTCTGGTACCCTAAAAATATCACCAGTGGTGCCAGTACATTTTAGCTTGTAGCTATATAAAAAGGTAAATTTTTTGTTACCATAAATTAAGTAAAGAAAAGGCGAACGTGTAACAAAGAAAGCTCCTAAAAAGAGAACATTTTAAAGGTCCTTCACAAAACCTAATTGTTTCCCCCACTGTACCTGATTTTTGAACTCGTCATCCTTTATTTCTCGCAGGTTGATCAGGATGTTAAAGTAAGCTCCAAATACACCAGTTTCTAAAGCTTTGGCTGCAACCTTAATATTGAGTAGAAAGAAAGGTATAAGAAAATTAATCACATCGAGCATAAGGATTACCATTTTATGGTGCTACAGAACCAAAGACCATGAAGATGTACCACCTACTAAGGACAATTTTCTTTGAATGTTTTTAAAAAGGTTTTGTCTAGTGCGGTTCTGTAAGTTGTATTAACTGACCTTCTATAGATATAAGTTATGTAATACAAAAAGCTGATAAAAATATAAATATTTGATTGTGGGAATTGTGCTAGTACAAGGTCAGCAGGGCAGACCAAAGTTAAAAGCCATAGTCAAAGACTTAGGGATCTCAAATACATGTGATGTGTTGATTTACATACAAACAAGGAACACATAATAGTGATGAAATAGCATTAGTTAGTCCTGTGTTATATTTCTAACAGATTGCATAATACTAATGATGTACCTGCAAATCAGATATACATGCAGAGTTTCCATGTTTCGACAGATCCAGGAGTGGCTTCCACAAAGTGTTGATCTTCTCAGCCAAACTCAAAGGCACACCTACTGCTTCCTTCAAACCATCTTGCAGGGCATTAAAGCGCCTATGTGATTGTAAAGAATCATTGATACCGTGAATATTATGATTTCCTACAACCTTAAAGTAAGTTTGTTATAAAATCTGACTTGCACCCATATAGGTCTCTGTGGGCCAAGTAAATGTGGGAGTCACCGTGTTACTGGACAATTGTCAGCCTAACCCTTTCTCCCAAACACTGAATGAGATTGGCATTAATTTTCTGTGATGTACAGACAGTGTAACCTAGTCTCACGCCAAAAGAACGCAGTACAACTATTATGAAGTGTGTGACCAAGGGACAATCCCACTGCACGTGTTTGGTACCATAAAAATGAAACCAAGGTAACCAAAGGCTAATTCCATCATTCAGAGAAATGTCAGTAGTACACAAACATTCTTGCACGAAACCATTTAATACAAGTCTATTCACGAAAATATATTTAGTGGGAGGAAACTCACTTTAGTTGCTCTTCTGTAGTTTCTTTTGGAAGCTTCAAAGCTGCCTGAGCAAAACAGACAAAAAGGAATGAGGTGTTTTAGTACAAGCGTAATGGATGGTAAGCTGTATACAATATAATGAGGTGATATACACTGGATGAGCAGAAACAAGTGTGAAGTGAATATTTAAATCAGCGGAAGATCAACGCAGCATTATGATAATGCAGATCAGCCCGTCTGTTTAAAGGCGCGATACTGGACCAAAGTTCCAAATGAGGAGTTCAATGGTTGATATAGTGGTTTCTCACCAACCTAAGTAGTTCTTTATACATAAGGCCTATTGTGAATGAGGATCAAATATGGACAGGAATAGGGTTCACCCACCATGTAGCTTCCAAAAGCATTAGAATCAGCATCAACCATTGACAGGAGTTGTTCCGCTGCTGCATGGAGGGGAGGAATCAGTTCCCGCATGACATCATCCAGCGATTCAAACTGACGTTTCCCATAGGTCATCTGACCGACCATGCAGCCCAGAGCTGCCCCCTGTATGCAGACAGTAACATATCAGTACATGTTCAATACAGTAAAACAAAAAACACAGATCGCCCTACACCAAAAGCGAAGCGTGTCCCATGGTTGCATACAAGCAGAAAGAATAGATTTCTGAAAATCAGATGGATTAACGCACTGAAAGAAAACAGATTTACCCTTAGTGTAAAACTGTTCAAAGTACCCAAGTAACAGAAAGCTAGATAACAAATAAATGGCATAATAAACCCTGCCTAAACACAGGGAACAGATGTAATATTCGGGTGCCAATGTTTCTTACCATGGCAGACACAGCTGCAGACACAGAACCTCCCCCAGGAGTGGCAGAGCGAGCCCCTACACTTTGCACAAACCCCTGCAAAGTCTGTTTAACAAGAACAGCATCAGATAGCTCATCCTGGACCAGGTACCTAAAAGGAAGGATCAGCACACATAAGTATTCTAAGAATAACAAAATAATTTCACATATAACAATCATCTCATTTCATTTTATGTTTTACAAAAATGTTATGGTTAAAAATATAGCTGGGGGTCATAGACAAGGCAGAATATAGACCAATTACAAATTTGAGACATTTTTATATTAACGATGTAAGCAGATGTTACCCACTGTGTCCTTGTCATGTGAGACACTCCAGGTGCACAATTTTGTGACGTGATTATTTTATAATGCTATCTACTATGATAAATCCTTTTACACCATTTAAAGCAAAATATAAAGCACCTTTTAAAACATGTTACAATAAAGGAGTTTTAGGGACACTTCGGGGGGAAAATCAGTAATCAGGGACATAAGTCTCAACCAGAGAGCCATCATATGAAACGGGAGACATCTGGTCACATAAAAGAGAGAGGTAAATTTAAGCAGGTATGCTTGGATGAAAAGGGTTGGCAGGGACAGGCATTAAATGTTGTATCGGTTATGTCGATCTGTGTTTACATTGTACTTAAAGCGCTACTACTGTATGCGTAGTTCCTGCTAATGCCGGTCAGTTCCAGCATATACATCTAGAATCTGGGCTGCTTGTGATTTTAG
Source organism: Spea hammondii (assembly GCA_029215755.1). Taxonomy (NCBI): domain Eukaryota; kingdom Metazoa; phylum Chordata; class Amphibia; order Anura; family Pelobatidae; genus Spea; species Spea hammondii. The sequence continues at coordinate 27,337,224 of JARDYJ010000006.1, forward strand.
TTCTCAGATTAATACATTCATTGTAAGAGGGTTGAGCAATAGATTGCACTTATCCAACAATGAGCAGGATCCAAATTAAAGTGCAATTTAGGTCTATGTGGGGACAGATTCATGTATATGTGTTTTAGCATCTACCAGAGTGCTTACTATTTTTTTATTAAATTAATTATTATTTAATAATTACAGTATCTATCCGCCTAAACATAAGACAATTCCATAGGACAGGAGACTGGAGCTACTGTACATCTGTGCATCAGGAGAGGGTAAGCTGAATCTAGCTAGAATTAGCACAATTTTGGCAACCAAGTACTACATTTACGAAAATAAATCTAAAAGGAAAACAAGCTGAATAGGTGGAAATCCTAGTGATCTACTGCTTGTGATGGTAATCGTGCTAAGACTCATGGTTCCAATACACCATCTTATATTATCCAATTATACATACCAAACCCTAAGATCACATGTGAACTTACTCAATGATCCTTTTTCTTGGTTCAAAAGGAAACAGCGAGTCCAAACCAAGCCTGTTAATTGCCTGCAATTCAATAGCAACATGTCACATTTGTTGCAAGTGACATTGAGAAGAAAACCTTATGACACCCATAGAAGACGTTGGACATATGTGGACATAGACTGGAGATATACAAAAGAGATGCAGTAAAAGAATAATCCCACAGTTTTACAAGGTGGTTGACATTTATTTGGTTACAAAAGGGAAAAAGAAGCTTGGAAAGCTCACACCTTAACATTGGCTGCCACTTAATAAAAAGCAATGCCATGTAATGTAAGAGATGGAAACAGGCCCATATTTAAAGTTTTGGGTCCAAGGCAATATTTGGGCTTTTTTTCTCCTAGCCCTTCCTTCCGACTCAACATTCCCCGCCACCATCTCAATATATTTTCATTCCAGTCACATACTTTCCCTACACCTGTTTTGCATGTTCAAGAAAAACTGCAGCCAGTGTGGTACCCCCAGAAGTGACTCAAGATGAGGTATGGGGTATGCGATATGGGAACATTTTTAGAAGTGACTCTTAATATAATATAACACACAATCACACATACCACTATGTAAGTGCATTAGGAAGCCCTAAGCCAAAAAGACACCCACAGAGTACAGCCTGAAATTGAGAAGCTCCAATTACTTGGGTCTCAATGAATCATATTTAAAAAGGTCAGGAAGGAAACCACAGAAAAAGCCAGCAGAACTGACGTGCAAAACTAACATGAAGAACGCATGGAAGTTATAGCATTAAACCGAATGTCCAAACATCTATCAGACAAAACAGTATAAACAGAAACCTTTATTTATGTCCTGGTCATGGGAGCCGACATAATTATTTTCCTGTGTGGCTAGGCCAATAAACAGATACACAAAGGGATAATGTACAGTCAGGTCCATAAATACAATGGATTTGTGCAGACTTTCAGCTTTAAGGATATTAACTTCCAATTCGGGTCAATGATTTAAGAATTACAGCACTTGTTACATGTAGTCCCTTCCTTTTTAAGGTTTAGAAGTAATCCGACAATTGACTGAGAAGCTGTTTCGTGGCCAGGTGTGGGCTGTTCCCTCAATATTTAAACTCTGAAGTCTATTCCAGCTGTTGCTTTGAGCTCTCAATATGAGATATAAAGTGTTGTCAGTGGAGAGGGACCCAGTCTACCAAATGATGTTCCATCTGCACCCATAACATTATCCAGCAAAATATATAAAATGTCATTGCTTGCTGCAGTTGGGCCTCCTTGCCACCATAGGCCCTAGAAGAAAAGGCTTCTTCCATCCCGTTATTAATCCATGTCCCCTGTGGACTGCATGAGCCCTCTGCAGCCATTACATTTGCATTGCTCTAAAGACAATCCTGTATAAAATAACAGATCTCACCAGTCGAATTTTGTGTTCCTCCTCAAGTATAAAGAGTTTTTCCTCTCGGATATAGAACTCTGCAGTGTCCATAAGAGCTTTGAGTGGGATAAGACCAACAAGCTGGGAGCCAAGTACAGGTAGCTTCAACTCCTTAAACAAGAGATGGCTTGTAAGATACATTTTCAAGATTTTTGGGTTCATTTAATTTAAATGACATTGGGTGGCTGCTCCTCTGGTATACACGAGGTGTATATATACTCACATTATATATTAATTGTATTGAAATATCATTAAATTGCAAAGAATTATACGCAGTGAGTAGTACCATGTAAGATTTGGGTAACTAACATCCTCAATTATACTTCAAGTCTTATCACTCATGTGGATTTCTCCAGAGCATACTATACGCAACACAAAAAATGGACATAAACTTTCAATATAGACCAGTAAAACAGTGTAAACTAAGGTATACAGACTTAACTGATTTATAATGAACAACATTAACACGATTATGTGTAAGGAAAGGCAGGATTGGCTTGACGTACTTTCGCATCTTTGCAAACTTCCTCGTATACCATGTACAGTGAGCTTATCTCATAATCCAAAAGATTTGTTGACACTTGAGCCAAATTTTCCTCTTGAAGAAACCATCCGATAGCTTGGACCTTCTTGAGACGTCCAGACTATGAAACAAGTTGAAAGACGGTTTAAGAGACACAAGGAGAAGACTTGAGAATTGTATCAGAACTAGACTTGAGCATTCATATTCATGTAAACATGAAAACAAACACGAAGGGTGTGTTTTCGTTGTTCAGCCTGAATACAGAAGAAACAAACATGGCGGCGGCAAGACGTACACGAAGACTCACAACACGAAGAATCTTCGTGTTGATCTTTGTTAATATTGCCAACTAATCTCCCTGGTCCCTTCCCCATCTAGACTACTTTATATACGCAGCACTGCAGGGGTTAACGGGAGCAGAAATCCGTAGGTTCGTGCAAGGAGTTAAAGGTCCGAGCGAGCGACTCTACTGGCCGCCTGCAGGGGCCTTCTCTGGCATCAACCAATTGGTTGATGCTTGAGGAGGTCACTGCCAGCGACCAATAGAGTCGCTTGCACAGACCTTTAACTCCTGTTCCCTCTGCAGGCATCAGGTGTTAAAGGTCGGTGTGAGCCACTCTATTGGTTGCCGGCAGGAAGCTCCTCTAGTATCAACCAATAAAGGCGCTCCCTGCCGGCGGCCAATAGAGTCGCTCGCACGGACCTTTAACTCCTGGAGCAGGGAGACCAATGGTGTTCCCAGGCCTAGTTTCGGCACCATGATTTTAAAAAAGTCTCTACGAGCGACTATTGGTCACCAGCAGGGGTCTCGTCTGACATCAACCAATGAAGGGCAGCTGCACTTCATTGGTTGATGCCCGAGGAGCTCTCTGCAAGCAAACAATAGAGTCGCTCGTATGGACCTTTAACTCCTGCAACCTCTGAAGGCCAAGTTCCGCCGTCAGGAGTTAAAGGTCTCTATTAACTCTATTGGTCGCTCGTACGGACCATTAACCCCTGGAGCAGGGAGACCCCCAGGCGGAATTTCGCAGGGAGGAGTTAAAGGTCCGTACGATCAACTCAATTGGTCGCTGGCAGGGAGCGCCTCTGCCATAGGAGCTCCCTGCCTGCGACCAGTAGGGTCGCTCGTACAGACCTTTAACTCTTGGAGCGGGGAGACCAGCGAGTTTAGGCACCAGGATTTTAAAAGTCTGTGCAAGCAACTATTGGTCACCAGCACGGGGCTCATCTCACATCAACCAATGAAGAGCAGCTGCACTTCATTGGTTGATGGCAGAAGAGGACCCTGCCGGCGACCAATAGAGTAGCTCATACTGACCTTTAAACTCTTGGTGCCAAAACTGCTGGGTACTGCGTTAACCCTGTAATAGAAAAATAAAAACAAACACGAAGAATGTACACGAATATTCACCCAAACCGAACACTGCAACTGGCAAATATTTGTGGAATACAAGGATTTTTTTCCCCCCACGAAGACGAACACAAAGTTTGCCAGCGCCCAAGACGAAGCAGAACCATGCCATGGAGACAAAAACATTGGTTAGGTAAATTAATTTAAAAAGGACAAATGGTGTCAATTTGTGGTGCATTATTTTTGGCTGGCCTCTAGGCTCCATGCTTTCCCAGATTCTCCTAACACTTACTGCCTCCTTTCCATCATCTGTTTAGGGTCTCTGCTTATCTCATTGCTGTTCAGGTATCTCCTACAATTCAACTGTTCCTGACCAGGCCTACACTTGCCATAGTGCACATGGTTGGTCACTTTTCTTTCTTTTCATCACTCTAGTCATTGTTTTCCTCTCACCTGTCCTTTTCCACGCCCCCCTTCACGAATATTCAAGGCAATCCGATGGGCAAGTTCCTTGGTGCTCAAAAGGTTAACATTATAAGCTATCAGAAACTTCCGAGCTCCACTCACAGTTGCTCCCCAACTGGGAACAAAGATTGGCTTCCCATAATCTGGAGCCCACTCTGGATTCTGCAGCTGGGGAGGAAGGGAAAAGATGATAGTTAGCCATGCACCAGATCCCTATAGTAGTAGTTTTTAATAGATAGTGAATGACACAGACACAGATATATTTACACCATAAGGTGTAGTAATACATGACAATTGGAGTATGTCAATGGCACTGTGATCTACATGCATACGACAATGCATTGTGTGCAGTTTATAAAAGGCCTTTACAGAGACTATGCCACATTTTGCATTTTCATAAATATTTATCCTATATAGAGACAGGTTGCATAATCAGAGTATATATGAATACCTTGGTTGGCAGAGCTTCATACTCTCCCGCCCTCACTGCTGGAAGGGATCTGCGATTCTCACTCCGAGCAGCCTCTCCATATAAGTACACTAAAATAAAACGCATGACCACAGAACATAAGCACTGCCCACTTCCTAACTTCATAAGATAAACGGATATTTTCTACAGTTTCCATAATTTTCAGAATCTCAACAGACCTGGAACATGCAGCTCTTCGACCAGTCTCTCAGCAAAGCGATTAGCGCAGGTTACACACTCCTCCATTGTCACATTCCGCACAGGAATAAAGGGGCAGACATCTAAAGCCCCCATGCGAGGATGTTCACCTGTGCCAAAATGGAGGGTATGTGGGATGAAAACAGGACAGCAGACACTGCAGTGTATCTGCAGCACGTAGTGCAGATTGTTTTTTAATTTATAATATATATATATATTTTATTTTATTTTTTTACCTTCCTAACCTACATGTCCCAATTCCCTCTAGCCACCTGCCAAACTACCCTAACACTATATATACACTAAAATATATTTTTCTCCTTCCCTAAAAAAGCCAAACCCTCTACACTGGCAGGTTTAATTAGAATGGAGATGAAGGGTGATTTTGTATACAGTAAAAGCACAGAAAAATATGGAGGAGAGAGGCAGAGCATCTGGTCTAACAGTCACATGACTCTACTGGCCGCTGATTGGTCCCCTGAGGCATGTTTCAAAATATTATTTGTGGGTTTTTTTTATAGTAAACAGTTATATACAAAAATATATGGTGTAGAGATATACCGTAATATGTACTATATCTAAAAACCTTACAGGAGAGTACTGGAATCAGGTTGCTTATTTTACAGCTGGCACATTCTTCATTTTGCAGGCCAGTATTGAAAGTAATCCTTAGTGCAATCCTGCTCTTGTCAAACTGACTCACAGCATGTAGAATTCAGTGTCATGTTTTAAACATGTGAAAAATTCTACTTGGCAAGCAGGCACTCAATTGACCTCTTACTGTCATCAGATTTTTTAAACAATGGGCAAATATGATTGCAGCTCCATGCATGGTCACAAAATGCATCTATATCAGTAGTTCCCTGTTCAGTAATCAAGGAGTCCAACAGAACAGGTTTTCCAGATATCCTAACGAACACTGGGCTGTGCTCTTATTAACACTGATGGATCTTCAAAAACTCTGTACTAATTGCACATGATGATGAGCAGAGATCCTAAAAATCAGAATTAATAGGCCAGTAACTGGGAAACAAGATACAACAATTGATTTTATTTTGACAGTGAGTTGGATTTGATTGTACCGGCTAGTGTATCAGTACTGTTGTAGTAATCTACATGTAACAAGATTAATAAATGCACTTTACTTGCCATTATTCTCTTTTTCCTGGCTATTCCGAAATGGCAGCTTTACATACAAGATTTTCAAGCCTAACGTTGCCATGGATAGCAAGGGAATAGAGTTTTGTGCTAGTTTTACTGCAATTAGCCATGGCCTGCAATTTGCTAGCCATCCCCTGCAGTTGCATAGCCCCCTTACCCCAGCAGAGCACAGTTTATAGCATGCATCCTTCCACAGAGATAAACCCATCCAGAAGGAATGAAAAAACAGACATAAAATATTGTTTCCCTCGTACACAAGAATGGCCACATTGGGCTTATAGAAAGGAAACTGTAGTTTGGCCATTAAAGTTACTGGCCAAATATATTCAGCTTTACCTTTATGCTTTTGCATATCAATTGTCTTGAAAGCCACACGTGCTGCATTCAGAGCACCTTCAACTACCGCGTCTGGGCTGCCCACAAAGGTAAACACTGTGCGGTTTGTAGAAGCTCCAGGGTCCACATCCAACAAGCGGCATCCTGCGGTCTGAGAGATGGCTGCAGCCAGTGCATCAATAACCTGCAGGATTCAGTAAGCTTTTACCATCACCGTGTCACTGCTTTCCCATCAGTGAAATGTATTCATCAACATTAAAGTGACCGAGTCACCGAAAATCACCAAAAATCACACCCCGGCACCTGCAGTAGCTACTTCTGTCTACTCCTAAACACAGGCTTGAGGCACTTGACCTTAGTATCGTCAACTTCGGCCCCATTCCCCAAATAAGACACATAGACAATGTATGTAATTAAAATTGCTTTATTGTTCGATTTTGGATAAATTTGGCCACGGTCAAAATCCCGGTATTATCCCCAACCGTGACACTCATTATCATATTTATTAAACGTTATAAACCACAAATTCTTGGCTACAAGCCAACCATATAACACCGTATATCTATAGGGCTGGTAAGGGCGTAACAAACCACGTCACCTGTAGAGGCTGCCGGCGTCCAAAGCCCAGCAACCACACGTCACCCAACGTATCACCTGAGCAAGGCGCCCAGGGAGTGTTCTGCACTTCCGCCCTGAGGCATGTGCACCACGAGTACAACCATACCTTAGATAGTTGTCTCAAGCACCGAACCAGCCAACCACATATTAACAATGACCAAAATGTAAACACCAACCGCCACACAAGACGATATAACAAAAGAAAAAGAGGGAAGGGAGGGTGGGAATTTCGCCTACTTAAAAAACCTACAAGCTCATCTGTGAGCAGGTTCCCAAATTTATTTAGTTGATGACACCCAGTGCCCTCCCCTTCTTCCTGTTCCTGAACATTCAGAGTGTGGGGGCAAAAGTTCACACAGGGGCCAAGCAGTCACAGAGGATGTATGTATCTAACCAATATTTTAACCCCTTGTTAGGTCATGGGGTGCTCCTCGTTCCTTCCCCGGTCATGGTGCCCCTACACCTATTTCTTGCTCCGGGGCTGGTCTATATTAGAGATGGCTATACGTTTTCGCTCAAACAGCGCCCTGCACTAAAAAGCTTGCAATATGTCATATAGATAACCCCCCTTTCTACCAGGATTCTACCCAAAGCTACATCAGCATTAATGGTTAAGATGTTAAAACATCAATAAGGACAAAGCACTTCACAGTAGGAGGGTTTGTTGAACTAACAATTCAGCTAGGGGAGTTGTGAAACTTTTTTCACACCAATTCCACATTAAGTTGGCCAATTCAAAACAGGTTTCTAGCAAATACAGCTAGATTAGCCCTTTCTAATAGTTGATCCAGCACAATAACATTATTCATCTTCCCTATAAACCACTGTTTAGCGAATCAATCACTCTGCAAGGGCCTTTTGTGATTGGATAGAATTGATAAAATAATGTATCTTTAGCCATTTACAAGACCTGAAGGGTGTCATGGTATTGGGTCAGGTTGTTTCTATTTAGTGTTTTACCGCCTATATACTTAAAATCCCAATCTAACCTCAGGCCTCTTGGCAGATTTCATATATATATTAAACAGGGTAAAAGTGCGTTCCATTTTATGGTTTTTCCCCCTTTAGCTCATACATTTCTGTTGCTAATCACTCATAAATTACCATAGCATCTAAAATATTGAACATCAGTTTCCTCTCACCTCTTTGTTCTTCCCCTCTGAGAAATTTGGTACACATTCCACCAATTTGGACATTTTGGCCTAAACTGTGACCGACCCTCTCCGCCACCAGCACCTGTCTGTCGGGTTTCACATTCAGCAGCTGCCTTTGGAGAGCCTTTTAAAAGATTTCCTAATTCCAGGAGTTACAAATTAACTGATTATGTTAGGACACAAAGCATTCTGTAATGGGCGACCATGCAGTTGGGGGCTGGAGACGGTGGCGGTTCTCAATATTGCTTCAGGGAAGATTAGTGGTTTTTTTTATTAAAGAAGTGGACAGACAGGAGTATTATCTAGAGGTGGGGGTGGTTGTCTGTTATGTTTCTTTGTAATGTTTAACAAGTTGTTGTGCAAACACCAGAAAGCAAATAAGAGCTAAAAATTAATCGAGCACAGGGGGAAGAAAATAAATGACGCCGTATCCTTGTGGTATTTTATTAAAAATCTTTGTCTACACATGCCATGAAGAAACAAAAACCCACAGACATTGTTCATATACTGAACATTCATGCACTTTTTGAATTTACTTGAATTTCAGCATACTTTTCATAAACTTCACCCTAAATAGAGACTACCATTAAAGCAATAATTTTTGCAACCAATCAAAGCAAATAAAAAGCTCTGATCTATACAGAACATTTTCTCGCTTCCATAGACAAAACTAAAGGAAGGTTTCAGAGGTTTTTGTGGCAAATCCAAACACACACCAAAACCAACAAGCTCTGGAGCTGCTCCAGAAGGACCTCACACAGAAGCAAGACAGAAATGGCATATTCTTTTCGCATTACTTCTCTCACAGTAAGGTGGGTGTCAGCATTGAGCACCGTTATACACAGGGGAGAGTCCAGGCTGCCAATAGACACCCTGAGTGTAGAAGCAAGGATAATTCCCTGCCGCTGTTCTAAAACACCTATGGCAAGAAGCCTATAAGGACGTACTGGTAGGCCCTGACTTTGTTGCAGCGGCAGGGAATTCTCCTCTTACTATTGGAGCCTTTATTGTTATTGGCTTCTGGCAGCCTGAGCCCCTGCCCTTATACAGGCTGAGTCCCTGTTTATGCTTACAGAGGCTGAGTCCCTGTTTTTGCTGGCAGAACCCTGGAGTGTGCCTTTATTATAGTGCCTGCTTTTCTTACTGGTGTTATTATGTCCCAGGACAGCGCCCCTAGCCAGGATGCCTTTATGGCATGGCTGGAATCTAAATTCTCCTCCTCGGTCGAATCTTTCATCTCTAAGATGTCGGCCTCTATGCCCCAGCCGACCCAGCCTCAGCCCCCAGCCCCTGTGGCCCCTACCGATATTCCATCGGATTCGGACTCTGGGAAGTCTGAGGAGGATGCTAGAAGCTCCAAACGCCCCTGGAAGGGCAACAGTGCCTCTGTGGGCAAGGGGAAGGCTCTTGCCAAATGCCCTAAAACTTCCGCTACCACTCAACTCTCTGGGCGCTACCCAGCTGCAGATGAGGAGTCTCTCCAACTCCCTCTTTCTATTCTGGATGAATGGCAGGCAGACGGTTCAGATAACTCTGAGGCATCTATCAACCTGCCCTCGTCCAGGACTATGGACTCACGTTACATCCGTGAGTGTCTGGTGGATGAGCTCCCCCACGCTGAACCCCATCATTCCGAGGGCCCCTCTGTCACCCCCATTCTGCCTCTGAAGTGCGCAATAAGCTCCGGGCAGAGTGTCCTCGCCCTTGTATCCCTGACAAAGTGGTGCTCACTCCGGCATTCGACCCTAGAAAGGGCCTGGAGCAAGGCCTTAAATCTGCCCAGGATAAGCTCCTGGATTTGGTGGGTCCTGTAACCCAGATTCTATCTCTGGCCAACAGAGCGTTCCTCCAGGCTTCTCCCCTGGACCCCAAACTTATCCGGGATTGGGCCCTCCGGACAGTTTGCCTCCTGGGCAACGCCAACGTCGCTATCGCCACAGAGCGGCGTAAGGCGGCTCTTCTGCGCATGGACTCTCGTCTGGCGGAACTGGGCTCCAAAGATTTAGGAGCAGCTGCCAACGGATTGCTTTTTGGAGACGCCTTTGTGAAGGAACTTAATCGTCACGTCTCCCTCATGACCTCGTGGAACAAAGCCAAGCTCTCCATGAGGAAAGTATTCCAGGCTGGACCTCGTTTTTCTGCCAGGGCTGGACGACTGCGGGGCCGGGTCGCCAGCTGCTATTCGTACCAAGGCTCCAGAAATTTTCAAAAACACAAGGAAAGAAAACACACACCACTAGTGTAAATGAATAAGTAATACTTTCCCTAATTAGGCAGCAGCACTCAAACGCTTAATAATCTATACAACTCTTCCAAAGGGGAAAAAAGAGATTTTTGACAAAAAATAGTGTGACTCTGTATGCAAATGAGGCTTAGCAGTATTGCAAGTAAGTAGTGCACTCACATTTCCAAGGACATAAATGCGCTCATCATAAAATATTCTTTAATTCTTTGTATCTAAAAAATATAAAAACACAGCAGCAATGGCACAGTATCACTCGGTCATGTGGATAAGGTAAAATATTGCACTTACAACAGACTAAATGTACAAAAGCGTGTACAAGGTAATCAGCTTTTAAACCAGGCACAGGAAAGTCCACCGTCTAGCAGCAGGAACTTCCCAATATATCCCTCTCTCTCAACGCGTTTCACCGGACAACTGGCTTCATCAGGAGATGAATCAGGATTTTCTTTTGCAGCTTGCCCGAAGATCTAACATAGACCACCTTCCTTATGACTCAACAAATCCAGAGTGGTTCCAGAAATTTTCAGCAAGCCCAGCCATTCTACTGAGGTTCCTTCCACCAGCGGTCTTTCCCATTGAGAGGAGGAAGCAGGGGCAGAGGTTCCACCGGTTTCCCCAGAGGACGCTCCGGCTTTGGATGTTTCCTGTCTCTCTTTTCCCTCCACAGGTGGCTGGCAGGATCTCCCGCACGCTACGTGGTTATCAGATAGACTCTCCAGTGCCTCAAGGCTCAACACCTCCGCTCACTCCCCTCTTACGACCAGCCGCTCCATCTCACGCAGGAGGTTCGTCAGGAGTTAGGTTGGTGGCCTGGAACGGCCGTGCCATCTTCGGTTCTCAACCAGACTTCGTCCTGGAATTCTACGCCAGCTTGCTGGGCTGGGGCGCAGCCTCTCTCACCGACGCGACGGGTGGCCGATGGTCGCTGGAGGAACGCTCCCTACACAGTCTAGCGAAGGACCAGTCGGATTGCTGTCTACTCCTCCGTATGGACAACGTCTCGGCGGTGAGGTACATCAACCGTCTAAGGGGCACTCGATCCAAACTCCTCACGGAGCTGACGAAGGACATCTTCGATTTTTGTCTGGCTCGCAACATCACCTGTTAGCGGACTGGTTCTCGAGGCACTGGAGGGATGCGAGCGATTGGAGGCTTCACCCGTGGGTCTTTCAGGACATCCTTCACCTCAGAGGGCCTCTTCATTTGGACCTCTTTGCGTCTCGGACGAACTGCCAGCTGACTGCTTTCTTCAGTTGGCTCCCGGACCCGGAGGCTCTGACGACAGACGCCTTCACCCAGATCTGGCCGGTGTCCGGCGCCTATGCTTTTCCTCCCTTCGCGCTCATCCCGAGGGTCATCCATTATTTTCGGCGAGCCGGGGGCTCCTTGGTCCTAGTGACCCCACTTTGGCACGTGCAGCCCTGGTTCCCTGCTCTGCTGGAGATGTCGATTCTGGATCCATTGGCCCTTCCAGTCTCTTCTTGCGCGTCCGGAGGGTCAAGCTCATCCACTCCTCCTGGAGGGGCGGCTGACTCTGGTGCTTTGGACGATCTTGGGGAACCCCGACCTAGCACGGGTTTATCGGAGGTCGCTCAGTCCCTGCTCAGGGAGTCTTGGGCTCCGGGCACCCGGAAGTCTTACCGGTCAGCTTGGGGACGATGGGCTTCTTGGTGTTTGGGACAACAGATGGATCCCCAATCGGGTAAGTCGTATCGGACCATCAACCTTTTCCGTTCGGCTATTTCCGTTGGCCATGCGGGTTTCTCGGGTCAGCCTGTGGGGAAGGCCGCCCTGGTGTGCCGTTTGCTGCGGGGCATTCGGTTGTCCAGGCCTCCGGCCCCTCGATATGACTCCCTATGGGATGTGGCGGTGGTTCTGGACTTCCTTCGGTCCTGGCCAGATAACGATTCTCTCGTTACGTCAGTTGTCGGCTAAGTTTACCTTGCTCCTGTGTCTTTTGTCATTTCGCAGGGTTTCGGATGTCCGGGCTTTCGACGCCTCGGCTGTCTCCACTTCTCCATTCATAGGAGAACCAAGTCTCTGTCCACCTCCGTCTCTTATCCTTACCTGTCGGATGATCCTAAGCTTTGCTTTGCCAGATGTGTGCGTACTTACCTGGCTCGCACGTCGGCGGTTCGGCCTCCTTCCGCTACTCAGTTGCTTATTTCTTATGTTAAGCCATTTTGGGCGGTGTCAACCCCCACTTTGGCCAGGTGGGTTCACTGGCTCCTTTCTCTAGCTGGCTTTGCAGCTTCCTTCGGGGCCCACTCTGTCAGGGGTGCGGCGGCCTTGGGTGCCCTGCGAGTCGGTGGGGCCCTGAGCGATATTCTGCAGGCTGCGCACTGGTCTCGTGCCTCCACTTTTCGCACCTTTTACTTTCCCCTTTGTCCTCAGCGATTTCTGCATTGGTGTCTAGCGTTAAAACTGCAAAATAGGAAGCCTCCTGTCTTGCCTTAAAATTGGAAATTATTCTAGCCTTGGTGCCCGAATAATTATAATTTTACTAAAGACAGGAGGCGAGTATTTTCCCTTCCTTCCCTCCCTTTTCAGCGTCTAGCTCCTTGGGTGAGTACTTATGCTTGTTGGATTTACTCTTTTTCCATGTCTGAGATGTTGATTTGTTTTCTGTCACGACTGCCTATGTATTGTATTTTGTCATCCCCTTTCCTATACTGGGATGTGGTCCTGTTACGTTCTCTTTTCTTTTCAGCTTGAATGCCTCTACTTGAGATTGCGGTGGTACTCTTGCTGGTCGCGGTGCTTTGGCACTGGCCTGTGAGGACGTTCATCCTAGTTCCAGTTTCTTGTTTGGAGTTCCGGTTCGGTTCCCGGTTTCCTGTCGCCATCTGTTGGCTGATGTTCTTCGGCTCCGGTTCCAGTTTTCCCGTTTGGTGTTCCGGTTCGGATGTGGTTCCTGTGGCCGGATGTTGGCTGCTGTTCTTCGGCTCCGGTTCTCAACGGTCGAAAGAGGAAGAGGAGGGATTGGCTAGGGTTTATATACCTTCTGTTATTGGTTGTTTTCTCTTTATTCGTTAACTCTTTCTTTGCTGCTGTTGGCGAGTAGTAAAGGAAGATATGCAAAATACTCGCCTCCTGTCTTTATTAAAATTATAATTATTCAGGCACCAAGGCTAGAATAATTTCCAATTATAAGATGTTGCTGAACATAAATTTGATCGTTGTTCGGCTTTGGCATTTACAGCGTAGAAGAAAATGTAAGCCATATTGAAAAAAATTGGTTTTTTCTATTTAAGTATAGTTTTTTATTTTTGTTCACTAATAATTATTATATTTTTTGTACCGTATTTGCTCGATTATAAGAGGACCCTGATTATAAGATGACCCCCCAAAAATAAATAAATCTGAATATCAATTTAGGAAAACAAGAGAAAGCCTAAATATATGCACCTAAAGAAACCCCTATGGATGTACTGGTACGTCCTGACCTTCTTGACAGCCTGCACTCCCCCTGTCAGCAGAAGCCAGCATCGCTGGCTGATCTCATGTAAAAGCTTCCGGCTTGGTGGCCAATCTACCTAAGGTTGCTTGGGTTCGAGGCATACATCATTTGAGAAAACAAGGGAAAATAAACATTGATACCATCTGTATAAATATGTCTGCATATGAAATTATGCCCAACAAAAGTATAAAGGACACATCATAAACATGTACAATGCCAGTAAAGTTTAAAAATAACATTTGCTTCTTTTGAAGACGCCAGTTAATTTTTTTTACCGGTTCACCAATCATTTCTGACTGTACGTTACAAGTTACAAGCTATTCTTTTAGCGACTGTCTGCTTACAGATGGTGATTTGATCGCCAGTTGCTCACTGTTTCTGTTTAGAAGGGTCTCACTGGGATTTTTTGGCTGCATACAATGTACTTCAGAACCTTCGCATAAAAGCTGAAGAAATACCGGTATGTTTGTTTTTTGGAAAATCACCCCTCTGGTTAACACACGTGCACATGGGCACATTCACATAAATCTTTACATACACTGATATCAACATTGATATACATTCAAACAGCTACACTGATACTCATGTGCTGTCCTGTAGTGTTACCCATACACCTCAACTGTATGATATACACTGATATTCATGAGCTGTCCTGTACTGTTACCCACCGGGAGGGCTGCTCTGTACTGTTTCAAAAAATAAAAAATGTATATGGGGCTTTGATCCCATTACTAATCTATTCCTCATTGGTTTCAATCAACAATAAAATGAATGAAAAGTTGCTGTACTTGTGTAAGTGGGACCACGTTATCCACTGGGTGCCCTTCTATAATTCATTTTCTTGGAACCTGCATTTGCACAGGAATATAGCAAGCAGGATCATAATGCAACGTGTGTGTGTCTATTAATACTAGATTTGCATGTAACGTTTTTGTTTTTTTGTATAGTTATAGCATAGGAACAGTAAGAAATTTAATATTTAATTCTAATTTGATTGCCTTATTGGTCCTTGAGTTAATCATGGCATGACTCCCCCTTAATATTTTTTACTTGATACTTTGTTCTGCCCTAACTGCTAAACTTACATGGTCCTCCAGCAAAGGTCATAGACATATGTTCTCAAGACGTGCATGTGAAATCTAGCAGGTGCTTGCAGTACAGGTGTTTTGGACAAACAGTGTCACTTTTCAACAAATTTTGTTGATACCAAACATAAGTGAACAATATCCTTCAGGGTTGGAAATAATACACTGTCCAGTTACAAACATTACTGGTTGCAGTAAAGAACTACAAAACAAACAGCCAAACATCATGAAAACTACATGAATGTTCTGGGCTTCCAGAAGCCTATGAGCTATTTCTAACATACATCATGGAATAATTTCATTCATAATATACACCAATCAGCCATAACATTATGACCACTGACAGGAGAAGTGAGTAACACTGATGATCATGTTATTATCTCAGCGGGTGAGATATGTTAGGCAGCAAGTGAACCTTTCGTCCTCAAAGTTGATGTTTCAGAAGCAGGAAAATGTTTAAGGATCTGAGCGACTTTGACAAGGGCCAAATTGTTATGGCTAGACGACTGGGTCAGAGTATCTGCAAAACTGCAGCTTTTGTGGGGTTTTCCTGGCCTGCAGTGGTCAGCACTTATTAAAAGTTGTCCAAGGAAGACTGTGGAGGCAGTGTGATTCTTTCAGCAATGGTTTTCTGGTAAACCCTGGGTCCTGCCATTCACGTGGATGTTACTTTGACACGTACCACCTACCTTAGCATTGCTGCCCACCCTTTCATGGACATTGTATTCCCTGATGGCATTGGCCTCTTTCAGCAGGATAATGCGCCCAGCCACAAAGCAAAAATGGTTCAAGAATGGTTTGAGGAACACAAGGAGGTCAAGGTGTAGCCTCTAAAATTCCCCAGATCTGTGGGCTGTGCTGGACAAATAGGTCCGATACATGGATGCCCCACCTCGCAACTTACAGGACTTAAAGGATCTGCTGCTAACGTCTGGGTCCCAGATATCACAGCACACCTTCAGAGGTCTAGTGGAGTCCAGGCCTCGATGGGTCAGGGCTGTTTTGGACACAAAGGCAGGTGGTCATAACGTTAGGGCTGATCAGTGTATCTCTTTAATGTCAGTCCATTCCAGCACATTTAAAGACTTGACATAACTCCAGAATCCCTAACACAATGTTTCACAACCTGTGGTATATTTACCCCATAGGGCAGAGGTCACTTCAAGACCAATTAGATCCAATGTCACAGTACGTTAAAGGGTACTTTGAATTGGATAGAATGGCTGGGGGATTGTGTTCGAAAAATGGCACTTTATCAAATATCTTTATCATATCACCCATCCTTCACAGTGTACACTACTATGTAACACGAAACTAGACACAGAGAGAACCAGTGTTTCTAAAATGTTTATTTTTTCATTTTCAAAAATGTTAATTTTCTCCAGATAAAAATGAGTCCTTTAAAACTCATAAATCAAAGCAGCAAAAATAAGGGCCCCAAACTGACCCTGAGGACTGGATTAGAAAGAAATATGAAACGTACCTATATTCAATTACATTAAAAATTGAACAGGCTGCATCTGGGCTCAGGAAATGGCATATTGTGGGGGAAAATGTGGCAGAAGAGTTAGTGAAGACGTGAGCTATAACGAGGTAGTAAGGTGTTATAAGGTTTTGCTCCTGATCAGATAGGTCGGGTCAGATCTTGTTCAGTCTGGCCAGGGGGCTATCTGGGTGCAGCTTAGCAAAACGTCCAAGAGTCCAGATGGGAAATACATTCCGATATGATGTGTAACTGATAGCACAGCTCTTGTTAAATACACCAGAGATATTTTCCTGGAGAAAGAAAAAATAAAAATAGTTAAAGCAGGCCTTTTCATGTGGTTTTGCTATGTCAGCTTTGCCATTTTTAAAAGGGAGGCCATCCACGTGCCCAGATGTAAAGCCACCGTCCCTTCCTAACAAGTTGAATTTGGATGATAATGTGAATGGACACATGCCTTTGGGGATATCTACCCTGACTAAAAACATTCCAGATTATTTCATAAAATCTCACATAGGTGACAAGCTAAAAAAAAAATTAAAAAAATACAGGTAATGTTTGCAGAGACATCACAACAAATATAAGCACTTCAATAAATAACTACATGAGGGGAAATTGACACATTACCTGTGGCCAGTCCCCATTGGGAAGCTGTTTTTCCAATAATAGTGTAATGCCTCTCTCCAAAACAGCCACATCTGGGAATCTGTAGAACACAGAGCGGAATGATATAGAGGAAACGGGTTACATTTAGTAAAATACCGTACAGTGGTGAAATGTGTGACTAGGTATTCTACAGTTACTGGCTTAGGTTCCCTCTGCGCTTTACTCAAACTTTTATGCAGTAAAAGACTTTACTTTTCAACAAAGGTAGTCACTTCCCTAATTCTGATAATATAACACCATCCGTCCCCCCTTACTACCCCGGTAGGGAAATTAAGCTGATTCCGCTGTTAAATAACTTAGATGCCCTTACCAAGAGGGATTTGGTTCTTGATTTGGAGTGATGTGTGGAAGAAATCAAGGTGTTTAAACAATCGCAGAATCCAAACTAACAGTGGGCCATTCAAATGATGGGATTTGTACCCCACAACATTGTAAATCCATACATTCCCAATGATTAAATATTGTGTTCAAAACCCATACTTTATCATAAATGATCAATCTTTGTTTTGTAATTGAGTCTCAGCATCCCTTTAAGTGTGTATGGCCACTTTCCAACTTTAGTCATATTTCAGCATATTTAGTGTTACATCTGTGGTTGAGTGCAATACTTTACTAAAGCAAAGTTTTTTTCACCCAAGAAATGATGTGAAACATAAAGACATTCTTGATTCCATGATTATGTGTACTGAGCCAACTCTTCTGTCTCACACTGGCCAACTGAGACTGTAAAAGGATGTTTGGATCACAGGTTTTCTTTTTGGCCTCCTTCTCAAACATCACAGGATACTCTTCCACTTCTTCCGCCATCTGCTTTAGTACAGTCCTCATTCACAACCTCTAAAGTGCCTCTGCTTACAAGTACTCTGCCACAGACACTCAACAGAAGCAAAATATTTGGCAGGTGTGACAATGTTTCTGTCTATTCTGGAAACGGATATGATAGCCATCTCCGGCAAAACATGTTTGTTTTCACTACAACAGTAAAAAAAAACTAAATTCAGGTTTCTCAGGTAATTGTTCTTTATTGGTGCTATATTTCACCAGCTACATATTTTGAACATGTTGTTCCACTTCATTACACTCTATCATATGGCATGGAGATAAACCATAAGAGAACAATTTCATTCTTTCCTCGGAAAGTTTAAGCCTGTGTGTCATGTGACAAGTGCTTCAGGCAAAACTTTACAAATGCGAAAATTGTTTTCTTTTTAATTCTAAGGCAATTCTTAGTACTCTCTGCAGCTTGGATACTTTAAACAGTGTTATCAGAAACCTAACAGAGTAAGAACAACAAATAAGAGGTCTGTACCAGTGATCATCTTATTAGTGCCTTTTAAGTAAAATATTGCAGTACAGAAATGTTTAAGTTAAAATACTTGTACAATGTACAGATTAAACATCTAGGGTAGGGCTCAACAAGCCCTGGGCACAGGTCGCCAGGTCTCTCAGGGTTTTGCGGGACAAGGGGGTGAAAACTGGCCATGGTTACCATTGTGAAAGGTTCTGCATTACGTGACCCTGCTGGCCGCATCACGGCACTCGCTTCACCGCAGGGAAGCATAGGATCCCGGATTCACAATAGCAGAAAATAGGCAGCGGTGTGGGAGGTCTCTACGAGGTGGGGGGTGAAGTAGTGTATGTATGTAGTGTCAGAGTCAGTGTGTATATGTATAGTGCTGGAGTCATTCTGTGCGTGTATACTGTAGTATTAGAGTCCGTATGTTTACTGTATTGTAGTGCCAGATTCAGTGTGTATGCGTGCATAGTATTAGAGTGTGTATTTTAATATATGTATAGTGTTAGTCAGTGTGTGCATGTGTATAAGAGTGTAGCTTAAGTGTGTGTATAGTGTAAGGTGTTTGTGATTTGTAAAATAAAGCATTTCACTACTTTTACAAAGCAGATTACATGTTGTCTTTTGTGTTCATGGCACAATTTATTCCTAGATATAAAAGGCATTTAGCAACCATATTTCCTTTGGCTCAACCATCACTCTCAGCCAACAGCAGGAGGACTTGTCCAACCCTAATTTATAGGCAGACACTCACCTGGCAGCCATTAGTCCAAGTAAAGCCCAGCAAGTGTTGTGTATTTGGGAGTTGGCACTTTGAACGTATCGCCTCTCTTCACATGACTCAAAGTCTTCACCCCACCCTCCATCTTTCATCTGATGGGAAAGAAGAAAACTACAGGCACGCAGGACTTCTGGGCATCTACAGAGAGAAAAAGGGTGATCGGTTCAGACTACACAAGCTATCTCTGCACTGAGAGGTTGGTAAGAAGGCGTTGTTAACTTTAAGCACACATAGCTACCCTGAACAAAACCAAGGAACACGACAGGTTTAAAGTCCAGTATGTTAAAAAAAGGTAGAGTTGATGGCAAATTGACCTTCTCTACCATAAAATGTATATATTTATAACTTTAACTACAAAACGCATACACTCAACTACAAACATAGAAGCTAGAAAGCATAGGATTTGGGCAGGGGTTTTCCCTTCCTTGGAAGATAACTTTAACAAGGTAGCCTGCTGTGGCATAAGCGCCACAAGGCATAAGGAACCTAACTTCTCTGCCAGCACACAGAAGGAATAGAGACATTGGCTTACCCATCTTTATATGTATACCCCATGCAAGCGAAAGCTTCCAGTCCAAACCATGTTCCATACGTAAAACACACACCCCAGGATCTGTAGAAAATGATTAAAAACAAAAATTATATACAATGCAACTACATAGTGAATTGCCTTCAAATTGTGACCAGACGTTAATAAATTAAAGATCAACATTATTAAAGGTCTGTGTTTACTCACCCTTCCCAAGACCCATCATCTCTTTGTACTTTGCGGCAATATTTCAGTCCTTGTTGCAACGTATCACTACGGAAGGAATAAAAATGTGTTACAACTCTGACAATAACCAAAGGGACATTTAGCAAATGGAAATTTATTGGATAGGTGCTTTTTAGTCTATTCTAAAGCATCAGCATTATAGGTTTTTTATTCCATAATCTGGTGCAAAGTTTGAAAACTTTGAAAAGCAGCGTGAACCATATTAATGGTTACTATAGATCTAAGACCAAATATTAGACTTTGAGAGGGGAATCTGTACTTACTGGGTATTTGCATACTGGTGATGGAGGATTTATGTCTGACCATATCCGGAATGTAAATACAAGGAACCAAGGCTGTATAGCATTGTTGCACGTTTATCCAATCACAGTATAAACACCTATTATGGGATGCATCACGGTAATGGCGCAGACACAGTGCGCATATTTGCATCTCTCCAGAACAAAATCATACAAATAAAGCTCCCATTGGAGCCCGCTCTGGGTATAATTTGCTGACCCAGACTAACCAGCCTAACTACTCACTTCACTTCCCTGCCAGACCCAGGCTCTGGAAATCTCCCCCAGGGACCCATACATATCATGTGCACAATATACAAGCATAAGAAGGCAACAAAAACTTAACACCAAGCATCACAAAATCCTTAAAGAAATAACAAATAAATAAGAGGCAGGCCACATTGGTGAATTGGTTCTTTCCCGTTGTAACTAGTTGGCCCTGTATACTGCATTAGTTAAATAAGTTGGATTTCCTGAATTAAGAACTATGCAAAGCCAGCTTGGTCCAAAGCCCTTCATAATGTATAGTGAAACTTGTGACATGAAACTGAAGCCTTGGAAATGAATCCCTGCTTAAAAAAATCCACTTTATATCACATTATTATTAATATTATTATTATTAGCTTTTATTTATATAGTGACAACAATTTACACAGTGGCTAACACAATACATATATACAAGGGGTATGACAAGACAACAATCGACAGACTAAGACAAACCGATACATTAGGTGGAGAGAGCCCTGCTCGCAAGCTTACAATCTTGACATCCAGTTTCTCTTACATAAGGAATAAATACCTGATCTCATGTCCTCTGTACTCAGGGTCCCACTCATGGAAATGTTTTAGTGCCTGCATTACGGCTGAAGTGCATTCCACATATGTGTAATCGATCATAATGTCCCCTGGAACAAAATTAAAGGGGCTTTAACACAGAAACTAAGCGGTTAAACCTGATTCATTTTGTAGTATTAGTGCTTTGGTCACTCACCGAACACTTCAGATGGATTGAGAAGTTCCAGGAGACGGCCTCCTCGTTTGGTTTCATATGTGGCAAAACCTCCATCTGGATTCCTCATACTGAGCAGCTATGAGATATCATCATGGTTACTGCTTGTCACAGCCAGAATAAAAAACTAAATAAAAAAATTCATATAGGCAAACATGCTCTTACCACATCGACCGCATCCTGCAGCCTATCCCGGGGGATGAGATCAGACAGAAAAGGACAATTCTCCTGAAGTAACATCACAGACTTCAGTCCTTCGGCTGTGCAATCAGCCACAATCCAACCACAGTCACGGGTGCTGAATGGGAATCCACCCTGCAACGCATAACACGAAAAAAGATCTTACAATAAATCACTGACCCATACATCATTTTCGAGTCTCAAATGCTTTTGCATTCGGTAACTGGACATATACTGAATCAAGTATTTAACTTGGAGCAATCATCTTGGAAACCAACAGACTGTCCCAGCATCTATCATTCAAATCAGAATTGCACTTGTTTTAGCTGGTGTTTAAATTTCTGCCAACAAAATAATGGATATTGTGTTTGTCAAGTTGACAGGCCCCAGGAGAGGGCTTTAACACTAAGGCTACGATCAAGGAAGAAAGAACACTGATGATCAGTCAGTGACTAACTGGTTGCTTCTAAGTATAAGAAGTATGACATCACATGTGGCCCCATTAAAATAAAAGATAAAAACACCCATATGATATTTTTTTTAAATAAAAATGGCAAATGAGTTTGACCTTCAGCCAGAAATATGAGGAGGATCATGGGAGTAGTAGTCCACAAAATCAGATGCACCAGAGGTGCAAAAAAGGTGTCATATTAATGTAAATGTGTATTTTTCCCCCAGATTATGTTTCTTACATTTAAATACGGCATTTAACTACCCTTTGAATCACCTACATCGGTTTCACATGCAATTACATATGTGAACATACAGTACATCCACATGTATTGGATACATTTGCTAAGGGGTGTCATGAGTTTTCATTAGTTTTATTATTTAGTTTTTCACTTATGAGGAAAATAGTCTTTCCCTTTTTTGCATTTGCATGACTTTATAATTTTAGGTAATACACAGCTGCCTTAACCTAGGGATCTATAAATAACGTGCCCTATTAAAACAATAGTCATTGCATTTGTAAACTATATGTCCAAAAGTATGTGGACACCCGTCCTAATTATTACTTTTAGGTGTTTCAGCAACACCCATTGATAACAGGTGTATAAGATGGAGCACATAGACACGCCATCTCCATAGGCAAACATTGGCAGTGGAATGAGGCGTCCTAAAGAGCTCAGAGACTAAACATGGCACTGTCATAGGATGCCACCTGTTCTACAAGTCAGTTCTTGAAATTTCTGCCCTGCTTGACCTGCCCTGGTCCAAGTGCTAATATAGTGAAGTGAAATAGACTAGGGGTGAAAACAGTGAAGCGGTAGACCACGTACACACTCATGGGGCAACCAGATGCTGGAACACCTAAAAATGGCTTGTCCTCTATAGCATCAATCACTACAGAGTTCCAAACAGCTGGAAGCCACATCCATGTTTTTCGGGATTTGGGCTAGGCCCCTTAGTTCTCAATAGTTCTTCGTTGGAGTGAGGGCTGTTACGTGGGGGGCAACTCCATATTAATGCCCATGGTTTTTGAATAGGATGTCCAACAAGCTCACATAAGGGCGATGATCAGGTGACACGTACATTTGAGAAAAAGGACTAAGGTGCCAAACGTGTCAAGCGATTCTACTTGTTCTCATGTTGCATGCTTATACAGCCCATGTGAATTTAAAATAAAACACTTTCGGAAATTGGACTGACATTTGTGGACTTCTGTGATATTATTTCCCCTCTGTTTCTACTGTATAATACTGTTTAATATCTACATTCACATATTGGCAACATATTGGCCACATATTGGGACCCCATCCCCTTGCACAAAGTATATTATTTTACCTTATTCATCTGTCTGTAATACTTCTGGTAATCAGGAGGGTTATCTGGTATCTGTAAAACACAAATAAGTAACATCTAGTCTAAGCACATATTCCTACATTTAGAAACTTTATACCCAGTGGCCCACGGGGACTCCCCCACCAGCCAACTCTTCTCAGCATGCTTTCTGACTTAATTATATCCACTCTTTCAGAAGGAATTAGTGTAGCTATCCTTTGTGCTACAATTCTATACTTTGTTTGCATGATCATCTATTCCAGGGGCGTCCAACATGCGGCCCACGGGCCAAATGCGGCCCGTGAGACCTCGAGGTGCGGCCCGCGTAAGATCGGCAGCCAGGGCAACCGATCTTACGCGGGCCGCACCTCAAGCCCTGCTACTTACCTGTGGGAGGGTCTTCTGTACTGCATATAGGAAGCAGAACCTAGCAGAGTCACGTGACATCACATGACTGTGCTCCAGTCCTGCTTCCTCTGTGCAGTACCAGAGAACGCAGAGGGAGGCCGCGCCCTCTGCTGAAGTCTGTGAGCGGCATCGAGGAGCTGCAGTGCAGGTAAGGGGGTGGGGAGTATGCGTGATTGAGGGAATTAATCTGTGAATGAATGAGTATATGAAGGAATGAGTGTGTGTGTGTATGTGATAGCATGGATGTGTAAGTGCTGGAACCTCGGCATGATGGGACTGTGATTGCTGTTAGCAATCACACTCCTATCATGCCAAGTCAGCCAGTACATGCTGAAACCTAGCTAGCTGCCCCCCTTGTGTATTGATGCTGCCAGCAGTATGGGGTCTTCACATCACACAGCCACCCTGTACCAGCATGTACTGGCTGACCTGGCATGATAGGAGTGTGATTGCTAACAGCAATCACAGTCCCATCATGCCTAGGTTCCAGCATTTACTGGTTGGATGTGTAAGTGCTGGAACCTAGGCATGATGGGACTTTGATTGCTGTTAGCAATCACACTCCTATCATGCCAAGTCAGCCAGTACATGCTGAAACCTAGCTCGCTGCCCCCCTTGTGTATTGATGCTGCCAGCAGTATGGGGTCTACACATCACTTACAGCCACCCTGTACCAGCATGTACTGGCTGACTTGGCATGATAGGAGTGTGATTGCTAACAGCAATCACAGCAAGCACAGTCCCATCATGCCTAGGTACCAGCATTTACTGATTGCCTGGGTATGATAGGAGTGTGATTGCTGTTAGCAATCACACTCCTATCATGCCAAGTCATATTGCAAATTTTGTTGTCCAATTGTGGTGTGTTTCCTACTTTTATTAAAAATGTGAGTTTTTATTATTATTTATAAAGGTTGGGGGTCATTTTTGGTTTTGGCTAAGTGAACTGTGAATGTTTTGGGCCAGAATTTTCATTTTGGTGCATCCCTAGAATAAATAGAACTATTTCATTTTTTATTATCCTGAATTTGTAGTCACAAAACATTCTAGGCCCAGAAATCAGTGAGAGGAAAAGTAAAGGTTTTGTGTCATTTACTTTATTTTAATCTGCATATTTTTTCTCACGGTGAAAAATGAGTGCGGCCCTCGCACGTATACAATTCTGATGAAGTGGCCCACTGCAGAAAAAACTTGGACACCCCTGATCTATTCCAACAGCTTCCTATGACTACCGTGTAGTGCTCCCGGTGTTAATTCTCATACTTCATGTATTTCAAGGAGACAGGGATCCCTGATTACCAGTGGTCAAGGATACTCTTGTGGGTAAAACGCAGACACTTTTAACAAACTCGGAAGAAAAAATGACTAGAATGTTTTGCTAAAGCTATACATTGACAAGCACACATTCAACACTAAAGCTGCTATAGCTGCTACAAACACACAGAATGTTCGCATTCACCATATCACATGCTCACCTGTGAGATACGCAGAAACTCATGTGCTTTTTTAAGACAGTTTTGATACAGGTCTTTGTTCTGTGCCCCCGCCTGCAGAAAGAGGGGGTAACACTGTGAATAAAACTCATTTGACAGAACTCCCTCTTTTTTTTGTGCATGGGACGTATAAGTGTATACTGCATTTAACGTACATGCCCAAAGCAAACACGTTGGCTCTACATATTTGGACACAAAGATACATCACTGCAACTCTCAGTACCCCAAGGAGCATGACACATCAAATGAATGGATGCATCTCCGTGGGGAACTGTAAATTAACCCAACAAGTTAGGTTTTGGCAGTAAAATCTTAGAAGCCATAAGTGTACTTTTAAAATGTCACATATACTTCCTTTTAAATTAAACAATATACACTGGCTGTAATCCAGCTATGAGCTCATGAGCAAAATGCAAGACAAATGTTTTCTTGAGAACCAAAAAAAATGATTTCAGGCTGTTCCAGATGTTGAGAAACAGCTATAAACAATGGTTAGAATATGTGCAGTTTAGCAAAGAAGCGGCTGCCATCTGATGGCCAATTTTAAGAATAACAATTATTTTCCAACACGAGCTAAATAAATATTTGGTCATAAATGATCTGGGTTCGGATTAAGGATATGGTTTAATTTAACAGTTAAGCGTTAAAGGGGATATTTGGACACGTCAGGGAAATGACCTCGCAGCTTCGCCTCGACTAGCAGGGAAAATACCCAACTAATTTACAAACTGTGCACATACATTGTTATATAGGTGTATTTACTGAGCACGGTCTGTTCCACCATTGCTTTTTAAGAAGAATTCATTTAAAAAAAAAAACTAGATAAATTATGTTAGCTGGCGTTAGCTTTGATAATCTCTGATTACTAACCGAATATGCACAATTCACTACAGGGTAGACTGTTGCTGTGACTCTGTGTTTGTTCCACTGTGACGGTACATTGGATCATGTAATAACAGTAGTAGCATCCATTTCACAGAGGTCGCCTAAGACTATCGGAAAACACAGATTTCACAATATATAATTAAATAATTTTATGGTTTGGAGTAACTGTATTAAAGGGTCGCGGCATTAAGAAGGTTGAGAACCACTGATCTAGAGTAAGGATAATTGTACCATTATGGTCAATTCCCTCGTGTCTGGAACTCTTCAGTGACTGTGTCCAGGAATAGGATTTCACATCCATTGGTGTCCTGCATTTCTGGTCTATCTGGACAAACTTATTTGATCACAAGCACCAAGTCTCAGGGCACTGGAAACGCATGTTTTTCTAACTTAATGTAATGGTTTTCTGCGTCTAACACAGATTATAGTGTTTTGGGAAGAAAAGAAGGGCCTGGCCATAAACTCGCTTCAGATAATTTTTCTCACAGAAAGACTATAGCAAGGCAGAAATTAACCCCATTATCAAATCGGACAGAACTGGCTGTTCCTTTAAATAATTCTATAATATTGTATTGGCGAAGATTAGTCACACTATTGTTTCTTTCCATTAACAGATGGACTGAATGATAACGTCCCGTAGCTTGTAAAGTGCTTTCAGTCCCAAAGTGATACTAGAGAAACATGCAGGATCTAGAGAAAGGATTATGTAGAGTTCATGTTTCACAGCTGTTTCTGGCATATGTTTAGAACAGAAAGTCACCAGTGTGTTTATCACTAGGAACTCTAAAGATTTACATTCAGATGTTTTAAGAAAGGCTTTTTTTCATAAGAGGAGATTTCAGCCAAAATATAAAAATATATTAATAATTATATTAAAAAAATTTGTGGTAGTTTTGGTAGAAAAAGATGCCCCTTTTTTATTATTTAAGAACGTTTATATACATACCCATTGGAATGGTAGCAGGAATGGCAACATATTTTTTAAAGTAAATAAACATACTATAGTTTAATTTTAATATATATTCAAACTAAGAAACTAAATATTAAAATACTGTATGGTAATATTTTTGTATATTTATTCTAGGGACTAGTTAACCTAGTACTGATCATCCTGACAATAAAATAGCCCAAATAAGAACAGCAGCATAAATGATAGTCCTTCCTGTGAAAATAAGTAGATTTCATATCCCAGCATTATTCTTTCTGGTGCCCAAACCTATCTTGTTCCCCAAAAAATCAGTATGAACCCATGACACATGATTTCATGCTATTACCAATGGGTTCCTGCACTGTTAACATTATCCAAGCCTCTTTGTGATATTCTGTTCTCTGTGATTAGCAATAAAAACAGATAACGAAGAGGGACCCAAACACTAAGTGGGAGTAAATTATATGTTATCAAATAGACAGCATTATGGCGAGCTTAAAGGATCAGCTACATTTAGAAAAGATCCAGAACCTCTTGGACCATCTAGTCTGCCTTTAAAATATGGATCTGTTCTTATTATGTTGCCATATACTGACTATTAAAAATGATTAAAAATAGGTGTAATTTGAGGTACCTCTAGAAATGCCTGCACAGCAAATGCAGTGTCCCACAGTTGAGAACCATTTGTACCCTAAAAATAAAAGAAAGAGCATTAAAGAAAACGACACACGAGAACTCATCAAAAGCAAGCTACAGGGGAATACAATACCTGCATCTTCATTCCATCCAGTCCTAACCTGCAATAAGAAGACAATTTAAGGAAAACTGACAAGTACGAGATCGCAATATAAATGCAAGAGAGAATATGGCCTCTGATGGCACTGTTTATGGAAGAAGTGTCTTCTCACCAGAGATAATCAGGGATACGGTCCACATGCTCTTTGAATGCAGACGATTCTGTGCCATCCACATGCCAACGTACCAGCATGTTAATCACCTTGGAAATCTATAACATAAAAAAAAGTCAGCACAAAAGCATTTCATGCTGTTACACCCGTGTACCAAAACAAAAGAGGACCTTACCGGACCAATGCTGATACATTTTGTAAAGCTGTCATCAGCTTTAATGTGGTCATACAGCTCCTGGACTGCATGGCGTCGAAGGGAAGGTATATGGTACGTTTCATATAGGTTCAGGAAAGCTGCAAGAAAAATGACTGTGAGAATCGGAGAATTTGAGTGTCTCCAGAGAAAATAGAAACTAGTGGATAACGTATGCAAGAAAAACACATGGTACGCACAGAAATCTGTACTGTATAAACACACAGTATCTGTACATGAGGCAAATAATGGGGTGGCGAAAAAAAAATCACCTGAATATACAAAAATATGATAGCACTGTTTACACTCAATGTTGATAGATGGTGGGTCCACACGCATCACAAACGTTTTTTATTGACATCAATAGGGTCATTCGGCATGCAGATTTAACTGCTAAATCCTGTTTTGATCCAACTTTTTTGAGAGGATATGTTGAAAAACTAAACAAACAATACAGTAAAACGATTACCAGACTGGATCAGGCCCTTAAACAAATGATGAAGGATGACAGAATAGCCATCAAACGATCGGATAAGTGGGAAAGGTAGTTGTGATGTCTACCATGCATTATCGCTGTGAGCTGTTAAGACAATAAGAAGATCCTGATACTTATGTTTGTTAGTTGACTCTACCTTGAATTTTTTATAGCCTCCATTTGTTACAGTAGTCGCCACTCAGTAAGTAATATCAGATATGCTAAGCATTTGTTGTCCAGTTTACAGGAATTTCAGTGGAGGGATTACTTTTCTTGGGCAACACTTGTCGTCTATCCCACACATCAAAGCTATTGAGGCAGTTCAATTCTTTTTTATTAGAATTTTCAGATGATTTATTTCCATTACAAACTCTTTTGTTAGACTGTACCCAATTTTTATCATTTCTTTTAGATGGTTTATATTACCTCCAGAGACACGGTATAGCCATGGGCGCTTCTTTTGCTCCTCCTTATGCAAACTCATCCATGAGCTAGTATGAATGGTACCACATAGGAGGTGAAAATCCCTACAGGGATAACATCATTTGGTATGGTAGATACATCAACGATTTATTAGTTTGGACAGGCCCCCAAGATGATTTTCAATCCTTGATTGTTTTTTTTTTTTTTAATGACAATGAGGTTAAACTTTAATTCTCCTCTAATTATCATAAGGAAGATATTGTGGTTTTTGGATGTCAAGCTTTGTGTAAATAAAAAATAAAATAATCTGTCAGAACTGTCGAAAACCAACATCTGGCAATATTATGCTTTATACCCCTGTCATCCCAAACACACATTCTCTGGAATACTAGTAGGTGAATCTGTGAGATTGTGTCACAATTATTGTACTTTGCAACTACCGTATTTGCTCGATTGTAAGACAACCCTGATTATAAAACGACCCCCCAAATCTGAATATTAATTTAGGAAAAAAAGAAAAAGCCTGAATATAAGACGACCCTATAGGAAAAAAGTTTTAAAAGTAAATGTTAATTCATGTAAACTATTTTTTTTAATAAAAGCTATGATAAATATTTTGGTTTTATTTCCTTCTATTTTCCAACCTGTCCCCCCCAGTTATGCACATGGCATTAAGGGGGTTAAAAGGCATTTCATAGAACACTCTGCCTCCAGAAATGCCTTATGCCCCCCATTTAACACTCCCCTGCCCTCCCCCAAACTTACCGGTGCTTCTGACTCCCCTGTCAAGCAGCCGGGGCAGCGTGTAGATGTCTACGCTATTCACGTAGACAACTTACGCTGCAGCCGGAAGGAGGTGTGGCTAGCAGCGGGGGTTGTCTGCGTCCATCGTGCAGACCTTCCCTGACTGTCAGAGAGAATTGCGGCACCGGCGCGGGGAACTCTGCACACCGGGGACTCAGAAGCACTGGTAAGTGGGGTGGGGGGCAGGAGGATCCAGGTCACCTGCAGCTGCGGGGGAACTGGATCTTAGTCGTCTCATAGTCAGACCTATTTGAGGTCTGATTATAGGACGACCCTGATTATAAGATGAGGGGTATTTTTCAGAGCATTTGAAAAAAACCTCGTTTTATAATCGAGCAAATACGGTATTTGATTCACATGCAAATGGTCCAAAAAAGTTTTGTTTTTGCTTCAACGCAAAATCTAAGGACAGAAGACGGCTTCTACGGGATGGTAAAAAGCCTAATAATTCGAGCACTAAAAAATTATTTTAGGATATGTTTTTGCACCGAATACAGTAACAAATATAACACAATTACTTATATTATTATAATTTCTTTGGTGCCGAATTGTGATCCTCCGTATAACAAATTACTCTCAAAGGTATGCAATGTGTAGCAAAAAATCTTACTCCCCGAAACAAGAGGAATATAAAGAGCCATCAAATGTGGCCTAGTACCAAAAGGCATGTATAGATGTGCAGCACATAAATCTAAGTGCCTCAATGAAACAAATCTTTGAAGGAACATTGCCGTCTACTTGTATTTTTCTCTGTACATGTGCCATATCTTACACACTGGTGGTCAGTTTGAGTGGCACTATTTTAAAAGGGTATTAACATATGCAAGGCAAATTCAATTGATAATTGATTCTTACCATATGCAACATTGAGCAAAGTACTATGCGGTGTGTACAGGTCACAAGCCGCAACATTGTTTCTCTGAGCTGGCCAATTAATACTGCTATAGTCTTCTAGATACAGCTCCTGGAAAGTAAAAATCTGTGAGTTTTTACTTTACCTTTATTGGTAATAGTCAATCAAACCCAACAGTGCAAAGCCTTGAGCACCTCACCTGTCTCAGGCTCCGGATCAGGTCATCCTCGCGTGCGCACAGTCGAGTTGCATAACAATAACTCATGGGTAGGTAGACTTGTCGGCAGTGACACCAAATGGTGCTGGGATGAGCAGGGAACCAGGAGGGCAAAAGCCTAAAAATGGACAGGAGTGAGAAGGAGAAAACCAAACCAAAAAAAAAGTGATAGGGAACTGTTCTGATAAAGCAGTTTAAAGGCATACTAAATTAGTTATCAATAACACACCACATTTCTGGAAACAGAGTGTTCAATCCCTCCCAGCTGTATACATTCAATACGGCCAACCAGAACTTCCCCCAAGAAGGAATGCCAATAGCACCACCTATGAGAGGAAGAGATCAGGATAACAAAAATGAGGATTAATACATATTTTGGTTGCGGAGGGCAAACCAGAAAAGATCAGATAATAATGACTAGATGGAAAATGAGTGAAAAACACAGGATTTCAAAGATGGAAAAAAGTGAAAGAAAATCGTGCAGTGGTTTGAGTTTGCACAAGTAAAATTTGAGCCTGGGAAGCTTAGTAGGGAGGCATGCAATATATGACCAAAACTATGTGGACATCTGACCATCACACCTATATGAGCTTGTTGGACGTCTTATTCCAAAATAATGGGCATTGATATGGAGTTGGCCCGTTTTCCAACTTTACCAGCTTCCACTCTTCTATTCGGCCAAAGGCTCATCCCAAAGGTGGTCAACTGGGTTAAGGCCGGGGGTTCATGGCGGCTAATTAAGTTCCTAAACACCAAACTCTTCAAACCATGTCTTCATGAGCCTTACTTTGTGCACATGGGTACAATCATGCTAGAACATTAAAGAGTCTTTCGCATACTGGTGCTACAAATTCAGAAGCATACAATTTTTCAGAATGTCTTTGTATGCTTTAACATTAATGTTAGCCTTCACTGGAAATAAGGGGCTTAGTCCAAAGTAGTTTCTTTCTACATTTGCCCCAACTCATCGCTTCAGTGTGCTTTACACCACTCCAACCTATGCTTGGCATTGTGATCTTTGTCTTTTGTCCACATGCATTTTGGTCATACAGTGTGAGTCTCCATGCTGTATATGTTGCACTTGGAGAAGACTGGACCTAGCACAGAATATTTTTCTATCGTTTATCCCTGGGTAACAAATTACAATCATAAACTATGTTTGAGGTGGATGAATATGTTTGTTTGGAAAACATCTTAAATACAACAATTGGCAGAAGTGTATTGTTGACGGGTAACATCATAATAAGAATATATATATATATATATTTATTTATATATATATGTACAACTTACCCTTACTATGCAGGTTGTTTCGTGCCCTAGTTACATCTGGATCATCTTGTGAAACACCTAGGAGGCGCAAAGAGGTGTAGCTAAGGGCTGTTCCAAAAACAGTACTTTTATCTTCAATGTGTCTGGTAAAGAAGGACAGGTGTGGGCAGGTGAGTTAAGGACAAACACATTGATCCAAGGCAGTGATATTATGGAATTCATACTTTACATTTAGTAACAAGAGCACATTAAAAATATGTCCATGATTTATCTTTCAGATGAGTGAGCTTATGGCACAAATCGAGGATACTTAAGAGTTATTTTCGATATGTGTTCTCCTTGGTATTTTTTTTGTATTTACAAATTATAAGGGGACCTTTCATACCTGCTTATGTTTGTACACCCACACTGGAAAGCCTAACGATAAGTAGCAGGATGGTCAGTTGTAAATGACGTAGCCTCCATGATAAAGTCTGGAGAGTTATGTGACCGTAATTAGCCCATTATTCATGACTCTTTTCTTGGTTGATGGGACATCATATTGAAAAATATTGTAATATTACACCGGAAATACATGATAAACAGTCTTTCTAAATAATTCATTTGAAGCATTGGATTCTAATTGCTCAAGCATTTTTTTATATCTATGCCGGTGAAGCTTGCAGGTCTTCTTTTTAACACAGCCCTAATGTGACCATAACTGCATAGAACCTGCTTCTTGGAAACAAGATCTGTGATTTACATCTATTTTCAAGTTACATTAATTAATTTTCAAGTAGCTTAATTATACCATTCTAGATCATACATATTAACCCCTAAAGGACTAGGCTTTTGTACCCTTTGGGACCGATGCTGTTTTAACACTTTTGCGGTGCTCGTGTTTAGATGTAACTTTCTCCTCACTCATTTAGGGTACCCACACAAGCTATATATTGTGTTTTTAAGGACAAGAAGGGCTTTCTTCAGATACCATTTTGATCACATTATCTAATTTCCCATAAAAAATAATAAAATATGATGAAAATTTGAAAAAAAAACACATTTTGACTTTTACCCGAAAAATAGTTTACTTATCCAAAAAAGCTAATGAAGAAAACTGCTAAACAGATTCTACTATTTGTCCTGAGTTTAGAAATACCAAATGTTTTTATGTATTTTTTTGCTTTTTTCTGCAAGTTATTGGGCAATAAGTACAAGTAGCATTTTGCTATTTTAAAATCATTTTTTTTCCAAAGCTGGTCATTCTGCCCCATGTGCTATTTCGGGTATCTTTGAAGCCGGCCAATGCAATTTACCCCATCAAATCATATATTTTTGAAAACACGACACCTCAAGGTATTTCAAATGCTGGTATTTTAGGTAAATAATATTTTATTGATTGAAGGACACAGACAACACAATAACAAAAGGAAACATCACATGAAAAATGCAGCGTCAGCGACATGACCATGAGTCAGGCACATAATAAGGCAGAAATTGGCAGTAATAGATACATTCCAAATACAACCTCCTCCAGGAGAAACACAAAAGATGACAAGCAACGCGAGGCAATGTGGAGTAAGAGGCAATGGAGGCCAAAAATCAAAGCCCGTGAGTCAAAGTGTCGCGAGACCATGTGATGGAGAGGGAAACACCTAAACACACACGAAAAGGAGGGAGATGGAGGAAAGAAGAAAGGGGAGACAGGAAAAGAACGAGAGAAGGGAGAAGAAAAAAAATAAATAAATAAATAAATAAATAAATTTACTATGACAGGAAGGGAGGAAAGAGAAACTGAAGAAAAAGCAAAGAGCCAGTAAGGCAGAAACAGATATCAGGAAGCCGAGTGTCATCACTGAAGCAACGACACAAGCACAGGAGAGTAGAGAAAGGAGAGCCAGCATGCCCACGTCATCGTGTACGCCTCCATCCTGTCAGAAGCCAGGTGAATCAGCTCCTCCAAAGTCCGGATCTCCTCCACCCGCGAAACCCACAAGCGCAGGGGTGGGGCCATAGGGCGCTTCCAATACAGCGGTATGAGGCTACGGGCCGCATTAATAAGATGACGGAGAACGGAGCGTTTCATACCGCCCAACGACCTCTCAGAGTGGAGGAGGAGCCCAAAGCCTGGGGAAGGCCGAATCTCCTCACCCGTAACCTCCTCCAAACACCGGAAAACCCCAGACCAGTAGGGCTGAAGCGTGCTACAACTCCACCACATGTGCAGGTAAGTGCCACTATCCTCCCCGCACCTCCAACAGGCGGGATCACTCCCCGGTACAACCCGACTAAGCGCCACTGGAGTCCTATACCACCGAGATAATAGCTTGTAAGCCGTCTCCTGATAGCGAGTTGCAACAGAGCATTTGTGGGCCAAGACGCAAACCTTCAACCACTGGGGTTCCGAGAGCGGTTCCCCCAGGTCAGCCTCCCAGCGTCCCATGAACACCGGAGGGACCAGAGAATCTTTTGCCAACAGCATGCGGTAGAGGATGGAGATCCCCCCTCTGGGGACACAAGATCGCCGGACAAGTTGCTCAAAAGGGGTAAGAGGTCTGGAAAGATGATGCTTGCCCGGAACCGATCGAACATAGCGAGAGATCTGCGCATAGCGGAAGCGCTGCATCAGAGTGCCTTCAGCGGCAGGAGCAGCCCGCTCGAAAGGCAGGGCAGCAGCGCCATCCCACACGGCGGACAGAGTAGTGTCCGGAGACAGCATAAGTGAGTCGAGGTATCCCCTCTCCAGTCCCGGAGGGAAATCCGGGTTCCCAGCAACGGGGGTCAGCGGGGACGGGAAGGAAGAAAGCGCCCCACCGACGTGACGTCGACGCCAAGTCCCCAGAGTAGCCCGCACAAAAGGATTCGGGCAAGAGGAGAGATGGATGGCCCCAGGGCGGAGCCCCACGCTACCAGGCAGGGAGAAAGGTGTATCAGCCTGCTCCAGAGCAATCCAGAGTTTAGAAGACGGCTGAAACTTCCATTCCAACAGTCGCAATAAGTGGGTAGCACAGTAATACTTGAAAAAGTCAGGCAGGGAAAGTCCCCCACTGTCTTTCAAGCACGTAAGCACCGCATAGCTTAGCCGAGGGCGAGCCCCCCGCCAAACATAGCTCGTAACGAGCGTGCGTAACTCAGAAAAAAAGGAACTCGGAATGGTCACCGGCAGCGTCTGAAAGAGATACAATATCCTTGGCAGGACATTCATTTTGATGACATTAACACGCCCATGCCAGGACACGTGGGAGAGATCCCAGCGCCGGAGGTCACTACGTAGGCGTAGTAGGAGACTGGGGAAATTGACCCTGTAGATAGAGGAGAGGTCCGTAGGAATCCAGACCCCCAAATATTTAAGACAACCACGACACCACCGGTACGGATAGGAAGCACCAATAGCACGGGAGTCAGCCGCGGACAAAGAAATATCCATTACCTCAGATTTGTCTGTGTTGATTTTAAAGTTGGAGAGGGAGCCAAACAGCCTGAGCGCGCCATGCAAGTGCGGGAGGGAGACTACCTACCGGTTGCGAGATCGCAAAAAGCAAATCATCAGCGTACGCCGACACCTTCAGTTCGCGGCCAGAACAAGTCAGGCCGTGGATGCCAGGGTCATCCCGAACCGCCTGTAGGAAAGGCTCCAGAGCGATGACAAAAAGGAGGGGCGACAGAGGACATCCCTGCCTGGTGCCGTTGCGGATCGGAAAGGAATCTGTGAGGGCTCCATTCAGGCGAATTCGTGCAGAAGGGGCAGAGTACAACGACATGACCCAATGAAGCCAAAACCGTCCGAAACCCATGGTCCGGAGGGTCTGGAACAGAAAGTCCCAAGCCACCCTGTCGAATGCCTTTTCGGCGTCCGTCGACAATAGAAGTATTTTTTGTCCCGTCACTTGGGCAAGGTGAATCGAATTCAATGCTCTATAGGTCCCGTCGCGCCCCTCCCTGCCAATGATAAAACCCGACTGATCAGGATGAATCAAGGAGCCTAACACACCCTGCAGTCTAGAAGCCAGGACCTTAGCAAAGATTTTTAAATCTGCGTTCAGGAGAGATATGGGCCGATAGCTTTGACACAGCAAAGGGTCTTTCCCCTCCTTAGGCAACACAGCAATCGTCGCCATCAACGAATGGGGGTGCAAGAGGTCTCCCTGCCGCACAGCATTAAGAAGAGTCACAAAGGGGACCCTCAACTGCTCCCAGAAAATGCGATAATACCACAAGGGGAGGCCGTCCGGTCCCGGAGCCCTTCCCGCCGACATCGACTTCACCGCCGCCCACGCCTCCTCCTCACCAATCTCCCCCTCCAGGGCCGCCGACTGTTCCGCAGTCAGTTTACGACGGATATGTTTTCCTAAGTATTCACGAATGAGAGAGTCCCGTCCAGAACCCGAGGAGCCAACAGGGAGATTATATAAAGAGCGATAATAATGGCAAAAGGCGTCCGCTATGTCAGTGGGAGAGCAGGAAACCAGGCCCCCAGGAGTTTTAACCTTACTAACATATAGAGATTGTTGTTTGGAGCGCAGCGCCCTAGCTAGGAGACGGCCACTTTTGTTGCCATGCTCATAAAAGAGGGAACGAGTGCGGAGGAACGATCTCTGAATATCGTGGTTGAGAAGAGTATTCAAGCGTTGCCGCAAGGTGAGTAGCTCGAGATATGTGCGATCGTCGCAGGTGCGTTTGTGGAGAGCGTCCACGTCCGCAATGCGCTGAGAAAGATCGGATATCTCCTGGGAGCGGAGTTTCTTAAAGTAAGATGCCTTACTGATAAAGAGCCCCCGGGCCGTGCACTTGTGAGCCTCCCAGACTGCGGGGCAGCTCACCTCCGAATCGGCATGATCTAGGAAAAAATGGGACAGCAGCTCCGAAGCAGCCTGAACCACATCGTCATTAGTCAGGAGAGAGTCATTAAGGCGCCATGAAGCAGTGGAAGGCTTATAAAGGGGAGCCCGAAGTCGCAGGGTCACTGGGGAATGATCTGACATCTCAGCAACACCGATAGAACACCCTTCAGCCTGACCCAAGTGATAGTATTCCATCAAGAACAGATCAATCCGAGAATACGACCGGTGCGGAGCAGAATAACAAGTGAAATCCCGCTCACCCGGGTGAAACGCTCGCCAACAATCAACAAGCCTGTAGCGGCGCAAAATGGAGTTAAACTGCTTGACATGGGATGGTGGAGTAGGGGGCGAGCGCGTTGTCGAATCCAATCTGTGGTCGGGCGTTACATTAAAGTCCCCTCCCGCAATTAATATGCCCTCCTTGAAGCCCATAAGAGCGCGAAGGATACGAGACAGGGCGGAGCACTGTCCCCTGTTGGGGAGATATATCGATGCGAAGGTGAACACCTGATCATGAACAGTGCCCTTGACAAACGTGAACCTGCCTCCAGGGTCCTCCTGTTGAGCAGTCATAAGGAAGGGAACACGACGGGAGAGCAGGATAGCCGTGCCGCGGGACTTAGAATCCACAAAATTACTCGTGTATATCTGCGGGAAGGCCGGGTGACGAAACACTGGGGCGTGTCCACCGCGAAAATGAGTTTCCTGGAGGAACACCACCGAAGGGGCAGCTTTGCATAGGGTCCGGAAAACCCTTGACCGCTTCTCCGGCGAATTAAGGCCCCTAACATTGAGGCTAAGAGCAACCAAGTCCACTGCCCGAAAGGCGGAGGCGAGACGGGGCATGATGAGAAGCTAGCAAAGAGAACGTGAGTGTGGAAAAACGCGAAAGGAAGAGAAAGAGAGAGGAAGAGGAGAGAGAAGAAAAAGAAAAAAGAAAAAAAAAAAAAAGAAACAAATAAAGAAAAAGAGAAAATAAAACAACAAGGAGGTGGGAGAAAGGGAGGTAAAGAGGGAGGGGGGGGAGTAAGACGCGAAAAAGAAAAGGGGTAGGCAACAGGTAACAAAAGAGAAAGGCCAGGGAGGGACACACAACACAGGGAGGAGAAACACAGGGAAACACAGGGAGGAGAAACACACAAGACACTAACGTTAACCCGCGCAACAAGCGCGTAGCAGCAGTTGTCGGAAAGGACGGCAGCAACAAGGCCAGGCGTCCAGCAAGACGGAGTCCGACCTGCTAGGGGTGTAGTAGAAGCCCCACCCAAAGCGGCAGCAAGGTGGAGAGAGCCAAAATGAGACGGAAGAAACCAAAAACTAGAGGTAACAAGAACTCCACATTACCCCGCAGCCGCAACTCACATAGTCAGAATCAATGAGCTGAACCAACCGTAAACAGAACACAACACAAATCACAGCATAGGCTATGTTAGTGAAGAACACCACAAGCACCTCCCACCACCCGACCCGCCACCCGGTCAGAAAGAAAAGAGAGGAGAGAGAGGAGAAGGAGAGGAAAAGAAAAAGAAAAAAAAAGGGGTTAATGCAATGCCGCAGCGTGAATAATAAATGGTAGCCTACTAGATGAAAGCGGCCTTGGAAAGCCTCCAATCACGTAGAATGTACAGAAAGAGAAAGGCACATGCGTGAAAATCAATAAGTTCAACAGCGTGCCATACACACTTGCATAAACACAGAAGTTGTCACACAATGGCAATCTGATGTACAGGGTATAAAGTGATGGTAGAAAGTAATCACCAAGGCCAACCAGCATGCCCTCTCCGGGCTAGGAAACGAAGACAAAACAAAAAAAAAAACAAAAAAAAAACAGAAGAACTCCTCTCACGGGTCATAGTATGACGGCACAGCGTCCAAGTAACGGTCAGGAGGCGTGGTCCTCTACTCCTCACGTATTTGCGCGGTGGTTCTCCCGTCATCCGTGGATCTTCCACGTCGTAGGTGGGGACGCCGCGGCAACGGAGCGTCGCGAGGAGCCGGGGCAGGAACCGCCCGAGGCAGGAACTGCAAAGCATCCTCCATAAGGGTCCAGTCCGGCACCCGCGGCACAGGCAACCCGAGGGCCGAATCCACTCCTGCAACATCGCTGTGCTTACGCACAGAAAAAGTGGAGCCAGCATGCGTGATTGTCAGTTGAAAGGGAAAACCCCAACGGTATCTGATGTTTCGCTCCTGGAGCAAGGAAGTAAGCGGTCTCAACGCCCGCCGGCTACGTAGCGTAATGGGGGAGAGATCCTGGTAGAGTGCCAGAGAGTGGCCTTCAAACGTAATAGTGCGCATATTGCGCGCCGCAGACATAACTTCCTCCTTCAAAATAGAATCTTGAAAGCAGCATATTATGTCCCTAGGCGGATCCGTGGGCCTCCCGCGAGGTCTCAGCGCGCGGTGTGCTCTATCCAGGCGCACCGGAGCGTCAGGTGCGCGGCCTAGCAAAATATTAAAGAGCCGTTGCAGCAAGGCCCGCAGATCTTCAGGGCCCTCTGATTCCTGCAGCCCCCTCACCCTCACGTTGTTCCTCCTACCTCTGTTCTCGAGGTCTTCCACGGAGCGGCGGAGCTCAGCCGCGAGGCCCGTCAGACGTTGTGTGGAGTGTTGCAGGTCCTGCAGCTGTCGAGTAGCCTGGGCATGTGTATCCTCCAGACGGGAAGTGCGCTGCTCCACTCCCGTGATATCCGCACGGAGAGCTGCCACCTCCTCATGCAGAGCACGTTTGACCTCCACGATGAGATTACTGAAGTCCGCCTTCGTGGGAAGAGAGCGGAACAACTCCTGCAGGTCCGCGGCTGAGTGTGCGGCAGCAGCCGGTGGAGGTGAGTGCGGGGCCTCGTCCGAAGTCGTCGTGCTCGCTGGAGAGGGCGCCATGTTGGGCGATGGAGGCTGCGTGTCCAGGACCGCGGGGGTCTGGAAATAAGCCCGCAGCGAGGACCCAGCCGACCTGGACTGAGCGTCCGGGGTGTCGTGGCGCTGGGATGAGCGTTTCTGCTTGCCCATCGTGTTCTGTAGGGTCGGATGGTAGCAGATTGTAGTGAGTCGGCCGCGGAGCCAAAGACTCAAGCAGCCATCTTCGAGCCAGGCAAGCCACGTCCCCAAATGCTGGTATTTTAACACTTTCCATGCACCAATTCTACTACCACCCTTGTCAAACTTTGTGGTAGTGATTTATTTTGTGTTTTTTTTATTACAAAAATTGCACTCCAGGTATGGATTTACAGCTCCTGGTATACCATCACTTTCAAACAAGACCTGAATATGTGTCCAGCAACATCTCCCGAATACAGTGATGCCACCCATGCATGGGTTTGTCTGCTATTTGGGGTTAAAAGGCCACATTTGGGAAGTGCGCTTTTTTCCCCATTTTGGTCAGTCTGTGTCTGTGATCGAGGCATTTCAGCGACACCATTGAAGTTTAGGAGGAGATCATTAATGCTGGATGTCGACGCCCCGGGGAGGGGCCAGACATGGTCCCTGATGCCGATCTCGGTGTTCCAGAATGCCTCGGCATCGAGGCATTACAGCAACACCGTTTAAGCCTAGATCACTTTCTAAGCTTGTTTAATGAAATGACGTGTCAGGTATGTCATTGGTCGTTAAGGGACCGTTTTTGCATGACATGCCTGACCCGTCAATGGGCGTTAAGGGGTTAAAATCAGCATTTATTAGGAACACACCTTATGTATATGAAATTCAACTTATTGACTATGTACATAATTTTTAAGTAATATTAGACCAATCTTAAATAGATTAAAGGGCCTATCTTAATACATAACCATTGTATATCATAAGTTATTTTGTAAAATGTGTTGTTTTAAAACATTGCACATATAAATGACAGATGTTGCTATGTGCATGTTGTCACTCATGCAATGAAAGGCTACCTCTCCCCACTGAGGCACTGAGTGTCAGACTGAGAGACAACTTTCTGTTCTGGAGACAGATCTGGAGACTGAGTGGGCCATACTATTCCTGAAATAAATGTCTGGAATGGATATTGATAGCCCTGTACATAAGATTGACATGGAGTCATACTCACAGGCCCCAGCCGCCATCTGGTAGCTGTACAGAGCGTAGGTACCGTACCATCTCTTTCTTTGTTGTTTCCGGTAGTGGAGTTTGTGTCACATGACATGCAATCAGGAGCCCTAGAAAGAAGCAAATTAACATTAGAGATAATGGTCTAAAAAGACCTGTGTGAAATAAGTCAGATAAATAAGCATAACATGGCTCTCCAAATAAATTCTCACCTGGCATTAGAAACAGTGGCCCTCCGTAATCACCAGCCCAATGTCCATCCTCAGCTTGTAACGCGGTATAAAATGCTATTCCATTATCCGCTGCATCTTGTGCGGTGTGTGCCTGGGGCAAATCCTTCAGGAACTCGCTCTATGGGCACAAAACAAGCAAAATTCGATATTTCCTTTACGAGAAGGCATTTTCAATATTTCCGGTTTGTCCTTGTTCAACCATAATTTCCTACTGTCTCACTTAGCGTATCCACACAAATTATTTATTGGGGCTTTTTTCAGGACAAGTTGGGCTCTCGTTTTAAACCATCTGTATCCATCATTAAGTATGAAAAAAAATATTAAAAAACTAAAACAAATGAAAAAGTACCTCATATATTGTACACTGTGCAAATGAGAAAAATATATAATATTGTCCCAAATTTAGCTACACCTCATATGCCTTAGAGTTCCATTTATTGAGGCAGTTATAAGGCAAATATTATATGGAGTGCATATAATTTTTTTCAAATGGTTTATTTAGAGCACGGACAATACGAAAGCATTTAGCACACAGGCAATATAAAAGCTACAGGCTTAACCATTTGTAATGTAAAGATTTTTTGCAAGTACCGTACTAAGTCCCAAGGAGTGAGCCTCCAGCACATTAGTTCCTCGGTCCTCATCCTCAACATAGTGCCATGTCTGCCTCCCCTCGGTGCATGTCAGACGCCATCGTGTAAGATCTGTCGCTGGGGGTGTCTTGTAGGGTCCACCCCTTCTGCGAATGCACCTAAGGTGAAACTTTCCATTACTCTGATATCGATGGAGAAGTAAAGGATTATGTTACATCTAAAAGGGTACACTGCACAATTATGGGAAACTTTACAAAAACTTTCACAAACATAATGCAGTAGAAAGAAATTCTGAGGAGCAGAAAAGCCATAAAAATGGTATCTAGGCTACTTACATAAAATATAACAAAATCTGAATATCTATGTATATGAAAAAAGTACAACAACAACAACAACAATAATAATAATAATAATAAATAGCATGCCTACATTGTATGCCAATTTTGTAAATGTTAGATATATACTTTAGTTATTATTATTTTTAATGCAATAAATCATTTTCAATACAAATTGTATAAATACGTTACATATTTATATATCAACAACTGATACTCACGTCCCCTCACTCATAGTTCTGCTCTATGCTCTATGATCTACGATCTGCAGTTCCATCTCTTCTACAGTATCTTACACCCCCATTGGCCGCGAAGCTACTGGGATTTGTAGTGCGAGGGCTTTTTGATCTAATAAGGATGCTGCTCTTTAGACTACATTTCCCTAAATGCTTTGCGCCGCCAGATGCCGCATCATGCTAACCTGACATGGGCAGAGAGAGGGAAAACCAATCAGAGCAGGAACAACACAAAGACAGACAGGGCAGGTACGGAAAACATCGTCCAATAGGAATGTAGAGACGGCTGGGTATCCAGGAGTGGGAGTGTGTTACGGGTTACTAAATACTGTATGCACCGCTTTTACCTGTACCCTGCTGATATGCAGCGATTTACATATGTAATCCCGTGATTACGTAATCCTCTGACCTTTTATACAATATAATGTTGCGTAGGATTTTGTGCTGAGCTGCAACTCCCCATTATGGAAATACCCCCGTGAATAGGGGTTTTATGCATAGGTTTTTTTAAAATGTTTTTTTTTTTTAAGATTTACAGGGCAAACACTTCTGAATATGTGCCAATTAAAAAAAACCAATTTTGTTCTTGGGGCTTACCCTAAATGAACATAAAAGAAAACAAATATTTGATATTTGATATAAAATAAAATTTAATAATCTGCTTTTGTATGATAGGCCATGAAACAGTCATAGATGCAGAGTCCTGGCAGAGAGGGACTGGAAGGGCAGATGTACCTGGAGTCTTTTCTAATCCCCTTCTTATAGCAGACTCTGAATCTATTTTGAGGCTTTTGTTTGGAACCGGTGTGCGGCGGGATTGTGCAAAGGAAAATGTAGGACGCAGGACAATTTTATTTTGCAAATATGGAGTGGACTCCTCAAAAGAGGATTTCTCTTAAAACTGTTAATTGGAACTCCCAAGAAAGTGTAGGTCTTTCCAGATCTGCATCTGGGACCAGATGGACCAGAGCTTTTGGTAATGTTTGGGTATCTGCCTGTCAGTAACACGTCAGCTGGCAGGATGGTTATGTTTATGCTTACAATGTGCTGGTTCATGATGTTTTAATAAAGCTGTGGCCAGTGCCCTTACCCACAAAGCTGTGTCGTCTTATCTTTGGGTGGGGATGTGGGCTTGAGCCATGCTTGGTTGTGGTGGCTTGGGTCTAAGCAGTCAAGACCAGGTATTGATGGGAAAGATCTACACGCCTCATGTATGTATTATAATCGATGATGCACCTGTGCATCACTGCTTCTGCTTGGGGTGACCTAACTGTGCTTTACAAGCATTTCATTGTAATTACATTAACTTAAAAAAACTTACACTG
This sequence comes from Spea hammondii, assembly GCA_029215755.1. Taxonomy (NCBI): domain Eukaryota; kingdom Metazoa; phylum Chordata; class Amphibia; order Anura; family Pelobatidae; genus Spea; species Spea hammondii. The sequence continues at coordinate 27,380,891 of JARDYJ010000006.1, forward strand.
CCTACCCGATTCCCTCTAGCTACCCACAAAACTACGCTAACACCATACACTAATATACTATATGTACAAAAGTATCGGGACACCTGACCATTACACAGGGACTTTGATGCCATTGCATTCTAAATACATTGACATTAATATGTAGTTGGTCCCCCTTTGCAGCTATAACAGCTTCCACTCTTCTGGGAAGGCTTTCCATGAGATTTTTGAGAGTTTCTGTGGGAATTTTTGTACATTGATCCAGTAGAGCATTTGTGAGGTCATGCGCTGATGTTGGATGAGAAGATCTGGCTCGCAGTCTCTGCTCCTGTTCATGCTAAAGGTGATCAGTGGGATTGAGGTCAGGGCTCTGTGAGGGACAGTCAAGTTATTCCACACCAAAAACTTATCTAACATGTCTTTACGGACCACCACTATAAGTATTGAGACACACCTCTTATTTATTGAAATCAGGGTTTGGGGTTAGACCCCTTACTTCCAGTGAAGGAAAATGTCAATGCTTCAGCATACCAGGACATTTTAGACAATGGTATGCTTTCAACTTTGTGGGAACAGTTTTGGGATGAACCTTTTCTATTCCAGCATGACTGTGCCCCACTAGAAACATACATAAAGATATGGTTGGATGAGTTTGGTGTGGAACAACTTGACTGGCCTGCACAAAGCCCTATGAAACACCTTTGAGATGACGTGGAACAGGGATTGCGAACCAGGCCTTCTTGTGTACGTACGAGGGACATTCAAAAGGTTTCCACACTTTTTTAACTCAATTTTATTTCAAAACAAATGACATCACTTTTCTACAGATCCAACACTCACATTCAGATTTCCTGCAACCTCTTTAACCCCTTCAATCCCCTATAGACGTACCGGGACGTCCAAAAAACACCCACAAAGAAACCCCTATGGACGTCCCGGTACGTCCAGCCCTTCGTGCAGCGTCAGGGACACATCCCTGCCGCTGCACGGGAGACCAGGCTGTCGTTTGACAGCCTGGACTCCCCACTGACAGCAGAAGCCGGCTTTGCCGGCTTTCTGCTGTCCGATCTCCCGCGACAGCTTCCGGCATGAAAGCCGGTAAGCTGTTGCCGGTAAACTGCCCGATCGCGCAGTTGCAAACACGCGATCGGGCATTCCCTTGCGGGGATATCCTGCCCTCCGATGAGGCACAGAGACGCTGCGATCTCTATGCAGGTCTGTGAGGACCTGCATAGAGATCACAGTGTGATCGGTGCAGGGGGATCGCGGGGAGGGGAGTGAGAAACCATCTCTCTCACTCCCCCTCCCGGCCTGTAACAGAAAAGCAGAAAAAAAAAACGTTAGTCCATTTAAAAATAATAAAAAATCATTAAAATAATAATATAAATAATACTAAAAAAAATTATAATATGAGCTGTGATGTCACTGTGACATCACTGGTATGTTCAGGAGGTCCCTAGGAGGACCTCTAACCATTACTGTTTAAAAAAAAAAATATAAAACATAAAAAAAATGTAAAAAAAATTAATAAAAAAAAATCTATAAAAAAAGATAATAAAAAAAATTCTTAAAAAAACCTTACATCCCATTGCCCTAGCATAACATCTAGCCAGTATAACCCTCCTGCCCCCGTTCACAACCCCCAAACCCGTTAAGCCATAGGCATAAAAATTATACAAAATTGTACACCTAATAGTATGCTCCATGGTGCTGGGAAAGTCTGGAAAATCTATATAAATTAGGTATTTCTGAAATCAGGACAGCTGAATTGATAAACTTGGAGGGGATTTTCCATCACTTTACCTAATTTTGTGAGGATTCAGAGGGAAAATATAAAAAAAAATTAGTTTATTTTTCTAATCTTCGCTAGTTTTTACTAAATTTCTCATTCTAAATTTTCAGCTAATCATCCAACTATGGTATCAAACGAAAGCTCTATCTCTCCTTGAAAAAACAATATATAGTTTACATGGGTACACTATTCACAGGAAAAGAGAATCATCGCTAAACCGACATACCCCAAAAATGGCAAAATTGCTCTGGGCTTTGAGGTACCAAAAACCCCTGGGATTGAAGGGGTTAACTGGTATTCTTCTGTTTTCGCAAATCCAGTTCCAGGGTTCATTCATCATGGTCGTGGCTGTAGCTAGACGTCCAGAGTGCTCTGCATCCGTCACACCAGTACCGCCATTTTCGCATTTTTCAATCCACTCATAGACAACTCTACAAGAGAGAACTTTATCCCCATACTGAGCACACATGCGAATATTAATTTATGCTTCTGGCACAGCTTCTCCCCACAAAAAGCATATAACAGAACACTGTTCCTCTTTGGTGCAATTTATACGTTTTGCAGCCATCTTCACTCCAGGGTGAAAACTCATACTAAACTGCATGGGCAGCTGGCTTGCCAGAAACAACTAGTCACATGACACGACCAATTACTACAACTCCTTCCTTCACTGTTTCCAACAAAAATATAAAAGTGCTTTCTCGCTCCCTAAAACCTCAAACTATTAGGGCTGGACACTGAATAGCACCCCTTTTTTATTTTATCCTCATGGTTTACACAATGCACATGTGCCAATATTTTTATTTAGTTTTTATTATTCAGTAATAGAAATTCTCACTGGAAATTGCCATAGTGGAGCCTGATTTTTTTTGTAGACTAGATAGGTTGTCTTCTTGGGCTCCTGCCTACCCTTGAATATTTGAAAACTTCAGGACCAAGAAGACCTGGCCACCCCAAAGACCCTTATGTCGAGGAAGGAACAAAGGGGTCGCATATCCTTTTGGGAAGTGTTACCCCAGAAGATGAATATTTGTGGAGCTGGTGATCCACTGTGACTCTGATTGGGTACTTTGTTTTTCATACATGGCTTCTGCATTTGGGCTTGGTTTTTGTTGAATAAATCATGACACGGTGTCATGTGTTGCTATTCATCTGAGGTGGTATTTACCTGTGTTTTAGACCTGTTAATGAACAGATGATCGTTATGGGTCCTGATATGTATGGCCACAGAATCCAGAGGGTGCACTTCTTTTTTTGTTTTTGTACACAACTATATCACTGGTTCTTGCTGACATCATATGAATAGATAAAAATTATCTTTCTTTGAGTGGCAACAAAAAGTTAACACTTAATAGTGTTACGTTCAATAAGTTAATATGTTCAATAAAACCCAATTTTCCAAATGTAACACACTTTTGAATTAAACATTGCATGACAACACGCATTATGAAACCTCCCCCGGGTTAGCCCCCCCATATTAAATTTTTTTACAAAAGATCATGGCATTTGTTAGATCATTGTTAGATCAGGTTTGATCAACTGTTTTTTTCGTTAGATCTACTCTAAAATAGGCAATATTAACAATCTTTTTCAGGGGGGGCTAACCCGTAGCCAGCCCCCCCTCAACAAAAATTTCAACAAAATGTTACTGATTATGATAGCTCTACGTTAGATCAGGTTTGATCAGACAAAATTTTTGTTAGATCTAGTCTAATTACTGAGATATTGCATATTTAATGAGGGGGGGCTGGCCCCCCCTCAACTGAAATTTGGATTTTTTTTAATGGATCTTGGTAGATATTCGTTAGATCAGGTTAGATCAACTGTTTTTTTCGTTAGATCTACCACGCAGGAGGCGGTATTCACAATCCTATTTTGTGTGCGGGGGATGGGTACACATACGGTCTGGCCCCCCCTCAACTGAAATTTTGATTTTTTTTTAATGGATCTTGGTAGATATTCGTTAGATCAGGTTAGATCAACAGTTTTTTTCGTTAGATCTATCACACAGGAGGCGATATTCACAATCCTATTTTGTGTGCGGGGGATGGGTATACATACGGTCTGGCCCCCCCTCAACTGAAATTTGGATTTTTTTTAATGGATCTTGGTAGATATTCGTTAGATCAGGTTAGATCAACAGTTTTTTTCGTTAGATCTACCACGCAGGAGGCGGTATTCACAATCCTATTTTGTGTGCGGGGGATGGGTACACATACGGTCTGGCCCCCCTCAACTGAAATTTGGATTTTTTTTAATGGATCTTGGTAGATATTCGTTAGATCAGGTTAGATCAACTGTTTTTTTCGTTAGATCTATCACACAGGAGGCGATATTCACAATCCTATTTTGTGTGCGGGGGATGGGTATACATAGGGGCTGGCCCCCCCTCAACTGAAATTTGGATTTTTTTTAATGGATCTTGGTAGATATTCGTTAGATCAGGTTAGATCAACAGTTTTTTTCGTTAGATCTATCACACAGGAGGCGATATTCACAATCCTATTTTGTGTGCGGGTAATGGGTATACATAGGGGCTGGCCCCCCCTCAACTGAAATTTGGATTTTTTTTAATGGATCTTGGTAGATATTCGTTAGATCAGGTTAGATCAACAGTTTTTTTCGTTAGATCTACCACGCAGGAGGCGGTATTCACAATCCTATTTTGTGTGCGGGGGATGGGTACACATACGGTCTGGCCCCCCCTCAACTGAAATTTGGATTTTTTTTAATGGATCTTGGTAGATATTCGTTAGATCAGGTTAGATCAACAGTTTTTTTCGTTAGATCTATCACACAGGAGGCGATATTCACAATCCTATTTTGTGTGCGGGGGATGGGTATACATAGGGGCTGGCCCCCCCTCAACTGAAATTTGGATTTTTTTTAATGGATCTTGGTAGATATTCGTTAGATCAGGTTAGATCAACAGTTTTTTTCGTTAGATCTACCACGCAGGAGGCGGTATTCACAATCCTATTTTGTGTGCGGGGGATGGGTACACATACGGTCTGGCCCCCCCTCAACTGAAATTTGGATTTTTTTTAATGGATCTTGGTAGATATTCGTTAGATCAGGTTAGATCAACAGTTTTTTCCGTTAGATCTATCACACAGGAGGCGATATTCACAATCCTATTTTGTGTGCGGGTAATGGGTATACATAGGGGCTGGCCCCCCCTCAACTGAAATTTGGATTTTTTTTAATGGATCTTGGTAGATATTCGTTAGATCAGGTTAGATCAACAGTTTTTTTCGTTAGATCTACCACGCAGGAGGCGGTATTCACAATCCTATTTTGTGTGCGGGGGATGGGTACACATACGGTCTGGCCCCCCCTCAACTGAAATTTGGATTTTTTTTAATGGATCTTGGTAGATATTCGTTAGATCAGGTTAGATCAACAGTTTTTTTCGTTAGATCTATCACACAGGAGGCGATATTCACAATCCTATTTTGTGTGCGGGGGATGGGTATACATAGGGGCTGGCCCCCCCTCAACTGAAATTTGGATTTTTTTTAATGGATCTTGGTAGATATTCGTTAGATCAGGTTAGATCAACAGTTTTTTTCGTTAGATCTACCACGCAGGAGGCGGTATTCACAATCCTATTTTGTGTGCGGGGGATGGGTACACATACGGTCTGGCCCCCCCTCAACTGAAATTTGGAATTTTTTTCATGTATTTTGGTAGATATTCATTAGATCCGGTTAGATCAACTGTTTTTTTTGTTAGATCTATCACACAAGAGGGGGTATTGACAATCCTATATAGTGTGCGGGGGGATGGGAATACATATGGGTTGTCCCTCCAACCGAAACAAACTGTTGATCTAACCAGATCTAACAAATATCTACCAAAATCCATAATTGTTTTTCCAAATTTCAGTTGAGGGGGGGCCAGCCCGTATGTATACCCATCCCCCCGCACATAAAATAGGATTGTGAATACCGCCTCCTGCGTGGTAGATCTAACGAAAAAAACAGTTGATCTAACCGGATCTAACGAATATCTACCAAAATCCATTAAAAAAAATCCAAATTTCAGTTGAGGGGGGGCCAGCCCCTATGTATACCCATTACCCGCACACAAAATAGGATTGTGAATATCGCCTCCTGTGTGATAGATCTAACGAAAAAAACTGTTGATCTAACCTGATCTAACGAATATCTACCAAGATCCATTAAAAAAAATCCAAATTTCAGTTGAGGGGGGGCCAGCCCCTATGTATACCCATCCCCCGCACACAAAATAGGATTGTGAATATCGCCTCCTGTGTGATAGATCTAACGAAAAAAACTGTTGATCTAACCTGATCTAACGAATATCTACCAAGATCCATTAAAAAAAATCCAAATTTCAGTTGAGGGGGGGCCAGCCCCTATGTATACCCATCCCCCGCACACAAAATAGGATTGTGAATATCGCCTCCTGTGTGATAGATCTAACGAAAAAAACAGTTGATCTAACCTGATCTAACGAATATCTACCAAGATCCATTAAAAAAAATCCAAATTTCAGTTGAGGGGGGCCAGCCCCTATGTATACCCATCCCCCGCACACAAAATAGGATTGTGAATATCGCCTCCTGTGTGATAGATCTAACGAAAAAAACAGTTGATCTAACCTGATCTAACGAATATCTACCAAGATCCATTAAAAAAAATCCAAATTTCAGTTGAGGGGGGGCCAGACCGTATGTGTACCCATCCCCCGCACACAAAATAGGATTGTGAATACCGCCTCCTGCGTGGTAGATCTAACGAAAAAAACAGTTGATCTAACCTGATCTAACGAATATCTACCAAGATCCATTAAAAAAAATCCAAATTTCAGTTGAGGGGGGCCAGACCGTATGTGTACCCATCCCCCGCACACAAAATAGGATTGTGAATACCGCCTCCTGCGTGGTAGATCTAACGAAAAAAACTGTTGATCTAACCTGATCTAACGAATATCTACCAAGATCCATTAAAAAAAATCCAAATTTCAGTTGAGGGGGGGCCAGCCCCTATGTATACCCATTACCCGCACACAAAATAGGATTGTGAATATCGCCTCCTGTGTGATAGATCTAACGAAAAAAACTGTTGATCTAACCTGATCTAACGAATATCTACCAAGATCCATTAAAAAAAATCCAAATTTCAGTTGAGGGGGGGCCAGCCCCTATGTATACCCATCCCCCGCACACAAAATAGGATTGTGAATATCGCCTCCTGTGTGATAGATCTAACGAAAAAAACTGTTGATCTAACCTGATCTAACGAATATCTACCAAGATCCATTAAAAAAAATCCAAATTTCAGTTGAGGGGGGGCCAGCCCCTATGTATACCCATCCCCCGCACACAAAATAGGATTGTGAATATCGCCTCCTGTGTGATAGATCTAACGAAAAAAACAGTTGATCTAACCTGATCTAACGAATATCTACCAAGATCCATTAAAAAAAATCCAAATTTCAGTTGAGGGGGGCCAGACCGTATGTGTACCCATCCCCCGCACACAAAATAGGATTGTGAATACCGCCTCCTGCGTGGTAGATCTAACGAAAAAAACTGTTGATCTAACCTGATCTAACGAATATCTACCAAGATCCATTAAAAAAAATCCAAATTTCAGTTGAGGGGGGGCCAGACCGTATGTATACCCATCCCCCGCACACAAAATAGGATTGTGAATATCGCCTCCTGTGTGATAGATCTAACGAAAAAAACTGTTGATCTAACCTGATCTAACGAATATCTACCAAGATCCATTAAAAAAAAATCAAAATTTCAGTTGAGGGGGGGCCAGACCGTATGTGTACCCATCCCCCGCACACAAAATAGGATTGTGAATACCGCCTCCTGCGTGGTAGATCTAACGAAAAAAACAGTTGATCTAACCTGATCTAACGAATATCTACCAAGATCCATTAAAAAAAATCCAAATTTCAGTTGAGGGGGGGCCAGCCCCCCCTCATTAAATATGCAATATCTCAGTAATTAGACTAGATCTAACAAAAATTTTGTCTGATCAAACCTGATCTAACGTAGAGCTATCATAATCAGTAACATTTTGTTGAAATTTTTGTTGAGGGGGGGCTGGCTACGGGTTAGCCCCCCCTGAAAAAGATTGTTAATATTGCCTATTTTAGAGTAGATCTAACGAAAAAAACAGTTGATCAAACCTGATCTAACAATGATCTAACAAATGCCATGATCTTTTGTAAAAAAATTTAATATGGGGGGGCTAACCCGGGGGAGGTCATTATGAATGATTTAGCTTTAGAGAAACATTTGAATTAAGATTTTACAATATAAACTTACTTTCTAGGTCTGACTGATTCTAGCCCAGGGGTGGGCAATTAATTTTCCCATGGGGCCACATGAGAAATTGGAATGGTTTTAGAGGGCCAGACCTCTACAAACTACAAACTCCGAAGCCTTGTCCATTTTGTTAACTTATGTGCTGTTTAATAAAGTTATTCAAGCCTACGTCATTGGTAGAGGTGCTTGAATAAGTAAGGCCTGAATAACTATTAGCACAGCACAGAAGTGAACAAAATGAACAAGGCTTCGGAGTGCATACCGTATTTTTCGCTCTATAAGACGCACCTGCTGATAAGACGCACCTAGATTTTAGAGGAGAAAAAAAAGGAAAAAATATTTTGAGCTAAAAAATGGGCTAAAATATTTATTACAATAACTGAATAAGCTATGAACACAGTAAGACACACGCAGTAAGACACACACAGACACAGTATGACACACACAGACACAGTAAGACACACACAGACACAGTGAGACACACACAGACACAGTAAGACACACACAGACACAGTAAGACACACACAGACACAGTGAGACACACACAGACACAGTGAGACACACACAGACACAGTGAGACACACACAGACACAGTGAGACACACACAGACACAGTGAGACACACACAGACACAGTGAGACACACACAGACACAGTGAGACACACACAGACACAGTGAGACACACACAGACACAGTGAGACACACACAGACACAGTGAGACACACACAGACACAGTGAGATACACACACACAGTAAGATACACACACACAGTAAGATACACACACACAGTAAGACACACACAAACACAGTAAGACACACACAAACACAGTAAGACACACACACAGTAAGACCTCCCTCCCTAACCCCCCTTCTCAGTATCTCCCCTCTAACTCCCTAACCCCCCCTTCTCAGTATCTCCCCTCTAACTCCCTAACCCCCCCTTCTCAGGATCTCCCCCCCCCGCCCCGGTCACTTACCTTAAACTCCTGTGTTGGAAGCGTGAGGCGTTTGTCTCGGGTGCCGGCGCTTCACTGCTGATCGCCGGCGTCTGACGTCATATGCCGGCGCCCAGCGTAAAGCGCCGGCACCCGAGACAAACGCTTCCAACACAGGAGTTTAAGGTAAGTGACCGGGGCGGGGGGGGGACACCGGACTCATTGGTGAGTCACCAGGACACTCTTTGCGGGCCGGTCCGAGCTATTCAGCGGGCCGGATGTGGCCCGCGGGCCGTGCTTTGCCCAGGTCTGTTCTAGCCTATAATCATGTGCCTCAGAGAGAGAGAGGTATAACATTATTTGTAGAAAAGGACAAAAATAAGTGTCTTGTTTTTGTGCTTTCAAATCTATGAAGAAAGCAACCAAAAAGCTGTCTAATATTAGGATGTCAATGTGATACATTTGTATCTAGTGAGTAATATTAGGATGGCAACGTGAAACATTTGTATCCATTTGTATCCATCGTATTCCTCTGTTTCCCCTGTCTCTCTCACTGAGACACACCTCTCTCACTGTTTTGTTATTCTGGACATCTTTGAAGCCGGTCAACTTTCCCTATGAAATCATATATATATTTTTTTAAACTAGACCCCACATGGGCATTTAACATGCCGGTATCTTAACTATTTCCACACAACAATCTTTGTGAAGATATAGCCAATCTTAGGACTAGCTCATAAAAAGAAACTATGTATAGAATATTAAAAAAAAAGAAAGTCTTTATAGTTTGATACCATTTGCAAAAAAAACAAACTGTGTAATGAAACAAGAACAGGAATAAACTGTTGGATAAGCCGAGCGATGGTCCATTTTTACAACTCCAGTAGACATGTTCACTCATAATGCCATGTTGGACCTACCTCTAACGCGCTATTACAGACTAGCTTTTTCTTCAGTACTGTTGGTATGCTGCTATGACATACCACTAAATCTCTCACAGGACTGGTGGAATGGCCAAATACACAATCAAATGGTCCTTATGGATAGGAGAATGGCTGGGTCAGACTTGGGCAGTGACCCCGTGCCATAAATAAAGTATTGCTCTGATCTCCGCTTATAATGTTATTAAACCTACATGTGTCTGCCCCAACCTGTGCTCTGTGACTTCCTGTATCTTTGTCAGCTACCTCCCTGCAACCAAATGCAAAGCACGTTCATGTTTTGTCTTACAGGAGACCTAAAGCCCCTTTGGTTTAATGGTTTGGATATCCATGCAGAGGCTACTCAATTATCTTTACCTACAGAATTCAATTCATACACAAATAAACTAGCATTACAGCAACAAAAGGCATCCTCTTCTAAAGATCCCATAATTATATGAACATGACAGAAACCTCACGTATCTAAAGCCCAAAAAGCACTTCTCTATTGTATCACCACTCCCATGTTACGATTATCAGAAGACACACATTAATACATGTTTTATTATAATAAAAATGTTACACTGCAAAGCAAGGGACAATTCTGGTTAATTTAAAAAATAGGTTTGCTTTATGGTTCTCCCAAATCCAGGAGTATGCTCAAATGAAGTTCATCAGCCCTAGCCTCCTGCTGGCTTGCTTTCAAAAGTCTTTGCAGTTGGTCCATGCGTTCTGTTAAAGAGAGCTGGAACGAACCTGCCGCACCATCAGCTCCAGAGTCCAACATGGCTGAGGTGCCCACATCACTATCGCTAAAGCATCTTAGTACAGGAGATGTACATGCAGCGCTTTCTCTGGATAGAAGCAATGATGTACTGGATTGGTTTCCATCACTTGGATTTGGTAGAATGTTTATGGATTTCAGCAGAGCATCAGGGAGGTATAAAGGCAGGGAATTAGACACAGACTCATCTAGCTGTTCCTCTTCAATAAAATGTTGCAACCTCTCTTCGAACCTGAAATTAACAATGACTTCGTAAATACCAACTACTTTTCTCCCACATTCAGCCAAGCCGATCACAACGTTGTTGCTGTGGCATCATCCTACGAACACCACATGCCCTGTTTCTACTAATGCATTATACTTCATTATTAAACAAGATTGCCCCCCCACCAAAAAAAACGCATACCTTCGGTTTTCTTCCTTCTCAGCCAATATAGATTGTTTCAGCTGTGGAAGAGCACTGATGATATTTGTCACTTTATTTTGTGTCCCTTCATCCATGTTTTGTTCAGAAATAAAATGAAAGGTTCTCACAGCATTGTCCGTCTTTGAGGAATGCTGTCTTCTGGTAGGAAAACCGCTTAGGATAAAAGTAAAGAGTAAAAATAAAGAAAAGAATCTAAAGAAGCAACACATCTGTTTCGGTAGCATCCTAATCTAATTCATATTTATCTCACCTATCACTGGTCCACAGCGCTTCCTTGTGAGTGTCAAGACGAGCGTCCTCCCATGTCTTGGGAGGCGTAAATTTTTTTAAATCTCCCTCCAAAAAATACACCAAGAGTTCTTCAGGTGAGCCTGTAGAGATGAACAGGTTATAAGTCTGGCAACATTTATATATTTTAGTGTTGTCATAATTGAGTATCTGGTCTGTTTGTTAAACTAATGGAGCCTATGCAGTCTTTAATTTAAAGGTCAAGCCAAGGGAGAGAAATAAAAGGAAAAAAGTGAGGAGGAAATTATGTAAGTATTTAATTTGGCATAAAGGAGCATACATATAAACAAAGGTAAATTGGTCAATCAGTCAAACACTATGACCTGCTACTACGTAGTTGCCCAATGGCATATAAATGATTGCTAAGATAAGCCATGTATCTTATCTTACACCTCTAGTCATAGCAGAAAACCTTGTTTAGAAATACTGGTTTAATTATCGTTAAGCTATTTATATATTATTGGAAAAGTTAAGGAAGGGTTGAAAATCTTTGGAAGAGGAGAGATCGAACTATCACATTAGCAATAAGGCTTTCGGAGTTAATCACCTGAAGAGTTTATTATTGCGGGTGAATCCCAGTCTCTTAGTCGGTGGTTAATACAAAGGAAAATTAAGTTATCCCAAGGAATGTCTTCTATAGAGGGTCCAAAACCATCTGGTTCGTTGTGCCCGTCTTGCCAGCTCTTATATGCACGTCCCAGGAGACACCGTACCTCAGAGAGGAGGACAGGAAATGCCTCTTGACGCCTACAAATCTGCCTCGCATATTCCAGGACCATATCACGAACAGGGGGCCAGGGTGCTGTTGAGTAAAGGGATATTCATGCATTATATAATTTCTTCTTAAAAAGGATTCCCATACATTATATGAAAGCTCTATCCATGCTATGGCGTGTAACAAGCAATAAAGCTAAAAGAAGTGGAGCCAAGCAGAAGATGGAGACTGGGAGGGGACTAGATAAATTACAAAAGTAAAATTAAAACATAAGTAAATAACAGTTTCAGAACAGCCATAACAAAGTTATGTAAAATCCAGAATATTTTCATAACTTTCCATTCCTGAAAGATTTTCTCACTACTGAACACTTTCTTACCCCCTTGTGGTGGTTTATCCATTTGCGGTATCTGAAAGGAAAGCAGCACTTTTTTTAGCCAAGACAGATGAGCAGGACCATTCCAGCCAAGGTGGGGCATTACAGAACTACCCTTTGGACATGTAAACTCTGTTACTGGCCAAGACAAGTCACAAAAGTGTTCTGAAGACACAGCTTCTGCCAGGAACGAGATTGAGCAGTTATACAGATCGATGATGGCTGCAGGATCCTGGGACGGAAGCAGTGCTTTCTTGCGTTCTGATACATCATGATCAAAGCGTTTACTAAAGGTACAACACACACCATCCTCTATATATTGCTGCAATGGTAGACAGCACAAGTCCAAGGAGCGAGGACAGTTGGACAAAAGGAACTGTACAGCAGAGGTGACCTGTAAAAGAGAGGAAAAGAGATATTAATGCCAGGGAAAACAACCATAATAGTTAAATCAGCGAAAGGGAGAAAATGCAGTGCGAGGATTTGAGTGGAAAAATAAATCACTGCTGACAAGCCTGACAGCCATACACATGCAAACAAATAAGAAAGCTCTAAAGACAGGTCAGAAAAATACAATTCACGGAAGTTAATGATACGATACTCTTGCATGCTTCAAAACTTTAAAATGGCAAAAGAGGACACTTTTCTTTTAGGGAGCGTGGCTTTACTACATTTGCATGACTTTATGACATAGGAATTATTATTTAAAGGGTAAGTCCCATGGCAAAATATTTTTCAGGCCATATACAGTAATGTAGATTAGCATTCATGAAAAGTTTGATTTCATGTTGTTCCAATAAGCTTAATTTATCTGCAGGTTGTGCTGGTTGTCGGTCATGTGATAATTTGCATGACTTCCCCTGTGTAAACATCACAAAGAGTTAACCGTTTATGGCAATGCTAAAGATGCCCTACTTATCAAATAAAATAATTTCTGCCATAATCAGAGTGTCAGGCTGAGCGATTAAGACCAAAGATCTGGGTCCTAAAAAGGGTAACACATAACTGGAACAGCATCTACTACAAAGTGGTAGAGGCCAATACAGTGAGGAATATAAATGGACGAGATAGGCAAATGGCTATCCTGAATATAAGATGAGAGTACGGAATGATCAAGGCCCGACTCTTGACATCAGGAAAAATCGTATCTTCCGTCAAATTCAGAGTTTTAGAAAGGGACACCTGGGAGAATCTAAACTCCTGAAATCAATAGGGACTTTTATGACATTGCATTCTAAATACATAGACATTAATATGTAGTTGGTCCCCCTTTGCAGCTATAACGGCTTCCACTCTTCTGGGAACGATTTCCACAAGATTTTGGAGAGTTTCTGTGGGGAATTTTTGCAACCATGCCTTTATGGACCTTGTTTTGTACACTGGGGCACAGTCATGATGGAATAGAAAAGGCCCTTCCCCAAAACTGTTCCCACAAAGTTAGAAGCATAGTGTTGTCCAAAATGTCTTGGTATATCACCTTCAGCTCACAAAACGTTCTACTAGATGAATGGGAGACAATTCCCACAGAAACAGAAAAATCTTACAACCACGGATGGACCGCACTGGACACGGCCACAGAGACTACTATGATGTATTGAAGGATCCATCTAAGACTCCTAACACGTCATGCACACAGGAACATATCCACACGCTTAAACACTTGAATAACATACATACACAGGCACACACACACACACACACAATAATGCACCCCAAAACAATCCCACCCTAATATACCTAGACACATGCCCACTATAACACACCTGAAAACATACAAACATACCCATAAAAACAGATGTACACAATAGCATACCCACAAACATACGCTATCACACCCAGACACACATTCAAACACATCCTTCACTTACTCTGCCTACCCCTAGATTTAACACGTGGCGCTTTGTATTAGTGATGCCCTAGACCAAGTAGCACCCCGCAATATTCTCGTGTCCAAATGCTACATACAGTGACACACACACTCATTTTAACCAGAAATAGGCCCGGATTTAACCCTAGGTGCCCCTGAGTTAAACATGTGTTACAGGGAATCATTCTCTTTCCTTTAAGTACGACATGCCTGCTCATACACACACATATGCACTGCTCTTACGCATGCCTGCCCACAAAAACACACATATACGCTGCAATTGCCTGCACATACACACTTGCCAGTACTCACACATATGCACTACCCTTATACACGCCTGCCCAAACATACATAAACTGCTCACACACACACGCCTCCCCATAAATATACACTGCCCTTGCACATACTTACACAGACGTATACACTATAAGACAAATACACTCCTTATATACACAAATATACACTGCCCATACAGACATACACATATACACAGCCCATACAGACGTACACATATACACTGCCTATGCAGACGTACACATATACACTGCCCATACACACGTATGCACATACACTGCCCTTATATGCGCGTGCCCATACACGCACATATACACACACACATATGTCTGCCCAAGTGCCCATATACATGCCTCACCATTTGTATATGCACACACACATATCTACCATCAGACCCCCCACCTTCGTTTTGCTCACTCTCAGTGCAGTGCAGCTGTGCACAGCTGTTTATGCTGAGCGCCGGGGCTGGGATATAAACGTCATATCCCATCGCCCGGCGCTCAGTGACAGAGAGCACACTGACCGCACCACTTACAGCCCTGGGGGGGGGGGGATTTCTCTATTATCGGTCCCCCCCACCTGATTTCCTGGAGGGGATTCATCCCCCCGGTTCCTACGCCCGTGATAAAACCCACAGAATATTGAGAACCAATAATGTGTAAGGTAAGTGCGATGGCAGAGACTCTTATTATTAGATTATATATACAAATAAATCTCACATACCTGGTCCGAACCTTGCATATCATTCACGGTATCTGGGACCAGGATAACTATATACTCTGAGATTAGACCGTGTGAAACAAGATCTGTACGATTAAGCCCTAAAAAAAAATGCAGACAGAAGAGTTTCCAACGGGTTACTGAACGCAAAAAACACAATTCAAAAAACAAAATTGACCAACATTTTGGCTTAATAAACGTAAGCATCAGAACATTATGCCAATGCTACTAACCAACCTAAATGAGAAGTCACACTTTATAAATCTATCTAAACCCTTCACTTGTACTTTGTTAAACACATGAATAGGCTACATAATATAGGTTTTTTTTAATTGGATATTAAAAATGATATTTGGATATCAACAGTGGCGTCTCGCAGATTTTCAAATTTTGCAACACAATTAAATTGTATACGTTACTTGCATAACCTACTGAGCACGGTATAAGTATATGATAGACAAAGTCAAAAGACTAAATATGAAGAATCTCCCCCTCTTGTGAGAACAAACACAATTGTATTAGGGTTACAGTGCGTGTAGAAAAATCTTTTTTGTTCTCTCTCTAGAGGTGATCTATTAAGTCTCTCACCTATCCTGCTCTGGTTAGGACCATCAAGACATGTCGATACCGAGGACTGATTATTAGCTCTCAATTCAGTGTATGAAGAGGATTTACTGAAAATACTTAATTACTATATTTCTGTCATAACTGCTTAATTTTTTTCTTTCCCGTTTACTGAACCCACACAAGTTATATATTGCTTTTTTCAGGACAAGAAGGGCTTTCTTTAGATGGCATTGTTTTGATTGTATCATATTATTTACTACTAAAAAAGTCTAAAACATGGTGAAAAATTTTATAAAAAAATTACTTTTACTCATCTATAAAAGGTAATGAAAAAACCTGCTAAATAGATTCTACTATTTGTCCTGAGTTTAGAAATACCCAATGTTTTTATGTTTTTTTTTTGCTTTTTTCTACACGTTATGGGGCAATAAGTACAGGTAGCGTTTTGCTATTTCCAAGCCATTTTATCCAAATCTGGTAATTCTTCCCCCCATGTGCCATTTCAGGTATCTTTGAAGCCGGCCAATGCAATTTACTAGGGCTGCAACTAACGATTATTTTAATAATCGATTATTTGGCCGATTATTTTTTCGATTAATCGATTAATCGGATAAAAAAAAACAATATGCAAATTTTTTGTTTATTTAAAATAATTTAATGAACTGGATGTTAAAAAACAACTTAAAATTTACATTAACATTCTTATTTTGTTATGATGTAATAAAAAACCAATATTTTCAAAGTACAAAAACCCAAACAATATTTATGAAACAAAATAACCCCAAACATTCTGAAAAGAGGTGGACTATTACTGTTCAAGAAACTTTGCCCCAGCCCTGGTACTTTGCACCCAGCACTTTGCACCCAGCCCTGGCACTTTGCACCCAGCACTTTGCACCCAGCCCTGGCACTTTGCACCCAGCACTTTGCCCCACCCCTGGCACTTTGCACCCGGCACTTTGCACCCGGCACTTTGCACCCGGCCCTGGTACTTTGCACCCAGCACTTCGCACCCAGCCCTGGCACTTTGCACCCAGCACTTTGCCCCACCCCTGGCACTTTGCACCCGGCACTTTGCACCCGGCCCTGGCACTTTGCACCCAGCACTTTGCCCCAGCCCTGGCACTTTGCACCCAGCACTTTGCCCCTGCACCCAGTCTCCAACTCTGCCCTGCACCCAGCCCTGCCCCCACATTCTGCCCTGCCCCCACACTCACACCCTGCCCCCACTCTGCCCTGCACCCACACCCTGCCCTGCATCCACACCCCCACTCTGCCCTGCACCCAGTCTCCTGCCCTGCCCCCACACTCACACCCTGCCCTGCATCCCCACCCCCACTCTGCCCTGCACCCCCACCCCCACTCTGCCCTGCACCCCCACCCCCACTCTGCCCTGCACTCAGTCTCCTACCCTGGCCTGCCCCCCCACCCCCACTCTGCCCTGCATCCCCTGAAACCCCACCCCCACCCCCGCGAATCGCTCTGTGCGAACGGAGCCACTCGCACAGAGCGAACCGCTCTGTGCGAACGGAGCCACTCGCACAGAGCGATTCGCACAGACATGAAGAATACTTACCTCCGGAACGCGTCACATCCGTCACGCAACTAAAAGAAGGCGGAGAGTGCAGAGCGTGTAGCGGAAGCGGGGAACGCTCGCGGAGGTAAGTAAAAGGAGCCAACAACGAATCGATCACTCGATTAATCGATAACGGAAATCGTCGACAATGATTTCCGTTATCGATTATTATCGATTCGTTGTTTCAGCCCTACAATTTACCCCATCAAGTCATATATTTTTGAAAACTAGACACCCCAGGGTATTTCAAATGCTAGTATTTTAACTCTTTGCATGCACACATTTAACCACCAGCATTTTTTCAAAGTTGCAGTAGTATTTTTCCCCCACACACCTACTTTATGTATGAATTTACAGCTCCTGGTTTATGCCGCTGTCACACAACACCCCAATATGTGTTCAACAACATCTCCTGAGTACAGTGATACCCCACATGCATGGGTGTGTCATTTTTTGGAGGGAACTAAAAGGCCACATTTGGTACGTGTGCATTTTTCTAATTGGAAATGAGATGTGTGGCCATCCTTCCCCCGTGTTAATTGGGACATTGTTGAACCCGGCCAATTCAATTTACCCCATCAGATCATAAATTTTTTTTTTTTTTTTTTTTTTTAAAGTAGACACCCCACGGGAATTTCCATGCGAGAATTGGTTTTAACTCTTTAAATGCGAGCTAATGTGCTAATTTTAGGGCTTGCTCACAAAAATATATTTTTTATATATATATTTTATTTTTTTTTTGCCTTTTTTACATTTTTTTCAACTTGAAGGTTCCCCTGATAGTGACATCAGTGGGAAATTTACATTTTACAGTTTTTTTTACTTTTTTTCTTATTAATTTTATTTTTTAATTTATTTTTACTAATCACAATGTGATTAGAAAGCTGGGCTCCATTGACTTGCATGGTTAAATGCAGTACCTGTATTCAACCTGCAAGTGGAGCCAGAGTTCTCTAGAGGGTCTGGAGACCATCTAGCAAACTTTTTCATCTTTATTATTTTTTTTCCCGGGCCACCGCCATCTTGCGCATGGTAAACATTACGTGCGGCTGTGACCGCTCTCCGGAGTAAGTTTAGGAGGTGATCGTTGATGGCCTCCTAAACTCTTTTAAAACGGGCGTCCGCCGCCATACAATGTCCTGGCACGTTAATTGACGTTAACCGTTTGTTTTCCGGACCGTCAATTGTCAAAAAAAAAAAAAAACACACAAAAAAAACTATGCATGTGGTGTAAGAATAGCTTTTTTTGTTGTTTTTTTAGTGTGGTAATGTTGAGGACACGCATAGATTTCACATGATATATAGCATATATAAAGTGCTATCCCGAAGTATGTGGAATATATCAGTTCAAAGCAGGGAACCAAATATTTTAAGGTTAGTACTGATTTATACAGACCTTCTTCCACCTTGCTCACTAAATCCTGGTGCTGCCCTGGTACTAGCACAGCAAGCGGTGGTGGTGGGCGGAAAGGCTTGGCTTGCAGTAGTTGCTTTAGCTGCAGTATAGCAGTAATCCAGTATAAGTCATCATCAGTAACATCTGTACGCGTAGGCAACAAGAGCATGAGGGCACTCGTCCCCAGCAGCTGTTTTTGAGCTTCAACCTGCTCCATCTCAGAAGGTTTAAGGGGACCTTGTACCACCTGAGAAAAAGAGGCATTTGTAAGAGGAAGTAGAAATTCCATACTGGGTGAATTTGTTGGATTTTCCAAAGAGAGACTTTGGGGGGGGGGGACATTGTGTACAAAAGGGTGGGTAAAATGCAGCATATACAAAATGCAGATCGGTTGAGAAAGACCCATACCACATAGGTATGGAGATAGAAAAGCACAATTCAGATTACTAAAAGGAGGGGAAAGTAAAAAAGAATGCTGAATTTTTGCCAAGTAGAAGGGATGAGAGATTTTTTTGGCCTCACCTTGACGCACACATTAACATGCACAGAGTGGTCTTTGTACGGCTGTAACAAGCTGTACAGTGCAAGTGTTTGAACCGGTTGTCCCTGATCCTGTAATAGCTGGGAATCCATTCTGTAGAACTTCACCTTTAACCACTCACAGAGGATGCTGTAACAGACGTTAATAGGTCATTCAACAGGGCACTCGGATGTGAACTGATTTACAGACCTCTAAACAATCACTGGCTGTGATCAGTGATGCCGACTGTTTTCTTCAACGATCCCAGTCTTTCAATACATCAAGCAGCATTTCAATTAGAAACGCTGGCTAGCCTGCCATACTGGCTCAAATCAATTATTTAATTGGGGGATGGGCCACCAGTTAGGGGTACAGGACCCACTGTAGGTGGGAAAACATTTTACTTTCTAAAAGAAAAAACACAGCAGGGGCCACGTAACACAATGTGACCCCAAGGTAATATCGCCGATGATCACAGCATGCAGCCATGAGTTGTGTGATGAGTTACGTGTAAGGTGTGGATGTACAGAAATCCAAGTTATGATGTAAGAAAGCATGAAGATGTGAAATATGTTTAATGCGAGTATGTATGTATACATGTGTATGCCATGCGAATATGTTGTGAGTGTGCATTAGTGTCATTCTGTATTAATAAAAGTATTTTTGTGTGTATGTGCGGTGTGCTAGTATGGCCCTCCATACAAGTGAAGTTGGACAGCGCTACTCTAGATGCTTCTGTGCTGTGCAAGGATTTATACTACCTTTGACATAGCATGTTTAGTATCTTTCCCATTATTGGCATCAGGCCCCTCGTTACCAGTACTTATTTTAAGAAGATGGGTCTGTATTAGCATCTTGTGTCAGTAGAAGACACTCTGGTCACATTCACCTTGTAGGGTCATTGGGTTCATCATTTTTAGGCAAAATAAGAACCATTTTCCAAAAAATATAGTTCTTCAATGCACGAAGGTTCTCAACAAGCAAAGGAGGCAGTTCTAAAGGGGTCCATGCAGAATCACTGAAGAGTAAAAAAAAAAAAAAAAAAAAAAAAGTTTAGTGACTAAAGGAATAGCTGAATTATTATACTGAGGTGAGACTCCATTTGCTTAAATACATACCAAAGAAGCTCTTGTACAAAATGCTGAACCTTCATTTTATGGAACATCTGCTCCTGTAGCTGCTGAAGCCTGAAGAAAGATGTACATAATGAGACGCAAAAAAATGGCGTGGAGCAGGGGGCTGCTCAGGTGCCGATAAGGTAGATCATATTAACACTACTTTCGGCCTGGACACTTAATTCAGACAAAAAACAAGGCCATCTCACCTTCCCACTGTACAGCATTATTGCCTACCTGGTGAAAGACACACTTAATTTTCCTGCATGTCCCATGTCAAGAAAACCTTTAGCCAGGTTCTGATCATCAGGTGGAAAAGGTGCACTGGGTAGTAACACCTTAATTGCGTTACCGCAGGCCACAGAACCAGGAGCAGCTGGAAACCCTCTCATCTGACGTCTCAGCCTCTTTCGTGAAGCCAACACTTCCTTCCATCTGAAGATGTAACAGCATATATGCATTATGATTTCACGCCCTGTCTAAAACACATTCAAGTAAAGGCTAAACAAGCTACATATCCATCCATACAGAAAGCCATCAACAAGCCAAGCAACAGGCATTCTGAGAGAAAACGAGGGGCACTGCTAAAGCCAATGTTATTTGCAGGTAAGTATAGATCTTACCTCTGGGTGTATTTGCTGTAAAGGTGCATCTGACGGAGTGATTCTCTGGCTAACAGGAAGATCTCGTCATTGAGGAACCGATCTACTGTTCCATCGCACACTTCCTGGGAGCAGCGTGCAATACGAGCTCTATGGTCCAGCTGCAGCGCTTGTCTGTGTGGAGGCAAGAGAAAAAAAAAAAAAAAGTGAAAGACACGAAAAAACAAAAGGAACATTTCTGTGAGACGTTTAACAAGCCGGACAGGATCTAAAACAGGGCAGGAAAGAGTAAATCACACACATATATGGTAGCAGATGTGTGACTTATTGGGCACTTAGATGGTACCGGTGATGGCAAACTAACTTTCCATCGCTCTCCTCTTTATTCCGGTGTCACTTACTGCAGAGTTTCACTGGAAATACTGTAGATACATTTAGTCAAAACGTCATTAAGCAGCTCAGTGCACTGGAAATGGCTGATCGTAGTTAGCAGCCTCTCCCTCTCCTGCTTTAGCCTAAAATTAAAAACAAAACAATAAAACAATGCTTAAATTAAGAGCTATAATAACAAGCCATAAAGGTAAGCTCATGGGATACTCGTTTCATTATTACCCAAATATCCAAGTTAAATTCCATATCTGCTCATTAACTTGCCTGGCTTCCTCTGCTTGTCTGCGTTTTTCCTCTTTTACGCTCTCAGTCTCAGCTTGAACGACTTCTTTTGCAATTTTAACTGAAAATTCGGAGATCACTTCTGTAAGGAGGGTGTCATAAAGTATAGAGGACTCTCTGCAAGGGGAACAAAGGAGCAGTAGAAGAGGACTCAGAATCAAATGAAGCAAATAATGGTAAACGAAAAACGACAGATTTCAGTTTGTCGAAATCATATACTGTTTTTTCAGCACAAGTAGGGCTTTCATTTGAAACCATATTAAGCTGGGTAGTACATTGTTTTGTTTGAAATAAACTGGAAAAAGTGGGGGGAAAAAATGGAAAAAAAACGCATTTTTTTTGTATACATACAAATTGTACACACATTGAACCAATGGGAATAAATTATCCCAAATATATTCATTAACTTGTCCTGATTTGGAAACCACCCAACATGGCCAGGATTTTCATCTATTTTGACCAGTATAGGGCAAATATTGCAAAGCATGCATCACGTTTTTAAAATGTAATTTTTTTCAAATTTGGCATGGTAGTCTAATAACTGCAATAGTTGTCACAGATACTGATTACCCCCCCAAAATTATATGTTTATGAACAGTAGATAAATCAAGGTGTACAACTAGGGTCATTTTGACACTTTTCAAACAGGGATTTTATCGCCAATTGCTGCCAAATTTTGAGGTATTTTAATTGTGTTCACCAACAAGGCCTCACATGCATGGTTCATGCATTTTTTGAGGACGCTATGAGGGCAAAACTGGAACATGCGCATTTTAGTTTTCAAATTTGGAATTTTCAGAAATTGGTTTACTGGGCCCATATCCCATTTGTCCCATTTTGGAAGCCCCCCCACTGTAAATTACCCCATAAAAGTATATATTTATGAACAGCAGATAAGTCAAGGTGTTCAACTAGGGTAATTTTGACAGTTTTCAAGCAGCCATTTCTTCATTGATGTCTGGCAAAATTTCACGGAAAATGTATTTTATTGCGTTTTTAACGCATACATTTCAGTGTTGCAATTTATTTCTTGCACACAATGGAAGAAAACACCACATTTTGTTCACCAACATCCCCCGGTTCCAACAAGGCCTCACATGCATTCCTGGGCAGGCAGCAGCAGCAGGGCCCCCACGATCACCACGATTGTGGCGATGTGGGGGCAGTTTCGGGGTATGACGTACCTGGTACGTCCCGGTCTACCGGTGACCTATGACCAGGAGGTACCAGGTACGTCCCGGTCCTGAAGGGGTTAATGAGGTCATTGATTTTCAGTGTAACAAGAATATTCTGAAGTAGAAGAATATTTTAAGGCAGTACAGATTCTGACAAGGAGGGGGTCTAGGGTGGTGTAGAAGCTCAATGCATCACTATAGACAGTGGCAAAAACAGAATGTGGGGCAGTAAGGATAGCAGTTTTACCCAGAAGCAAAAGCGATGTAGGCAGCTCCCGCTTTGCAGAGACCGTCACCTAGCTCTTTCAACGTGTCTTCAACAAGTTCTTCCATGACAGCAGCAATATCCTGGATTTAAAGAGTATCCAAAGAGCAAGTCACAAATGAGTGAAAGTCCTGAACAACCTACTGTAGTCCCCCAAAAAGACCACCTTTCAAATGTACCTGCTCGCTGTAAAGAACCTTAGGAGGGCTTTGGGTTCGTGCTGGCGGAAATACCGTCTGGAAAGCAGTCTGTATAGGAACAGATGCAGACTCTACAGTAGATGGTAGAAGAGCTACCAAGGGTTTCATAGTGAGCTCTTCAGGCACAATACCTCGGTTCTCTGGCTCAGGGTCACCTAGAAAATCAGAACAAAGGCCGTCATCAGATAAATGTAAATTTACACAATTAAAAGGGCATATGAGGTATAGCACACAAAGAACATTAACCTCCCTTTAAGCAATTCCATTAAAAAGACTGCAAGAATACTTTCTAATACTACAGCATCACATGTGATTAGTCAATAGGGGCACATCATCTTATGAAAAGGAAGTTATCTGTCCCTGTCTCACCAGGTGTCTCTTGGTTTTCTCTGGTTCCAGGGTCCATAATGCTAATTCCACCTGTAAACTTGTTTTGAAGGTCAAAGCTGCACATGGGATGGTGAAGGGTAAAGAGAGGGAGCGGTGCACCGTTCACTATTTCCCCCACGGAAACCTGGCGCTTTTGGCTGATAAATAAGCACTTCTTAGGGCTAGGAGGAACCTCTGGCTCAGTGAATGCTGCACGATTCAGCTCAACATTCCTTGGAAAACAAAAGGTAAAAAAAAAAAAAAAAAAAAAAAAGTCAAAACAACTACAAAGGGTACAAAATGCTGACCTGTCTCTGTTTGAAATGTTACCATCCAAACTCACCCATCAAACACGCTAAGGCCATAGGAATTGAGAAATTGTGCTGCGTCATTTACATCATGGAAGAGCAGCTGATGAACCATGGTATCCAGAGGAAATAATGTGGTTCTCTGGATGCTGGCAGTGTACGCAACATTGAGGCTCCGTACAGCATGTCTTCGAATCTAAAATAAAGTGTTTACTTGGAGTTTACCTTACACATTAAAGACAGCTAGATTTTTTCACTAGAAAAACAAAACAAAAATATGGCAAAGTATAACAAATAAGCTATAAATCAACAGTTGTCTATGTTGCCCAACATCAGCTGTAAGAACTTGAATATCGAAACAGTGTGCATCTTAAAGGACTAGCACAAGCACCAAGGAAGAGTGGGCTACAGTATTCCCATTGCTCAGTTTACCATAAGATCCTGAATATAAGAAAAGACCAAGGGTTTACAGCATAATAAAAACATGTCAGACTAAATGCAACGAATAGTTCTTATCTCCTGTCAAATTCTATTTTTCTATGTAACATCCGTAACTTATTATTGCTCTCACCTGGTTAAAGTAACAGTGCAATATGCAACTGTTTAGATAAGATGCAGACCGAACCAGCTTGAAGAACCTGACAAAGTTCGTGCTGTTCAGGGCTGAAAATACTTGTACTGCAAATTTTACTTCAGCAGAGTTGCGGATAGAAGGATGAAACTGTTGGATCTCTCTAAGGGACAAATAAATGAAAGCATTAAGGAAGGAAAACGGCAGAGCAGTTTGGAACTGGGAGAGATTAAAACATAGTAAAAATTAGAAGTGCAAGAAGAAGACAATAACGACAAAGATATTGCAGAGACAGAAAACACGGGAAGGGGGAGGATATGTGGACACAAGAACGGTAATACAGAGGATTCTACGAGGCATGTGTATTTATTTGTCTGTGTTGGTTCATGAGCAAAAACAGTCACCTGAGAATGTCTCCCTTGTTCAGGTTGAGCAAGACACTATAGCCCCTGAACTCTGGCTCATTGGGGCAGAACACGCCTCGGCTTTGAAGATCCTGATACATCTCCTTTAAGCTCTGCAGGCATTTTGTCATGTTCTCATTGTTGATCTTTGCATCAAACGAGGACATGGGCTCCTCACACATCTGGTGGGCGCAGTGTATGTGGAAACGCATGCACTTCTCCATCAGCGACACAGTCACAAGGTTGCACAAATGTTGCTGTGTTATATCCTTGATGAAACAAAATATTCATATTAAATTATTTTACCACAAAAACTGGGGAATAAGTGCAACATGTAGAAATCCAACCCTTCTCCTTAAATGAGACAATCTTATGTCTGGGACACCCCTACTATAGAAGAATGTATAATAAAGTACCATGTCAGTACTTTAATATGCATTTTCAAAATGAATAAAAATAATTAAAACACCTACCTGACATGGAAGTTATACCTATGCTGCCGAATCAATGAGAAAACTTTACATATGTGAATTGGGGTCTAAACATACCCCCTGCATGCAGCGTTCATCAGAGCCAGCAAGTGCAGAAAGTTGCATTCCCCTGTAGGGCACTTAGCTGGGGAGGGATGCGTGTGGGGGATTCCATGGTCCCCTCCCATGCATTAGCAAAACAAATCCCCACATTCAAATTAAAAAAAACAAAAAAAAACGTTATATGCATTAAAAAAAGCTTGCCATGCCAGCAACAATAAAGCAAAACACTCACCTTTCTAATCCCACGTGTGCGGTTCCACACAAAATCATACCATTCCCGGTAATTATCCTCCCCAAGGTCCATGATCTGAGTTACAAGGTAATTCATTGTCATATTTAGTACAGGAGCTGGGCGTAATTCATGAGGAAGCGGTTCCTCTTGATCAGCAGAGGAACGACTATACTCCTTGATGGCAGCTGCATGGTCCAACTGAAAATGACATAATAAATGGTGATAACGATATAGGACCCGGGCCGCTTCATCTGTTTGACAGTATTGTTAAATAGGACTGGAACAATGATATAATTCAACGCTGCTGGGGATCTGTGCAGCAGACATCAATACCAGTGTGCAATGACACCACTACAACATCTACTCCCGTAGCAAAAAAAATACAGAAGTAACTTAAAAAGATCCCCCCACAAAGCCAAATATTTACCTTATCAGTTCCTGGAAAATACTCAAAGGAGCTAAGTTGGTTGCGAGTATCCCTCATGTATCGTTCTTTCTCCGGACACATGTCAGGACAAGTGCCCACAAACACTTTGGCCTGGTCTAGTTCTGTTCGCTTTACCCGGGCTACACGAGAAACAAGGAAAAGGAAAAGGTAAGTTAAAACAAGTGTTGACCAACAAGCTGCTTAAGCAAAGTGTAGTCAAGTACAGAAATTCTGTAAAATAACATCTCTCCTCAGAATGCCCCAAGTGAATGGTATCTGGCTTCCATAAGTTTATCACCATTCAGATATAGAAGGGAAGAATAAAAAGCCTCACCTTGCCTCAAGATCCTGTCCCTTTGGTCCAGCAACCGATATTTTTCTTCTGAGCTTTCTGCCACAATACCCACAAGATGTGAAAGTGAAGGTGGCAGCGATGATCCTGTAGTATCGGAAGAAGGGCCTGGGGAATCGGCGCTCTCAGTATCAAACTGAACAGTGACAAGAGATTTCTTGTGAGGCGATCTGCAGAAATTAAAGCGAGTGGAAGGAATGACAACACAAGGACCATGTATCATGTTATCTTTTCTGTACAGGCATTACACTTACCCCTTGGAACCACTGCTTGCAGTTGGCTCTCGGGACAAAAATCTGCGCCCAGAAGACTGCAATGAGACTGTGGTCATCTCACTTTCCTCCCTGTTTTCTCGCTGACTTGTCATCTTAGATGAAGAAGATTCCTTTTTAAAAGGACCTAAAAAGAGAAGCCAAAGTACACGTGAATGTATAATAACGCAAATCACATTCGCTTCCTAATTTTATTTACTAGGGGTAGCGTATTTTGTGTATCCACTTACTGGTCTTCTTACGATGCCAAAACACGGACACCTCCCTGTGCAACTTCTTTCCCATTTTCTTGGCCTGAGCAGCAGCTGTCTGTAAACATCAACAACGCAGTTTAATAAGATCCCACTAAACATGGAATGAGTAACAAATTACAGAAGGCATGCTGCTAAAATTAGTAGTAGGAGGGGTCAGCATTATATCAATTTCAACATAACAAAGGAAGAGTTAAAGAGTAACGCAGGATGATCACAGTATGATAGAGCTACGGGGCGAAGTTGCTAGCAACACTTCTAAATACAGGCCTTGAGGGGGAACTTTCATCCTTGTTTTTGTAGTCTGACTAAGAAAAGCTGCTTGTTTCATTTGACTGCCCCGGGATGCCACATAAACTTGGATCCTCTGTGTCATCTTTAGCATGATTCACAAAGGAGAAAGAAGCGGGATCAGTGCCCGTTTTATTTCTCCTGGAGCAGCCACCGTTCCACAGATCAGCTTGAAAAAGCTTCTGATCAGGCCACCATTTATGTGGCGATAAACTATACCTTAAAGCAATTGGTCAGAGAAAAGAAAAACTAATATTTCAGCCCCTTTATTTTGTCACTTCATTATAGACTTATGCTTATCCCATGAAATCAGGTACATTCAAATTCATGACCAACACTGAGAAGCTGTTACACCTAGGGTTATGTATGCACCCCACAATTTACTTACGTGAGCGAGGAAATGAACGATTGCAAGCTTGCTCCCCGGCTTGCAGTACAAACGCTGCACCTTTCCAAACTTGCTAAAATACTTCTCCAAACTTTGCTTGTCGTTGAGATGCTGGGGCAAATTCTTCACCTGGATTGCAGTAAGCTCACTTGGAGAAAGAGGCCCTGCGCCGTCTGTACTGCTACTTGCACGCCTTGCTCTGCGCAATGGGGTCTTTGGAGGGACAACTGAAGGGAAAAGTGACAGAAAAAAACATAAAAACCTCAGAAAGGGACTACAAAGAAAATTCTATATAAAATAATATTTTCCACCTTGATGCCACGTAGGACATTACTCCATTAATAAACTACTTTTAGAACCGAGTGATTTATGTACTGGTTACAGTGGTGAAGCCTTAACAGTGGAAATACTGCTGTACACTGTCTAATATTACAGCATTTTAACAAAGGTAAATATCGCACCTATTAATTCCAAAATGTCATATGCCACATAACTCTGCCATAATACTCAAGGTACACAGCTGTGTATTTAATGAAAAAATGTAATTAACCTGAATCAGATCTAGAGGAGGCAGGGGTAATAGAACCAAAGTGAATCCTGAGAACAGAAAAGGTAGATAAGCCTGCCTTGTGATGAAGTTCAGAGCGACGAGCATTCATTTTCTCTCTAGTGCTATCCCTAAATCAAACTATGAGAGATTAATGCTGAAATACCTTCTACCTAGAATAATCAACTCCCAACCAATTATTCTGCTAACTGAAATCTATGTGAACAAAAGTATACATATTGTTATGTACCTGCAGTGTCTGCAGATTCAGTCTTGTCCTCTTGTACAGGTCGGAATTTGTTGGACGCTGGTTGACTAGGACCTGCTGTAGGAAAGGCTCTGGCACTTGTCTGGTAGTTGATAGCTGAAGAAGAATGTCTGCTAGGTGCTGACTGACTTGGTCCAGCTGAAATTTGGAATTTGCTGGATGTTTGCTGGACTGGTTCAGTTTTACCAACCGTCGACTGACTTGGGGAAGGTTCTTGTTCTGTAGGCTGACCGGCCGTTGCTTCATCCCTTTTAGAATTTCTTTGATTAGGCCTCATTTGGCTCTTCACAACATCATACAAGCTCCTTACCAAGAGGTTAGCTCCTCCAGATAACTGGTGTCTACTTTGTTTTTTCCCTGGGGAAATATCGCTTTTTTCTGACGTCGGGGTTTCAAGTCTGCTAGGGGAGTGATTCCGATCATCCTTCCTTTTAAAACTTTTGAGAGGTTCTTCTTTCCTGGTATCTTCCAAAAAGTCTGAGACTCCTGCACTGCTACTAGGGCTCACAATACTGGTGAAGTTGCTAGCAACATTTCTAAATGCAGGCACTGAAGAGGAACGTTCACCCTTATTTTTGTAGTCTGAGGAGAAGCTGCTTGGTTCACTTGACTGCCCCGGGTTGCCACTTAAACTTGGATCTTCTGTGTCACCTTTAGCATGACTTACAAAGGAGAAAGAAGTGGGATCAGTGCCCTGTTTTTTTTCTGGAGCAGCCACCGTTCCACAGATCGGCTTAAAAGTAGAATATGCAGGAGGTTTGAATCTATTGTCTGTATTTAACGAGGATACATTAGATGTGGATGATGCAAAAGTGGTGGTTATAGTAGACTCTGTTGAACCAGGCTCCGTTTTCATTAGTGCTTGCCCATCCATTGTTCGTGCTACTCCTGCAGGTTGTCCAGAAGTGGTTTGCGGCCCAAATGCAGATTTGACAGATGATTCTCCCAAACCTGGGACCTTTCTAGAAATCCCACCATGTCCAAAAATTGAGTGTTGTTCGTATCCACCAAAAGGCAACTGTGTACCAGACTGTTTAGGGTCAGAAGTTCCAAACACAGATGTCTGTTTCGATGTATCCTGGGCAGATGAAGTCGGTAGGCCAGAAAGAAACTGATCTGATTCCCTAACTGAGTCACAGCCACTAGCTGTTTTACCAAACATAGTTTGTTGCCCAGATTTTTGTGCAGATACGGCCGTTCCAAAATTAGAAGGCTGGCTTGGTGTTTCTTGCCCAGAGGGAGCAGTTGTTCCTTGGCCAAAACTAAAATTTTGTCCACCTGTAGCCTGCCCAAAAACAGGCATCTGGGAAGAAGATGAGACATTTCCAAACCCAAAACCTTGACCTGATGATGTCTGTCCAAACAGGGGGCCCTGCACAGAACCGTGACCAAGTAAAGACATCTGTCTGGAAGGCGACTGTTTAGACTCAGAGGGTGATTCACTGATGGTCTGCCCAAACACAGTTGCATTCCTTCCAAAAATTGAGTCTGATTGAGTATCAGTGTTTTGACTGGCATTTTGGCTATTAGAGGAAATAGACTGGCTAGTCATGACCACTCCAAATGGAGATGCAGACATCCTGGTTGTAGCCGGACTAAATATGGATGTCGACTGACTGGTTGAGACCTGCCCAAAGGTGGGTGCGACTTGGCTGGATGTAGCTTGTCCAAAAAGCAGAGTGGACTGACTTGTAGGGGTTTGACCAAATAAGGATGCAGAGTGGCTATTAGAAGCTTGTCCAAAAATGGAAGATGAGCTTGTGGTAGTTTGTCCAAATGGTGAAGTGGTTTGGCTTGTAGGGCCCTGTTCAATAAAAGAAGCTGGTTGACTAGTAATAGATTGGCCAAAGGGTAAGGCAGATTGGCTTACAGAGCCCTTTCCAAATGTAGGAGCAGATACACCAGCAGTAGTCTGTCCAAATGCAGGTGCAGATTGCCCAATAGTTGCTTGCCCAAAGGCAGACTGTCCAGCAGTAGCTTGTCCAAATAGGGGGGCAGACTGACCAGTGGTGACATTTCCAAAAGCTGAAGTAGACTGGGTAGTAGTTTGTCCCAGGAGTGCACCAGATTGACTATTAACTACATTTCCAAAAACAGGAGCAGACTGGCCAGCAATGGACTGTCCAAATGCAGACTGGCTCGAAGATCCAAGTCCAAACGCAGGGGCAGACTGGCCCGAGGTGCCAAGGCCAAACGCTGGGGCAGACTGGCCCGAGGACCCAAGGCCAAACGCTGGGGCAGACTGGCCCGAGGTGCCAAGGCCAAACGCTGGGGCAGACTGGCCCGAGGTGCCAAGGCCAAACGCTGGGGCAGACTGGCCCGAGGTGCCAAGGCCAAACGCTGGGGCAGACTGGCCCGAGGTGCCAAGGCCAAACGCTGGGGCAGACTGGCCCGAGGTGCCAAGGCCAAACGCTGGGGCAGACTGGCCCGAGGTGCCAAGGCCAAACGCTGGGGCAGACTGGCCCGAGGACCCAAGGCCAAATGCTTGGGCAGACTGGCCCGAGGACCCAAGGCCAAACGCTGGGGCAGACTGGCCCGCGGACCCAAGGCCAAACGCTGGGGCAGACTGGCCCGCGGACCCAAGGCCAAACGCTGGGGCAGACTGGCCCGCGGACCCAAGGCCAAACGCTGGGGCAGACTGGCCCGAGGACCCAAGGCCAAACGCTGGGGCAGACTGGCCCGAGGACCCAAGGCCAAACGCTGGGGCAGACTGACCCGAGGACCCAAGGCCAAACGCTGGGGCAGACTGGCGCGAGGACCCAAGGCCAAACGCTGGGGCAGACTGGCCCGAGGACCCAAATGTGAGAGTAGATTGTGGTGTAGCAGACTGACCAAACATTGTAGCAGACTGAGCTACAGATGAGTTACCAAATAAAAAATTGCCCTGATTCTGGGTGCTGGAGCTTGAGCCCACTGCTGTTTGAGGGAACATTATTACTATTTCATCTTCCAAAGCTTCGCTGAAAGAAGGATGTCCCCTAGAAGAAGAAAAAAAAAAAAACAATGGCAATCACTGCTACAAAGAGTAGTATAACTATATTTTTCAAATAATAGTCTGCTTATGTTTTGAATTTACTTGGACTTTCATTAGCACTAAGGAAATTCCATATTCGTTACATTAACTGGTTCATATAAAACCAAATATGTATTTTAAAATTCTGCCCCCTTAATGCACAAATAAACATTCTTCCCCCTCCCCCTGGATCAACCCATTTAAGGATGTAAGCAGGAATACAGAAGAGTAAATGAGGCCGGTTTATGTACTAAAGGGAATTATTTCCATAGTCACTGGCACATTGAGAAATGTCTACTGATGTATAAAAATGTTTAATGTAAAGCGCTTTCACCATTTTGTACCCCTTTTCTCTCGTCCCATTTATCGGCCGATTTGTTTTAGTCTGGGTCTTCTGAACAGATCTCAGCTCGGATAATAATGAGATACATTCGCCTTAAGCTATGCAAACATAAAACCACCAAGGTAACCCCTGCGCAAGCCCCATTACTGATGTTCCACTAAACACGAATAGCCTATATTATACACAAAGCTAATACGGGCATACCTTTCAGCCAACGCTCAAAACCACCAACTGTAGTTTCAACATCCGGTTATGAAGATGCATGTCCGGTGTCACAGTATAGAGTTCCGGCCGGTGTGCTCGCCATTCAGCACAGCAAAACAAAGCCTTACAATTCACTGAGCCGTCCTAACGGCCGCAAAGCGTTCTGCTAAAACATCCTACAAGCAATAATAGATTGTATTTGCCAGTTCAAGTACGACTTGGCCTGGTGCTACGGAATCGTGCTCCCCGATGGCGCTGCAGAACGGTTCCGCTTTCACAAAGATGACGGTGAAGCAGATTTGCGATGTTCTAGCTTGGAGGTTTGGTTTGTAATTCAGGGCGCCCGATGAGCAGGGCTGGTTGGAAACAGCACAATCGTGCAGCTACCGCTACACTCCCCTGAAGACCGCCCCAGGGGAGGTGGCCTCTCTGATCGCCCCTCCACTATATAGACCAGACCTGGGCAAAGCACGGCCCGCGGGCCACATCCGGCCCGCTGAATAGCTCGGACCGGCCCGCAAAGAGTGTCCTGGTGACTCACCAATGAGTCCGGTGTCCCCCCCCGCCCCGGTCACTTACCTTAAACTCCTGTGTTGGAAGCGTTTGTCTCGGGTGCCGGCGCTTTACGCTGGGCGCCGGCATATGACGTCAGACGCCGGCGATCAGCAGTGAAGCGCCGGCACCCGAGACAAACGCCTCACGCTTCCAACACAGGAGTTTAAGGTAAGTGACCGGGGCGGGGGGGGAGATCCTGAGAAGGGGGGGTTAGGGAGTTAGAGGGGAGATACTGAGAAGGGGGGGTTAGGGAGTTAGAGGGGAGATACTGAGAAGGGGGGTTAGGGAGGGAGGTCTTACTGTGTGTGTGTGTCTTACTGTGTTTGTGTGTGTCTTACTGTGTGTGTGTATCTCACTGTGTCTGTGTGTGTCTCACTGTGTCTGTGTGTGTCTCACTGTGTCTGTGTGTGTCTTACTGTGTCTGTGTGTGTCTCACTGTGTCTGTCTCACTGTGTCTGTGTGTGTCTTACTGTGTCTGTGTGTGTCTTACTGTGTCTGTGTGTGTCTTACTGTGTCTGTGTGTGTCTTACTGTGTCTGTGTGTGTCTCACTGTGTCTGTGTGTGTCTCACTGTGTCTGTGTGTGTCTTACTGTGTCTGTGTGTGTCTCACTGTGTCTGTGTGTGTCTTACTGTGTCTGTGTGTGTCATACTGTGTCTGTGTGTGTCTTACTGCGTGTGTCTTACTGTGTTCATAGCTTATTCAGTTATTGTAATAAATATTTTAGCCCATTTTTTAGCTCAAAATATTTTTTCCTTTTTTTTCTCCTCTAAAATCTAGGTGCGTCTTATCAGCAGGTGCGTCTTATAGAGCGAAAAATACGGTATGCACTCCGAAGCCTTGTTCATTTTGTTCACTTCTGTGCTGTGCTAATAGTTATTCAGGCCTTACTTATTCAAGCACCTCTACCAATGACGTAGGCTTGAATAACTTTATTAAACAGCACATAAGTTAACAAAATGGACAAGGCTTCGGAGTTTGTAGTTTGTAGAGGTCTGGCCCTCTAAAACCATTCCAATTTCTCATGTGGCCCCATGGGAAAATTAATTGCCCACCCCTGATATAGACGCTGCTATTTTTTAGGGGCTTAGTAGTGAATCACATTGCTGGCAGAACGTTGGGGTCCTGGGCAACTGCCCAGAGTGCCCATGCATTTAGACGGTTTCCTTAATGTTGGGCTGGTTAGGGAGATCCGTGATCTCCCCCAACCAGTCCTGGAGGCTGCAGCTGCTTATTGGGTGGCTGTGCGCCCCCTAGCAGCTGCGCCCGAGGCACTCCCCCTTCCTACGGCCCTGGGGGATTGTGCTGTGCCCAACCAGCTCTGCTCATCGGGGCCCTGTGGGCATTGCGCTGTTCTGGGAATGAGGTGTCCGATGAGCAAGGCTGGTTGGGGAGATCACAATCCCGCCAGGGCCGTATGAAGAGTAAGGCAGTCATAGGGGCCGCACAGCCGCCCGATAAGCAGCTGCAGCCTTCAGGACTGGTTGGAGAGATCACAATCCCCCTCTAACCAGCACAACATTAGGGAGCGCGGGATCTGTCAATTCAGACCTTGGCTTCCGTGCTCCCTAACAACTACGCGCAGGCAAATGATGCAGAGCGCGGGGATATGACGTCACCCCGGCGCTTTGCATCAATAGCCGGCGCATAGTGATGAGGGAGCACTAAAGCTGAGGCCTGGAGTGACAGACCTCGCGTTTCAATGATAGCATGGAAGAAAGAAGATAATGTATGGTTCAGGATGATAGAAGATAAGAAAGGTAAGACATGGGGAGAAAGGGTTGTAAGGAGTATATATGTATATCTATAGATATATATATATATTGTGAAAAGGGAGGAGAGGGGGTAGTTAGTAAGAAAAGGGGGGTGTAGATTTGAGTGTCTGAGCCTTGGGGACCAAGATTGCACAGGGCGGGCTGTTTGGGGTGTACAATCTGTGAGGTATACCTGTAATTTAGGGGGTTTATCTATACCTTTTAATGCTAAGTTTTTATGCGAATTCCAGTTGTTCAATCCCCGCGAAGCTGTTTCCGTGTGTTTTTTTTTTTTTATTTGATCTATACCCGCAATAATGAGTTTACATGTGATTTCCAGGTGATCTATACCTGCAATGCTGGGTTTGTGTGTTCTATCGATCAATACTTGCAATTCTATGTTTCCATGCATTAGAATCTGTTTATTTGATCTATACCTTAAATGCCGAGTTCACATGAAAATTTCAATTGATCTGTACATGTAAAGCTGGGTTTGTGTGTTCATGTGTTGATCTGTACCGGCAATGTTTCCATACATTATTTATGTATACCTGCAAATATGGGGTTTCTATGTCTTATTCAGTTGATCTATACATGCAAGTGCTGTTTTATGTGTTTATATGATCTATACCTGAACTACAGGGAGTTAGTAAAAGAGAGGTATGGCTTAGTGAATAAGGGGACAGAGATTCACGGGATGATTACGGGGGAGAGGACCTCTCAATGTCACGGTAGGGTCAGAAGGAGGGAAGACTGCACTGACTCTCACAGTCTTCCCCTAATTTGTAGTGAGTGTGGCAAATATTTTGTATGGTGTGGTAGCGGAGGGAATTATTGCATGCTAGGGAGTGTGGAGTGGGGCCCAAAAAATGCTTGCATAGGGTCCAATTATTTCAATATAAAATTGTCAGCAGGGTCTAATATTTATATATATTGTCAGCAGGGGCTAATGTTAGTATATATTGTCAGCATTAATATACATCGGCAGCAGGATCTAAAATTAAATAATGAAAACTACCTGCCAGTTCGTTTGTTTAATCACAGTCTTTACTTCAAAGAGATAAGTATATATTAGGTAATTACAAATGCATGTCTAACATGCATGTGTATATAATATATATATACCTGTGTTTGAACTCATGTCCTTCCCTCAATGGCAGAAATAAAATGTGGTCACCGCAGTTTTTGTAAGCCAGTGTGTGTGTGTGTGCGTGTGTGTAAGGGCGGTGTATGTGTATACATGCTTGTGTGAGGGCAGTGTATGTGCATACATGTGTTTATGGGCACGTGTGTGTGTGTGTGTAAAGGCAGTGTGTATGCACAGTCTGTGTGTTAGAGCAGTGTTGGTATTTGTATGTTTATAAGCTGGTGTGTTTGTAAAGGCAGGGTTGTGTAAGGGCAGTGTATGTGTATACATGTGTTAATGGGCAGGTATGTGTAAAGGCAGTGTGTAGGGGCAGTGTATGTGTATATGTGTGTTTATGGGTAGATGTGTATATCTATATGGTTGTTTATGGGCAGTCATGTGTAAGGGCAGTAAATGTGTGTTAATGGGCAGATGTGTGTGTAAAGGCTGTGTGTATGTGTAAATGCGTGTGTGTGTGTGTAAGGACAGTGAAAATAAAATAACCTCTGTGAAAAAAAATAGCTGGGGGGCACAATTTTTCATTCTTGCCTAGGGCGCAAAAGTTGCTAGCTACGGCTCTGATTCTGGCTTGCGTTTTTTTTGTCAGTCAGGTTGTCTGGACACCTCATAGTGTGTGTGTGTCAGTTGTATACCTCCCAAGTCTCTTTTCAGGAGGGACAATTATTTAATGGTACAGTGTGCGTGCGCACAGTGCGTTTATGTGTGTGCGAGCGCAGTGCGTATATGCAGGGCTTGACAAACTTGTTATGAATCTAGGCGCCAGCTAAAAAAGTTAGAAGCCAGGATTTTTTAAAAACTAACAGTTGGTCAGGAGTGATCTGATCATCATCAGCCCACTTACTAAACTCGCAGCATTTGACCTGGAAGCACCCTGGACTTTCAGGTCAGTGCTGTTTTTTTCTTGTTTTTTTTTTTTTTGATAAATTATTTTATTTTGTGGGGGCTCGTTTTTGCTGTTGCTGGTCTGCCTGGAAGCTTCCAGGCAGACCACCAGCAGCAGAGCCCTTTACAAAAGAGGAATTAACCCCTAAAATGCCACGATCGTGGCATTGAAGGGGTTATCGCTGCACTGTCGTTCTCGTGGAGCGATCAGGCAGCAGGGGGATGTTGTGTGGGGACCCAATCAACACTAAACCCCCTTCCCTGAAGCTGCCTGTGGCAGGTTTTTCTGCAGTCGAGTTTTCAGCCTATAGAATCACTCCGTAGGAGTGATCTCAGGCTCGGGGGCGGGCTCGGGGTGGCTGTGCTGGTCTTCTCAGACTCCTGGGCAGACAGCAGCAGCGCACCCGCGATCACCACGATAGTGGCGATGTGGCAGCATTTTTTAGGGATTTAACAGGCTAACAAACACCTGGGATTTGTCGAGCCCTGGTATATATGTGTGTGTGTGTGTGTGTGTAAAGTAGGGCTGCAACTAAGGATTATTTTAATGATCGATTAGTTGGCCCGTTATTTTTTCGATTAATCGGATAAAAAAAAAACAATATTCAAATTTTTCGTTTATTTAAAATAATTTAATGAACTGGATGTTAAAAAACAACTTAAAATTTACATTAACATTCTTATTTTGTTATGATGTAATAAAAAACAATATTTTCAAAGTACAAGAACCCAAACACAATATTTATGAAACAAAATAACCCCAAACATTCTGAAAAGAGGTGGACTATTACTGTTCAAGGCACTTTGCACCCAGCACTCAGCACTTTGCACTCAGCACTTTGCACCCAGCACTCAGCACTTTGCCCCAGCCCTGGCACTTTGCACCCGGCACTTTGCACCCAGTCTCCAACTCTGCCCTGCACCCACACTCTGCCCTGCATCCCCACCCCCACTCTGCCCTGCACCCAGTCTCCCACTCTGCCCTGCACCCACACTCACACCCTGCATCCCCACCCCCACTCTGCCCTGCACCCACACTCACACCCTGCATCCCCACCCCCACTCTGCCCTGCACCCAGTCTCCTGCCCTGCCCCCACACTCACACCCTGCCCTGCATCCCCACCCCCACTCTGCCCTGCACTCAGTCTCCTACCCTGGCCTGCCCCCCCACCCCCACTCTGCCCTGCACCCACACTCACACTCTGCCCTGCATCCCCTGAAACCCCACCCCGCCGTGGACCCCCACCCCGCCGTGGACCCCCACCCCCGCGAACCGCTCTGTGCGAATGGAGCCACTCGCACAGAGTGAATCGCACATAGACATGAAGAATACTTACCTCCGGAACGCGTCACATCCGTCACGTAGCTAAAAGAAGGCGGAGACTGCAGAGCGTGTAGCAGAAGCGGGGAACGCTCGCGGAGATAAGTAAAAGGAGCCGAGTGCTCCAACAACGAATCGATCACTCGATTAATCGATAACGGAAATCGTCGACAACGATTTCCGTTATCGATTATTATCGATTTTATCAATTCGTTGTTTCATCCCTAGTGTAAAGGAAGTTAGTGTGCGCGTGTGATGGACCGTGCATATGTGTGTATACAAAGTCACCTAAAAGGTCACAATGTTTCCTTTGCACATATTTAAATTTTAGGTGTAATAGTTG
Source organism: Spea hammondii (assembly GCA_029215755.1). Taxonomy (NCBI): domain Eukaryota; kingdom Metazoa; phylum Chordata; class Amphibia; order Anura; family Pelobatidae; genus Spea; species Spea hammondii. The sequence continues at coordinate 27,419,162 of JARDYJ010000006.1, forward strand.
CTTCCCAGAGCTTAAGATATGTGGTGGTTATCAGTGTATTATAGTGTCGTATACAGTTTACAGACCTCTAGAAAACTTTTACATTTCTTTCTAAAGTCTGTGGGGTTGTACACAAAGCCTATCTAATACAGATATAAAGACCCTCTTTTTTTTTTTTTATTTTTTTTTTTAGGAATATGTCTTTCATTGTAAGAAATGTGCAACATGTTGTTCCTCTGCGCAGAGCCCCCCTAAGATTCAACCTGAATATTGCTCGAAATTGCCTTGGAGTGAAGAGATTTGACCTGGCGGTAATCTGCACAAACAATGCCGTGATTAGGAAAATCAACAAAACACATAGAGGAAAGGACACAGCCACAGATGTACTGTCGTTTCCCTTTCACGAGGTACATGAAAAAAAGGTCTTTAAGGTGAACGTGAACACTTTTGAAACCTCTACAGGTCTCACTGTGTTTGTGTGAAGCAAGAAAGGCATCACTGTCCAGTAGAACTAGGCAGATTTTACAGCTAGATCTTTGTGAACGCTCAGCAGTCAACATCTGCCTCCCTCTCTACGTTCAGACAGGGTAGATCCTAGAAGTACCTTCCCTAATTTTATCAGTGTATACCAAGGATTATCCCATTAAGCAGTGGCCCTAGAAAGCATCAATGGGGTTTCCGGCTTGTCAACGACCTTAGACATTTACATGTGATTAAAAGTAAGGTTCTTAGAGGGACAGACAAATGAATCTCTGCTTGGAGAAAGGTGCAAAGTATATACAAATAGGTATATTGTTCTTTTATATAACTCGAATCCCAAAATAACAGAGAATGCATCCAAATAAATATTTTGAAGAAACACAAAACAAGGTGTTTTATGAGAAAACAGAGTAACTTAAAAGACTAATGCACTGGCTTCTAAATTTTTCCTGCTGGGGCGTTCCAAGTGTTTTCAGCATTCAATATGCATAATACAGGGACGGACCATAGCCTGTTATGTTAGTAGGGCTGAGCTGCCTTGAGTAATGCTGAGTATTTTTAATGTAGGAATTTTAATTAAGTCATTGCACCAATTTAACAATGCATAATGCAGGGTGAGCTCAGATTGTTGTACACAAAGATTAATCAGTTTATCCTGCAGAGATTTTTTTTTCATGACCATTTATCGACAGTTCTAACAATTTCTATTTTTGAGGGCAACACGGTCTTGCTGAAATGCTTATATGGAAATAGAATCCTACATTTCCTATCCATATTTTGTTGGGGCAATATGGAGATATATCTGACTTTAAGACTAATAGGATATTTTGAGGGCAGTAAAAACACAGAGTATGTCCGCAATACAATTTATGTAAAAGTAAAATCCTAAATTCTTAACCCTGGTAGACACAGTCCAGCAACAGAAACTAGACTAAGACTTCAAGTTTTGGGAAGCGCACTGTAATTGATTGTGATGTGAATTTGCAGGAGCTGCAACCTGGGATATTACCCATTCCATCCTTTAAGGATGAATACAATTTGGGTGATATATATCTCGGAGTTGAGTTTATCTATCAACAATGTCAAGAAACAAAGTATGATTACAACAGCACCCTGACTGTAAGTGTTATCTTATTGTTTGTGTGAATGTATTTTTAATTGGGAAGGTCACTAAAGTATATTTGCGTCGCCTAAATTCCCTAAACGTTGTTTTCTGCATGCATTTTGAATAGCGCTTTGACAGACCCCTCTTGTGCTGTATGCCAGGGAGCCTTGGATTAAGACTTGTGAAAATTCTCTTCAGACATCATATCCTGAAATATATAGAGTGTTTAATAATATGGTTTTTGTTTTAAGAGTATCTCAAACTGACACTCATGTTATGTATTAGTAGGTGGTTGGGGGTTTTCATGCCCTGTGTATTGTAGGTTTGGTTAGGCTGAAAGGGATCACACAAATAGAGGTTTTTGCTATGATTTTATAAATACCTGCTGAAAAGAGACTTTGCCACCAATAATGTAAAGAAAGACTAATGTGTTTCATTTTTGGGTATCTGTCTACGGTTCCTTATTTGGTGTCTTTCTACCCATCTATCTAGATACAGTGATATCTAAACTATGAAGAAGACCCAATGATTTTATGAAAAAAATATGTGCAGTACATAAGCTATTACAGTCCTCTCCCTGAGGATTTTAATCAAGACAACTAGGCATAAATTAGCCCATTATTTCAAAAGAAATTTATCTTGAACCAAAAAAGAGTGGCAGTAGCATTCTCTTCAGAACTTTTGCGGGAAACCGGCAATCACCAAAAGGCCTTCTACTGTTTGACTTATTATGAGGTCACTTAACATAAATTCTGCCTTTGTCAGGTAACTGCTGTGCATGGACTTTGCCATCTTCTTGGATACCGGCATGATACTGAAGAACAGTGGAAAAGGGTCAGTCAAAATAATAAAAAAAAAAACAAAAAAAAAACCCAACACTACCCACATGCCATGATTGTGTTGTTTTTTTTTTTTTATACATAGTAATAGAAATACATATATATTTTATCTAGTTGTAAACAGTACAAGTTGACTATACGAGAGACCTCTAGAAACTGTCACAAAAGGCTTTACTTGATTTATCATTATGTATGTGCCTGCTTATTTGGCTACACTTACACACCTTTGACTACATATAACATCTCCGAATATCGCTATCATGCCATATTCCCAACTATATATATATATGCTGACCATGCTTTCTCTCAAAGCACCTCTATAATTTTGGATTTTTTTTTATCACTCTGGGTGGGGTTTGAATTTTAAAGATTCTGTTTTCGTGCCCTTGTTGCATTATGTGCCGTGTTTTGTTATATCCTCGTTGAGCCATCTGAAAAAATTGGTCCTCAGTAATAAATAATGATGTGATGAGGGGAGACCTGAATTAACAATCTATGTGCTCCAAAAAAGGTTAAAATGCATTTTAATGACCATCATATGGATTAATATAGAAATATATCTGTCACTTTCACTGTAGAGATTGTCATATAAATCTGAAGATGTTTTTCCTTCCTGTGCATCCAGAAAATTAGTTTTCATGCTGCTAGATTTCTGTAAGATTGCTGGTGACACTTCAGCTGCCAAAGCATATCACAGGCATCAAGAACCAGATACTTTGGGTTTTTTTTTCTGTGAGATGAACTTCTTATGGCATAGTTGCATTAAGGATTGCCACCTTTTTCTCAAAAAAATACTGCCAATAGTTAAACCTACCTCTGAACCACCAGTATTTTATCTTCTGTGCATCTATTTTGGTGGCAAAGACGGCCCATACAAGCCATTTTGGTGCAAATATTGCGCAGAGATCACGGATGCACCTCTACCGGGAGGTAGAAGGGTGACTTCATTTTATGTCTGCCGTTCAGAGAGACAGTATGGAACTGATGAGATTACACATACAGGTGTACATTGTATATTGGATTTGTGCACATTGCCCAAAGTAATTTCGGACTAATTTTTCGTTTAATTTTCGGCTCATTCGTTTTTGGACAATGAATTGTCTGTAGAGGTAAATGAATACAAAAACTGACTTCCGTCTAGGGGCGCTTGAAATCATGTGATCGCGAATCTCTCATATAAAAATAAAATGAATAAAGAACAAAAAGAAGAAAATAGTGTGATACAGTAAAAAATGTTCCTGGAGTTCTAACACAAGACTTCAATGGTTGCACTCACAATATACATCAATCTTTAGCGCGTATATCGAACCACCCTTCAGTATATGTGTTGGTTCCTTGACCTCAGGTGCATGGAAGACAAGAAATATCCAATAGGGTAATATCTTTAAAACCAGTGTGTACGCAGTGAAGTAATACACTCACATTTGGATGAAGAATATCAAGCGCATCTGGTTAGTTGTCCTGAAGTGGTGGTGGTCTCCAAACGAAGTTCCTGGTGTAGCTGTACTGGACCCCAGGGTCCAAAAAGATGTTTCTTTAACCCCTTGATGACAATTGCCGGTCCGGGCACGTCACGGAAATTCATGTGGATAACGACAAATGACGTGCCAGGACCGGCACGTCATTAAACGGGTGCAGAAAGCGATCTATTTTCGCTTTCTGCACCGAAACGGCGTTGCTGTAATGCCTCGACCTCGAGGCATTCAGCAACGCCATTATCGGCACAAAGGGGCCATCTCTGGCCCCTCCCCGGGGCGTCAACATCCGCCATACTTTGTATGGCGGCGGACGCCCGTTTTAAAAGCGTTTACGAGGCGATCAACGATCGCCTCCTAAACTTAAATGGTGTCGCTGGAATGCCTCGATCAGGAGGCATCCAGCGACACCAAACACTTACCTGGGGATGGACTGTGACCGCTCCGGAGAGCGGTCACAGCCGCAGCTGCCGGTGATCTTCGCCATCTGCAAGATGGCGGCGGTCTGGGAAAATTCAATTAAGAAAAACAATAAAGTCTTGCAGGTTGAATATAGGTACTGCATTCAACCATGCAAGTCAATGGAGCTCAGCTTTCTAATCACAGTGTGATTAGAAAAAATAAATTAAAAATAAAATAAAATTAATAATAATTAGAAAAAAAATAGTAAAAAACCAGTAAAATGTAAAAATAATTTCCCACTGATGTCACTATCAGGGGAACCTTCAAGTTGAAAAAAAATGTTAAAAAAATAAAAAAAAAGGCAAAAAAAAATATATATATATATATATAAAAAATATATTTTTGTGAGCAAGTCCTAAAATTAGCATATTAGCTTAAAACAATTCTCGCATGGAAAGAGTTAAAATACTGGCATATTAAATGCCCATGGGGTGTCTACTTTTAAAAAATGCATGATTTGATGGGGTAAATTGAATTGGCCGGGTTCAACAAGGTCCCAATTAACACGGGGGGAAGGATGGCCACACATCTAATTTCCAATTAGAAAAATGCACACGTACCAAATGTGGCCTTTTAGTTCCCCCCAAAAATGACAAACCCATGCATGTGGGGTATCACTGTACTCAGGAGATGTTGCTGAACACATATTGGGGTGTCGTGTGACAGCGGCATATACCAGGAGCTGTAAATTCATACATAAAGTAGGTGTGTGTGGGAAAAATACACACACAAAAATACTACTGCAAACTTTGAAAAAATGCTGGTGGTAAAATGTGTGCATGCAAAGAGTTAAAATACCAGCATTTAAAATACCCTGGGGTGTCTAGTTTTCAAAAATATATGGTTTTGTTGGGCACACTGAAATGGCCCGGCTCAAAGATGTACCAAATAGGGCACGGGCAGTGGATCCCCAAATGCCAAAGTTCAACATTGAAAAATGTGCATGCCCCAAATGTGGCTCTTTTGCCCCCGAACAGCCAGGCAAAATCATTCATGTGGGGTATCACTGCGCTCAGGAGATGTTGCTGAACACATATTGGGGTGTTTTGTGATAGTGACATATACCAGAACCTGTTTATTTATACCTAAAGTAAAATGTGTGTGACAAAACAAATGGAAAAAAATGACTATCACAAAGTTTGACAAAGACTGGTGGTAGATATGGTGCATGGAAAGAGTTAAAATACTAGCATTTGAAATACCCTGGGGTGTCTAGTTTTCAAAAATATATAGCTTTATTGGGCACACTGAAATGGCCCGGCTCAAAGATGTACCAAATAGGGCACGGGCAGTGGATCCCCAAATGCCAAAGTTCAACATTGAAAAATGTGCATGCCCCAAATGTGGCTCTTTTGCCCCCGAACAGCCAGGCAAAATCATTCATGTGGGGTATCACTGCGCTCAGGAGATGTTGCTGAACACATATTGGGGTGTTTTTTGATAGTGACATATACCAGAACCTGTTTATTTATACCTAAAGTAAAATGTGTGTGAAAAAACAAATGCAAAAAAATTACTACCATAAAGTTTGACAAAGGTGCTTGGAAAGGGTTAAAATGGGCTGTCTAGTTTTCAAAAATATATGACTTGATGGGGTAAATTGCATTGGCCGGCTTCAAAGATACCCGAAATGGCACATGGGGGGAAGAATTACCAGATCTGGAAAAAATGGCTTTGAAATAGCAAAACGCTACCTGTACTTATTGCTCCATAACGTGCAGAAAAAAGCAAAAAAACATAAAAACATTGGGTATTTCTAAACTCAGGACAAATAGTAGAATCTATTTAGCAGGTTTTTTTATTACCTTTTATAGATGAGTAAAATATTTTTCAACTAAAAGTTAGAAACAGTCATTTTTTTCTAAATTTTTCACCATATTTTATACTTTTTTTAATAGTAAATAATATGATACAATCAAAACAATGTCATCTAAAGAAAGCCCTTCTTGTCCTGAAAAAAAACCAATATCTAATGTGTGTGGGTTCAGTAAACGGGAAAGAAGAAAATTACAGCTAAACACGAGCAACGCAGAAATGTTAAAACGGCCATTGTCACGAAGGGTACAAAAAGTAAAATCAGCCTTTGTCACGAAGGGGTTAATGTTCCAGTATAGATGTTTGTAAAGTGCAAATGCTTGTGTAAATCAATTATATTAAATTATTAAAAATTTGATAAATGGTGTGTGTTCAGTAATTCATGAGTTGATCAGTAGGAAACAAAAAAAAAAAAACAGTGGATAGATGCAAGAAATAAAATAAATAATTTAATCTGGGGCTATGCCCTTACAATTCACTGATCGTCAAACTACACTATATAAGTGTTTAACAAAGTCTGTCCGAAATGAATTAAAAGCAATAAAATATGCAAAGGTAAAAAGTCATAAAAAATCGAATAAAGTCCAAGGTAAACAGTCCTTGGACTTTATTCGATTTTTTTATGACACCATAAAAAATTGTACACACTGGTTTTAAAGATATTACCCTATTGGATATTTCTTGTCTTCCATCACCTGAGGTCAAGGAACCAACACATATACTGAAGGGTGGTTCGATATACGCGCTAAAGATTGATGTATATTGTGAGTGCAACCATTGAAGTCTTGTGTTAGAACTCCAGGAACATTTTTTACTGTATCACACAATTTTCCTCTTTTTGTTCTTTATTCATTTTATTTTTATATGAGAGATTCGCGATCGCGTGTTTTCAAGCGCCCCTAGACGGAAGTCAATTTTTGTATCTCTTTTCAACATTCTGTGGAGAGTGTTAATAGGGTTGCAGCTATAAACCCGATCCAAAAGAAAGGAAAGTACTCTCCTTTTATTCTTACTTTTTCGGACATTTGGTTTCGCCTTTTGCACGAGGTAAATGAATATACAGCTTTTGTTACAGACCCTGAAATCGTAAATTGTCATTTCCATATTAATTATGCAGTCCTGAGAGTTTTACTTTCATTTAATGTAATAAAGTTCTACTTAATGTAAGGATGACTTACTTACTGAGAGAGTAGTGGATATGTTGGAATAGCCTCCCAGCAGAAGAAGCTTATAGTTAGTGGCAACTGTCCCAGAAAATGTGTTAGAGAGATCTCGCTGCCCAAAAAATAGGTCTTTGCATTACTAGTATTTGACTTATGCCAGCACCAGCTAAATACGGGCCAGGTGGCAACCCTTGTGTTTAACCCCTTCGCGACCTTTGCCGGTTCAGGACCGTCATGACATGAAGGTCACTAAATGACCTTTGACGGTCCTGAACCGTCAAAAAGTAAAATAAGCTTAGAAAGTGATCAACGATCACTTTCTTCGCTTAAACGGCGTTACTGTAATGCCTCGATGTTGAGGCATTCAGTAACGCCGAGATCGGCATCGGGGGCCATGTCTGGCCCCTCCCCGAGGCATCAACAGCCGCCATACATTGTATGGCGGCGGACGCCCGTTTTAAAAGCGTTTAGGAGGCGATCAACGATCGCCTCCTAAACTTAAATGGTGTCGCTGGAATGCCTCGATCAGGAGGCATCCAGCGACACCAAATACTTACCTCTGGGTGGGCTGTGACCGCTCCGGAGAGCGGTCACAGCCGCAGCTGCCGGTGTTCTTCGCCATCAACAAGATGGCGGCCGCCCTGTAAAAGAAACAAACAAGTTTTTAAAGTTCGCTAGATGGTCTAGAGAACTCTGGCTCCACTTGCAGGTTTAATACAGGTACTGCATTCAACCATGCAAGTCAATGGAGCCCAGCTTTCTAATCACAATGTGATTAGTAAAATATTAAAAAAAAAAAATAAAAATATGGAAAAAATTAAGTGCTAACATTTAAAAATAATTATGCAGTGATGTCACTAGATGAACCATCCAGCAAAATGTGTAAAAAAAAAATATAAAAAAAAAAAAAAGTATTAATAAAATAAAATAAAAAAATAAAGTTTATTATTTTGAGCAAGTTCTAAAATTTCTCAAAAATCTCAACAAAGAGTTAAAATAAAAGCACTTCAAATACCCAAGGGGTGTCTAATATAAAAAAAAATGGCTGATGGGGTAAATTGGAGTGGCTGAGCTCAAAGATAGGGCATAGGTACAGACTTTCCAAAATGGACAAAAAAAGCACACTTCCCAAATGTGGCATTTTAAATCTCAAACAACACATCAAATCCATGCATGTCGGGTATCACTGCACTCAGGAGATGTTCCTGAACACACATTGGGGTGTTGTTTGACAGTGGCATATACCAGAACCTGTATATCTATAACTAAAGTACAATTTGTGTGAAAAAAAAAATTAAAAAAATTACTATTACAAAGTTTGACAAAGTGTAGTTGTATAATTGGTGCATGGAAAGGGTTAAAATAACAGCATTTGGAATACCCTGGGGTGTCTAGTTTTCAAAAATATATGGTTTGAATGGGTTAAATTGAGTTAACCGGCTTCAAAGATGTTCCAAAGAGGAGATGGAGGCAGAATGACCAGATTTGTTAAAAAAGATTTGGAAATCATAAAACGCTGCTTGTACTGATTGCCCTATAACTTACAAAAAACAGCAAAAAAACATAAAAACATTGGGTATTTCTAAACTCAGGTCAAGTAGTAGAATCTATTTAGCTAGTTTTTTTACTTGCTTTTTTAGGTGAGTAAAAGATTTTTCAAATAAGTCATAAAATGTGGTTTTTTTCAATTTTTCACCATGTTTTTTTTATTTTTTTTTATAGTAAAAAAGATGATATGATCAAAATAATGGTATCTGAAGAAAGCCCATCTTGTCCTGAAAAAAACAATATATAACTTATGTGGGTACACTAAATGGGTGAGGAGAAAATTACAGCTGAACACAAGCACCACAAAAGTATTAAAACAGCCTCGGTCCCACAGGGTACAAAACGAAAAATGAGCCCGGTCCTTAAGGGGTTAAAGTAATGAAGAAATGTTTTTAAAATGTGTTTTTCTCCTACAGATGTTTGAAAAAGAAAACAAGGTTCTAATGGAAATAAACAAAGTTACCGGATACAGCTTGAAACCACTGTCTACAAATTGTTTGTAAAGAAGCATCGAACTGTGGTGGTCCTCAGACTGGTTTACTAAAGAGAAATCACAGCCACAAGAGGAATTTTATTAATTTAAGTGTGATACACTTCATGTCATTTGGATAATTTCTGGAAAAGAATGTGAATGCAGCAAGTTGTGTCTGTGTCAAGAAGGTAAATACTTTAAGGAGCAAACCTCTGGATTCATATTATCATCTTGTGGTTGCTGAGACTGTAGACCCTTTATTTGACTCCTTTGTTATATTTCAGTGGTGGCTTCCTCTTTCAGCAATCACCATGTAGCTGGACCACAGCTCATTCTTCCAGCAGGTCGGAGATGTCCTTGCTCATCATGGTGACCTGATGACAACTTCAAGAAATCCATTGAATTAAGTGCAGCACCTTGATTAAGCAAGCACTTCCTGAGTCATTAAACATGGAACAATGTCCTTACTTTCTCTGGGCCATTTATAAAATATAGCCAAAAATAATAAAAAAAAAACCTAAATGGATTACCTACATCATTTTATGTTTATCCTTTTTTGCTGATTCGATTTAGTCAATATATGCCCCAGCCAATCACCTGTGAGTTGGTCTGGCTCAGTCAGGCTTTCCTTTCTTTTTTTTGTTTTGTTTTTTTTACATAAGATCTGCAGAAGGACTTAAGATCCCGTTAATCAATCTCAATAAAAACGTGTATCAGTATAGCAAGAGTGAATGTCGCCAAACAGATCAATGTCTACATAAAAACATGGAGGTTCACAAATAGCTTGGTTAAAATGCCACTTGCTTTGTATTGCAAGTAGAAAAGCAGCCATTATTACTTTGAAAGATAAGCAGCACCTCAAAAGAAAGTGGCAGGGTAGCATATTTTTATCACAGAAAAGTTGAAAGGACCCCTCAACTATCATACTCTATGTATTAAAGTACATATGATGGCTAGACTGTCCTTCAAATTAGAAATCTAAATTAAATGTCAAGACATCCAGCTTTCATGATTCCACCAATATATAGTCAGTGTGGGGTGTGCTGTAAACATTTGCATTTATATTCAATGGTACATATGGGTCAGCTCTTCCTATTTAGGAATGTCATGTAACTGAATTAAGAAAAGGCCTATGAACACGTTGCTTAACCAGCTTGGTGTATTGATAATTATATATATATATATATATATATATATATATATACACACATATATATATATATATACACACACACAACCCCCCCAAACAAAATGCTCTACGGCACCCAGAGAGAGAGGGTTACCGAGCTGTCGCTCATGAGAGAGTTAAGCAAGCGCTTTGCATCCCTCTGTCTCCTCCTCCTCTCCCTGCAACCTGCCTCAGTGCTGCCCTGACTGCGGTGGTGGGAGCACGAGGCTGCTGTCTCGGTGCCGGCACTTCACACTGAGCACTAGAATGTGACATATCCCGGCTCAGCAGTAAAGTCACGCGCACCATGGCAGAGCAGCGAGACAGAGGCCTTGCGCTCCCACCACCGGACTTCAGATGGGTAGATAGTGAGAAAGGGGGAATATAAAGTAAGAATATTGAAATAAAGAGTGAGTATGAGAGAGTGCATGAATGCATTAATGTATATGTCTATCATGGATGTGATTTAAGGAAAGGCAAAGATGGCACAAGCCGGGTGTTTGAGTCTTGGGGACCAAGATGGCACAGGGCGAGCTGTTTGGGGGCAAAAATGGCTCACGCTAGGCTGTTTAGGGACAACGTTGGCTCACTCTGGGCTGTTTGGGACAAAGTTGTCTCACTCTGGATTGTAATCTGTTTGTCAGGAACTGGGTCCATACAGCCTACTGTAATGACCCAGGGTGCCCAAAGATGGAGTTCAGGACTTCAGTATGCAGTAGCGGAGTCAGGACAGGGCCTGGTGCAGGGTGACTGCACTCACCCGGGTGATGAGCATCTAGGGTTGGGCAGACTCATACCAGCGCCCTGATTTAGCAGCAGATGTAGTCCAGAATGAAGATAAATCCTGCAAGCACCCTGGAACAGACATGAGACATTGCACAAGACTCATGTGCGGGATGCTGCAGCCTGGGAGTGTGGAAGCTAAGCCGAGTATATAGCTGAAACATAGCGAGCAAGGGATAGGGAGACCAGGCAAGAAACATAACAGACAAGCCTAGGACTAATTGATAACTATTGGAGATTCCATCACATCTTATGGCCATAGTATCCTTAGCCCACCACTACTCCAAAGTACTCCAATGACGGTGGGTCCTAACGCTAATCCCTGATTACAGAGGTACGAAACAAACCAAACATGAAATCCAAACACATAGCAATGAGACATACCTTTAGACTGCAAACAAGAGCTAAAGCAAAGAGAACTAGAAGCAAGGAATGGCAGAGCAGAGCATAAGGATATTCAGGAACGGATAGAAGCAAAACAGAAACTATAGCAAGATTGAGATATGCACCTCCACAGCCTGGGTAGAACGTGACAGTATCCCCCTCCGAACGAGCAGCCTCCGGACGCGAACAGGAACATAAACAGAAGGAAGGCCTGCTCTCTGACGGAAGGACTGCATAAACAAGGCAACCCAGGAACCTACATACTCAGGAGTCTGAAATCACTTAGGAGTCCTTCGATGACCAGCACTACCGCTTAGCAGACCAACCTCCTCCTAAACAAGAATCAGCATATCTGAATGGGAATGAGAAAGGTGACTCTAGCGGACTTTTAGGTCCAGGCGAAGGCAAGGCAGATCAGCCAACTTGACAGGGCCAACACGACAGGTAACCCCCTTGCTGGGGCGCATACAACAGGTAACCCACCTGCAGGGCACACGGCAGGTTGCCCACTTGCAGGGCACTCAACCAGGGAGTCTGGATGCAGGGCACTCATTCTGGGAGTCGCAATGCAGGGCACTCAACTTGGGAGTCCACTAGTGGGGCGCTATATATTCGATCATCAAACGACCCTTGTGGTTGTATTGATCGACCTTTTCCTTGACTTTGGCTCCTTCTGTGAAGTCAACAGGTTTATAGGTACAATGAGTTGTATTATAGCACATTTTCCTTTTCCTCTTGGATCTTAAAGGATCTTATCTTTCGGTCTCCACATAACCACCAAATATCTGCTCTCATCTGGGTTGGTTGTCAAATTTTCTGTAGAAAAAGTCTCAACACATAGTGAATTAGACAAATCCTTATAATCAAAATAGGTTCCATTACCCTGAAGTTCCATGCAGGTGTAATGTCCCTCATACATTTGCACTGCTGCAGGTAATTGAGCCTTTTTTACACTAGGAAACAACAGATCTAGTGTATGACAAGTTCCATTTCCAGGTGGGGTATACATCTTCTCAAACAATTTTATTATACAATCAAATCCAATTGGATCACTTTCTTTTGTCAATGGAAATGGCACTGTAGCCAACTGAGGACGGGCTCCGGCACAGGCTATACAATTGTGACAGAATGGCCTCAAGGTAGTCAGAGATGGCTCCAGCTTGGCTGTCAAACAAAGATAGCACAGGTAGGAACTCCATTGTTTAATTAATCCAATCAATAGGATTGCTGTCAAGGGATTAAAGGTTGGGTTGTCTACATGGACCTGTTTATCAATGTTAATTTATGTTAATGAAGTTCTGTGGATATATGAGTCTATGTTTTACATCAATAAACTGTTCATTCCTGCTGTACTCAATTCAAGGTAGTTGTGTCTACGTATTGGGTACACATAGCAGGGTTCCAAGGTGCGCATGCTGACTGGTGCTGGAAGTGATTTCGGGAACAACAGGAGGATACATGTGGGTGATCTCTGGGAGTTACTACAGCTCTCTTGGTGAACCCGTTACAACAATTCTCTTTGTTAAAAAAAAAAGTTTCTTTATGTTTTTTATTCTTTTTTTGCATTGTTACGTTTGAATGTTAGCATACCAGTATAATTAGTAAAAACAATACAATAACTGTATAAAAAGTACAGGCATACAGGTGACAAGCATATATAACAATACATTGTCGTTGACAGCAGAAGAATAAACAATTAGTAAAGGTGGTAGGCTAGAAGAGGACCCAAACGACACAGGATGGGCGAAGGTCAGCCAACGACGCTGGTAGCAACAGCCTCTCCTAATCCATGAGCCCCACCCTTTAGCATGCCTGGAATACCGAACCGCATAGAGCAACTAACGAGGAACATAAACCATACAACAAAAGAAAAAGTTGGATCAGATAAGTCACGCGGTTACATCAGTAACAGTAAACGAACAGTATTTCACATATCTATGGTAAAATCCATGAAAACACTACAAAAGGAGTGGAAGGGACCGGACGGGGCACAACACTAATTTGATACTTATTAACCTTGCCATATTGGGAAAGCTGGATCTGGGTCCAGAGAGCCCAAATTTTATTAAATAAGTGGCGCAATTGATCATTTTGAACAGACATTTTCTCTAAAACATGCATACGTTCCAAGTGATGGAAAATATCAGATAATTTCGGGATTTTAGCCGATCTCCAATTGCGAGTGATTAGTAGCTTCATGACCGAGAAAAAGTGGATTACTAGCTTTCTAATGGGAAAAGGTCATCAGGGAACATATGAAGCAATGCCAATTGTGGGGTGAAAGGGAGATGAATACGTAGTATGGTTTCAAGCAGATGAAATACCTTTTCCCATAACTTAGAAATGGGGAGACATGACCACCAAACATGAAGCATAGTTCCAACATAAAGAACAAGAAGAAAACATATGGGCCAATATAACACATTGAAATCATACCCTTAGAAGAGGAGGCTTTAGAACACATCTGAACTATAGGGTAGTTTGAAAAAATATCAATTGTACATGTTGGGGATTTAGATTGTAATAAATGTCTCATTGGGGGGGCGTGGCTAGCAGCCTAACAAGATGGCCGCATAAACCTGGAGCTCTGCAGGACCCTCTCCGTTTTTTACGCCTCTACCACGACTTTTTGCACCATGGGCAAACATAACAAGGTCCCTGGGACCCCGAGGTCTCAGGGGAGCAAAGACAAACATGCTGCCACTTCAGTGCGGGCGTTTTTTCACGCTGCCCAGGACCACGACTCTCGGGACTCCTTTGCCAAGATGGCGCCGTCTCCCGCCAGCTCTCATGATGATGGGGCCGAGGATCACGGTGCGGACCCGCCACTTCCCGAGCAACTCCCGCTACAAGATGCGCTGCGCCTTTTGCCCACGAGGGCAGAAATGGTGCCTTTAATCGAGCAAGCCACGCAGAGTATCCGCGACGCGCTGGCCGATATCAAGGCAGATGTTCATCAGCTGGGTGACCGAGTGGCTGCCGTCGAGCACGACAACTTACAGACTGCTGCCACAGTGGATTCCCTTTCCTCGCAGATGTCCGACCAGACTACCGCATTGCGGCTCCTGGCACGCAAGGTCGAGGACCTCGACAATCGTGGACGTCGCAACAACCTGCGGGTGAGAGGGATCCCGGAATCCGTCCCCCAGTCGGACATTCCTTCTACACTTCAAGCGATATTTAATGACGCCTTGCAGAGGCCCGTCGACACGCAAATTCTCTTTGATAGGGCGCACAGGGCACTGAGATCCAGAGGGGATGCTAACGCTCCACCGCGAGATGTCATCTGCCGACTGCAGGACTACCCTTTGAAAGAGAACATCTTGAGGGCCTGTAGGCAGCGTCTGAGCCTTATCTGGGAGGGTAACTCCATCTCTATCTTCCCAGATCTCTCCCCGTCTACCCTGCAGACTCGGCGCATTTTGAAACCCCTTACCATTGCTCTCCGTGATGCATCTATACCGTACCAATGGGGCTTCCCCTTTGCGTTGATCGCTCGTCGGGATGGGGATACTTTCGTCATTCGCCAGGCGTCCGACGTTCCTCAATTTCTGCGAGACCTTGGCCTTCCGCATCTCACTATCCCTGACTGGGAAGTTTCCTTTCCGGCCCTCGCTCCGCTTCGAGACTCCACGAAGGATTGGTCTCCTAGGCCTCGTCGCACCAAGAGACAAAAGGTTCCGGACGCCTGAATTCCCTTTCCGCGTTCGACGGGTTGCCTTCTGGACCCTGCTCTTCGCATCACGCTGCACCTGACTGGCCCCTGGCTGTACGGCTTCGGTTGTGGCTGACTTTCGTCCCTACTCACCTTTGTTCCTCGGCCCGTCCATCTTCGCTGACTTGGATTCTGGTGTCCACATCATGCTCCTTACTCTGGTCCTCTCTGTTTGGTCACCAGGTATGATGGTCATGGGGTACACTTACCTGACTTACCTCTACGGAGAGACTTTATATGTCACTTGCCGGGACATTGACATTTCGTTTTTGTTTTGTTCGCAGTCGCCGTTTTTATAGTTTTTTACCTTTGGTTTGCTTTTCTTTTGTGTTTACGTCGTCGTAGTTTTGTCCTGCGGTTATGCTTCAGCGGTCTCCTACATGATACTCGATTCCTGTGTGTTGACTACATATGCGGGCAGTTGCCTCCA
This sequence comes from Spea hammondii, assembly GCA_029215755.1. Lineage (NCBI taxonomy): Eukaryota > Metazoa > Chordata > Amphibia > Anura > Pelobatidae > Spea > Spea hammondii. The sequence continues at coordinate 27,434,980 of JARDYJ010000006.1, forward strand.
CTTCGCAACTTGTATTTTATGGTTTGCACCTTTTCTGGTTTCAATGTGCCCCTTTCGGTTATCTCATGTTTATATTCACACATTACGGTCTTCGGGGTTCTCTCCTCTTCATGCCCTAGCCCCCTTCTCTTTCCGCTTTCCTCTTACTCTTTTCTCTGCAGCTATTCGGGGGCCTCCCACCTGCCCCCTCGTCTGAGGTTTGTTCCTTTGGCCGTGGCTCTGGTATACACACTCTCATGCCTCACTGCCTTTCAGTTTTTTGTCGTGGTGTTTCCTTTTTCTTTTTTTACATTTTTACATATGGAGAGGGTTCTCCTGCACCTCCTTACACATTCTTCTCCACTTCGCCTGCTTTTCCACACTTACACTACATACTACACATTCTCCCCCACAAGAGCCTACCCGCCTTGCCCTTTGGGACAGGGTCCTGGGGTTTTTGACCTCTCGCATGGTCACTTGGCTCACGATTCGTTGTGACTTCATTGGGCACCTGTTTGCCCTTTTTTGTTCTTTTTGTTTACTGTTTGTTTTATGTTTATTTGCCTTACTGGACGTGTTTATGCCTTACTTACCGCTGTTTATATCTCTGATGCTGGGTTCATATGTCTGACACTTTTGTTAAATGCACTTCCCTCAATGTGAGGGGATTAAACAAGCCACAGCAGAGATCTAAAGTGCTTCATGTTTTACATTCCTTTCGTACCAAAATTGCCTTCTTGCAAGAAACCCATTATCTTCGCATTAGAGAGCTCACACTCCGGGACAGATACTTCCAAACTGCGTTTTTTTCTAGTTCCCCCCACTCCAAGACCAAGGGCGTCGCTATCTTGCTGCATAAGGTCCTCCCGTTCCACCTTATTGATGTCTGGAGGGATGAGGAGGGTAGAGGTTTAATGGTTAAGGGTTATTTGGGGGCTCACAAAATTTCGTTGGCTACGGTTTACGCTCCAAATAGGGATCAAGTTCCCTTTCTGGTGAAATTTCTTTCTAGATTGGCGGAGTTTCAGGAGGGCATTACTGTTTATGGTGGAGACCTTAACATGGTCTTGGATCCCAGGCTCGATTGCTCTGCAGGGACTTCCCACATACCGTTTGTGAAAATTAAGCGGGTTAAGCGTATGCTTCTCCTCAATCAGCTAGTTGACGCGTGGCGGGTCCTCCACCCCTCTACCTTGGACTACACCTTCTTTCCCCCCCCTCATAATCGGTATTCCCGCATTGATTCTCTCTTCCTTTCCCATCATCATCTCTCCTACCTCCGATCCGCTGATATCGGGTCTCAGACTCTCAGCGATCACGCCCCTGTCCACCTCACCCTGTGCCTGCCTCTGCTCCCCCCGCGGGTTTGGTGCTGGCGTCTCAATGAAAACTTGCTAGATGCCCCTGAGGGTATTGCGGACCTCACATCACATCTGCAACACTACTTTGAGGAAAATTGCCTTCCCGATTCCCCTTTCTCGACGGTCTGGGAGGCCCATAAAGCTGTTATTCGGGGACACCTTATTAAGTTGGGCTCGCACCGTAAGAAACTTAATCAGGCTGAGCTATCCTCTTTGTCGTGTCACATAGCGGAACTTGAGCTGCAGCATAAAATCTCGTTGTCCGCTGCAGTCTTGGAACAGCTTCAGGCGCTTCGGTCCCGGCTTGCGACCCTTTTGGATTCTAAATTGCGGAGAAATTATCTCCTTCTCCGCAAACATTTCTATGAACTGGGTGATAAGCCTGGGAAGTTGTTGGCCCGTGCGCTGCGCGCTAAAAGAGCTGCTTCCTTTATCCCCAAGATTAGGGACGCTGGGGGCACTCTGCATCACACCACTAAGGACATAGCCGCCTGCTTCGCGTCCTTTTATCGGGAGCTTTATAACATCTCTCAGGGTCGCTCCCCTGATTCTCGTATTTCATCGCTCATGGATGGTTATTTGTCCAAGCATCTACATAAACGTATTCCGAGCGCGGATAGAGAGGTTTTAAATTCCCCGATCACTTTGGAGGAGGTTGAGCGAGCTATTAAATCCTCCCCTCAGGGTAAAAGCCCGGGCCCAAATGGGTTGACCCCCGTATATTATAGAAAGTTTTTCTCAGTACTAGGTCCACATATGGTCACCCTTTTTAATTCGCTCGCTACGGGCGGCTCCCTGGACCCCCTCTCTAATGTAGCGCATATTATGGTAATACCGAAACCTGGCAAGGACGCGGAGTTGTGCAGCAGCTATCGCCCTATCTCATTGATCAATACTGATCTTAAGGTGTTTGCGAAGGTTTTGGCTCTCAGGCTCTCACCACTTATCCCTGCCCTGGTTCATGGCGATCAGGTGGGGTTTGTCCCGGGGAGGGAAGCTAGGGATAACACGATTAAGGTTCTGGACCTGCTGGCGCAGGCGCAACATTGGCAGATTCCCTTCCTGTTAGTTTCCTTTGACGCGGAGAAGGCCTTTGATAGGGTCTCGTGGGCCTTTCTGTTCCGCGTCCTGGAGAGACTGGGGCTTGGCTCCCGCTTCCTACAGCAGGTGCGGGCACTCTACGCCGTGCCCTCGGCCTGTGTGAAGGTCAATGGAATTTTGTCTGAGTGCTTCTCGTTGGCTAATGGTACGAGACAGGGTTGCCCTCTGTCCCCCTTATTGTTTATTTTAATGTTGGAACCCCTCGCTAACGCTCTCCGCTCGAACCCCGATATCACTGGCCTCAGGGTGTCGGGGGTCGAGTATAAGCTTTCGATTTACGCGGACGATATGCTTTGCATGCTCTCTGACCCGTTGTCGTCCCTTTCGCACGTTACGGCCGAGCTCCGGCAGTTTCAAACGGTTTCTCAGTACAAAATAAACATCCAAAAGTCTGAGATTCTGGGCTCCCACATTCCCCCGTCCCTGAAGGCATCTATTCAATCGTTATTCCCCTTTCGCTGGGTGGACGAATATTTGACCTACCTTGGGGTTCGTGTGCCCGCCGACCTGTCCGCCCTGGTTAAGGTCAACTTTGACCCACTGTTGTCTTCGGTCATAGATGACCTTAGGCGATGGTCTTTTCCGCATATTTCGTGGTTCGGTCGGGTGGGGGTACTGAAGATGAACATCCTCCCGAGGTTTTTATATCTGGTTCAGTCCCTCCCGGTATATATCTCCCTAGGTCGTATCTGAGGGCGTGGCGTAGAGTGTTTACTAAGTTTGTGTGGTCTGATCGTTCCCCCAGACTCGGCTTCTCCTACCTGACCCGTCCTAGGGAGCGAGGTGGCTTGGGCCTCCCAGATGTCGAGGGGTATTGGATCGCTTCCCATGCACGTCGGGTAGTGGAGTGGGCGGCCCGCGCCCCTAAGCAGTGGGTCCAAATCGAGGAATCCTCCTTCGTGGTGGATATTTCGGCTGTACCCTGGCTGGCGGACATTCATCGCCGCCCTGCGATTCCTAGTCATCCGACTCTGCTTCCCACGTTGCGGGTGCTTCGCACACATCTTTCGCGGTTGGGTTGGCTGGGATCCCCCAGTCATCTGTACCCGATGTCCTCCAATCCGGCCTTCCCCCCTGGTTTGGGTGCTGGTGTCATTCGCCACTTGTTGCCTGACGGTGTGCGGGTTCTTCGGCTTCACCATCTTTTTTCGGATGGTGCGCTCCGGCCGCTCTCCTCCCTGTCCCAGACTACTCCGGTGCCTTTTAGCTTAATTTTTTTCTATCATCAACTAAAACATTTCCTGTCGGCTCTTTCCCCTGCCTTTGACTCGGCTCGTCCGCATACCCCTTTTGAAATTATTTGTTCGGACAGGACCCGTCATGCCCACCTTTTATCCACCATGTATACTTTATATGTTTCGCACCGGTCTCAGGCTAAGCCATATTTCCTCGGACTGTGGGAGAGGGACCTGGGTCTCTCCCTGGCTGATGAGGATTGGTCCAAAGTAATCCTTCTCACCCATAAGGGGGCAACCTCTTCTAAACTGCAGGAAACGTCCTATAAACTACTTACTAGGTGGTACAAGGTCCCGGCGGAGCTTCACCACTTCCTTCCTCAGGTTTCTCCGCAATGTTGGAGATGCGACGCGGGCGTTGGCTCCTATCTCCACATTTGGTGGGCTTGCCCTCTGATACGGCCCTTCTGGGATATTGTGGAAGCGGTACTCAGGGAGGTTGTAGATCCCGTTTTTTGTCTTACTTCTGGTGGAGCCCTCCTTAACGTCACGCAGTCGAGTCTGGGATCCTATAAACGCTCTCTGGTCATTCACCTCCTTAATGCCGCCAGAGCCACTGTCCCTAGGTTCTGGAAACAACCCCTCACTCCTCCGATCTCTGCTTGGCTGTCATACGTTAACTTCCTCTGTCAAATGGAGGATCTGGTAATGTCCTCTAGGGGCTCTGGCTGTGCCAACCATTTGAAGTGGCTGCCCTGGCAGACCTTCCTCGGATCTCCTGCCTTCCAGAGGATCTTACCGGGCCTTCCCGGGGCTCCCCAGGCTTCAGGCTCATGAATAGCCAGTTCTTACAGAACTCTGTTGTGGTTACATGGATTTGTCTTTCGCTGTACCTATGTTCGTTCTCCAGCTCTACTTACCTTTGGCGTCATGTTTTTCTCACGTCCTTTTATTTGTTACCTCGTTTTATGTTCCTTAGCCTGTCTCGGTTTAATCCGGGTCGCTAGATCATCGGCTCTCCTGATTATGGTTTTCTCTGTTACACAAGCCGACTGTCATTTGAGAGGATTTTACATGTATGGGTTTTTGCTATGTGTCTGATTTGCCCTCTCATTACGGTGTTCTTACTACTGTGCCTGATGGTTGTGTTATTACTTGTCACGTGGCCCACACCACTATTTGGTTTATTGTGCCTTACATCTTTTTTATAACTGGTGTCTGTGTTGTACTGTTTTTACTCTCTTTTTCAATAAACTGAGACTTGTAAAAAAAACAAACAAAAAAAAACCTGTCATCATCCACTTGCAATATAAAAAAAAAATAAAAAAAAAAAATAAAAAAAAAAAAATGTCTAATTTGTAAAAATGTATAAAATTCAGAGGGAGGTATCGCATAAGTAGAGCTGATGTCAGAAAAATAAAGAAAAAAGTGAACCCTTATCAAAAAGATCACCCACCCTTAGGGAGAACTCAGTGTTCCAGCCATGCAGTTGTAGCTCCGGAATCAGAGAGGTAAGCGGAGAGAGGGTTTATGTTTAGCCAATTGATTCCAGATCTGAAATGTGCAAAGTGTAGTGTGAGGAAGTGTTGGTAACCGTGGTCGATAATACGAATTTAACCAAAGTAGTTGAGTCATAGAATACGGGCGAATATGTGAACTTTCCTGATTAACCCATTGAGGTAGATCTCCTCACATGCCAAGGAACATAATTGACCTCTTTCTGATAATATGTGTATAATAATTTTTCTACATGGGGATTATGGGTGGAATATTATAGTTACACATGCCAAGGAACACATTTGACCTGTTTCTGATAAATATTTGGCTATAAATAATTTTTATATATGGGGATTATGGGTGGAATATCTGACAAATTTCTGTTAAGAATATGTGTATAATAATTTTTTACATGGGGATTATGGGTGGAATATTATAGTTACACATGCCAAGGAACATAATTGACCTCTTTCTGATAAGAATATGGGTATAATCATTATGGGTCATTAAGGGTAGAATATTATGGTAACACATGCCTAGTGTATTTCACTTGTTTCTGATAAGAAAATCGGTATGATTACATTTTTTCATAGGGGTTATGGATGTAATGATATGATTGCAAGTGCCATGTAACATATTTGATCTATTGCTGTTAAGAAATTGGTATAAATGTTTTTCTACATGGGGATTATGGGTGACATGTCATGATTTCACACCCCTAGTAAAATTTTTCACCCATTTCTTATAAGAATGTTGGTATATTTTTTTTCTACATAGGAATTATGGGCGGAATAGCATGGTCACACATGCCAAGGAACGCATTTGGAGAAAGTAAAATAAAAATACAAAATAGTGTAGTAAATGATCATTTGAATTTCTCCTGAGGAAGCCGAGATTCAGCTCGGCGAAACGCGTTGAGATACTCACAGAATACTCACAGAATTTTAACTACGGACATACGGACTTTTCACGGACATTTTACTTACCTTCTGCAGTCTCAGTGGAGACCTTTACCTACCGCTTTTATGCATAACCTGGTTGTTATGCCAACCTGCTTACCCTATGAAGACACCAAGGTCTTACTGATGAGCTGTTTTTAAAGCTAAGTTTGTGAGTGCAATTCACACATCATTTATTTCTCTTTTGACCAGAATTTACTACACTATTTTGTATTTTTCTTTTACTTTCTCCACATGTTCATGCGCCCCTCTCTTGCCTTATTGACTTTTTGAACACTTGTGAGGAGTGTTGTTTGGGAGCAGCAGAACGTGTAGGGTATTTTTATTTCTATTTTTATCTACACATCTACACGTGAAGGTGGTTTCTTTGTTTTTTTTCTATTACCAAGGGACACATTTGACTTGTTTCTGATAGGAATATAGTTATAAATATTTTTTTACATGGGGATTATGGGTGGAATATCATGGTTACACATGCTAAGTGACATATTTGTGCTGTCTCTGACACAGATGTGGGTATAATAATTTTCTACATGGGGATTATGAGAGGAATAATATGCTTACACATTCATAGTAATATATTTGACAAGTTTCTTATAAGAGTATGGTTATAAATATTTTTATATGTGGTAATTATGGGTTGAATATCATGGGTTGAGTATCAAAATATTTTGTTTGTGTACAGTGCAAAAAAAAATAACGCGGGGGAGTGGCCTGGCGGCGGAGCTCGATGGACGTGTGAGTGAAGAGCTCTGCCACCACACGAGCAAATAAGCGGCTATACCTGTTGATTTACAGAACAATTTTGCGGATACGTACGTATTCTGACCCTCTATCACGGCGGTGATGTCAACAAAGCAGTCTAAAAAGACCCCGCGCAAGCTCCCTCATTATTTTTCCAAGCATGCCCGGCCGGGCAGTGGGCCTCAAGATGGCGGCGACTTACCTTTCCCGCTCTCACAACCAGACACGGATGGGGAAGATCAATACATAGACCCAACGACACCGGTAACATCGGTAACATATGCGAGATTCCATGCAGACATCCATGACAGAGGCGATCAAGGGGATGCTGTCGGACCTCAAGCAGGATATCGTGCAACTTGGAGCCCGCACTGACCACATGGAACATAAGTTTGACGATTTTGCCTCGACTTTTAACGACCTGGTGGACCGACACAACTCATTGGAAGACAAGTATGATAAACTTCTTCTGAAGATGGCTGATACGGAGGACCGTTCCAGGCGTAACAACATCCGCACACGAGGAGTCCCGGAGGACGTGCCTAATGATACCCTCAGGTCGTATGTACATGACTTTTTTCACACATTATTACCTGAAGTCTCCGTATCGGAGCTTAAAGTTGACCGAGTCCACAGGGTGCCCAAGCCACGCTCACTGTCAGTGTCAATTCCGAGGGATGTGGTCCTACGATTCCATTATTTTTCTACTAAAGAGGCCATATTGGATCAGGCCCGACGGTGCTCTCCATTTCCTGCGCCCTATGATCAACTCCATCTTTTCGGTGACCTCTCGACTGAAACCCTCGCCCTACGTAGATCTTTTGCCCCTATCACATTGGTGTTGCGGAAAAACCATGTTCCCTATTGTTGGGGCTTCCCTACCAAGCTATTGATCACCAGAAATGGGGTTCTACACATCATCCGCCAACCGGCAGAAGGTCTCTCCCTCCTGCAACAGTGGGAGTTGGTACGCGACAATGGGACTACTTCTGAGGATCCAGCTGATCGACCTGCCCCGCGGGATATTGCTACTACACAACCACCGGTGAGATCCGAACGATGACTTCCATCGAGGCGACACAATAAATATGGGTCCGACACAGCGACGGTATCCGCGGCAGCGTCTCCTCCGGCCTTGTCCCCTGCGTCAACCTGACCGATGTGAGTCACCTTCGTTCAACCGATGTGCAGCCCTAGGGACGAGTCTCGTCGGCTCCGCTTCAAACTGTAACGGTTTGCCTGATTTGAGGTCTACTATGCATCATGCGATGTTATTGCTCACTTATTAACATGTCGGTTTACATGTTTTTCTTTTATTATTATTATTATTCTGTTTTTAGTTTAACTTACCTGTATATTTCAGATACACTGAGCTGCCTTCTTGTTGACCCACAACACATAGTACACTCAACTCTACTTATCACTCCGCCTTTACACGATAGCCTTATTTTATTCTTTTTATTATATTTGTTATTTCTTTCGGTATTCCTTTTTTTTGGCCTCACATGTTCGGGGGATGGTGTGTTGTTCCCTTCACCATATTTTTTCAACCCCATTTCTCCATACACTCTTGTGAGGGCCGTCCCTGTTCATCTGCTCACATATTCCCACCTCATGCGCCATCACTTTGCCTGTTGGTTTCTCTGTATGTATCACTCCTCAGGCAGACGCACTCCTTTTCCACGCACATTGCCTCCGCCACTCTCAGTGGCCGCACGGGTCTCCATCCCTTCCTTGGGAGGCACTTACATATACATTGCTTTTTTTTTTTTTTCTCTCTCTCATGCATACACAGGTTCTCTCGTAGCGGACGTGTAGGCTCTTACTATACGTGCCTCAGGGTCTTCTATTGATTACAGTTACCTCCTTTTTTATATTGTACTTGTTTACTTCTGTTATGTATACAGTTTATGCCTTGTATCGGTATATCAAGTTTATATCCGTGGTTGCTGGTGTTTCCTCTTTTTCTACTACTCATACTAAACGTACTTTTTTCCCATCAGTCACTTGGTGTTGTGTCTTCCCTGCGGCTCCGTGACATAGTGTCTGACGGGGACGTGCTTTCAACACACTCTCTGTTTTTTTGTATCTTTTCCTTTCATACTCTTTTCTAACCCCCCCTTCCCCCCACTCCTTTGTTCTCCTCTACAATGCAACTCACTGTGGTCTCCATTAATGCGCGTAGTCTGAACACTCCGCATAAACGTCAAATTGTTCAGGGAGGTTAAGCCATTAAAGGCTTCCGTGGTTATGGTCCAGGAAACTCACCTGTCTAAGTCCAATCACCGCTTCTTGGCCTCTAAATACTACCCCTTAGAGTATCATGCTCGTGCATCCGGGAAGACTTGTGGTGTGACAATATTGTTTCATAAAAATTTTGATTTCCAGCTGCAGTCCCAGACCTGTGACCCCCAGGGCCGTTATTTGATTTTGAAAGGTTCCATACAAGGGACCTCTTATACCATTCTTAACCTATATGCCCCAAATTCTGGCCAACTGACCTTTTTGGTTTATGTACACACTAAATTGCATTGGGTATGGGAGGGCAGAGTGATTGTAGGAGAAGACTTCAATCTCCTGGCCAATTCTTCTCAGGACTCTTCGGCTAAACTCGTGACTAAGTGTCAGGATCCACTCTCTGCTGCCTGAACCATGGCTGAATTGTACTTCAGGTTAATACATCTGCTACCACTAGTGGCCACCCTCCACCCTCTGGAGTGATCTGAACCTGATTATCAGGTACAGCTGCGCCTTATGAATTGAGTGATGCCCTGCCTTTAAAAGACCTGCCCTGCCCTTCAGTCAGGGCCTTGGCATTGAAGTTGTAGGACTGCCTTTGCTCTGAGCCGCTACCCGTGCCTGAACCCGTGCCTGAACCCGTGCCTGTGCCCGTGCCCGTGCCCGTGCCTGTGCCCGTGCCCGTGCCTGTGCCTGTGCCCGTGCCTGTGCCTGAACCCGTGCCTGTGTCTGAACCCGTGCCTGTGTCTGAACCCGTGCCTGTGCCTGAACCCGTGCCTGAGCCCGAACCCGTGCCTGAGCCTGTTCCTGTACCCGTGCCTGAGCCGGTACTCGTGCATGATCCAGTACCCGAGCGTAAGTCCGTACCCGTGCATGAACCTGTACACGTGCCTGGCCCGGTAGTACTCCGTTCCCGTCCGCCCTGCCAGTGGGCCTCCGTTCCCGTCCGCCCTGCCAGTGGGCCTCCGTTCCCATCCGCCCTGCCAGTGGGCCTCCGTTCCCGTCCGCCCTGCCAGTGGGCCTCGCCTGTGCCTGAACCTGTACCTGGACCCGTACCTGAACCTGCCTGTGGGCTTACCTGCCAGTGGGCCCGCACCCGAGCCTGTACCTGTGCCTGTGGGCTTACCTGCCAGTGGGCCCGCACCCGAGCCTGTACCTGTGCCTGAACCTGCCTGTGGGCTTACCTGCCAGTGGGCCCGCACCCGAGCCTGTACCTGTGCCTGAACCTGCCTGTGGGCTTACCTGCCAGTGGGCCCGCACCCGAGCCTGTACTTGTGCCTGAACCTGCCTGTGGGCTTACCTGCCAGTGGGCCTGCACCCGAGCCTGCACCTGCACCCAAGCCTGTACCTGCACCTGCACCTGAGCCTGTACCTGCCTCAGCTTCCGTCTTTCTGCCTCAGCTCCCGAGCCTGCACCTGCCTCAGCTCCCGTCTCTCTGCCTCAGCTCCCGAGCCTGCACCTGCCTCAGCTCCCGTCTCTCTGCCTCAGCTCCCGAGCCTGTACCTGCCTCAGCTCCCGTCTCTCTGCCTCAGCTCCCGAGCCTGTACCTGCCTCAGCTCCTGTCTCTCGTCCTATCCAGTCCTGCTACTCTGTCTGTACCTATCTAAGTGTCACCATGCATAAAGGGGTACAGACAGAGTTCCCCGTATCCCCTGCACATGGACTCCTACCCGACCTGCTCGCCCTGGTCCTGACAGAATGCCAAGGCCATACAAAGGAGTCCGCGGGGATGACTGCAGTTCTGGAGGTACTGGCGGAGTGTGTACTGCAGCTGTGCAAATCTGTGAGGTCTGTGATGGAAAGCGATCGCACTAACCAAAAGCCTATGACCAAGACCAAGGGCAAGAAAGCTCCACAGAAGAGCTGTAAGCGCGAGCCTCTCACCAAAGAAGAGAAACAAAAACGGCGAGAGGACAACTTGTGTTATTATTGCGGTGAGACCGGTCATAGGATAACATATTGTCCGTGGAAACCTGCTAAGCCACCTGCAACCCACACTGATCAACCCCGTGCCCAGGAACCTGTATATGACACCAGCAACCCGTCACAGCTGGAGCACACCCTGCCTCTTCCGCAGCCCGGTGAACCAGAGGTTTCTCATGTCACGGCACCAGGTGAACCTACACCTTCTGAAGCCATGTCAGAGGAACCCCAGACCATGTCTGACGACCCTGACTGGTCTGACATGGACAATGCTCATTCAGAGGATGATATGGCATACACACCCGAGCTCCAACATACCACGGGTGTTTGTGCGGTTGGTACTACCACTCCCATCACTCCTAGGAACCATAACAAAGAACCCCAGACCGCTAGACACTCCCTTGGGGCCCCCGGTAACGTCCTGGCATCCAACGGGACAATCGTGCACAGGAAAGACCTGAACCGCTACGAGCAACTGCTGCGCGATCAGAGGTCTGGTACACCCTCCTACGTTATAGCCTCCACCCAGTCCAGTCCTGGTATTATTCAACGCCAGGTAGAGGGACTCTGTGTACAGGGGGAATTCCTAACCCCTGGCGAATGCAGAAGTCGGACAAGACAAGCGCTTCCCGGAACCATCGCATCTGCGCATCCAGCGGCTAAGGTCCATACCTCCCAGGCCAGCGCACCTAAGGCCATGTCATCAGAGTGTGTGGTGGCGTCTAATGGGACTGTCGTACGTCGGGGTGACCTGCACGTTTTCGAAAACGCTCTACGTGCGAGAAGAGCTTTCAGCACCATCGGCTACTGCCACACCACTATCCTAGGAACGCCCGGAGGCCGCTCCTTGAGGGGGGGTACTGTCAGGATCCACTCTCTGCTGCCTGAACCTGCCTGTGGGCTTACCTGCCAGTGGGCCCGCACCCGAGCCTGTACTTGTGCCTGAACCTGCCTGTGGGCTTACCTGCCAGTGGGCCTGCACCCGAGCCTGCACCTGCACTCGAGCCTGCACCTGCACCTGCACCCAAGCCTGTACCTGCACCTGCACCTGAGCCTGTACCTGCCTCAGCTCCCGTCTCTCTGCCTCAGCTCCCGAGCCTGCACCTGCCTCAGCTCCCGTCTCTCTGCCTCAGCTCCCGAGCCTGTACCTGCCTCAGCTCCCGTCTCTCTGCCTCAGCTCCCGAGCCTGTACCTGCCTCAGCTCCCGTCTCTCTGCCTCAGCTCCCGAGCCTGTACCTGCCTCAGCTCCTGTCTCTCGTCCTATCCAGTCCTGCTACTCTGTCTGTACCTATCTCAGTGTCACCATGCATAAAGGGGTACAGACAGAGTTCCCCGTATCCCCTGCACATGGACTCCTACCCGACCTGCTCGCCCTGGTCCTGACACTAAGTACTTGAAACTGGTGACTAACCAGGGCTTGAAATTGCAACACCTATTTCATCATCATTTACTTATAGTGGAGCTGGAGAGTGTTCAAAGACGGGCAACCAGAGTAATAAGGGGAATGGGAGGACTACAGTACCCAGAAAGATTATCAGAATTAGGGTTATTTAGTTTGGAAAAAAGACGGCTTAGGGGGGATTTAATAACTATGTATAAATATATAAGGGGACAGTACAGAGATCACTCCCAGGACCTATTTATACCCAGGACTGTATCTATAACAAGGGGACATCCTCTACGGTTGGAGGAAAGAAGGTTTCTACACCAGCACAGACGGGGGTTCTTTACAGTAAGAGCGGTGAGATTATGGAACTCTCTGCCAGAGGAAGTGGTTATGGCAAACTCAATAAAAGAGTTCAAAAGGAGCCTGGACGTGTTTCTTGAAAGCAATAATATTACAAGTTATGGATATTAGATTAATAGGGACAGAACGTTGATCCAGGGATTTATTCTGATTGCCATATTTGGAGTCGGGAAGGAATTTTCCCCCTGGTATGGGGCAATTGGCATCTGCTTCATAAGGGTTTTTTTGCCTTCCTCTGGATCAACACAGTAGGGACACAATATGTATATAGGTTGAACTTGATGGACTTTGGTCTTTTTTCAACCTTATGAACTATGTTACTATGTTACTATGTTACTTTTTGACACGTGGAGAATCCTGCATCCTCTGGATAGAGACTATTCATTTTATTCCAATGTACATTCCAGTAACTCACGGATTGACTTGATACTTACGAGACCTAGAGGAATTATGGGAAGAACAACAACTAGTTGATCCTGGTAAGTTGGCTGAATGCATTCTGCCTAAATCTAAAATATTTCCCCCGCTTTCTATATGTCCAGCTATAGACATCTTTACTCGATTAGTAACAGAAGAATTTAAAAAGATTTCAGCAAAGAGATCTAAAGATAATCCGACTCAAATGCAGAGAAAAGCTTTAAATGAACTTCAAAAAATGGATGATATTATAATAAAACAGATAAAGGGGGTAATATAGTTATGTGGCCAAATACAATGTATGAGAAAGAGGCATTTCGCCAACTAAAAGACAAATCAACATATGAGAAATTAGCATATAACCCTGTGTCATCATATGCTCTGGAGTTAACCACAATATTAGAGCAGGCAGAAGAAAAGGGAATAATATCTAAAAAAATAAAAGAAGGGTTAATTAAACAATACCCACAAATTCCAACCTTTTATTTAATTCCTAAAGTACATAAAGATCCCCTCAATTCTCCAGGATGCCCGATTGTGTCAGGGATCGATGGGATATGTGACCCAATATGTAAATTCATAGATATTTATCTTAAAACATTAGTAGAAACTTTGCCATCTTATGTAAAAGATACGACAGATGTATTAGGGAGGATTGATGGGATCTCTTTGGAACCAGACATGTTGTTGGTAACTGCAGATGTGGAGTCCCTTTATACCTGTATTAAACATACAGATGGACTCAGAGCTGTTCAGTTCTATTTAGAAAGCAGTAACCTAGAAACAGACCTCAATCAACTAATATTACAACTATTACAATTTATTTTGAGTCATAATTTCTTTACATTCAAGGATGGATTTTATCTTCAAAAACGAGGCACCGCCATGGGTGCAGCCTGTGCCCCGTCATACGCAAATCTCTTCCTAGGTTTTTGGGAAAGAAGTATTTTGCAGTGTAACGGAGCACAGTATGTGAATCATGTGCAATGTTGGTTAAGATATATTGATGATATCTTATTTATTTGGCAGGGATCAGTACCAGATTTTGAATCCTTTATGACGATCCTTAATACAAATGACATCAATGTTAAACTAACTTATATCTACAGTCACCAACAGGTAGATTTTTTGGATCTTAAAATAGAGAGACAATATGATGGTACCCTTGAGACAGATGTTTTTTCGGAAAACTAAATCAACTAATTTGTTATTGCATGCTTATTCTGCCCATATTAGGTCTACAGTTAGAGCAATACCAGTGGGCCAATTCCTCCGGATGAGGAGAATTTGTTCAACAGAAACTAAATTTGAAAATCAAAGTATAGATCTAACAAAAAGGTTTATTGAACGAGGCTATAGTAAGAGATGTATTAAACAAGGGTATAGAAGAGCCAAAAAAGAATCAAGACAAAATCTTTTACAAAACCAACAAAAGAAGAGAAATAAGGATAAATATGAAAATACAGCCAGATTTATATCAACATATAATTGTCAGTGGGAACATATGCAAGAAGCTATAAGAAAACATTGGAGAGTCCTAAAAATGGATCCAATTTTGACGTCGGTAATTCCAGATGGGGTTTCCTTTACTGCAAGAAGAGGCAATAACCTGAAAGATCTACTAGTTAGAAGCCATTATGTAGCAAAAAATCAACAATTTTTTGGAACAACAAATCCACGGTTAGGATGTTATCCCTGTGGTGATTGTGTAGCATGTAAAAATATAGTTCGGGCCAATATGTTTAAATCAGCAGATGGATCTCGTGAATATTCTATCCGCCAATATATATCCTGTAGTACTAAAAATGTGATCTATTATGCAACTTGTGGATGTCCTAAAATATATATAGGACTAACATCAAGAGAATTACGAATCCGTACTTTGGAACATGTACGAGACATCTTGGTGGCTAGAAATGCGTCAGATTGGACAATATTAAAAACAATACCACGTCACTTTAAAACCTCACACAACTGTGATCCCTCAAGTCTACAAGTAAAAGGAATTGAAAAGATCAACACGGGAATACGAGGAGGTAATGTTAAAAAAATTCTAGCTCAAAAGGAATGCAGGTGGATTGTACAATTAGGTGGCCTAAATGAGCAATTGTCTTTTTCTGCTTTTTTATTGTCACGAGAGCCGCCGCGGCACTTACCTCGCGTGCTCGCGGCAGCTCCCTCCGTCCTGCCGCTGACGCCGCTCGGTCAAAGTATATTGCTTTTTGGGGTGTGCTGTTCCTCTTGACATTACCTTGCCTTGTGTACCGACCCTTGCCTGCTCTTTTGACTACGATTCTGATCTGCCTGCCTCGACCTCGGACCTGTTATACCGTTTTGCCTCTTATCTGCCTGCCTCGACCTCGGACCTGTTATACCGTTTTGCCTCTTATCTGCCTGCCTCGACCTCGGAAACGTTTTGACCTCGCTGTTTGCCGTTGCTCTTTTGACTGGACTACGCTACGTCCATATATCTGCATAGTTGGATCCTCCCCTGCTACCTGACCCCGTGACATTTATAATATAATTTTTCTTTCCTTTGGTGATTTTAATTTTTGCTTTTATTTCCTTTCTTTGTAGACTATATATCTATATATTATGACTTAAGAATACCCCCATCAGCAAAACCATCGGAAATCCATACATGAAAAAAGATCAACTATGAAAAGCAATATGGATAGAAGCCAGTAATGAGTTAATAACATCATTATATACTGATCTAACAGCACTATTTCACTCTATATGTATGTTTATATATATAAACAACTATTATTATGCTGCTATCATGCACTGTCACTTTATAATTTTCATTATATATTTATATTAATTGATAAGATGTGTCATAAGTTAATATTTTTTTTTATATTTATTCACTTTAAAAATTTGATTATTTATATTAACACCTTTATAAACACTACATGAATATGTTCATATATGAGCAGTTATTATTATACTGCTATTATGCACTGTCACTTTATTATTGGATTATGTATTTATATTTAATAATTATTTATAATAATTTATTGAATCTGTATTTTTAAATTTGATTCTGGGATTTATTTTCACCTTAATATTAATCCATTATTCACATTGATAATTAGTTTAAGCACAGTAATTTATTTTATTTTTAAATGTATCCATGAGGATATGTATGAATTTATTCGTCCTATACTATTTTTATTTATTCACATCCATTTATTTAGCACACATTTTATGCACTTTATATTTATTTATTATATACATCTTGATATATTTTGTTTGGAATCAGTCTCATCAATACAGCAAGCGACATTCTGGCACATCAGTGTTGTTATAGGTGGATGAGAAGTTCCGAGCCGAATCCTGGTGCGCCGGTGCGGCGATGTCCGTCCTGAGGTCCTCTCTTGCCTGGTGCCTCGTCCGTAGCACGCATGCTCGAGAAATAGTCTCTCGAGCCTGCGTGCTGTGGGGGTAGATGGCGGACATGAAGTAGTGAATTACGGGGCGGAGACGCGGCATCGGCGCCAATTTAGGCTTCGACACGTAATTTCCGAAGGGAGGGGTATATATACTCCGTACAATGAGGCAGTAATAGCAACCCCTTGAAAAAGGAGAACCGAAACGGCGTAGGGGAAGTGGAGGTTAAACATGGGTAAGCATTTTTGATATTTCGAGGACCTTTTTCTTGATTACTACTTATGTTCCTACTGAAAATATAATTAGTCCAATAAATATGTATATGATTAATATGTACACTCCATGGTGAGTTACAAGTAAATAGTTCTGAAATGACTAAGCACTTTACAATTGATTCTCTATTTACATGCACTCAAGACACTTTATATTTATGCTACCATAATCCCTCCATATGCTCAGATTAGTCCTTTGAAAACCTCTGTTGTCTATATTATGAGATATAATATATGTTTTTATAATTTGATTGATTTTCTGTACAATAAAATTATTTATTTTTATAAAAAACAAGGGCTTGTGTAGAACTCTATTTCATGTAAGGTATACATGACTTGATACTTGTAGATAAAATTACATTGCAAGGAGCGAAGCGTGCGGAAATAGGACACATCTCATGGTCCGATCACGCTCCGGTGTGGATAACTATACAGGATGGCCCGCAACTCGCATCACCATCTAGATGGCGACTGAATGAAAGCCTCCTTCAACAATCTTCCACATGCGCAGAAATAGAGGACACCCTTACACATTACTTTCACACTAACGACACCCCCGATGTCTCATCTTCCACACTTTGGCTGGCCCACAAGGCGGTCATACGTGGACATTTCCTTAAAATTGCTGCTAGACAAAAGAAGCAAAGACTACAGATGCTGACTGATCTGACCACCCGTCTGGGAATTCTGGAATGTTCAGATAAAGCCTCATGGTCTGCTGCCACCCATGAGGAACTCAAGGAGATCAGGACGGAATTATACAAGCTGCAACTCCAACGCACTGAGTTCGCATTACGACGACTACACTTGGCTTACTACTCAAAGGGCAACAAGGCTTATTCCCTCCTGGCGCAGTGGCTTCGTCTTCAGGAAGCCCATGCTTCCACTCACTATCTTCAGACTCCTCAGGGTGGCAAAATGTTCAACCCCAGGGAGATTGCAGATAAATTTGCAGACTTTTACGGGACTTTATATAACCTACGAGACCAGATTCACCTACCACAACCACGATTGGCGGATATTGCAGAACTTCTGAGCACGTTACCGATACCGAAGCTCCCCAGACAGCACTGGGACACCCTCACTCAACCACCTTCGACAGAAGAAGTGGAGAGGACAATTGCCGGTCTCAAATTGCACAAGGCTCCGGGTCCGGATGGCTTGTCCAACATATACTACCGGAAATTCAAACACATACTTGCCCCGCGGCTTTGTACTCTCTTCTCCGTTTTCATGATGGCGGGTCCCTTACCTCAAGAAATGTCCGAAGCCTATGTGGTGACCATCCCTAAACCTGGTAAATACACCGCTGAATGTGCAAATTACAGGCCCATCTCCTTACTGAATACGGACACTAAACTATACTCAAAACTTTTGGCTATTCGCTTGAATGCCCTGCTCCCGGCTCTGATCAAAAACGACCAGGTCGGCTTCATCCTGGGACGGCAACCGTCTCATAATACGAGGAGATTGATTAACATTACCTCGGTCTCCCAGAAAACGAACTCTCCATGCTTCCTACTCTCTCTCGACGCTGAGAAAGCGTTCGACTACTTACACTGGGGCTACCTGCTGTCGGTGTTACGCGCTTTTGGTTTACCGGAGGCCTTTGTTGATATACTATACCACCGACCTACAGCACAAGTTTACACCTCCGGGTTCCTCTCCAAACTGTTCAACATTTACAATGGCACCAGGCAAGGATGCCCACTCTCCCCTCTCCTTTTCGCTCTGGCTATGGAACCGTTGGCAATCGCGATTCGGGCTGATCCCAACATTCATGGATTCACTATACGTTCTGTTGAATCGAAAATCTGCTTATACGCGGATGATGTCCTTCTGACCCTTACGGAGCCTCTGATTACATTACCGAATCCGTCCCATCTCCTGGAAGCCTTTGGACGTC